>JAECXS010000123.1:3660000-4880000 GCA_018153105.1 Drosophila rufa | reverse complement strand
TTTTTGTTATATTAAAATGTTCTTTCATTATGTTTAAAAATATTATTTCTAGCTCTTTTAATTTATGTGTGAACTGTAGAGAAGGTTTTATGAGTCCTCCATGCGAGACCTCATCTACGTAGGTGAATGTCGAATTTTCGGCAAACTCATTTGATAGTCGCAGTTTCTTGATAATATAGCCTGCTAGGTACTCAATGGCATCCTCCGTTAACTCGTCTAGCTCAGTTTCTGGTGCTATGCTGTTATCTATGTCAACCACAAAGTCTTCATATTCGCTCTCCTTGGCTCTGGGTCTCTTTGCGGAACAGCATCATTATTTAAACGCCTTCTTTTGAAGACTTGGCCTTTTTTGGGGGCTGACTTCCACTGCGAAGCATTAAAATGCGTATCGCAAAGTTTAGAGTTCTCTCCAAGGCTGCAGCGTAAAATTTCCTCCCACAATGCTCTTCTTACTGCGCATTTCGGTGCATTTATAAATTTCACGCCTTCCACGTGCTTGCGGCAAAAACTACAATATGTCATTTTTGTTGTGCACAAGGGTTAAACTTCGCGAAAAAATTTGTCCGCACACAACCTTTCACATCAACAAGCCAGCAAGCACTGAACGTTAACGGACTGAAAACCGAACGAGACGGCAGCCGACGAGACTACCTTGTATAATTGTATCATGTGCTGGCCCTTCGAAATGCCCCGTTAGCCGCGAAACCGAATCTGTTAGCTGCAACAACAACAACAACATTACCATCGAGAAGAGAAACAACAATAACAGCAACAAGAAGAGGAAGAACGACTGCAACAACCGCAATGTTGTCTAACGGCACTGCCGGCGTCGCTGTCGCTGTCGACTGCGATGAGCGAACGCGTCTGCTGAGCGATGAAATTGTTGTTGTCGCCGCCGCCGCTGCTCCTTCGTCCTCTGCCACCTCTGTCGCTGGCGTCGCTGCTCCTGTGCCGCCGACGTCGCTGCCACTGGTGCATACAACGGCAACAACAACGCCAGCAGCAACAAATAACAATGTGAACAACAACAACAATGCGATGGTTGTGGTCAGTGCTAAAAACACCGTTAATAATGCAAATACACATACGAATACGAATAAGAGCAAAAGCAACAGCAACAACAATAACGCAGCTGCTGCAACGGGAGCAACAGAGATGGCCACAGAGACAACAGCTGACGACGAGGATCTATCGAGCGATCTGAGTGATAAATTCCCACGCCCCCAAAAGAAGCCCGGCAAACTGAGCAAACTGGGCACCAAAAGCGTCGGTCTCAAACGGTGCGTTTTGTCTTCCTCACTTCTCACTTCCTCCCCGTCTTCGCCGTCTTCCGTTATGCTTCGTTCACCTTTCTTCTCTTTCACTCTCGCTTAGGTGCATTTTGGCACAGTGCGAATTCGCTAATTTGCACAGTTTCAAAATGTGTATACCTGTTATAAAATTATACAATTTTTCCACTGAGTCAGAAGCACAAAGTAATTACTTTACAAATTTGCATTGTGATACATTTTGCGATAACAAGATTTACCAGTTATCTCCTTTTTGATTAAGAAAATATATCTTGTTTATTATTTATTTAAAAAAAAAACCTACAAAGAACCATATAAGAAATTCGCTGTATATAGCTAGTCGTGCTCTGGTTATCATTTCTGCCACGCAATGTCATCGATCGTTTTAGGTTTCAGCTTTTTATTATATCTGGTATATCTTGAAGGGTATAGAAAGAATTACTTTTCGATTTATTATCCGCAAGAAAGTTTAGTTTAGCAAAAAAAACAAGCAGTTGTGGTATACTAGAGCTTAAAGTTTAAGCGCACTTAAAGCACGCGGTTTTTATTACCAAATTGATGTGCCTTATAACCTTTATAACCTCTCCTAAGGGCTTACAACAGCCTTTAATTAAATCTGTTGGAAAATGTGTATAAGGTTTCATTATGAAATATTTCTAAATCATGATTATCATCTGGAAACAATAATACATCCAATATTTCTGCTTTAAATTATACCCAAAAATTAAAGAAGTAAAGCGATAATGCAAAATAAATTATAAATTATTAGGTCTATGACTAATAAAAATGACTCCATAAAAATAATATAAACAATTCGAGTTAGTGAAGTCAAAGGTATGCAAGTTCTCCTGTAGAGTTGCACCTACTTGACCTGACCTCCATTCTCCTCTCTCATTTCCTCTGTTCTCATCTCATCTCTTTCTTTCTTTCGACTGCTGCAGTGTCTCCTTTGGTTCCTCGAAGGGTTCGATGGTGGAGACGCTGGTCTTCGAGACACCGACGCCTCTGTCGGAGCACGTGGAGTCCACCTTTGGCTTTGATGCGGCCACAGATGCCGCTAACGCTGGTGATCACCATCCTAGCGCCGCTGCCGCCGCTGGTCAGCTGCAGTTGGCATCGACGCTGGCGTCGCATTTGCCACTGGCCGGCGGAGGCTACAGTGGAGACTATGCCAAGGCGAATATGGACGATAGCGGCATCGAGGTGCAGGAAGAGTAAGTATTTAACTTAAGTAAATTAAGGGGGATTTTCGAATATTTGTATTAATATCTAAGCAAATATTGGGGATTACATCATGGTACTCGTATCACAAGCAACTCGATTTTTTAAAGGTTAATTATATACTCAAATCAGGTAGGAACTACCAAGAGTAAAAGAAAATAATGAAGTACTTCATAGCCAACGCAAGAAATATACATTACACTGACAATTGAGTGTAAAGTGTAAGTTAAACAATAGAACACCATATTAGAAACATAAAAGTGATACTAACTCAAGATACAAAAAAAAGGAATTCACCGGCTAAGATACTCTCTATTTTGCACAAATTAAAAGCTCTTAAATTTAAATTGAACCTACATATTACCCACTTCAAATCTGTACTGGGGATTTATTTACTAGTATAGGTCTTTGTTTTGCAGTGTAACAAGTTGTTGGTATCTTCGGTAGTCAGTTTATTGTAGGGCTTTTTATTTTATGATTGTGCAATTGTATTGTGCCCCGAATAGAGCCTACTTTTACCTCATTAAAAAACATCCGTCTAATGACTTTTGGGCTGCTTTCACTTTTGTTTGCAGTTGGGTTTTTGTTCATAGTTAGACGTGTGTTGTATTTTTTTCCGGGCCAATCCATAAATGAGCTCGGCTGATCTCTATCCCCCCAGCGAATTCAGCTTGGAAAAGCGTTCTCATCAACCCAAATACGATGCAATGAACTCTGTGCTGCTCATCATCAAACCCAACCCCGAAAATCTCCCTAGTTTTTTATGGTATACCCTCAACCACCTTACCCAAAGGCAGGCCAGGAAGCTTGAGACACACGAATTTTTAAATCGATAATTACCGCTCACCAGCAGTCAGTCAGTAGTCAGGCAGTTCGGTTTAAAAACTTTGTTTGCTTTAACCCAAAGCGTACAGTGGTCACTGTGCTGATGGATTTTCTATAGCAAATAGGCACTTGGATGGGGATTCAATGGAATTGCCGTAAAAGAGGAGGAGATGGCAAAATGGCAAATAATTGCGGAAATAATTAAAATGAGACAACGCAATTCTTCCATTGCGTGAGAACATCATTAAATTAACGCAAGCTCTCAGAGAAGGAGCACTGATACTATCTGCTGCTTTGAAGTTAAATTAAATTCGTTAGTTTGATTCAATTACACTTTTTATAGTTTGAGCCATCAATAGTTGGAGGGTTTTGTTCCTAAAAATAATTTCTATAGTTTTCTTTAGAGCGGATAAATGCGCTATAAATGCCAACTGATAAATATTTTTTCTGTAAATATCTTAAAACCATAAGTAATTATTTAATTCCTTTTTTTCTTCTATGCTTTAAAAACTAAATAAAATGGGAAACAATTAAAAGGAAAGATTTAAAATAAAAATGCATTAAAATATTCCGTTAATTAGTTTCCTTATTGAAAACTCCTTGAAAGGATTCCACTGTACTTTGTCCACTCTCTTCTTTCTCAGTTTTGGGTATCTCTCCCACTGCCCCGCCTCTCTTTCTCTTCCTCTCTCGCTTCTTATCAGTTCAATTGGAAGATGGGCTTGTTTGTTTGGGTTCTTCTCCGTCTGCTTTTCGCATTTCCCACCACCACCGCCGCAGAAGACGAGGTGACTCCAATTGGAGTTGTTAATGCGCCGGCGCTGCAGTCGCGGCGACGACGACGTTCTAACTGGAATGCCGTTAAACATCGTCATCGTTTTATTACATAATGAGCCAAGGCGTGTTCGCATGTGTTCGTGGGTGTGTGTGTGCATTTTAAAGCAATACATATATATTTAAGTGGGTCAACTTCATTCGGTGGTTGTTGACCCACATCTTTTTCGGCTGCATTTTGTGTATCTGTATCTATCCGTATACGTATCCGTATCTCTGCCGAGCGCGTATCCAATTTCCCATTTGTGCCGCACCCACGAAATTCGAATCGAGCGCTTAAACGCTGTTCTAGTTGGAATTTAAAGCAACTCGCCGATAACTCGCTGCGCGCTATTAAGCCTGGTAATCGATTAATGTGTTAGTGTTGCAACTTGGGCGATAACACAAAAGCACCTCGCATCGATTGTTTCACTAGCAGCTTTTTCAAAGTTAAATATTAGGATTTATAATATTAATATATACTTTTTTATATCCTTTTCAAAACTAACTCACATTTTAGAACATATTATTAAATTTCCCAGTTTTTAAATTATATTTAAAGCTTTAAATTAAATGTAAAACCCTCTTACGAAAGCAAGTGTTATTTGGGATTATTCTATGCTCTGCTCTGGCTTTGAAAAATTGCATTAGAAGGCCAAATCGGCTGACACGTCGTTTTTGGAAGGTGTCTTCTATTTTGGTTGCTTGTGTGCCTTTTTTATGGCTGTCAAATGGGCATCAAATCAAATTTGCTGACAATTTGTTTTGGCTTGTCTCTCGCCTTCTTCTTTTACGTTTTTCACGTTTTGACGATCCGACGACCGCCTAGGTGGCATATTCCATTTTTGGACAGATTAGACTTAACACATGTTGTGACCTTTTTGTGTTCGCCAGTCTCTCTCTCTCCACATGTTTCAGTTTCTTCAATTTTTTATGTCTTTTCTTCTGTTTTTTTTCGTATGTGGGGAGCTTTAATTTGCCGGTGGAGCGTGATGTCATCAGCTTTGAGCTCGCCACTTGCTGCAGAACTTTCTTTCTTTACAGTTAGTCAGCCGCACAGAAAAAGAAATGAAGAAGGGAAAAGAACGTTAGGAAATGAAAAACCCGCAATCTTTGGGCTGTTGCTTCTTCTTATCGATTATCTAGATGCACCGAAAGAAATGTCACTGAAAAAGTACACAACAATTTGGCTACTAATATGTGACATTTCCTATAATAAAATAATATCCAAGAAACGTAAAACTGATCTTAATATGAGTAATTGCATCGTTTAGTAAATGATACATTTTAATCTCTTGTTAAAAATGACCAGTGTGACCGTTCAACCCACATAAACTAGGTGTATCTTGAAGAAATTTCCCTAGCTTACCTTTTTTCTCCGTGTCGAAACCAAGGAAAGGAGGCTGATTGAACAACTGACCTCGACATGGATTCGTTTATTTTCTTCTTATATATATTTTTTTTTGTCCAAGCTATAGAAATTCGATCACCCGGTGGTGGTGGGCCGGCCGTGCTCATATCTATATCTATAGCTATTGTGAAAGTACATCTCGAACTGTCCGCCTGTCACTCAGTCAATTGATTTTCCGGTACCCACGGCACACTTGACATGCATACAGTGTGCGGTGCCATCATCATCATCATCGCCGTTGTCGTCGTCATAAGCATAATTATTATCATAGGCAGACACATTGTTGTAATGCTAACAGTAATTGTGCCGCTGGTCAGCAGTGCGTGTGTAATTATTGCTGCCGCTTCTGGCATTGTCTTTTTTTATTTTCAACTTTTGTGCAACGGAACAGTGGTAATTATTATTTACTTTTAGGCTAAACAAAAATTAGCAAGTGCAAAGGGTCAGTAGTTTAATGCAAACGTTTGTGACTTGAAAATAAGCAAAGAGTTTTATCGCCGAGCGCGGGATCAGTGAAGCTTAAATCCATTTAAAGAAAATCCTAATCTTGTTATAATTTTCTTTTTAAGAGTTGCCTATATCCACCCTCTACTGTATTTGCCAAAACTGCAAGCATTTAATTTGTCATAACCGAAATACTTAATGCTTTGTGTCTGAAGATAATGCCCATAAATTTAAACAGCCTTTTCTTTATCTTTGAACTGTGAGAAGTTATACAATATAGTCGGTAGAAATCGAATCTACACAATTTCTCATAGTACATTCTATTCATTCGGCTGCAAATATTTATAGTAGATCGCTGCACAAATTCCTTTTTATTTATTTAGTTCTGACAAACCCCACATTGTGGCTTATATATTTCATAGTCAATTGAAGGAAATCGAAATGTTTTTGGGAACTATGCCAATTTTTATTATTTTTCGAAAGCAAAAGCGCAAAGTGGCCAAAATGTCAACATACCAAATGTAGTTTATAAACCATTTTGAAGGCACACATCTGGCCAGTACCTCCAAAAATAATTTTTGTTATTATTTTGCTTGGGCCGCCCCGACCGTCACCGTCATCATCCATCTTCGGTCCGAATCGTTATCAGTTGTTAGTGGACTTATCACTGTCCGGCAATACCAAATAATCTCAGATCACTTAATGCCCAAAAATATATTCGGGTGTGCGAAAAGGAGCGTAAATCAAGCGGAGGTATTAATCGGGAGTAGTAAGTTCTATATTTAGACGCCGCCGCAGTAATGCTGTCATATTCAAATTGGATCGTCTTCGTGTTTCCCACTGTGCACTAGCCCTATTACCTATTTACGTGTGCCGCAACACTGGCGGTCGAAGAATTAGTACTAAAAAATAATGTTCTAGAATCTAGATTAAGGAATGCTCCAAATACATTCACTTATATTGTTGAGGGCGGGATAGAATAGCCAGGGCTTGAAATTAAAGTTAAACCGTTGATTACATAGGGAGGGAAAGGTTAGCCAGGGCTTGAAATTAAAGTTAAACCGTTGATTACAAGTGGGGAAGTGGTCGAAATTAGTTAAAAACTGTTAAATGGATTATTTCAGCTTAATCTGAGCTCTTGTAGGATTTTGTACATCTTTAAAAGAATCCCACACTAACAAACTTTAATAATTCTTTATTTTATTTATATAAACTAGTCCAGGCCTCTTTAATTACTTTTTAGGGAAATTTCCCACAAAAACCCAACTGAAAACACCTAGAGGCTAATTACTATCGCATTTCGCAGATACACACGCACATTTTCCAAATTATTTTGAAGCGCGTGAGAAATGTTTGAAATATTTTTGGATTTGGATTTTCGCACTACAACTGTTGCATTGCATTGCTCTCTAGCGTGTGTGTGTGTGTACATTTTTCGTAGTGTGCTATTCGGCTGACCGCAAGTGTGCGATGGCATGTGCATGTGAGCGTTCCAAATATTTGCCTTGCCACTGTGTGTTGTGTTTTTATTTCTCCTTTTTGTCCGCTCTTTTTTTTCTCAACTATTTTGACAACAATAGAAATGGGGACCCCGATTTTCAGGTGGCAACGCTGCTTGTGTGTGATTCTTCCCTCCTTTTATACCGTTCTTTAGTCGCCTCCTTTTGTCTCCCCTTTTATCTATTTCCAGCAGCTTCCCCATTTTTACCTTTATGTGTGTGTGGTTACGTGTTTATGTTTTTCCGTGTTTCTCTCTTCATTTTGGGGTTTTGGTTTTTTTTTTTTGTTATTATTTTATTTTTGGTCCGTTGCTTGTGTATAACAAGTGAGAGAGCGGAAGAGAGGAGGATAGAGCGGTGCCTATATTAAAGAGAAATTGTATTGGCGAAAAAGTCTCTTCATCATTTCACCTCTCCCTCATCTCGCCTCGCCCCTGCCCCCCTCCCACTCATTACTGTGGTGAGTGCGCAAAAAAAGTGATGTCATGTTTGTTGGTTACCGCTCGGCAACGACGTTGCCAGATGTGGCGCATTTACGTTTTGTTTGTTTGCCACTTTTCCTGTTTCGCGCTTTATGTTTTCCGCCTTTTTGCCATTACAAATGTGGTTGCCTTTGTTGTTGTCAGCGATTTGCCTATTGCGCATTTATCAGCGCTCTTACAACTGGATGCTGCCCGCAAATACGCAAATAACACTGGCCAACACACATCCACAAGCACTGTGTCTGTCGGGAATATAAGTAATTATAAATGATATATAGATGATTAATAAATAATAAGAAATCAAAATATACATATGTACATCATCGTAATATTTTCCTGTCGCAAAATAAATACGCGGCTTTGTTGGCAAGTGTAATTTGTCTAGCAGCTGCCAAAAATCCGCATACAAAAGCACAAATCGTCTTGCCGGCTGTTTTGTTCTGTTTGTTTTCGTTTTCGTTTGTTTGGCCAAAATGCGAAATAAAATGTTGGTGGAAGCCAGGAAATGCGCGAAATGAAAAATTTGGAAATGTTTTTGTTTCGCACGAAAATAGATCGCAATAAAGGCATGACAAAAGATAAATAGTGCGTCTGTCTGTCTGGAGCACATTAAAAAGAAAAAGAAAAAGAAAAAGAAAAGGAAAGAAGCTCATTAAACCCGAAATGTTAATTGTTCTTTGTGCCTTTTTCTGTTTTCCTTGTTGAAAATGAAAACATTATGGTGTGTAAATCACACGAAGGAGACATAAATGGAATGCCCCGGGAAATTCAGCAACATATTAAGCAAAAAAGCACAAGACACTGTCAAAATGATGTATTTGTTGTGTATTTTAAGGAACCATTTATCAACTTTTTCCTGGAATTTAAAAATATCTTATAAAATATGTCATTGTAGGATGCCTAGCAATAATCTACTAAATAATTACTCAACTAAATGGAAGAACAACACTTAAAATTGTTCAAGTTATAAATTTAATAATTGAAAAATTTTTTTTATTTGTTAATTTTAAAGGTTTACAAAAATTTTTAATATTCTTAATGTACCTGTATTCGAAACAAAGTATTTTATTAATTTTTTTTTTTTTTTGTGCCGTTATTTTGTTAAATTTGAACCAGCTTTTTTAATTTGCAACTTCACTTTTTCAAATCGAACGACAAGCGCGCCACTGCGCGAAAAAGAAATGTGGCAACGCTGCCGCTTAAAGTTTACAAGAGAGCTGTGCTCTCTTACCGCTCTCTTGCTCGCTCCTGCAAACATATGCGCGCGCGTGTGTGTGTGTGATTTGTATCTTTTACTTTTTTGAGCAGCGTCAAACTCAAACAGTCGCCAGTAAGTTTCGGTTCGTATTCGCATTCGGATTCAGATTGAGATTGAGATTCAGATTGAGTTTTCAGTTTCCGTTTAGCAGGCGCAACGCAAAAGTCGGAGCCTCCAAAAGAAAAGAAGAGAGAAAATATAAGGAATCAACTAAACGAGCGCTAAAAGCACAAATAAAACGAACCTACAAATTTACGCGCTGATTTGCTCCTCTTCCTCTTCTTCGCGAGATCCTGTTGTCCGTGTTTTTTTTTCTGTTTATCTGTTTGTTTGCCAGAAAGGGAAAGCAAAACGCGCGCTGAATTAAAACAAAAAGTGCGTGTGAAATAAGTATAAAATATGTTAAGCTAAAATCCTGAGCTAAGTTGAAAGGGCTGAAAACAAAAAGTGCAAAACGGCAAAAAAAGAGAGGGAAAAACTAACCGTTAACGGAGTGAACGGAAGAGCGGAAGAGAGTGTGAGAAAGAGAAAGACAGGGGGTGTGAGCCAGAAAGCAAGTGGTTGGTAACGAAAGACGAAAACACTAGAGAAATACATATAATTAAATAGCTAAAATGAAGAAAAAACAACTGAAACAATGTGAAAGTAATTCGTGCTATTTGGTACACGCACACTAACACACCGCTAAGCTTTAGTAGTACACTTGTAATTGCTGTTCTCGTTGTTGTTGTTGTTTCAGTGAGTTCATCGCAAAAAATAATACACACACACACAAGCACACGCATCGGAAGAGAGCCCCGAACGAGAGACAGAGAGAGGCACCGCCCCCATTCGCCCCCTCGCCATTCCCCTTGCACTTACCCCACTGAACGCAATTAAAATAAATATGTGTCTTATTGTGTGTGTGTGTGTGGTTTAGTCGTGCGTGTGCGTATGTGTTGGTTAAAATAGCGCCTTGTTTGTACATGAATTAGCCTTATATTATACAATATATATAAAGGTGTGTGCTTGTGCGCTTGCATATTTTGAAATAATAAAAACAAATCAACGCCGCATTGCAGTTTCCCCTCTCTTTCTCTTTCTCCTTCTCCTTCTCCCGCTCTATCACTTGCTCTCTTCCCCTCGCGGTTTGACGTTTTCAAGTGCAGAGGGAAAACAATTTTCCGCACATTTTTTCGTTGCTGTTATTTTCTTCTTCATCATTTTGCGGGTGGGGTCGCATAATTTGTTAAATTAATTTTCACTCTTCTCCATATGGCCATCCCGCTCGCTCGCTCGCTCGAGCGCCCCACTTCCCCCCTGCTGCTGCTTCCTCCTCTTCTTCCTTGCCCCGTGACGTAGTTCTCTCGCGTGTGTGCCCAAAAATAAAAAAAATACAGCAAATAAGAACAACGACAACAACAAACATAAGAACAAAAAAAAAAACAAAAAAAAACAGTAACCAAAACTAATTGAAAAGCCACTGCGCTGCCGGCGTCGCAGTCGCCAAAAAAACAGTGCTGCTATCTCTAGCCGGTGTACAAATTATAGCTAGAATCTAACTACAAACTGCAAACCATAATTAATTTAACCATAAAAAAGGCTTTAAAGAAATAAATGTTTCTCAATATCAATCTTTGCTTTCAAATCATAAACTAAATTAATCAATACCATTTTTATACAAATTAAAGCTTAAAAATTTAAAATCCTTTTCGAAATTATTAATTCTAAAGTCTACATCACTTTTATATGTTAAAAATTCGTATTGCAAAAAAGTTCTGATTAAAATTTAATATTAGAAGAAAATTACCAACAAAACTCTAGCTTTTTTCTGACGGTTTTGCAGCCAGGTTAGACAGCACTATTTGGAGCGTTGGCGGCAAACAAAATTGATGCGCTCATCGCGGCAATCGCTTTCCCGCAGCTGATGGCCTGCCTCTTCCACTTGTGTTTCTGTTTCGGTTTCTGTTTCCCATTTACAGTTCATGTTCCTCCCATCTCCACCTTCTCCGCTGCACCAGCTTCTTCAAAAGCGCCTCCTCCACCTCCAACTTCATCGTAATGGCAACAAGTTTTTTCTGTGTTTTTTTTTTTTTTTGTGGATTGCCTTTAATTTTCTCATCTTTTTTAGTTGTTCAATTTGCTGGGCACTTGAGATCACGTTTATGAGTTGGTGTTTAAAATCTTTAAACTTTTCCACTTCGTTATAACGAGATTTGTCGAGAAACGAAAACCAAACTTTAAGTTCGAAGTTTCTGTGCCCTTTTATAAAGTTTTTTTTTAAAGATATAATAATATTACTTTTAATAATGTTAAGGAATACATAAATAATAGCATTAGGATTAACTACTCTAATTTTTATAAATTTCAAGAGGTTCTGTTACCCAAATAATACTTCTTTAACAATAATCAAAACTCAATTAAATATTTTATCACTAAAAACAGGTCCTACGGTTCTAAAACAAAATATTAATTAATTAAATTGCCATTTGAATTATATTAAAACTTTTGATTTTATTATATTGAGTCATACTTAGGTCCTCAACTGATTAAATATCATAACATCCCAAGCCAATAAGCTATTTTCAAGGGCATTATCCACTATAGTTTTGTTACAGACTCATGCAAGGCCATTAAAAAACCTTAACAAAATGCTTTGGAGCCGAAAACAAGCTGAAGACGCATGTAGATTCTTTTTATACCCGGTACCCATAGGGTACAAGGGTATTATAAGTTAGTGCCAACCGAGAATGTATGTAACAGGCAGAAGGAGAAATCTCCGACCCTATAAAGTATATATATTCTTGATCAGCGTCACCAGCCGAGTCGATTTAGCCATGTCCGTCTGTCCTTCCGCCCTCAAAAATCATAAAAAACGTTATTAAGCTATACTCGTTATTTTCGGGTTAAAGTTAATAGATAAAATAAATAAATAAAATAAAATGGACGTTTCCTGAAAATTTCAGTAAAATTGGATGATAAACATGGGAGATATTAGCAATAAGGTTAGAATTTTAACACACCGCCCTAAGGCACTGCTGTTGCAATCTGTAGCCGACAGGTGGCGCATTCGAGCCTTGGCCGCGCGATATAATGGCGCCACTGCAGAAGAATATAGCTAGAAATGACATAATTCATTTTTTGACGCCGATCGAGCGGGTTTTTATGTTTTCCTATAAAATGTATCATTCATATTTAAGTATGACATTAAATTGTTTAGGTCGGGAGCTAATTCGAGAGGCGATTTATTTTAAGAAGTATCGAAGTAGACTATTATAATGTATGTACAATTTTAAATTGCCTTTTAGTATGAAGCGTAAACGTTTAGGTACCGGGTATCTCACAGTCGAGCACAGTCGACTGTAGCTTTCTTACTTGTTTTTTATATCTTTGAAACTTGTTTTGAGCTTGTAACTCTTGTTCTTGTTCCACTTGTACTTCAACTTGTTATGGTTGTTGTTGTTTCCATTCGCATATCAATTTCGGCACATGACGTAATCTTCACATGCTCAATAATAATAATAACAACAACAACACACACTGAGTTATGAAGTGTATTTGAAATGTAAACAGATAAAAAGCGGTGGGGGCTTTTATACAGTGAAGAGTGAACTGAGCGGGTGTGATTCTCTATTTTATTTATTCGCTACTTGTTGGGTTCTCTTTGGGACGGACAGGTTTCCCTAATGGTTTTCCCACTTTTGGGTTCAAAGTTCTGGGGACAATGGGTATATAAAAAATATATAAACCCTCTGAGAGCGAGAGATGAACGAAAGATGGAAGTGAATGGTGGCCGTTCCCCATGGGGGCATTGAATGAATGCCTAGAGATTGAGTTCTTATAAACCAAAGCAGCCATTCCCACTCCCAATTCCCATTCTTAGATCATACAGTGCGTTTCGGCTCAGTAAATCTCAGGCTTTTCACACAATCGATACGGGCCATAAATGAAGTCATCGATCGGCATAAAACCAGTTATAAATGTATATAGATAAAACGTTACTTGTCCAGCAAAAAGCGCGCCATAAAATCCCAATTTATTTCCAGACTACAGGTTTTCACGAACAAGCTAAAAATAAAATCAATTTCATTGAATGTTTATCTATAAAGTGGTAGCCCAAATAGTGATCCCTTGGGGACTAATCAGTTTGTGAAAAAAACTACTGATAGTTCTCTGTGGAAAATCTCCAGAGATTCGTTGTATATTCAACCCAAAATTTTTGTAAAGTACTGATAGTTCTCTGTGAAATATTCCCCAAAGATTCGTTATTATTACCAAAACTTGATTTGTGTATTTTTAGTCATATTATTTTGGAGCCTAATACCTTAATCAATATTTACGATGACTAAAAACTTAATATAATAATTTATTAAAAGTCAGCGCTATTTAAATCTGTTGAAATGAACACACACGAGAGATCTTAAATTCCAATTTGTTTATGCGAGCATGCTTGGCGCGTCCCTTTTGATAATATGCGCTGCCTCCATGCCACCGAAAAACATTCCAGAAACTATAAATTCTTTCTTAAAGGCCCAAAGAAATATGGCCTTGTATATTTCGGGAAAACTAACAAATGGTCCAAATAGGTTTTATCCCAAAATAGCGCCAAAAATACCAAGATGCGAGCATCACGCATCATTCCCCATATGATTCGATTTATATCAGATGCTAAATTTTTGATCTAGTGACCTTTGAAATTGTTGTGTAAAGGCCAGAGAGTAGTCACTTGAGTAGCCACGGCCCAGTCAGTCAGTCGGTCACTTTACTTCATTTCAAACGGTTTCTCCGAGTGTTTCTGTACAATCAAAAATTATACAAGAAATAACAAACATGCGGCGTGTATTTGAGGAGGAGGAAGAGATGGACACCGAGGATGAATACAGAGAATATGTCAGATCGTGGTTCATCAAGTCCCCTATATCGGATGAGGAGAAGATTGAGTAAACTGGTTTCCTTCATTTCCAATCCGAATACGATTGCGAATGCCAAGTCCAAATCGGAATCGGATTCGCAATGTGGCCTAGCTGCCTTTTGGCCAAAACGAGAAAGTTGCATTGCCGGGAGGGGGCTTTCCAGCAATTGTTTTTTTTTGTTCGGTTTTTTTTTTTTGTTTTTTGCTCGCTGAAAAGCCAATTGGCAAATGACTTAATTTAATTGACATTGAGGGGTGGCTCCTCCTCGGGCTAGATGACGCAGTTGCTCAGCTATTTGAAGGTCACATGCGGCGATGCGTGATTTCAGCGCTCACAGCGACCGCCCGCACTATAATATAATTATAATAATTATAATTGTCTCTAATTCGATTTGTGCTTTCTGCGTCTCCCCTTCCAGATCGGAGCGTTCGATTGTACGCGTCTCCATTTACGAAAGCAGCCAGCCACAGCAGCCGGACTATCTGCCGGACGACTCTTTGGCCGGAGACGGCTATCCCTACAACACTATCGACCTCGACTACCCAACAATGGCCACGACGGCAGCGACGGGGATGCAGCAGCAGACGCTTGGCTTGGGAGCGGCCTATGATCGCCAGCAGAGGTGGGTTGTCTCTATTTTGTTTATTTATAGATGGTTACTTAGTAATCCTTTTGATGTTGTTCCATTTAGTACCGATTCCGGCTGGGATAATCCCTTTCGTCCTGGTGGCGATCTCTCCCGGGAGGCTGATGAGATTGTCAGTATGATCAGAGGTGAGTTTTCTCGGTATTTTGAGGCTTAAAATATTTAGGTCTTAAAAATGTAGGTGAGGTAATACTACTGAGAATAATGAAATAATATTATTAAAATTATAAGAGCAAAGGTAGAAGTTTAAGTGGATGGTTTTTTAATTATATTTTACTTTTTAACTTGGTAAAAACATAAAGAAACCGATAACAAAATAGATTATTAAATGTATTTAATACCAGACATACCTTAGCTCACTTTAATCAGAGATTAATCACTTGATTTGTCAATTTTAGTGCTGAAATTTGTGCGATTGCTATTTTTATCGCCTTAATATGAAGTAATATCCTTGCAAAAGCACTTTATACTTGTATTCTATCAGTTTATCAGCAATTAAGCTTGCAATATCCCTTCGACAACCTTTTTTCCCATCGAATGTTTTCTTTGCAACAAAGTATTTCCATGTGATAAAGTTGTGGTAGGGATAAGGCATTGTTGTTTTGCTTGTGAGAAATACTTGTGGTCTTTTGATGAGAGGAATTGGCAGGGAAAGAAATTACTTATCAGCTTAAGATCAAGAAAATCTATAATATAATATGGTTAGTATATACTGAAACCTAAGATATAAACCATAAACAAGGTTTTGAGCTATTAAATGGTAATATTTTGCAAGTAGTTTATTACTTTTAAGTATTAATTAACGATAAATTCAAGAAGCAGGTGTAGGAGAGCTTTTCTTTAAGGTTTTTCCCACTTTCTATATACATAAAATTCAAAATGCATTAGTTAAATTGAAATCCTTGCCATATTCCGCAGGCGGCCAGCCCATCACACCGACGGAGGAGCGTACCATTGGCAACGGCAGTAGAGCACAGCATGCGGATGACAATTGCAATGGAGGAGGAGCGGTGATCGGAGAGAGCGTGACCAAAACTAATGTGAGTTTCCACTGAGAGTCACAAGTACTTATTAGCTACTAATTATATTTTTTTTTTACAGCTCTCGCAGAATCTAGCAACAGCACAAAATGGTACAAATTCCCATGCCTCTGCCACTGCCGACGCTGGCGCCGGAAAGGCGGGCAAGGCGACCGAGCAGCTAAGCGGCGGCGGCGGTGGCGCTGGTGGCAACAACAACGGTGTCACCTCACTGGGACAGGTGTCCAAACAGGTGGTGCCGGGGCCCATCTCCGCTAGTCATGTGGTCATCGATGAGAAGAAGAGCAAGAAGAAGGGCTGCTGTGTCCTTCAATAATTCAGTTCTCGAGGAAGAGGACGAGGACAGGGGGGGAAAAACAAAAAACGAAGAAAGAGGGGGTATTTTCCGGCTGTTCCGTGTTTCGTTTTTTTGTTTCCTTTTTTTCGTTTGTTTGTGATTGGTTCTTAGATGTTTTTTGGGATGGAAACGAAAACGAAAACGGAAACGGAGCCGAGAAGCTGTTGATATTTTTCAAGCCGCATAAATCGCTTTTGCTTTTGCTTTTTGCAAAAACGAAAAACACCAAACAAAAAAATACAAAAAAAGAAAAAACCTAACAGAACGAAAAAGAAAACAAAGCAGAACACGGGGGGAAACTAGCGAGGAAAGCCAAGAGGAAACCAAGCTCTCTGACCAACAACCGAAGCAGCAGGCAGGCAGTAGCAGCAGCAGCAGCAGCAGATGAAGAACTCAGTGGAGAGCCAAAACAGAAGCACCAGCTCCAAGCTCGACAAGAAAAATATAAGCTACGAAGAAAACGAGGGCAAATCCAAAATTTGAATTGTAAATCTAGAGTACACATTTTACAAGAAACGCGATTGTTTTATATATATAATGATATATAATATAGTCTCTCTCTGGGGAGCCGAGACAAAGCTAACTCTGCAATTCACCAATTATTATTGTATACAAAAACTATTAATTTTGTAGTCTCTCCCCTGTTTCAATTTTTTTTTTCTCGACCTTAAAGATACATACATATAACATATATATGTATATACCAATTTTTTTGTAATTATATATATATAAAATTTAGTGCGGCTTTTTTAAAACCAAGATCGAAACTGGACAAGCAACAGATGAAAAAAAGCAGCAGCTAAAATTTTGAACATAAAGAATAATGTATTTATTTTTATTTATATGACGATGATGATGATGATGATGAAAGTAAATTAAATGTTAAACCTTAAACAAAATATACACACACACACACGTACATATACAAAAACAAAAACAAAAAACACACGCATACGCATATATACTATATATATTATATATGATCGAGATGGCATGTTTGAGGCAATAAATAAAGAAAGAAACACGATAGAAGGAAGCAACTCCCCCGAACATTTTTCTAAGGCTAAACAAAGTAATGAACAATTATTTTTTATCATTATATACATGAGTAAAAAATAGTAGCATTGATTGATCAAAGACAAGAAGTGGTGCTGCGATCCGAGCCCAAGAACAGCCAGTAATCAACGCCAGGAAATATATAGAGTATACACAAAATGAGGGAAGAACCACCACCGTTTATGATTGTTTTTTTTTTTTTTTCTAATTAAGCACCTAGCACCTTCCCAAGTCCAACTTTTGTAAGCTCCCCCAACAAACCCTTCACACACACTCAGTATTTTTATTTTATTTTATTTTTCTTGTTTCTCTCGGTTTCAAAAGAGGAAAAAAAAGCGAATCAAAAGCAGAGGAAACGTTAAGCAAAATAGGTAAAAACTAAATAGAAGCAAACAAAGCAGAAATAAAGGTAATGAGCAGGTAAATCGAGCAAAGCGAGGTACAACAAAGCAACCAAATAGCAAACAAAAGCAAGGAAATACAACAAGAAAGTAAAGTGAACACCGAAAATGGACCGCCACACACACCACACACAACACAACACACACACACCTACAGCCTAAGCATCAATGTGCTGCATTTGATAAGCGTAAAGAAAAGGAAAAATAAATTAAATATATATATATATACATACAACACACAGATATATGAAATAGCAATATTGTTTCAACCAAAACTAAGGTAAATTTCCAAGATCCGCTAAAAATACAAGAGTAACAAAATCAGTAAGCGCGAAAAAAAAAAAATGGTTACGAGAGGCAGAAGAAACGGCAGCCAGAGCAGCAATAAAATCAATATTTAATATTGTAAATTTCCGATTCCAAAAAGAAAGCAAAAACTATTAAAAAAACCAACAAAATGTTAAGTTATTGTATAAAAAAAATCCTAAATAAAAAACAAAACAAACAAAAAAACGAAAGCAAAACATAAGAAATCGTGGTTTTCTATCTCTGTCGTGTATTATTATAGCATACCTTTCGGGGAGTTAATAAAATCGTAGTTATAAATGTGACAGTTATAGCCCACTTTCAGGCTGAACTCGATTATATATTTTAGATTTTGTGTGGGCGCCAAAGATTGATGAATGCTTTTAGTCCATCGATGGCTGGATAATTGATTGCAATTGTTTAAGGCAAACAAATCGCTTAATGCTTCCGCATCGGAGAGCCACATCAGGTCTAATCGAATCGATAAACATAACAAGAAACGAGATGCTGTCGGAGAACCTTTCACCTCCGAACGATGATTCCAATTAGGCAAAACCAATCTGTGAAAATCGAATTCGTTGTTAGTTAATTAATCCCATGACGCAACTGCATAATAATAATATAAAATCAACAATTTGCAGCTGACAAAGCACTTTAAATGGTGAATACTCTTTTATTTCCGGAAATAAAGGATATTTGCTGTAGATTGAGATAGGTTTTAAGGAAAGGGTTGCCTTTAAGGGTGTTTTGGTTGGGCTCCAAGCTTGAAATTTGGTGGCCTACCATGCTCTTATATGGTAATTTGAATAAGGTTTACAAGCAAGCATTAAATTAAGGCAGATTAAGGACTTAAGTCAAGGATTTCCGAAAAGAAGTCACCTTTAATTTTAATAAAATTACAACACGGAACTGATAGTGTTACTTTTACGACTGATAATTAATACCATCAAGGAAATACCTTTAACTAATCCCCAAGAGTAATTTGTTTTTGAATAATCTGCCCAGATAGGGTCAACGTTTTCCCAAGCCAACTTCTTGGCAGCTTTAAAATTCTCCCACGTCACGCTGTTTTTTAAAGTTTCGAAAACCAGAATGGTGCGTTCTGTTTCTATATTTCTTTTTCGTTTTTTATCAATTTAGAGTTGATTTAATTTATGAACTCGACTCGGAAAGACATTTATAGCAATTTATCTGGATTTGGTTTATGGCTCTCGGCCATTCCGATTTCAATTCACATTCGCATTCGGATTCGGATTCCGTTCGAAGATTAATTGGCAGCCGCGGAGCTGTCAATTTTTAAATTGTTGCGCCTAAGTAAGCGGAAATGTCTCTGTGCCTCGATCACGATCGCGATCTCATCGAAATTGAGCCGCGACTTGGCTTGGATTGGGATTTGGGATTGGTGATGCTGCCAAGGCACCCACTCAGAAAACAAATGGAGAAGGGGAACTGGATTTTGGCCATCTATCTAATGAAAGTCAGTGGTCGTTAATGGTCAAACGTGTTTGCTTCTCTATGGGCTTTATCGCCTGACACTAACAGTGGTGCAGGAAAGTCAATGGATGTATTTATATTTACTTATGGATTTAAAAAAAACCCTGAAGATATATGTATGCTAGAGAAGAATCTGTATTAATATTTATACATTTCTCTCAGTTACCATATTTTGATCGTTAGATATTTAAAATCAAACTTTAATGCGCTTAAAAGTAGGCTTTACAAAATTTAATTTAGAAAACTTCTCTTGGTTTTTTCCTGGCAATTTGTAGATATTTTCTTATAAATTATTTTAATTTGGAAGGAATATTTAAGTTTAGTTCAAGAAGAGTTAATACTTTTTCACGACACTGTGTTAAAAGCATTTTAAATTTAGTTTTCTACAGACTTTCAATATTGATTTTTATGACCGAGACTTAATAAATTTATATAAAAAGCTCACCTACTTTTGATGTAGCTGTAAACTCGGTTTAGTTACGTTTACAATGTACAAAAAAAAAAAAAAAGACTTGGAAATATTTAATGGTTAAATGAATTAAGTCACGATTAAATACATTTAGATAGATACTATGTCCTAGATACAGTGTGACATGGCTAGATCGACTCGCCTGTTGATCCTGATGACCTAATACTATCTAAGAAATAGTCTTATACTTAAATTGCCATGAATACTAATAAAAACAATAAAAAACATTTTCAATATTTACTTTACACATTCACTTTGAATTTATTCCATATAATGCCAAGGCCAAACAAGGTGCATCGGAGTTATGGTCAATCGTCATCGCCACCGCCGCAGTCGCCGCAGCAACCACCAAGGTCATCGTCCCCGCCTCCGCAGCATCCACCGTCATCGTCCCCGCCACCACAGCATCCAGCATCGTCGTCGTCGCCTCCACAGCATCCGCCGCACATGAGGCAGGCAAGGCAGGGACTCAGCGCCAGGCCGCAGCAGCCTGTGCACAGGCATATCAGTGGCAGGCAGATTATGAGCACGCAGCAGAGCAGCACGACGACCACGACGACGACGATCATAGACATGCCACCGCCGCCCTTCTTCTTGGGCCTTATCGTGGTGGTCCTAGTGGACACTGTAACTTCCTCAACTACGTGGGGCACCGTGTTACTCCCATCATCTGCACTGCCGTCGTCCGCTTGAAAAGAATTACAAATTGTATTTTATTACATTACTAAAATAATTTTATTAAATTAAAAACAAAAATTAAATAACACTATTTAACATAAAGAACTAGAAAAGGGCTAACCTTGGTTAGTTTTCAAATTGAACCACCTGTCCTTTATCAGCTTCATGATATAGTCGCCTGATATTGATGCAAATTGTAAACTTTACGGACAGACGGACATGGCTGGATCAACGAAGCTGTTGATGCTGATCACGAATATACAATTTGTCAAAGTATCTTGTGATTTTCCCTCAACTTAAATAGTAACGAAGGCTTACTTTTCGCCCGAACTGTGGTCCCAAAACGTCTTCCTCCCCAAAAGCGCCTAATTTGCGAGTGCGATTCTCGTGCAGGTGCAAATTATGATGATGCCCGAAGAAAAAAAATCAATAAAAGCAATGGCAACAAAGCCAATAATAATTTATGGCCAAAAATCGGGGAATAAGCTAAATAAGCATTAAAAGAAGAAGAAGATGGAGAGGAGACAAGAGAATATGGAGAATAAGGTGCTGTTACCGTGGGGCCACTTAATGCGACATGTGTAAGGGAGAGGGAGATAAGAAGATCAAAATCGGTTAGTTAGGCAGCAACAACAAAGCACCAGCAGCCCCAGTGGCCGTAACAAAAACAACAATCGAAAAAGCTGCGCATGCGGCGCACGCGTCTTCACACATACAAGCATACTCGTATTCACCAAAACACACACACACACGTGTAATATTGGCGCATGTATGTCTAACTGTACCCCACACGGAGCTTGATTGCCCACCATGACATGACAAATGCGCACGCGCTCCCACTCTCACGCCTGGCCCACCCCCCTCTCTTGAGTCTTGGAGCTCAGAGCGAGAGAGATGGCAGTGCTGCGAGTAAAACTTTAGCTATTTTCAAGCTAAAACTAGCAGGGGCTTCCAGCAAAATGTCTTTTGTACTTGCTTGATGAATTAGTTAATCAGTGATTACGAATATATTTAATAAAATTATTTTTAATTTACAAAAGGGAAAGAAAAGAAAGAATCGCACACAAGAGAAAACCAGATTAAAAAAGCCAAGTTTATTGCTGACCAAAACTCAGAGAGCTGGCAGCACTGTTGCCGCCGGAGTGCTGTTGTGTGTTTATTTGGTGGAGTCGCGCTGTCTGCGCTGTAAGCACTGGGAAGTGGAGCAAGTGTCTTCGCCGCGTGTCGATTTTCTCACTCTACGGGGGGCGCCATTTGGATCGAGTTCAATGGGATTAGGATTAGGATTATTCAGATCAGATCAGTTTCGATCCCGGCCAGAGTGGGCATAAATATAGATTCCCCCCTTAAGCTTTTTCGGTGATTTATGCGCCTCGGCGGCTGAGTGATTGATTCGTCTTTCAACTTAATTGAAAGCCCGGGCAGTTGGTTGATCATTAAGCAATTTAAGAACTTGTTGATTTAGAGATTGAGGCGATAAATGATTGATTGGAAAGATAAATAATGCGGGACGGGGGGCGGGATGGGATGGGATGGGATGCATTCGAAGCCGGATGGAAGAGGAGACTCAAACGATTTTATGCCCATGTTAATCTTATCGTAAAATTGTTTTTAATTTGTTATTTCTGTAGTATCTTTTAATTTAGATGTTTTTTTCGAGCTTATTAATTTGATTTCTGGGACTTACCCACTCGAGTAGGTGATTTATAGTATATTTTTTAAATAAATCAAGATATTCCAGTGAAAAGTTATTGAAAATAATTTTATTTAATTGATAATAGATAAATATTAAAAAGACTCATGGAATATATTTATTTTACTATATTTATATCGTAAATTTTAATTGATTTCTAAAGGAATAACTTATATTAATAACTTACATTGAAATAACGTGGGATTATGATCTCTAAATGTCTAGATTTAACTTAAGTTAATAAATCTAATAAAATTAATACCAAGTGACCCCCTGACACGATGATTGACACAGTTCCCCATCAATTGTTGCCCTTGGCATGGGTTTAGAGTGGACCCAAAACTGTGTTTTCCAAATTAAAATATTAAAAAATATATACATATAGTATATATGTATATGTATGTATATAGTTTCTTCTACGCTTTGTGCTATTTTTAGGCTTTGTGCGCACAAAATGCTAACAAGCCAAAAAGTTGAAAAATCATCTTAAGAAACCCGTTTGTTAGTTTTTTATTTATTTCATTATTTTTTGGTGGGGGATCTGACCGGATCTGAGCTTTAGCGGAAAACTCTGATAAGTTATTAAATAAACAAGTCGTAAACTCGAACTGCGATTACGAACTATTAATTAGATGGGACGAATTCGAACTCGAATCCAAGTCGAAGTTCTTCGATTCCGATAGTTCAGAAACCTATTTGAATTCGATATCGGCCTAAAGATTTATAATCCCTATAAAACGTTAATGGAATTAGTGAGGCAGAGTTAATTGAATGGCGGCCTTAAATGGTGACAGCTTCACTTTTATGCGATTTCGAATTTCGGGTTTGGTCGCAGATGAGGTCTGGAGCCCGGGATTTATGTAGTTTCGGTCGGTTCGGGATTTCTAGGTGGGTCTGCACTGGTTGTCACGCCTTGGGAGCGTTGTCTAGCCTTGATCTAGAATAATTCCGAGGCATACAGTGGGTATCAAAAGCGTAAAAGTAACGATTCTTGCAATTAAATAATTTAATTATTAAATATTTATTTTAGACAGCCTTTTTATAGAAATAATATTAGATAATATCAGAAAATAATAAACTTATAATATGAGGAATTAGTAATTTATGACTGCCTATTTAGATACTATCTGAAAATGTTAATTACATGTTTAATACATTTATTATATAAAAGACTCGACTTTAAATAAAATATTGCCCAAATTTCATAGAGAATCAAGCACGAAAACCATAAAATGTTTACATTTCTTATTAAAATCATTTAATTTAAAGGTTTCTTATACAAAAAACAACTGTTGCCAAGCCATTAAAAACACACTCGCAATATTTGAATACCAAAAAAAAATACCGATTGTCTCATCTAAAAGCGGCAGACGTAATAAAATAATACAATGAAAGCCTAAAGAGCTTTTCGATTTAATATCACATTTAATTATATTAAACAAAATGCCCAGTTAAGTGTATTATTGGCTGAACACGTTTTTAGACATTTAAAGTATATACTCGATTTAAATGTATATTTATTCAATTTAAAATTGAACTAACTTTCTCGATAGAAGAATATTTTATTATTTAGAACTGGTTGTAATTAATAATTGCATTAAATTAACGAAGACTGAGTGAATTATGGCACTAAAGGCGGTCTTTACTTTCATCGCATCTAAGGCATTTTACGCAACGAAACGCACTGTATGAAGGAACCTAATGCCGAGCCGAGAGACGACCGACAAAATAAATAAAGAAAACTGGTCTTAATTATACAAAATTCGGCAGAAACTACAAAAAATAAAGACGGAGGAGACGGACATACGGCGGAGAGACAGATAACTTTACGTTTTGGGGTAAAAGCAAAACGTGTTTAGCTTTCTATTTAAACTATGCAAATTCGCATTGATTATTTATTTCTTGGCTCTGGTGGCTGTGGCAAAATAAAATAAAAACTAAGAAAAAATAGAGGTGAAAAATAAAAAAAATAAAAACTGTAGAAAACAGCCATAAAAAGGAGCGTTCGATCGCTCAGGTGGAATATGCATAACCGGTCAAAGAACCGACAGAATCGAGAACCTGATCGCAACTCGATTCAGTTGGTATCGCATTTGGTTTTGGTTTTGATTTTGGTTTTTGGTTTTGGGTTCTGGACTCGCGAATCGAGTATTTCCTTAAGTTGGCCATAAAATATGATTTAGCCACATATTATTTATGGCCCGCAACCAGATCTTCTGATTCAGAACGTGCAGCCATAACTGATTTTTAATATTCCATTCAGATTCAATCACGCCCTGGGACATGCTCCACTAATGATAACCCCCGCTCGGTCGCCAAATAAAATCAAATTAGGGGCGTTGTCATCCATCGCCGCCACCTACAAGAATTAATATGCATAATTCCAGGCGGTTGTCTTGAATAATAATAATAATACTATAGCTTTATATATGTGTACTATGCACGATATAGCACATGCCCCGATGCAAATGAGATTGGATTAACGGACGGAATTGGATCTCCGAACCAGTTCCTTAAGGAGAGTGAGTAGTGGTCGATCGGTGGCTTTTGGGTGATGGCCAGATTTATGGAGCCCCCGGTCCTTATGAGGGGCGCTCAACACGGCACCGGATCTGCATATCAATAGATTAATAGATGCACACTGATAGATAGCTGCTTAATTTGATCAATAAATTGCATGATAATAAAAAAACTAATATACCATCTAGGGTTGAGAGTTGGGAATCAAGAAAGCTGCTGGAAATCAAGAAGTTTTATTATTATTTAAGATCAAATGTTGCTTTTTAAACTATGAAAATAAGTTTTGCCAGAAAACTTCAAATGTTTCTGTTAATATATAATTGAAAAGGACGAGAGTAATTGGATGTATTGTTTATAAAGGGTAATACATTACTCATAAACTAATATATCTATAAAAGTTCTTGGTTTCAATAAGTAAAAAGTCTTAAGGAGTTCCATTGGCGCCCGAACATCTTAAGGATTTCGGTGAATCCATTGGCGCCCGAACAGGGTCCTAAGAGAGGTCCAATTACCGGAGGAGGCTTTTTTATTAAAGAAATCGCACATATCTTTGGCTATGAAACAAACGAAATGAATCCAGATTGTAACTTAAGACTTAATTAATAAAAATAAAGTTACTATCATAAAATGTTATATTGAAGGCACTTCAAAAGGTATTCAAAATAAGAACACCCATGAAATTTATTCCATTTTTAATAGTACTTATATAATATTTTTAGCCAAAGAAAATCTCTAAGGTAAGGGAGTTTTTAAATATGTATATTCAGTGTGTCATAGTCTTGTTTAATAGAACTTAGACCTGAAAACTTTATATTTATCAATGGAATATATTTAGCTAGAAGTATCTAATAGATCCAACCTTAGTCCAATTCACTTATCAAAAAAATCTAGCTAGCAGAGTCTGTATTATAAGACAAGACTTCCGTAGGATATATTGACCAAGGACAAACCCTACTTTCTAAGCCTACTTTTTTGGGTGTAATGAATGTATGTTCGCTTGTATTTTGCTAAAAAAAAAAAGAGTTCCCATGTGTGGCTTCAGGAAGTCTGTTAAATCGATGGACCCCCGCTGTTTTGCCTTTAATCAAAGTCCCATTTAATGAGTGTTCGTCATGCCGGTCAAATTTAGGGCCTGATTTCAGCATCTGTTTTTATAGTTTTACATATTATTTTTTTACATCATCAGCGAAGAGCTCAAGGGCAAGAAAAGAAGGAGAGAACCGAATCGATTCGGGCCGAATCGAAGCAAATAGAATCGAATGGAAGCGAGTGGAACAGAACTAAATGTTTTGGTTTCTTGGAAATCTCGTTTCTGTGTCTCCTTATAATTGCTAATTTATTTATTTATTTTATACTCTTTTTTTCAGCTCTTTCTTTATTGTTTTGCCTAAGCGTTGATGGGGGGAAAAATAAACAGAGAAACGTTCGAGGTATCATGCGTTGGGGTTTTTGTATACTCTAGGAAAGAGACGTATTTAGGTTTTAAAGGTTATATTTTATTATTAACAATATCAGTATCAGTATTACGGTTATATTCTTCAGAAAATGAACATGTATATATTTATTTACAGGAAAACTTAAGAAACATCCTTATGTAGTTGGAATATTTGTATTAAAAATCGGAAAGACATTGCTCTTACCTCATTAAAAAAATATAGAATATATTTTTATATTATTCTATGGGTAAATACTTTATTTAAAACGTATATACCATTAAGTAAAACCCTTTAAGAGCTTTAGGTTAGTGTTTTCAATGGTACATATTGTGTCTTTTTTCCAAATTTCCAAGAGAACTCTATTTATAACATTCCCAACTCAACCTAGAAGCAATAACCATATTTGTGATATATTTTTAGTGATATATTTTGAAAATATCTTTGCCTAATCCCCGTAACAGTGATAATACCCCTTCGAAAGTGAGGCACAAATTCGAAGATTCGGCAAAATTCAAAGCGATCGAGGCGAAACGAGGGAACTGTTGGGGGCTGGCTGCGTAACAAGTTGTTCGATCTGTTAATTTGGCAAAGAAACCACAGCACCTCTCGGCATCGCAATAAAAATCGGAGACGGGGACAAAAAACACGGCCAAATGAAACACTTTCTTTTCGCCTATGCAAATATACAAATATACAAATATACTCGTATATATCCCCCATAATGCAAATGGCGAATGTAAAGCAAGCAATTAAATTAATGGTAATTAATGCAGGCAGCTGCACAGGCTTTTACCTGGAATTAAAGCCAACCAAAGCGATGACAATTAATGGGGTGACAAGATGAGTCAGATGAGGGGATCTGATCTGGTAACCAAGAGCCCCATCCATAGCCACTCCCTCGAACACGTTTGGCTCTAAGTGAGACATCAAGATCGAAGACAAAACTAGAGATCGGGGCGTGTGCAAGTATGCATAACAAATGCGATATTGAAGACGCTTGAAACGCTTATTTTCCAAGGCAACGAACGGTCCGTGGTCTTACCATCATCATCATCACCATCACCATCTTCTGGTACCAACTCGTCTCGTATCATCTCATCTCAACTCTCTGACAAGCCGCTGAAATGGCCAAAAACGTTTTCATTAGGCCAAAAAAATATATGAAAAAAAAGAACCAGAAGAATATCGAATGGCAATCCGCAATGAAAAATGAATGCCGTGCGGCATTCGTTTAAGTTATTAAGCATAAAACTTAAATTAGAGGCACCATTAGCGATTATCATTAGAGCTGCGTGTCCGGTCCGGTTTCGATTCCCCAATCTTAACTCCTCGAATTTATTTATCTCGAGCCCCGAGCGATGGGAAAAGCAATATTTGATTGGCTTTGACAGGCTTTGCCCATAAAAAAACTCTAGATTTCGGGGAATCTTTAAACGTCTAAAAGCACTGAAAGTTCTAAGAACTTGCCACAAAGTTTACTCCATTCTTAAATTTCTGGAAACGCCAAATGCTAAATAAACAGAGGATTGATTCCCTTTCACAAAAATTTTAGCCAAAGAAAGAACTATTTAATCCACTGAAAGTTCTAGGAACTTGCCACTAAGTTTACAAACATTTTAAATTTCTGGAAATGCCAAATGATTCCCTTCAACAAATATTTAAATCAATAAGAAGTTTCTTTATAAAAACTCCCATCTCCCTAAAAAACAAGTCCATCAAACGATTGCAATTGGGACATTAAACTCTTTTTATGGCCTTAGTTAATTATTTAATTACTGGAATATGAATAAATATCATTAGGAAAATGAAAGGAAGACCACATAAAAATTTATGGCCATTTATTGTGGGTCATTTATGGGTGATTAGATCTTTAAGACATTTTGAAAAGCCGCCTTGGGACAAGGCTATCGAAAATAACTTAAATAAATCATCGGTAAATAGAGCCATTAGTGTTGGCAATAAGTATGCTAATCGCGGGAAATACAAAACGATGAAAAGCTACCGAGCTGACCCTGCTAAATGGTATTTCTTTTTCCATTTTTTCTACTTCTATTCCTATTTATGTTAAGCTCAAGATTCCGACAGACACTGATCCGCCAGAAGAACTGGCGGCATTTGATAAATTTGATAAGCCCGAATCGAATCGGATCGGATCGAAACGGAACGGAACGGAGCGGAGCGGAAAGACTAATTAAGCGAAGGCTGAACGAGACCTGACTGAGCAGAATGCATTAACATATCAGAAGAACTTATCAGAAGATTCACACAGCCATCATCATCGTCGGTGCAGAGCGAAGAATCATTCAGGTCTTTGGATCATGGATCATGGTTCCTAAGATTGGGATCTTGGGCTCAAGTTTCAGTTTGGGTTTGGGTCCCAAACTGGTCGTTAATCGTGTGTCGACGCATATTTTATCGCCAGTATATATTTTATATATATCTGTATACTACATATATTGTATATTCCATGCTTTATAAAAAATTAACGCAGATTTAAATTTACGCACATGCACACACACACTCTGCCGTCGGAGAGGGGCGAAAGAAAAAAAAACGGAAAAAAATTGATCATTAAACGTGTATGCTAATTTGATGATGGCGGTTTTCTAATTTTGTTGCCCAGAAACCAGATTTCTATGCTGCGATCAGTCTCCGTCAGCAACGAAAGCCCCCTAAAAGTCCACAGAATCTTCTGCCCAGAAGAATCTTGGCCTGGGAAGAGACCCTAAAATTGTTACATCTTCTTTGCAGATTGATGGGGTCTCAAAGTTCCCTTTGGCCCCGTCTTGAAAAGCTGACAAACTTTGGCTTGCTTTTTTTTGGGGTTCTAAGTGGCCAAGAAGCGCTGCACAGTGGTTCAAAACACATTGGAAAGATTTGATAGTTTTAATAAATACTAATATAATTATGGTTGTAAAGTTTGGGCTTTTAATTTTACTAATTCATTTAATGTAAACGGTATTTAAAGTATGTGTTAAATTAAAAGATAAGCCGCAAGAATCAAGACTCGAACCTTGGCTTAAGAAGCCACTAAGCTTTTGAGGCAACTGCGAGTATGAGTGCGAGCGGGATAGATAAAAGGTTGGAATGTTATTTTCTAATAACTCCTATGTTTTTCATCTAATTGTGCTCAAACTTTCAGAAAAAGTTGGCATAAGGCTAATAAATATGTATATATGTATATAAAATATGTAAAATATAAATATAAATATTTTCTTTCTAAACTAAATCTAAGCCAGACCTAAATTTATTTAAATTATGCAAATGAATATAAATAAATCCTTAGGAACGCTAAAAATTAAATAAACTCTGAAAATCACATCTTTTAATTTGATAAGAAAGTCGTAAGCCTTTAATATTATATTATTATTATAATTTGATTATTTTTATTATTATTATTTTATTATATTATTAATATACTATTAGGAAACTAATATTTTTACCAGTTTATTTAATTTTTGTAATACATTTTCTTACCTCTTGCCTTTAAGTCAACGTCCGTTTGCTGTCCGGTTTCCAACTCCGCTGCCTCTTCTCCTACTAAAAATGTTGATATTATTTAAGACCCTTTTTAATACCGTTTTGAATACATTTTCGAACCTTTCTCAATGAAGTCACTGTGCAGCGGCGACGGCGACTCCTCAGTTCGTTGTCCGGTTTCCCATTCTGGCGCTGGCGCTGCCGCAGTCGCCGCCGCCGTCGCTGCCAACGGCACAGGCCGCGTCGCGGCTAGCGTCGCAGCCGAGATGATATATAAGGAAACAAGAAGTCGCATCGTTTGTATTTATTTGCTAGAATCTGTGAGCATCGGAACTGACCACCGAGAGCCGTCACCCTAAAAACCATATAGTCCTCGTTTCGAATTTTGTTTTCGCCACACACACAAATCGCACAAATATGAAGAGTTTTGTAAGTGCCAGAAAAACTACAACAAATAAAAACTATTAATCCGAGACAGACCAGATATAAGTCTGACAAAATACGCCAAGGAACCTATGCCCATATTTGAAAACATTTTTTTTTTCTGTGTTAAGAAAAAGGATCAAGTGAAAGTGCGGAAAAACGAACGAAAGTGTTAATTGATAATATCGATGGAGGATGAAGGATGGCTAATATTCCCATAAATGGGTGATCAGATCACCTCGGGTGCTCATCATCAGCTGACGAATGACAAATATCGAGACGGTTGGAAACCCATTATGATTAGTGCCTCGAAACCGAAAAAAATACGAGTAAATCTCTCGGCAAATCTCTTGTCCAAACACCGACGACAAAAACGCGCGAGACAAAGCGACGCGACTCGCGCGCGACTTTGATTAATTGCCCCGCTAATGCAAAATGCAAAATGCTAAATACTTGTACACAAAAAATGCAAATTAAAATATACATAAACCTAAAAAAGATGCCAGTTATCAGTGAACCAGTTGTTGTTGCCTCCTCGAGATCCTTTAACAACTCTCAACTATTATTTAAGTTTAGAAAATGCAAGAGCCTCTTGACATTAGCATTTAATTAATTGCTAATATTATTTTTGCAGCTGATCCTGCTGGGTTTCGCCGCTCTGGCGGCTGCCGATGTCAAGCACCTGACCGACCGCAACCTGGACCTCTTCAAGTACAATCCCAGCGATATCTACACGCTGCCCGAGGACATTGACGATGACAAGCCGGCGGTGCAGTTCAGTGGCGATGTGATGAAGGCCAAGACCGAGAAGCTCCAGAACTACAATTCCGGCAAGAAGTTCAAGCTGGAGTAAGTAATAAAATCTATAATCGAGGAAAGCAAGGAGATTTCAGGAGTTATGTATTTCTAAATTCCATGCAAGGATCCTTCTTAAAGTTCTTTAACTTTTTCGTATAAAAGGTGAAGCTTAAAAAACATTGAAGAAACTTAAAACTTAATTAGCTTAATGTCTTTATTAGGTGACTTCTATTAAAGCTACTAAATCTTCAATTAATGATTTTCCTAAATAAAAATATCGCAAAGTTACAAGGATTTCTTAATAAAAACTTATTTAAGCTGAAATATATTAATATTAAAATCTTAATATTAACTCTTTTCAATTTTCGTAAACTCCTCAGGCTTTGTTTTATATTTTTAAAAATAAGTTTAAACTTATTTTAAATTTTACTAAATGTACAAAATCTTTTTTCTTTTTAATCCTTAGACTGAAGACCCAGAACGGCATCGAGGTGAGCAGCGTGGGCAAGCTGAAGGACGACAAGACCTTCGTGGTGAGCGGATCCTACTCCTTCACGGGAGCCGATGGCAAGCGCTACAAGACCCGCTATACCGCCGATGAGTTTGGCTATCATCCCATCACCGAGCTGGATCTCGATATTCCCGAGTGAGTATTCCCCACTTTTTAGTAATATTTTATGAAGAAAAATAATGAAATTAATTATAATCCAACCTTCTTGAGAGATTTTATATTTTTAAATATTTTTAAAATGAATAATGCTTTGTGTCTTAAATATTAATATTAACATTTTATCAATCATTTTAATTGAATTCAATTTTATCATAAATAAATTAATGACTTTAAAATTTTATTCAGGATACTACAGAAATCTCTCAAAAATGTAGATCAATTTAAAAAAGGAACTGAAAAGTATGTCATGCTATTATTAAACTTGTAAATATTCATAACATAACACGTTGCTTTCAAACCTCCGTATTAATATTATTTATATTTTTATACGCATTTCACATCTGAAAGAAAACATTTTTTAATTTTTGTTAGTTAAGATCTCTATAATAAATTAATCTATAAAAATAATGCAAAATATACTAATTATATATTCAAAAATTCACAATTCCAGGCCCCAGCCCTTGGCCGCCGCCGGACAGCGCCAGCCCGTGGATGCCAGCAGCCTGCTGGGCAACAAGAACCGCTTCCAGTTCCTGCAGCAGCACCTCGACTCCGACCAGGGACCGCTGCGGGGCAGCGGCCAGAGCGGCGATGACTACAGCTACACGCCCCAGCAGGGCGGAGCCAATGGCCAGCTCTTCGGTGCTCCCTACGGCGGTTCGGGGGCCAACGATTACTACGGCAATGGAGCTGGCGCCGGCGCTGGAGCCGGAGTCAATGCCTATGGCAATGGCTACGACTACCAGCCCCCTCAGACGCCTCTGGTGACGCCGTCGCGTGCGTATCTGCCCGTGGCATAAGGCGCGCCCGGTTGATATATATTTCCAAAAAGATAAATAAAACAACAAATTTACCTCCCAATTCCCGACCTACCTCCCCCGACCTTTCCCGCGACCCTTCCCCAGCTGCAAGTATTTAGTTTTTAAGTGCAAAAAACTCCAACAAAAAAGAACAAACAGGCAGGAAAAAGAAAAAAAGAACCGAAGCATGGCAAAAATCACAGCAGAGATAGCGAAATTTTTTTTTTATCATTTTTTAGTGTTATACACGGAGCACAATTTTATATATGATATTATACCTATATACACTGATATATGTTATGTATCTTTACACCAAACACACCCACACACACACGCACACAAACACAAAATACACAAAAAAAAAAACCCGACAAAAGACACACACAAACGAATCTATGTATATACACTGAGTGATATTAGTAGTAAATAAAATGGCTAAACTAACGATCAAAGTCGCCTGTTTTAATTTTGGGGTATTTTCAGAGTCCTAACTGGGTTAAATGGGCCTTAAGCTTGGTCTGAAAGCTGTTAAAAATTTGGCTAATTGTTATAACGCCCAGTGTCATAGTGGCCACATGCGTTATGACACTAGGCGTTATGAGATGCAGTCTACAAGACAATGGGGGAACGTTAAATATAATTTTTTGGGGGCCTAATTATAGTAAAATATAAATTTAAGCTTGGTCTGAAAACTGTTAGAGATTAGACAATACAAGAGCGGGTGCCTGTTATAATGCCCAGTGTCATAGTGCCCACGTGCGTTATGACACTGGGTACAAAAGTACTTGTTCTCAGACAATTAAATATGAATTTATAGCTAATTATATACTTAAAAACCCGTTGCTTGGGCTCTCACCCAAATCCATGGAAAATAATCTTTCTAACTTAACTTTCACACATTATATAAAAATAAAATATAGCTATTTGCACCTAGCATCAAATTTGTGAAGCGGGTAGATGAAAAAACAAAGCTCTGCTCATGGTTCAATATTTTACTCATCGCGAAATACTAGTTTTTAAGCCTATAAGCAGGCTATGAACCTTGTAACATCCTCTGATATCAAACAAAATAATGAAAATATTAAAGAAATAGGTTTACACACTCTTCCGCCTGAAAAATATCTACAATCCCTGGGATCAAATAAACACTTGTCAACCCATCTCAATTATATTTTACGTTTATTTGAGGGACTAAGGCTTTGATTACATATTGGTCGCGGTATACATATTAACAGATGTATTTAATGCTCTGGAACTGAGTGCTTCTGATATCTTCACATCCTGGAGCTCCCTTCTTGGGGGGGGGAGGTCAGAGGTGCCCACAGATCGCCCTCGAGGCAGTGGCCTGGATACCATTACGGTTCTGGCTCAAAGCAGGGGCATCAGGATGGCCTGGAGCTGCTCAGGCATTATTTATAATTAATGTTCATGGCTGAGCGACTTCTACAGGGACTCAGAAAGCGTCAAATCCTTTGGTTAAAGGAACCAACAGGGAAATTCAAAGGCAAGTCCTTGGATGACCAAGGAAACTTGAAGTATGCTAAAGGCACTCTAACACTCTAACCTGATATACATCGACCACCTAATCGTTGGGTCTTAATCCTACAAAGGCTACATGTGCTAAGGTATGTGGCGATCGATTAACAGCAGTGCTTAATGCATATTGTTTAATGCTTAATGCTTAATGCTACGCGAGTCGTACAAAACAATGGGCTTTTCTTTGTTTTTTGTTTGTTTTTTTGGTTAGAACGAGAGACAAATGTAACAGGCGCTGGCACTGGCATCGGCATCGGCATCTAAAACGAATCGAGCGAAGCTGGCGCATCGTGGAAGATATATGTATATGTTTATAGTATGTTTATCTGGATCTGAAGCTGGATCCGCATCGGTACTTGACTTGCTTATTTGGCCTGAGAGTAACGTTTGGAGGCCTCAGCTCCTGTTAGTTGCTGGCTCCGGCGGCGGCAGCGGCGGTCGTCGAGGCAGCCGACAGCTGCTTGAAGATCACGGCCGTGATCCTGCCATCGTTCTTGATGACACAGCGCCTGCAGGTAATTTATTATTAATAATTAATTATTTAAAGTAATAACACCCGAAAGTTACTATAAAATAGAGCACATATTTAGGCTTTCCTGGTAACTACGACTTGAAAACTTACTTATCGCCGCTGTACAGGCAAATGGTGGCCGGAACCGTGCTGTTCGGCTCCAGCTTCGCCACCTGCTGCGCAATGGCCATTCCTATGCCGGACACATTGGGATCGATCTCGCCCTTGGCTGCGGGAATCGATGGTTTGAAATTATGTTTACCAATTTACACGAAATAAACACTATAATCCGGCAAAGACTCACCGACCAGACACAGTCCCTGGCGATTCGCCACCAGTGCTCCCACCGTATCCTGCCGAGCGGCGCTGCAATATAGGGTTAATTAGCTAATGTTATTAACCTTTGCGGCTTGCCTACATCTCCGTCAACACCTTCTCCAGTTTCGTTTCCATGAGCGAGGCTGGTAAATTCACTAATTCACTAATGGCAATAGAAAAACAAAGCAAAAAACCAAAACAATGATATTTGTTGAAGGGCCTAGTGTGACCGGTCGAAGGAAGTTAAAAGTGCCAAGCTCTAAAAAATACCGAATACTATGTTCAGTATTTTTTCACTTCAACTATCATTTTTAAAGATTCCAATAAGAAAATGAATATTTTTAAATAGAATTAATAATAATTAACGAAAAGGATAAGATATTATTATTTTACTTTGTATATTCATGATTTAAATAAATCATCAGGGGAAAATTATTGAGCAGAACTATGAAACTGAATTAAAAAGTAGCTTAAATTACCAATACACAAAAATAAAAACAAAGATGCATAAACGCAAAAATTGTTTATTTCAACTTTATACACTGAAACAAATCAGAATGATTGATTAATTAGCAAACAAGCCGAGGAAAAATACTGAAAGTCCACTGAAAATACTGTGTCGCAACAACGAGTATTTCCTAACTTTGTATGGGAAGAAGACGCTCTAATTGTTGCTTCCCTGTCTAAACAATTGCCAAAACTACAACTAATTGCCTTTCAATTCATTTATTATAATATATACCGTTAGACGCAGCGCCTGGAGTGCACAAATTAGTTTCAGTTGTTGTTTTTGATGATTTTCCTCGCATTGCCATCTAGTTTTGTGTGTTTTTTGGAATAATTTCGCCTCGTAAAAATAATCTTTAACAGGCTGCAGCAGCGCAGACAGCAGGCAAAGGAATCTTAGATCGTAGAATCGCGGGGAGGGGGGGTAAAAAGAACATGGATTTCTAGTTATATGTGTATTATTTATGTACTACTTTAGGTGGGCATGGCGGTGGTGGCCTACACGATCTCGTACTTCTCCACAAACAGTATCGATTCGCTCGAATACTTGACCGCCGCCGCCTCGTTGCCCACCTGCACCACATCCTCGGCGGCAATGCCGGCATACGGTGTTTTCGACACAAACGACACCTGCAACGGGAAGAAATCGCCCGGAATGGAGGCACTGCAGCTGAACTCCATGGAGCCCGACTTGTTGGCGGCATCAATGATGGGAATGTGCCATTGGAGCACATGCTTGCGCGAATCGTAGTTGTAGGTGCCATCATACTCGGCCACCGATGGCTGTACGTTCATTCTGTGGGCGAGAAAATTAGCATTCCCCATGAACCATTCACCACGACAATGATATATGTTATACTCACGGCAAGGGTATGACGATGGCCACATCCTGCAGCTCCAGCTGCTGCGCCTCCAGCTCATACTCGATGTTCACATCGCAGCCACCTTCCCCATTGTCCGACGGCCAGCAGTTGACTGTTGTTGAAAGAGAGCGAGAGGTGATGATGGGGCACAGGCGAAAGAGAAGGCTACACTTACTGGTCAATGGAATGGCAGACTCGTCCTGGGAGACGAAGCGCCACTTGAGCACACCCACATCGGTGTTGAGGGGGAACGGCTTGCCCAGATTCTTAAGGCCGATCGTGTTGCGTGACTTGAAGAGCTCCTTGTCCACATTGGGATGCGTCTGCAGCTGCAGGCCCTGTGTGTGGCTCGGGTTTAGCTTTAGCAAGATCCGGCCATTGGCCTCGTCCGTGATGCGCAGCGTCAGCAGGCCGGAGTTCTCGAACTGCTGGACGCCGCCATCGCGTCCCAGGCGAACCACCAGCTTGTCCTCGATCTTCAGATGAACACTGCAATGGAAAATCAACATTTGACCTGGCCACAGAATGCCAAAACCTTGCTTGAGCACCCACCTCTCCTTGTGTATGTCCGCCGAGATGGCCTTGGCTGCTGCTGCACTGGCGCTGGCCGCAGCACTGGAGCTTCCGGCCGGAGCCGCCGGTGCCAGATTGGCGATCTTCTCGCCCTCGCTCTTCAGCTGATCCACAAAGCTATCCACATCCTTGGACTTGCCGCCCAGCTTGAGGGCATTGCGCGAAGCCGGTTTACTAAGAAGAGTTCAACGATTAAAGAAGCAGGAAGAAGCAGAAGCAGGAGAGAGACACTTACGCGGCCACCTTCGATTTGGAGGAGTCCAAGTCAATGGAGGTGATGCCCATGCCGCCACTGGAGCCGCCGCCGCCGCCGCCGCCGCCACCGGAGCTGCTGCTGCTGCTGATGCCGCTGCTTCCGAAGCTGTCGGCACTGAAGCCGCCGCTGCGTCCGCCCAGCGAGGGACCGCCACGTTTGCTGGCCTCCATGCGCTGACGCTGCAGCTCCTTGGCCTTCTCGCGCATCTTCTGGCGCGCCTCGCGCTCCTGTGTCTGCCGCACCGCCTGGTACACCTTCTCCTCGTGCGAGTCCATCTCCACAAAGGTCTTGATCTGGGCCAGATTCACGCTCTCCCTGTAGCCCAAGGCCACGATCTCGTCGAAGGCAAAGATCAAATTAAAGGCGTTCTCCACAATCTCCTTCTCGTCCAGCGAGTGGCTGTACTCGGGGATCTGTGTGCGAGATTGAAAGCCGTTTGAGCTGAGCCCTTCCTTCTAGGATCTAGCATCTAGCATCCAGCACCGCCACTCACCACTTTGGAGAACAGACGCAGCGTCTCCAGATCCTCGAGTATGTTGCTGGCCTTTGTGGTGATGAGCAGCATGTACAGCTTCTCCATCGGCTGGTAGACGTAGCGCACCGAGTCCGTCTCCACGTACGTGTGCTGCTTGCCAGCGGTCATGAGCTTGGGAAAGGCGGCCAGCAGTCCCTCTATGCGTGCCTTCGTCATCTCCACGAACTGACGTGACAGAATCACTACGTGTGTGTGTGTGTGTGCGTGTTATTAGTGGGTCTAACTGGTCAAAAGGAAATATCCAACACTTACCTTTGCCATTCTTCGTGCAGACTGCCGCAGCGATGAGTACCTGTGTCACAGGCGGGGGGGGGAGGGGATTTCTTTAGTAATATTTTGCAATTTCAGATTAGCCGACGTGTATGTGTGTCGGTGTGAGAGAAGGCGCGTGTGTGTGTGCAGTGGGTTTGCCGCTTTCTTACCATTTTGGAGCTGTGTTGGGCCCACGGAAACACTTGGCGGATGCGGATGCGAACGCGGACGGATGCTGCTGCAGATCGATCGGATTTGCGGGGGGCGCTATCACAAACAAACCGTTTTTTAATCAATCCTCGTAGCTGACGTGTTCGGTTCTGCGAATGTTTACGGTGCGGCTGCCCTGGTAGCAGTGCTGCCAACTTGTTATTAAAAAGAAGCTAAATTTGACGTGATGGATAGTGAAAAGAAGCTGAATAAAGAAATAAAAGCTAGAACAAGAGGGGAATTTTCAGTAACATTAAAGTCTTTGTTTTTCCTATACATTGTAAATCCTAAATCTATTTATATTTCAATTGCATGAATATAAATATTTTCTAATTTAACGCACAGTTATGTATATTTTTTTTTTAAAACATGAACAAGAAATTATTAGTTTGTTTTTCAGAATTATACTACAAATTGCGAATAAAAGCATTCATTATAAAGAAAATCCCAGAATTTCCGATATCTCCCAATTTAATTAGCAACTGGCCTCAAAAAAGCCAACTTTGACGGAAAGGAAGTAAACTGGCCACACTAATTGATATCCATATAACTATCGATACTATCGATACCCAACACACTTTTAATTTATTTGTAAGGTTTATTTAAATAAAAAACATAAAGTACGCATACATTTTGTCCATATCCTTCTTATATTTGTTAAAACACTACGTTAAAACAAATAGTTAGTCAGTTCTCGCGTAAAAATGCTACATTACAGTATGACCATACTGGCCTCGCAAAACGTCCGTTAAACTTAAACAATTTTTCCGCTAAGAAATAGAAAAAAAACCTTACAAATAGAATAGCTAAGGAATATACATATGAGGGCCCCTAGTGTCCTGCTAGTTAAGCTAGTCAGTCGTCCAGTGTGAGGTTGGCGATCGACACCTCTGCCTCCTGTGCCGGCTGATCCCGTTGCTTATACTCAACGCTGAGGATGCGCATTACCTGGGCGGCGGTGAGATGGTCCTGCTTGAACTTTTTAAAGTTCTCCTTGACAAACTTGGCGAATCCCTTGGCCTCGCCCGCCGGCGTGGACACAACATCGCCCTCCTTGTTCCTCTTGTTCAGCAGCAGGGTGATCGGTCCGCGGCAAATGCGGCAGCGCAGATTCTCCACCTTCCGCGACCGGGAGTGGGCATGTGAGCTGGGTTGGAGATAGAGTGGGAGATGATGTAAGCCAAGTGTCAGGGCAGGGTTAGGGACTACTACTACTACTCACGATCTGTCGCAGCTCATGCACTTGTAGGTGTACTTGTAGTCGATGGTATAATTGTGGCACACCTGGATGGGCGGCAAGTCTGGGAACTTCTCATTGGCCCGCCGGGCCCACGTCTTCCATACGCGTCCGTGGCCGCTCTCGCCGTTGAATACCCAGGCGGCGGCATGGCATAGTTCGTGGATCAGCGTGCAGCGCAGACGGTCAGCCGTGGTCAGCACCTTGACGCTCAGCTCCACCACGCTGCTGCGCTGTCCGAGTCTGCAGAGATAATGGCCAGAGATTAGATTGGGATTATCAACGAAGGGAACTGCGAATTGGGAACTGGGAACTCACCTGCGCTTGTTTGCGCATCGTCCGGCGGTTTTGCGCAGCCGCTTCGACCAGGTAATGGGCACATCCAGCTGGTTGCTGAACACCTGAGCGTTGTACATCTGGTACAGATGCTGCGCCAGCATGTCCTTGTTCCGGGCAAAGCTCGTGCGATAGAAGTACGCCTCGTTGTCCGCCCTCTCCCGACTCACTTGCCCCTCCAGAGATTTGAGGAAGCTGCACTTGCCGCTATCGTCGGTCCTCGCTTGGTTGGGCTGCTGCACGTTCACCCTCGTGCGGACAGTGGTCCTTGGCGTAGCTGTGGCCTTGGGCGGCGCTGTTTGCGGCATCTCGAGGCGCTTGAAGACGGAGCCTCCTTTGGGTGTCTCCTGCTCGGCCTTGCCAATGCCCAAGTGCTTCTTTACCTCCTGCAATCGCTTGTGGACTGGCGTGCCCGGCAGATAGTCGTTCTCCAGCTCATCCAGCATATCCAGATCCAAGGCCTTGTCCACTATTTGGCGCGCCTCGTCGTCGTCCTCGTAGCCAGCGTTTGGCGTGAACAGCTGCCGGCGAATGGTGGTCTGTGGCGGCGGCGTGGCGGGCAATTTGGCTTTCGATGTAGCGCGACAGGAGCGCAGAATGTCGTCCAGTCGACGATGGAACTTTGGTGCTGTCAAATAAATAAAATATATATGAAGTACGTTTTGACGTAAATGTCAAAGGTAACTTTTCGAGTCTCTCTTACACTGCGCGTCGTCTTCGTCGGGATTGCTGATCACCTCCACCTCGGCCTTGGTCAAGTCTAGGTAGGTCAAGTCCGCCTTCTTCTTCCTGCTCTTGATGCCCGAATCACTGTTGCTGTCGCTCTCGCTGGTACTGCCACTGCCACTGAATGTGGCATCCGCATCCTCGTCATCGGAGGCATCTGTGCCGCTCTCCGAGTCAACGAGCGCCCGCCATCGATCCTCGTCCACATGGTTCGTGCGCGCACGCCGCGGTCTTGGGCGTCGCTCCGTTTGGACGGCTCGGACAGCAGCGGCTGGCGGCGGCAGGCGAGTGGAGTTCAAGGGCGTCTGATTCGTGCGCAAGGCTCGCGTAACTGAGGGATTCGAATGGGAACTTAAAGTGGGATCAAGGACAGGGAAAATAAGAGTTTCTTACATATGCTAAAGTCGCCGAGGACGCTATCGTCGACCGGCTGACGAAGCGGCGGCTTTGGACGCGGCTGCCTCTTCTTGGCGGTGGTGGTGGTGGGAGCTGCCATGTTCCTGTCCCTCAGAGGCGCCGTCTTGCCGCCACTGCCGCTGGAGCGCTTTAGGGTGCGGATCACATCCGGTGTTTGCCACGATTTGCCGTACAGCTGGTTCAGCAGCCTTTCGGCCTGCGTGAGGAACTGCTCGTCCTCGGAGGCGTCGCCCGTGGAGAGCATAGACTTCTGGTGCGCCTGCTGCTCCACATCCACCAGCTCGGAGCTGGGCTTCCGCTGCACCACTTCCTCTTCCTCCTGCTCCTCAGCCGAACTGGAGTCCATGGTGGGAATGCTGATCTTGATGTTGATCTTGGCCGAGATGTTGATGCTGCTCACTTGTATCGACGGCTGTTCGTAGTCGCCGCCGCCGCCGCCGCCCGAGGAGGAGCCGGAACTGCCAGAACTAGGCTTCTGCGGTGAGGACTCGGCTTCGCTGCACGTTTCCGGTATCTCAATGGACTCATCCGGTATGGGCTCATCCTCCTGCAGCGTCGAGTTGGAGTCATTGGAGCACATGGTGTTCAGTTCGGTATCGTTGCTGGCCAGCCGCTTGCTCACACCCTTGGGCTCTGGACTCTCCAGGTCGATGGAGCTCAGTGTGTTGGCCTCGGTGGCGTCATCCGCCAGTCGCTTGCTGTTGTCCAGCACCGTGTCATCGTCCGCCAATAGCTTGCTGCTGTCAATCGGTCGCCGGTTAGCTGGCGCCGGCTGCCAATCCTCGTCCGTGTTGGGCGTCGTCATGGATTCGGTGTCGGCCTCGGCTATCTGCGATCGCCGTTTCGAGGAGGAGGAGGACGAGGAGAGCGAGGACGACAGGGTCTGGGCTCCCCCATGGCGCTCCACGTCGCGCAGAAAGGCCTCGATGCGCTGCACCTTGTCGCTGGTGAGCACCGGCGGCGGCGGTATGGCCTCTCGTTCGCTCACAGCCATGCTGTCGGGCTCTGGCTCGGGCTCCTGCTCGTCCTCGCTGGAATCGGATATGGTGATGCAGGAGGCGTCGTCATCGGACGAGGCTCCCTCTTCCGTTGTGGAGGAAATGCAAATGGAGACCTGCTGGGGCTGCAGCTGCTCCTCCTCCGCTTTGGGCTGCACTGACAGGTGGCTTATGCTGGCGGACAGCCGCTCCACATCCACGTCTGTATTCTGCTGGCTGCAGCCATCGGCGCTTAGCTGCAGGGCGTCCATGTAATCGGATCCATCCAGATCCTCCTTCTCCAAATTGTCGCGCATCGCAACTGGGGCTTGTGGTGGCTGCTGTGGCTGCTGTGGCTGCTCCTGTGGCTCCTGATCTCTCTTCTGTTGTCGTTTCTTGTGGGAGGATAGCGTCAGTTTCGAGAATTTCTCATTCAAAGGCACTGTTACTTCGTTCGGATCGATCGCCCGGAAGAGCTTATACTTATGATCGGCCATCTTGGTGGCGTCGTTGGCGCCTAACGGTTAACTTTGCCGGAATACGCTTTAAGCGCATTCGCCAATTGCCCAAAAAACAAACAAACAGTTATATTATCTCTTTTGAAACACAAAAACAAATACGAACCGAGTGCGCGTCTTTAACATGGTTGATTTGGAGCTATCGTTATCGGGCGCTGTGAGTGCTGCCCAGGATCGGAGTCCTGTTAGCTAGAAAAAGGCCAAAAATTTATTGGCAAGGCAGAGAATCTTAATTTTATTAAAACTTTAGTGTAAGTGATTAGAGAAAGCATTTTAAACAATTTTGAGCTATAAACGAGGCTTTTTTAATATTTAAAGTTAAATAAAAAGATGTAGTCTCATCGAGAGAACTGCCCCCTTATGAGAACGATATACTGCTTTCCCTTTCTAGCATGTCTATCAGAAAGCGGAGAGAGAGAGAGAGAGAGTGATACTACCTTATTTAATTGGATCATGAGCTCATTAATTGAAAAGGCTTATTCATTCAAGGAAAAGGAAAGTGTTTTTATTTTGTATTTTGCATTTTATTAACAAATTAACTAATATTAGAGCATATGAATGCTTAAAAAACATTTAATTATGAAGTAAAGTTTCCATTTCCACATCTTCCATTTTTAACCGTTAAAAATAGCTAGATTGCCACATACCCAATGTGACCGTATTCAACCGCTGTCCCTGGGCAACACTGGTTGCAAACATAAACAAAAGGGGCAATTTTTCTGCCGGCCCTTTAAATTCTAGTTTTTAGTTGTTTTAGATCATAATTAAGCCATGGCAAGCGTCTCATCAGCCCGCGAGTCCCTCTCGCATGCGCTTAACAACCGCTTCCTGCCCAATCTGGAGTACTTGCTGCAGGGCTCCATTCTGGACTCAGCCGTCGAACACTTGATGCACAGGTGAGCGAAAGTAGTTCTCTTTCGTCGGATTAAATAATCCTTGGTTGGGGCTGCAGATTGAAAGGCCTGTGCGACAACGTGGACACCTCACCGGAAACCTTCCACGACCTGGAGGTGTGCATGAGCCTGCGCCAGCCCAACTCCAACCAGCCGCTTCTGTTGCGTGTGCGACGCGCCCTCGGCCGCGACGCTCCCTTCCAGATGCGCTACCTGGGCAATCCGGAGGTGGACCAGCGACGACCAACGCTGGTGCGCAGCTGCATGGACTGTGCCTGCACCAACGGCATCCTGGAGTTCCTAACGGAGATGGGTTTTCGCCTGGAGTTCGAGTACATAGCGAAGGGTGAGTTCTGGCCAAAGATTGGAGGGCCTTAGATTAATTATAGCAATATTTCGGCAGGCTACATGTTTCGAAAGGGCCGGATGAAGATCACCGTCTCCAAGCTGATCAAAATCGTGCCTGGCAAGCAGCAAGATATGGCCAATGAGCCCATCTCGCAGAGCTACATCGTCGAACTGTCGGTGGTGGCGCCCACGGGCCAGGAGAACGTTGGCGAGGAGATGCGGGTGTTCGCGGAGCAACTAAAGCCGCTGGTGCAGCTCGAGAAGATCGACTACAAGCGGCTGGGGGGCATGCCGTAGTCGCAATAAATGTACACTTTTTAAGATTTTACGATTAATCCATTCAACAGTAATCGGTTATTTATTTTCATGCAGATTAGGAATGCTTACAGTAGTGGCTACCATCCTTCTCCAACAGGGATTTATTAGCTTAAATATAATAGACATTGACAAAACAACAACAGGGGGGAATGGGGAAGGATGTAAAATCGATCGGCGGACTGACTCTGACTAGTCCTTGAACGCCTCGTTGAGTGCCGCCAAGTTGCGATCGGCCACATGTCCCTGGAGATCGCTGCGCCCCATCAAGGAGATGACCATCTTGACGGTGCTCCATATCGACTCGGACATCTGGTTCTGGCCAGAGCTGGCGGCAGCGGGTAGCTCACGGGCCGCATTCGTATGCGCCTGCATGGTGAGCGCCGTCAGCAGATGCTCCACCGCCTCCTTGTATGCCTTGAGGTTCATGCAGCAGACGCCGACGTTGTAGCGCACTCGGATGAAGCCCGGCTGGATCAGCAGAGCCTGCTGATACGCCTCAACCGCCTCCACAGAGCGCGAACCGTTGGCCAAGCTGGCGCCCAAGCGATTCCAGATCTTGGCATTCTGCGGATCCACCTGCAGGGCAGAGTTGTAGCAATCCACCGCCTTGTCAAACTCCCCGGACAGGTTGTAGAGCACGCCGAGCGCCTCCTGAACGTCGGCATCCACCTCGGACGGATGCTGGCGCACTGCCTCCAAGTAGATCTGCTGCAAGTCCCGCAGCTTGTTCGGTCCAATCAGCGAGGAGGCCAGCGATGTGCCCTCTGCATGCAGCTCCGGATGGGCGGCAACCAAGTGCTGGTATTTGGGATGCGCTTCCAGCCAGTTGCAGAGCATGCGCACCGCGTTGTTCTGCAGTCCCTCGTTGGTGTAGCAGACGGCGAGGGCCATCAGGACTTGACGGTTCTCCGGCTGCAGGTCATGGGCCCGCTTCAGCGCTGCAATGCCCTGCGGATCCATCTCATTCTCCGCCTGCGAGGTGCCCAGCAGCTGCCATACCTCGGCCCGTTCCGGTTCCTTTTTGGCGGCGACCTCGAAGCAGAGAACGGCACTGGGTATATCGCCCTTGGCCAGATACTCCTTGCCCTTCTCGAACGCATTCTCCAGCTCGGCCATGGGATTCTCTTCGGCGAACTCGTACTCCTTGTACGCATCCAAGTTGTCGTTGTACTCCGACAGCCAGGGATGCTCGTTCTCCTCGGCCAGCTTCTGCCATTCGTCCTGCAGGCGCTGCCAGAACTTCTCGTTGAAGTTTGCCGCCGTTTGCTCCTTCTGCTCAGCGCTGCGCTGGTAGTCATCGATCCAATCCTCCAGCGATTCACCCCTCGCCACCGCTGGCAGATTGTCCGTTATAATTGTCTCCATGTTGGTGTCGAAGAAGGGATCCACCTGCTGAGTGCTGGGACCAGCTGTGATGGGCAAGTACGGTTGACGGAAGTTCTGGGCGCGAATCAGTGGCTCATCGAAGAACTCCTGGGCATGCTGCAGCTCCTGTTGCTGGGCCTGCATGTGTATCATCTTGTTGGGCAAAGGTGGCGCCATTCCGCGCGCAAAGTCCTGGCCCCACTGCTCGGCCTGCTGCTGCTGCTGCGAATCCATCTGCTGGGGATGCAACGTCTGGATGTTAATGCCTCGCATCTCCTGCAGCAGAGTGTCCATCTGGAATGATTGCGGCGGCGCGGAAACCTGTCCCAGAAACTCGTTGACCAGCTGGTCCTCGGGACGGGCGCCGCGCTCGAATTGGCGCTGCACAAAGCCCTCGTCCTTGTGGGCGACATCGCGGGTAAACTGGCCGCCCAGCTGCATCAGCGGATTCACGCCGCCGCAATCGCCTTCGACCAGCGGGCGGAACGACATCTTGATCGGTGTGGAGTGTACTGGCGGATTCTACGTAACTGGCGCCGGGCGTCGATAAGAAAAGAGTCCACAACAAAAGTCCAAATGTCCAAAAACAAGAGATTGGCACACAGTGTGGCTGTCTCCTTTCTCGTTTATAAAATGCATCTGGTCACACACCAATCGCCTATAAAAGCTCATGACATTGGCGCTGCCAGACTGCGCGAGTAAAATTTAACCATTACAAAACTTAACCATTAAAAAACCTAACCATTTTCCGCGCTGCTACTCCAAAAATTTTAATCTTTAATTTAAAATACATTTTTTTAAATGATTATCATTGAAACAAAAATTGTAACATATTTTCACAACGCTGTTGAATTATTTGCGGTGTTCTTATACGGCTAAGTGACTAAAAATATCGCCGATTTATTTAGCCGTATAGTATCGTTTTACTACTCTAGATTTTTTAGCTACCATCACAATTTGTTAGCTTATTATAGCTTTTTTCAAAGGCTAGTTAAGCTTTTTTTTCCACTGAAGAGTTGGCATCACTGGTCCCCAACTGATTGGGCGGCATTTTTGTTTTTGTTCTCGACGTGAACGGACGTGTGTGCTTGTGTGATGCGGCGACAGGTCGCAGGTAGCGTAGTTTACCTTTACCGCTCTACAAAAGTCAAGCGGCGACATCAACAGCAATAACAATAAGCGCAACTATAATCGCAACAATAGGCGCATTCTTAATTGTGTTTACCTTTGATTGCCACCACACTGCAGAGGAAGGGAGACAGGCGACAGACTTGAAATAACTGCGATTCGACTTGCGTGCGTGTGTGTGTCTTGTCGCGTCCTCCGCCGCCTCCCACCCCTTTTTGTTTGTTTGTTTTTGGTTCTTATTCTCTCTGTCGCTGTCTCGGTCGCTGCAAGTGCGCTCGGTTTTTCCTTTTCCTCAATTGGAATGTGCAGCCAAAGAAAAGCAGTGCAAAGCCAATGAAAAGCAAAAGGCACACACGGCAAAGCAAAGCAAATGAAAGAACAAATCAGAGCAACAACGGTATTTTGTCAACGAGAAAACTGAGAAAATTTATATAAGCACTAAAAGCACATAACATAATTTACAATTCACATATATTCTGTCACCCAACAAAAACAACACACTCGCAATAAAAAGAAGGCAACTCTACCTACTACTACTACTGCAACAACAACAACAACGAGCAACGACGAGGCAACGGCAAAAAGTACTAATAAATACAATTTTACACATTCACATTCCATTTTTGATTCTGTTGTGTGTGAAAAACTTATAAGAGATAAAAGCAACAATAACAACACGAAACCAACGGCAAATAACAAAAGTATCAGCAGCAGCAGCAGCAGCACCAACAACAACATCAGCAAGCAGTAAGCAGCATAGCAAAGCAGCGTCGTCGACGACGACGACGACCGCGGCAGCGAAGAAGAAGAAAGATAAATACATAGCAATTTCGACTAAATAAAGGTATGTGCGACGACGATTTTACTTGACTTTATTATTACTAACTATACTAGGCGAGCGGGCGAGCAAGCGAGATGGATGCCACTCGAACACACACTCGCACACATCGCACATTTCATTATTAGTTTAACTCTTCAATTTATTATTGTTATTATTGCTGCCTTGTGGGCTCTGCGCTCTCGCGCACTCTCTTGCTCCACCTCTCCCACTCTAGCCCTAGCTCTGTCCCGCTCGCTCGCTCCTTGGCGCTCTGCTCTCAATTGGTCGCTCTCGCTCTCTGGGGCTCTCCAGCTAGTTCTTAGCCGCCTTCGTCGCCGTTGTTGTTGTTGTTGTTGTTTCTGGCATTAACTATGTTCACTTGAGCGCAGGAATAGTTAAATCAGTGCGTTTACTTGTATTTGTGTTTGTGTTTGTGCTTGGGAATGGATGTCTGCCGTCTGTGTGTTGTGTGAATAAAGATTACGCTTTTTGAATATATGCCTACGAAAATGTTTAAGAAATATTGTATATCAGCACAATTGTAGTTGTATGTATTTGCCTTTTGCCCGTGCATGTGCATTTGTGTGTGACCGTGTGTGTTTATTGTTCTTTCGTATATTTGATCAACCGCTTGATAAAATAGAGAAAAACAACCAAGTCAGGTTAAAACGAGCACACGTCGGTATGTTTATATCTGTAAGTGCTTTCCTATGTCTGTATATGTGTACATTGTACATAAATTGAATTAAGTGAAATTGTTGTTATTATAGTTGCCGTTATTGTGTTGTTGTTGCGTTGCTGTTGTTTCGGTTAGCGGAAATTTCTACACCGCATGTTCAGACTTCAAAATCGTCGATCATTGAAATCGAACTAAAAAAAACAAAAAAAAAACACACGAGGAGAAGCCAAAACAAAAAAGACACATTCCAAACGCACACATGTAGAGCAAATACCGTTACTTTGACAGTTGGACAATTCTGATTGGGATCTTTGCGTGTGTGTGTGTGTGTGTGTTATGCAACATTTCCAGATTCTCCACAGATCCGAAAGTCTACAAAATTAATCACATCTCCCGATGGCATTTGCGTCTAATCGTTTTTCCATTCTCCAAGTTTTTCCACTTCCACCAAAGCTATCATTATTTATTTATGGTCTTTCTATTTTATAAAAAAAAAAAAGATTATAAACGATAATTATTAAAGAATACATGCATACGTATAAAGGTGAATTAAGATTATTTCGTATCTTTATATTTTTTATTTGGGAAATCAACAGCATTTCGCTTTATATTTGAGTTATTTATAGTTAAATATGCTATTGACTTTTATAGCTCGAACCCCTATCTCTCTCTCGACAGAAACCAGTAAAAATACTTTGTATCAAGAAGGTTTTAGTTATATAGCGAGACTATTATTCGTTGAATTAGTTATAGAGACCCCAGTTACTTACAAGTAGCTCTTAGTTCTAGTTCTAGTTGTTCTAGTTAGTTAGTTATTAATAATGCAATTTCAATTTTAAATCGAGATTTCTGTGGAACCTATAAGTTCTCACAAGAAGGCTTTGTCAAGGAGCCTAACATTAAATTGTTAGAGAATCGATAAATAAAAATAGCAAAGTTCTTTTATATTATATTTCCTCTTGAGTGAATACTTAATATAAAAAGTTGAAGAATTAGTTACATATTGAACGCCTAGCTAGGAACTTTACAAGGTCTGAAAAGCGTAGGCTTTACGGGCCCAAATCCTTTTTTTTTTCTTACTTCGGATTTTGTATATTCTGTTTACTTAACCCAAGAAACCAATTATTCGCACATTCTTCAGCTTGGTAAAGCTGCAAGATTCCTGTTTTCTGCGATCTCTTCTGATCCTTTGCCTATTTGGGGCCCTTCCCTTTTTTATTAAGCTGCCTAGCTGGCATTTGCAGAAAAAGAAAAAAGTAAAGGAGGAAAACTAAAGAAAAAACCTTTTTAAAAAAACCAACAAAAAAGAAACCCACTAGACGAGTGAGCTGCACATATTTGTTAACATTACCATTACCATATCCCATTTCCAATTTCCAAGCTCGCTTCTCTGTGACTCAGAAGACAGCAACAGCAACAGCAACAGCAACAACAACTATAATAATGGCAGCGACAAAGGCTGAAATAAAAACGGCAACAACAATAATGGCACACACCTATTTATGTGGTCGCACACACACAACTGTGTACACTTAAAAAAAGTCAGCGATATGCATATGTAACTACTCGAGTATCATTAAATGCAGATCTCTATAAAAGCATAAAATATACAGCAAAAAAAACTGCAAAGCCGGAGAAGAAGAAGAGGCATAAGCTGGGAAGTAACATTGTTGGCTTGATCGTATACTCTTTTGAAGCGGTATTATCGGCTTTAAGCGGAAGTTGTCCACATAACTTACTGCACAAATTAATAAAGTCCCGGTCTCTCAATTCTTAAACTTAGAAGGTTAGCTACTTTCTAAAAAGAAATAAAACCAGTCAAGTATCGTGTTCTATTCAATAATATTTATAATACAGATTCTTAGCAAATGTAATCATAAGATGTTTAGACAAAGAAAAAATCTCGCTTGGATTCTTGAGACTTTCCACCCGGGGCCTTGTTTGTGTTGCAAGTTGTTTGTAACTTGAAATCAGGCTATTATCTGAGTCATGAGAACACATGGTCACACTTTATTTATATCTTATAGCCAGAGCTCGGCTTGTTGATACTTGGGAATCAAATAACAATAAATAGAGCCATACTCAGTCAATCTACTTGAAATATGTTCGTTATTTCTGAACATATTTGGGATGTCACTTGTGGCAAATATAGTATATTCCTAGAATTTTTGTCAAAATTGAATAATTTCAGCTTTTCAATGACATTATAAAATATTTGTAAAAACAATGATAATTCATGTGGGATCTGTAGTATATTCTATAAATTATTCTGAAGCCATCTAGTTGATTTTAGAATTGGAAAGATCTTGTATATTTCGATATCTAAATACTATCCCGCAATCAAGAAGGCGTCCTGTAATCATTCATAAACGTTCCAGGAACTTTCCATAACTTCGTTATTTCCTTGGCTAACTAAATCAATATTTCTGTACGGAGTCAAAGGGTTACATTATTGCAAATAATCTAGGTTCCATTGGAATAATTGGATTGGAAGACTGGAAAGAGGGTATTTCAGATATTCGCTGTACGAAGTTAGCCCGTCTACTGCTTGCTTTATAACAACTACCAATACCCACGCACATGCACATGCACATGCACATGCACAGCCAACAATCCATAATAATCTTCCCGTAATTTATAGTCCAAGACAATTTATGTAATTTACAAATACCAAAAACGAAAGAGACGGCACGAAAGGCAGACAGCGGAGAGTGGAGAGTGGAGAGCGAATGAAACGATGAGAGCGAATGCAACTGCTGCAACTGCTGCCACTAACGATAATAACAATAACGAAAAATACATATAATAAAAACAGAAAAAACAGCACACAGAGAAACAACAACAACAAGCACAGCAAAGCAGCAATAAACAGCTACAGCAACAGCAGCAACAATAGCGCACTAAATAAACAATTCAACAAATTTGATCCGAGGCAAACTCACACACACACACACACACACACACACACACACACACAGCTACAATCATAGACAACAGACGACGACTCACACGCACATAAAAAAATGCATATGGAGAAAAAAAAACATATAAAAAATATGTACGTACGTATGCGATGCACTGCGCACGGCTAGCAAGGAAAATGAATAAAAAATACGACAGCAGTAAGTGCAGTAACAGAAACAGAAATAGCAATAGCAATAGCAAATGCAAAGTCAATAGCAAAGCCAATGCAAAGACAGCGCTGCAAAGACAACCTGCAAGCAGGCAAGCAGCGCCGGAGCAACTGCTTCGACTGCTTGGCGCGTATACAGAAAATGTCGCTCGCTCGTCGCGCTCCTTTCCTTCCTTCGCCGCAGTTTGCTCGTAGATTTAACGCTGTAAGCTGCTATTTGCCGTTTGCTTTGTTTGTTTTTTGCTTCTCAAGTTTGGTGAACGCATAAAATAAACAAGTAGTTCGGAGCTCGTGTCCTAGAATTCGACTAGTTGATACCCCCCACAAAAACAAAACACAACAAAACATGTGACAGCTGTGTGCGGCAAGGCCTTGCAACTGCTTGCAGCTGACGGTTTCCAGCTGTTTAACTGCTTAGCTCAGTGTTGGCAACTGTTGATTCTTCCCATTTGGATTCCAATTTCATTCCCGGAAGCTAGAAATAGATATTCTAGTTAGAGTGTTTTCCCAATTCTAATATTACCAGCTGGGAAAGAATTCGAGACTTTTGTATTTAGTTTACAGGTGTTTCTCATTCTGTTAAATAAATAAGAGAACATCGAGTATATAATACCCATAACCGGTATACCTTTAATACCCCGGCTATCAGAATCGTCTATAAAAGTCTGTAGAAAATATACAACTTGAACCCATAAACTCGCAAACACACCAGCGCACACATACACGTAGATTCAGATGCTAGCTTGAATGTGGTAATTGCATTTATTGCACGTGCTCCTGCTATCTCTTTTGCACTCTCTCGCCGTTCTCTCCGCCCCTCTGCCCCCTGTTGCTCTGTCGCACTCAAGAGTCAAGCACAAAATGTAAGGCCATAAAAATATTTTTCAAGCTGTAAACTTTTCTATGCTGCAGTTTCTTTTGCTCGCTTCTTTTTCTTTTGTTTGTGTTTCTTCTGTTGTGCCCATGGTTCTTGTCGTTTGTCCTTCTCTTTCTGTTTTTTTTTCTGTTCTGTTCTCTGCGGTTTCTCCTGCCAACCGCGATCTTCTCTTCCTTCTGCCGTGTCTCTACCGTCACTTGCTTCCTCCTACCACCCTCCTCCCGACGAACTATAGGGTATCAATCAAGCGAGCTCTTGCGGTTCCACTTGGAATTAACAGTTGTGGTCATATGAATAGCAACTTCGGGAGCTCTATCAAAAACAAAGTATTTACTTCCAAAATATGAATAGCCCCGTAAGGCCAATGACTTTCTCAATGAATTTTCATGAAAAACTTACAAAAACAAAAATTCCCTTTTCTTAATAATGATCCTTTACTTAAAAGGTTCTTCCTTGATTTTCCTATACATTAGTTATTCCCCTTTATGATTTAAATAGTATGATATTATGATTTATATAGATATAGTATGAGAACACGTGTCTAAAAACAATCAATAATTTTAGCCTATTCTTTATAACTGCCAATTACATTTGCCCATCGTTTTAAGATAAGAACTGATTACAAAATCATTGCTCAAAGTTTTTATTTATATGGTAAAAAAGTGTAAAGGTGTCACAAGTTAAAAAGCTTTCTACATTTCTTCAAACTATTTTTACAATGCGTCGTCGTCTTGTGCAAATTGTTCATATGTACGATGGGTTTTCCCAGACATCGGAGGAAACCTTGTTTTTGTTTCGCTCTCATTGAAAAATATTTATTAAATTTAATAATTTGCTTGTTCTTGCGACCTTCTCTTTGCCAGTGAGAGTTTTTGTCGTTTGTTTGTATTTTCGCGATCTCGAGGTCTAGACGCTTGAATTTAGACGCTACTTATGCCAGCAGGCTGGTGTAAAGGCAATTGTTTTTAAATTAATAATGAACAACAGAAGGTCGTACTATTTTAGCTACTATCATTTTGACCTCAGTTGTTTGGAGAGAGGGCGCTGTGCTGCTGCATCTTTGATGCTTTTTATGGGCAACTTTGCTTGGCTATGAAACTTGTCTATTGAGCGCGCGCGCCTGCTTCTTTCTTCTGCCTGGTTTCTTCTCATTTTTAAAGTCGTGGTTCTTTCGCCTCGTCGTTCTCGGCTTTCAATTCTTCGGTTCGCTATTCGCTCTTCACATCTACTTTGGGCTTATCTCTGGCCATTGCCAAGTTTTTCATCTAGTTTTTGGCCTGACTTTTCCCCTCGATCCAAACTCTGATTCCTGTTCTTCGCTTGCCTCCTTGGGCTTCTCCTCGTTCCTCTCTTCTGGCCACACTCCTACCCGCCCACACGCATCTCCTTTTGTGGAAGCGGTCGGTTGACTTTGTTTAGACCTCTCCCCCCGGCTTTTGGTTGTAATATCCTCGTTCCATCATCATCATCATCATCATTACACTAGATTACATGAAAAATGTTACCCTTTAAAAACATGTTTCTCAGCTAATTTTGAGGTCGCTGAACTCGAAAAGATGTCACTCGAGAGATGTTACAAAGAAGAGATTATGAAATATTGAAGGAATGGGATTAGAGCTATTAAAAAATCAAATTTTATTGAATTTTTATTACTTATTGCGACCTTAAATTTGTCTAAATATAAAAGATACCTTTCCCCAAAACTGGTATTATCAGCTTTTATTCGTCGTTCGCTGGAACTTTTCTTTATACGCATTCCATTCCGCTGCTCTTCTTTCACTTCAATTTCCTTTTTGTTCTCGTTGAAAGTTCTGTGGAAATTTGTACTTGCAATATTTATTTGGCTATTTCCGCGAAACGAAAACCTCAGCGTTTATCATCTGGGCTTTGTTTTCTTCGCATGTGTATAGTGGGGCAAATTGTTTACATCATCAGATAAACCTGATACCACAACTGCAGCTATCGATATCGAGCGACTATCGAAATGAATATCTCTCAACTGACAGCGAAGAAACACAAACTAAACAAACACATTCCAATCTTTCCAATCTTCTCTTATTTTATTTCATATTGTTGTTCAACTTATATACGTTTGCATGTATGCGTGCACATTTCCTCACACAGACAGCGACCACTGTAATCAGACTTCGTGTGTGTGTGTGTTGGTGTGTCTTCTTCCGGAGCTATTGTTATTGCAAGTACACGTAAAATTATTGTTCACGTCGCACATTGTCGTGAGTTTGTAATTACCAACCTCGCCTCACCTCGATCCCATCTCTCAATCTCCCCGTTTATGAGGCTTATGAGGCCTCAATGTGCAGCACAGTCAGCGCCGGCTAAGTGATGCTATTCGATTTAGTGATCACTTTCTGGCTTGAGGCCTTAGTTCATCCGTTTTAACGTAGTATGTATTTGGTACTAAGTAGGTTTTAGTTAGGTTTATTTCACTGCTTCAGTGGTCGGCACGGCTCTTTTTCTGCCGGCCCTCTGCTTACACACGCACAATATGCACAAAAAAGAGCAGAAGAATCAGTGCAGTCAAATTGTAATTGTGTGGCATTTAGAATCTAGATTTTAGCGATCTTTTTTCTTATATTCATACAAATGCAATGTTGGCATGTGAATGCTCTGCGTACTCTACTTCCTTGGGTACATTATGCTCTAAAATGCACTCTCTGTGCAGTTCCCAATAGTAGGCTATAAAGACTAGTATTTTTTATTTATTAATTTAAGGCAAGTTTAATTACAATTTGTTCAATTACTTTAGCCCTTACCCACTCCTTTTGGGACGCCTATTATTTTATAAACTTATCAACATATTTTGGTAATCTCATTTGAGTTGTCTTATCTTGATTTACAATTTTGATTTATGAACAAGAGTACCTCTTCAGTTGCGGGTGACTCCGAACTGAAATATTTATAAACACTGAAACTCGGGGATTTGTAATCAGAATTTCATTGTTTGCTTATGTTGAGACTTGAGACTTTCAACAACAAAATTCCAATTGCCAAGTGAGAAAGAGGTTCACATTACCTATTTGTTGGTTTCACGCATTTAATTGAAATTATTTAAGAAATAGAGTTTGTATTTCTTCGAGATACTACTTGACAGCGATCACTGTATCTTTGCCATGCATGTTCGTACGTCTGTGAGAGTTGTAGATACGAAGAATGATATTCTTTTGGGGGCATTGCATAATCAGTGTAATCTCTCCCCTCTTTCGCTGTCTTTCTCTCGTCGTTTTCTTAGCCTTATCTCTTTCTCTCTCTGCCTGTCTTTCTTCTTGCCCTCACTGCTTGTATGCAGGAGGCGCAAATCAATTATGAACACAGCAATTTGTTATGCAAGGCCATGGAAGGCGTGCACTGCTTTGGCTCTCCGTGCTGTTACCCTGCTTCCACTGCTTGGGGTTCTTGATCTGTGCTTGTGATCTCTTCATCAAGAAAATGCTGTTAGGCTGGCAAAAGAAAAGCAAAAAGAATTCCCCGAAGAAGACTTCTGCTTGTATAGCTTCTTTAGCTTCTTTCATTATTTGAAATACTTTCTAAGTCAACGACAGCATTAAGAATTTATCTAGTACTCGCACACACACAGGCATAAAAGCGTTTACTTTGTCATCGCTCTGCTTGCTCAGAGTCTTCAATTCTTCTAGTAGATGTGTGCTTCTTCTTAGCGCTTGCGTCTGCGTTTGCGTTCTTGTTCTTCAGCTCCGTAGCTCTATTCCATTCCATTCCGTCCGCAAATATGCTCACAAATATTAAATTCTATGTCTGTATGGGCTGTATGTATGCGACCACCGACCGAACCACCTCCATGCCCATACCCATACCTCCCCCTTGTAAGTTGGTCCGTGGTTCGTGTGCGGTGTATAAATTTTCTGTGGAACTGTACAATAGCTAAAATAATCATAAAAAGAGAAATAACAAAGTTTTAAGTCTCAGGCGCGCTAGTGTGTGTGAGTGGAGGTGAACCAACAAGCAACCAACAACCCAGCACACATGTCTAGGCACGGATATATGATGGGATAGTAAGTGTAAGTAGTGTGTATTTGCTTTTCTCGTCGACTTCTTGAATAGTTGTAGAGTCGTTTCCATAGTTTGTTCATTCGCGGTCGGGTTGGGGTTTGGGTTCGGGTTCGGGTTCGGGCTTGGGTTCGTTCGGGTTCGTGTTGGGGCTCGGTTCGGTTCGGTTCGGTTCGGTACGCTTGGAGCTTCGTTTGGGTCGGTCGGTCGGTGGGTTGCTCTGCGACTGCGGCTTCTACTTCGACTTGGAGTCGTAGCGGGGGCTCCGAGACTCGCTCTTCTCTCTCTCGCTCTGCAGAAACGTAAGTTTTTGTTTAGTTTGTGCAGAAACAGAAAATCCGCCGAGTTTCTTGACTCTTTGACGCTTTTCCGCCTCCGCTCTTACGCACCTCTCGTAACTCCCTCCGTTCATAGGTAATAAGCATTTCGTTTGTTATAAATTGTATCTCAGTTCGCATATTTCCTCATATGTGTATGTTTGTGTGTTAAACCTTAAACCGCGACGTTTCCACCACCATTGTCTCGCGCCTTTTATATGGGTTCCATTTTATTTAATTTTTATTTTAAAACTCTAAACAATGTCTGGCTCTGACTGGAAATGGTAATTGATGGAGCTCCATATGCGGGCCTCTTACAGACATGGAAACTATTCATATATACAGAGTCGAACTTCCATAATCCCAACCAACATATGTCTCACACAAATTCAAGTTTCTATTCAAGATTATTTATGGAATTTAAACGAGTTTTGTTTCACATACAAAATTGTATGTAATAAAAAGGCGGCTTGGGTTTTATTATATGGTACGTTTCGAAATTGATACGTTTTTTTTAACACATTGACTTATTCCTATTGTTATTAGGCTTGAGTTTAAATCATTTTTGAACTACATTATTAAATATAATCATTTAAAACGAGTATGGATTTTAAATTATTTTGGGTATTTAAAATAATAAATAAATAACTAAGCTTGTGTAAAATACTTAAGATACTTTTGATAATTGAAAGGATATTTGTAAGAATTGATCTAGAACTTGTGAAGTGTATCAAGCTTTTGTGGAAATATAGTGCTTTGTAATGGAAGTCAAACAAATATTACAGAGATAAGAAATTTTAGGACTGATTATAAATATAGAAGATACAAAAAAGTGGAATTCCAGAACCCTGGAAGGATATTTCCGGTCTTTAAATAAGAGAATGTATCTGTAAAAGTTGAACTCTGCATTTGCATTATTGTTTTTTAAGGAGTAGGCGGCTTGGGCGGGAGTGGGTGGATAGGGGTAGGACTGTGGCTGAAAAGCACTCGTTATACAAATATGTATTGCAAATTGCTTACTTCTTTTTGCCAGTTCCAGTTTCCAGGTGCTGCCTTCTGCTCTCTCCGTTCTCATTCTCACTCCCTCTCCATGCGGATGATTATGCGAGAGCTTGGCTCATTCTTGTTCTTCTTCGTGGCTCCCTCTTCTCTTGCAGAGATGTGCAGCAAGAGAGATCGCGCAAGAGATCAAAACAGAATTTCAATTTGCAACTCATGTGCCTAGGATTCTCCAGGCCCCCTGCTCGCCGCCTCCCTCCCCCTATATTTTGGATATAATTTTTTGCACTCAGAAACTGGTTGAGAATTTTTGCATTCCATTGCTGAACTTGAATTGCATTTGGAATTTGTTCGGTGTTCGGTGTTCTGTGTGTTTTTGCCTTTTTGCTATTCCGTTCTGTTCTGTTTTGTTCCACGCATTTTCCCATTTCCGTTCGTTCACCTTGTTCTTTGTAGTTGGAGGATGAAGATGAAACCGTGGGCAAGGGGAGCAGGAAAGGTTGCTGTAAAAGTGGGGGGCGGTGGGGGAGTTAAATGGAATGGAAACATCGATAGTTCGATGACTTTTCGCTTTTCAGCTAGCTAGCTGACTGGCTTATCGATGACGGTTGTGATTTATTGATCGAGATGCGTTTATCGACGGCAAATGGCGAATGGCGAATGTAGCGAAGTAAACTTAATTGCTCAACTAAATTACAGCAATTCCCCCTCCCTCCATACCCCTCTCCTGCCGCATTCCATAAATGAGCGAAAGAGAGCTAGCATATAAATTTATCGTACTTTGTGTGTGCTTTGTCTTCTGTCCCCGTATCTCTACCCCCTCCCACCCCCTTTGCTTGCATAGATATAAAGTTTTATTTCATTTCGTTTCGTTACGATTTTTGCTATTATTATTTGTTCGTGTCTCTCTGTCACTGTATGTATGTATGTACATCAGTATGTTTGTATATCTCTCCGTGTAACTGTGTGCGTGTGAATGTTATTTTTTAGTTTCGACTTGTTTTCTTTTGTGTAATTTTATTTTTGTATGCAAGCGTGTGTGTGTGTGTATCAAGTTCATAACTTTTGTATGCGGCTACGACAGTAAGAATTGTTTTGTTGTTTTTGTTTTTGAAATCCACACAATAAATATGTGTTTGTATGTAGCAAGGAGTGTGTGTGTGTGTGTACGGCTGCCATTGTGTTGTCTCTCTGAGTGTGTGTGTGTGTGTGTTGTTTTTTATTTTTCACATTTATTTTCTAGTTTGCTCGGTCGTTGTTTTGTTAACTCTTATTTAGTTTTCTTTGCGTCTTGAGCGCTCGCTCGGCTCCGGTATCATATATATTTCTTCTTTTGTTGTTGTTGTTCTTGTTCTTGTTTTTTTCCCCCCATTTCGTACACACATTTTCGTTGTTTATGCCCATTATTAATAAATAGTTTTCTTGTTCTGCTCTGCATTCCCATTTCATTTCAGTTTGCCAACCGTCGTCGGTACAAGCGAACGTTCCTGTGTTCCTCCGCATTCCCGGTCGTTCCTGCAAACGGTGTACCCCTCGTTCGCTCTCGCGTGCCACTTGTTGCCGGCTCATCAGGACTCTGCACTCTGCACTCTGCACCCTCTCTCTCTCTCTCTCTCTGAAGCATCGATTTGATTGATCCACGATTGCGAGTCGTAGGTGGGGAAGGAGGACGACCAGAGGTGAGGCGGCAGGCGGCGAAACGGAAGGAGGAGGAAGAGGCTAAGGAGGCTGAGGAAGAGGACGGCATGCAGTTGATGGCTAGCGGTTACGGTCACTCCCGCAACAGCTTCACCATCACCATCACCACTGGTTCCTGTTCCTGTTCCCGTTCCAGTTACCCCCGTTTCCGTTCCAGTTTCCGTTCGCGCTCCGCAGGATGGAGAGCGAACAGCAACAGGAGGCGGCGGGCGGAAGTCCACAGTTATGTCGCATCTGTATTACCACCCACCACAATAACAACAATAGCAAAAACAGCAACAACAATGGCGCCACCGCGCAAATGATTCCCATCTTCGGCGAGGATGCGCTCTGGCAGAAGATTTCCACGTTGGCCAACGTCAAGGTGAGTGCGAAAAGCTAAGAAGCTAAGAAGCTAAAAAAGAAGAGAAGATATGCTAAGAGTGTGCGAAAGAGAAGGCAGGGGGTGTTGATTCTAACATTAAGAAGTCAAAGCAGCAGCGAAAGATGAAGATGGTAAGGCAGTGGAAGAGATGGAGAAAGAGAAAGAGGGGGAGCAGCGAAGGTCAAGACTTGCAGTGGAATTGTCACACAGCTACAGTGGTCACTCGCACATTTGGGCTATGGGTGTTTTTGCCTAATAAATAATTAAATTTGTATTTTAAAACTTTTAAAAGTAGTATGGTTAATAAGAAGACGGGTTTATAAGCAAGGAGGAAGACAATTCAGCGTATAATAAATTCTTCTTCTTAATTATGGCTTGAGCATTGAAAAGTTTTTCTTTTTCCAATTATTTTCTTAGTTGGCAAACTCATTTCTTTGCGAACACATTCTTTCTGGAGAAGCGCCGGCGGCCACTGTATTTATTGATTTTGATGTTTGCTTTTTCCCCATTCCGTTCTATTGATTTCGATTCCGAAAAGCTCTTCCTCGAACTGTTTGCACATTAGATGGATCCTAATTTGAATTCCATACAACAGCGCAGATATGTTTGTTTGTATATTTTATAAGCCACAGAGTTTATCACAAAAAATGATATTCGAAGCCAGGAAGTTGGTGTTTTGTATATTTTTGGGGCGGCTCTTGAATGGTTTTTCGGCTTATAAACCCCTCAAGTGGAAGATCGCTTAGGCTAGTGCTTCTGTTGGCTGTTTAGTTTCGGTTTTCATTTTATGAGGTGTGTCGCCTATTTGCACCCACTGTCTGTTTGTAATCCAAGATTGTTGTGTACATCCAAACTGTTCTTCTTCGTGGAATACTGGAATACTAAAACTAAGAAAAAAAACATGAAAGTTATTCACACCACACACACACACACACGCACACATACTGAAACACGTATTTATTATTCATATTAATTTTCATACACATTCGCTGGTACATAAACGTGGATATAGATATACATATTATGTATGTATGTAATTTGGAATCAGTTTTCATTGCTTTGTCTTGTTGCGCTGCTTGCTTGCCGCTTGCTGGCGCTGCTCCACTCCTCTTTGGCCATTTATTCTGTTTATTTGTTCGGCGGCCTGGCTTCGGTTCGGTTTTGGTTTTGGTTTTGGTATGGCTTTTGGTTAGTTTATTTTATTCATATTGTGTATACAATTTTTTCCATTTCATTTCAACAAGCGTTTCATATTTTTGTCCGTCGCCGGTCGATGGAATTTCTTCTGTGTCTTGTCTTATGTTTCGTATTTCTTCATTTCGTTGGGTTTCTTCTTTACTTTGCTTTTTCGCTTTGGCTTTTGTAAAATAATTTACCGTTTGAATTGTTACTCGCCTCCCACCCTCCCCCAGCTCCACCTCCTTCTTTCCTTCTTCTTTTTCAATAGAAGTGTATATTTTCCCGGTTGTATTTGTTTTGTGTCGTTTTTGTATGTATAATTCATATGTTTGACTTAATTCCATACATTTTTCCTTTACTTTACAACTTTATGCGGTGTCTTGACTCTCTTCTCCTTCTCTCTTCCGTCTCTCTAAGCTCTCTCTGTCCCCACTTCCCACTTTCCGCTTCCCAGTCCCTGTTGTTGTTGTTTTCGGCTTAGACGTTCGTTGGCCCCTGAAGTAAGGGGCGTAGTAAGGGGTGAGAGGTGAAGCGGGGAGCTCAGCACGTGAATGTGAATGGGGTGGCTCTGTGTGTGTATGTGTGTGGACTGCTTTACTCCGCTGTGTGTGCTTATTTCCCCCACATTATTCGCATTTGTGTTTCCAATTCATGTGCATATTTCAATTTGATTTTCTCCTTATGTGAGTGGAGTGTGCTTTTCCTCAACCATTTGAAATGCTGCAATTTTCTGGTTTATTTGTGCAATTTTCCCACTTGAGTAGATTATGTTGCCAATTCAAGGAATTCCACATGTTGTCTCTCTCTCTCTCTGTCTCTGTCTCTGGCCATTCATTCATGTAACGGTATGTGGGAGTTGGAAATGTCCTAATGCGCATTAATGTGGTGGCATCTGGCAACGCCAGGAATCAGGAAACCGTTAATCATTAGGTTAGGTTAGGTTAACCCCTAATTTAATTGGGGTGGAAATCAATTAACCCTTAAATTCCCGGACCCTCACCTATTCCAGATCAGCAAAAACGATACCTTGCCGCAGCAGGTGTGCGTAGACTGCGCCCAGATGACCATTTCGGCGTGCCAGTTGAAGAAGAAGTGCGAGGAGGCGGACAACTTTTACCGCCAGCAGCTGCGCCGACAGAAGATCGAGGGCGCTGATCCGCTGGAGGTTAGCTCCGCCGCCGCCGACCAGGCCAAGAGCAGCGGCTGCAGCAGCGGCAGCGGCAGCAGCAGTGGCAGCGGTAGCAGCTCCACCAGCAGCAGCTCCTCCTCCGACGACGACGAGGAGGAGGATAATGATAACGAGCAGCCAGATAAGCGCTTGCCCAATGGCCATGTCATAAATGGCCACCGCAAGCACGAGGATCGTGAGGAAGAGGACGATCAGGACCAAGATCACGAGGATGAGCACGAAAGCGAGCTCGTGGCAGTCGGAGAGGAGGACGAGGAGGAGGGCCATAAAAACGGCATGGAGTTGGGCGTGACACATCCCGAGGATGTGGAGGAGCTGAATCCGCTGGAACACCAGGAACAGCTGGACCAGCATCCCCACACCGACGATGATGGCGAGATAACCGTCCACGGTGTGCATCCCAAGGAGCCGTTCGACTTCAGCTCGATCCGCCTGATGCAGGAGTACATGCAGCATCAGATGAACACGTTCCCCAACGGCTCCGCCGCCGGTCAGACGGGCCAGGATGTGGACCTCGATCTCGACCAGCAACAGCTTCACCACCACCACCACCACCACGAGGACGACGATGACGACGAGGAGATGTCGCTGCCGCTGATACCAGAGATTGAGCTAATCACGCCGGGCGATGAGCCGCCGCCGCCGGATGTCCTGGATCCCACGGGCAATGGCCTTGCCATCAACGGCATCGCTGGCGGCGTCGGTGGCGTGGTCCAGGGTATGGGCGGTCCGGGATTCCAGTGTCCGCACTGCTACCAGATCTTCGAGATGAGGCAGATCCTGAAGGCGCACATGCAGAGCGTGCACGGCGCCCCGGGGCCGGTGTACGAGTGCAGCAATTGCCGCAAGACCTACTTCTACAAGCGCTTCCTGGAGAAGCACATCCGGCGCGGCCGGTGCGTCAAGAAGCGTCGCAACCAAACGTGAGTGTCAGGGCTAGGGATTCGCTGGGTATTCCAAGGCTTAAGCTGTTTTCTGCTCTTCCAGTCGGCCCATGCAGTGCTCGGATTGCCATGTCCTCTTCCCGACGGGCCACCATCTCGGCTGGCACAAGCGCACCGGATGTCCCTCGAAGGCGGCCAAAATGTAATTTGGATCTCTGATGGCTTTAAATCTTGTATTTATATTTTTTGGTATAACTCTAGGCCCTTGCAGCAGCTCTTTAAGCAAAACATTGTGCAGTTTAACAATTTCCCCAAGCGGATTGCCGCCGGCGGAGGAGGAGTGGGAGGTGGAGGAGGGGCAGCACGCAAGCCCACAGCTCCCGAACTGCATGTGATTAACAATCGCAAGTAAGTTCTTGAAAGGACTTCTAGAAGGATCTCTCTTAGTTACTCTCTCTCTCTCTTGGATTTCAGGCTGGGATTGGTCAACAACAAGCGCAAGGGACGCACTCGCATCAAGCTGGATGCCAAGAAGATTGCCCTGGCCAAGCAGCTGATATTGCGCGAGGCCACCACAACGGTGATTGCCAACGAACTGAACATTTCGCGCACCTTTGCCTGGCGCCTGCGCAAGAGTTTGGTCAATGGGGTTAGCTTGCACGAGCGTGTGGTCGATCCCTCGCAGGAGGATCAGCAGCAGCAGCAGCAGCAGCAGCACCTTCAGCAGTTGCAGCAGCAGCAGCAGCAGCATCATCACCAGCAGCAGTTGCAGATCCAACAGCAACAGCAGCAGCAGCAGGAGGAGCAGGCATTGGCCGCCGAACGGGAGCGCGAGCATCAGCACCTGAGCCTGCCCTACAGCCACCTCGGGCTGGGCCTCATCAAGGAGGAGCAGCAGGACAGCGAGGATGAGCAGCAGCAGCATCACCAATTGGGCTTGATGGACGAGTGCGGAGCGGATGAGATTGGAGCCGAGGAGACGGCCGGCTATATGGGCGACGAGGATGCCGTTTGCGGCTTGCTCCACAATGGCTATGATCCCGATTCCGATCCCATTGAGCACGATCCGTTCGAGGGCACCACCGACCATGAGCGACATTCCAATGGCCGCCGTCCCGGTTCCGTTTCGCCAGCGCCCCAGCCGGTTCCGGTGCAAGTCCATGCCGCCACGCGACCCGAGGTCGAGGCCTACAAACGCCTGCTGGCCGAATCGCAGCACTTTCCCCACATTGTCAATGCCCAGCAGTTGCAGTTGCAGCAGCAGCAGCAGCAGCTTCGCGAGCGCGAAAGGGAGCGGGAGCGGGAAAGGGAACGGGAACGGGAGCAGCTGCAGCACCAGCAGAAGGCCCACAATGGAGGCATGCCGATGCTAAGACGTTATCCGAGCGCCGTGATGTAAGTGTACATAAAGCTAGGCATATAGAAGGGTATTTAATATTTTAATCTAATTAATTTCCACCCCCCAGGCACGCTTTGCCCGTCAACCTGTCTCTGCGCTCCATGCCGCCGCACATGAACAGCAACGAGAGGTGAGTGCCGTCCGTTCCCCCAGCATTATAGCCACATCACACCATATTATATACATTATGTTATAGCAATGGCAGCTCCAGCAGCAACACGGCAGCCCCCGCTGCGGCAGCCTCCTCCTCGTCAGCAACGGCCACGACCACGCCCACTGGCAAGAAGCCCCGCAAGCCGAATGTCTTTATCGATGACGAGAAGTATGCCATGGCCAAGCTGCTGGTGGCCCAAAATTCGTCGACCATGGAGATAGCACGGGCCCTCAACGTCTCCCAGATGACGGCCTGGAAAGTGCGCGATGCCATTCTCAAGGGAGTGCCGCTCTCTTATCGCAACAAGCGAGCCGATGGCAGGCATTCCGACGAGCAGCTGACACCCAAGGAGCAGCAGCAGCAGCAGCAGCAGCATCACCTCCAACAACAGCAGCAGCATGAGCAGCGGCAGCAGGAGTTGCAGCAGCAACAGCAGCAGCAGCAGCAACGCCAGCAGGAGTTGCAGCAGCAGGAGCTGCAGCGCCAGCAGCTGGAGCAAATGGAGATGATCAAGCAGCAGCAGCAGCGTCAGCAGCAACAGCAGCAGCAGGAATTGCTGCTTCAGCAGCAGCAGCTGCGTCACCACTCACCGGCAGCAGCAGTGGCAGCAGGAGCGGACACATCACATCACTATCAGCAGCAGCAGCAGCAGCAGCCGAAGGTGCTGCATCCGCGACGCCGCCTCAAGGCCGCCGAGCGCGAGTTGCGCGACAAGGAGATCACACGCGAAATACTCGAGCTGATCAAGGAGGATAGCAATATCCAGTACTGGAAGGTGTCGGCCCGCTTGGCCGAGAAGGGCATCAATATATCGCCCTCGTCCGTCTGCCAGAAGCTCAAATCGATGGGCATCCATCGCCGTTGGAAGCCGGGCGACAAGCCGCCCATGCTGGCCATAAGTCAGCTTAAAGCGGCCACTGCAGCGGCGGCGGCGGCAGCAGCGGCTGCCAGCTTGGCAGGTGGCGGAGGAGGAGGAGTCCCAGGAGGCGGAGCAGTGTCCGCCGGCAGTGGCTTTGGCCTGCCCGGCGACGATGTCTACGAGCAGCAGCAGTTCGACATGGGCGGGCCACACTTTCTTAGTGCCTTTACGCGCTAAAGTCTGGATTTAGACTCGAAGTGGATCGAATGTAGTGGCTGCCAGAAACTAGGCTTTTCCCGGGAAAGAACAGTTGCCGCCAGAGAAAGAGGGATAGGGAGATTGTATGTTTAATGATAAGCAACGTTGATGGAGGGGAAATATCTCTTGTGTTTTTTCTAGAAAGAATTTCATTGATAGACCTACAGTTTCGTTTCGTTACATTTCGTTTCGATTGCTTTTCTCTGCTGCTGGCAGCGATTCTTGAGTTTACACTTTCTTTTTTCGTTGCAGCCACATACATATATACATATATACATATATATATATATATACAAACATAGATCGAAACACTTTAATTGACACAGCACAGCGACAACAACTTGTATTTTTTATATAGTATTTGAAGCGGGGGGGGTCGAGCAAACAACTTCTTATTTGTATTCGTAACCGATATGAGATAGAAACATATATATGGTATGATTCTGTATTAGATTTATGTATATGTATATCCAGTATATATATGTATATGCTAAGCATTCCTAGAATGTCACACACACACACACACACACCGCGCCCATTCCAAACGAGGAACCATTCATAAACCCCTTCCTACCTTCCCCGTTGAGCAGCTTCTTCCACGTACCCCAAAAACACAGACACACTTAGCCGTTAGTTTGTATTATTTTAGTCTAAACATACATACATATAGCATATTTATTGATGGCATTATTCAGTACTGAACTTTAATTTAGTTAAATTAATGAATGCATCAAACGAGTAATTAAACAATCAGAACAAGGAAGCAGAACAAACAGAAACAAATCAAACAGCAGCTAGAGCAGGCAACTAGCGACATAAGTGCAATTATAAACTAAAACCAGAGCAGAAGAGCTGATAAAGCTGAAAAACAGAAGAGCAGAAAGCAGGAATTACCGGAGAATGTGAAACATTCGACAGAGACATGGAGAGGTGGAGGTGGAAAGAGAGAGGGACAAGGAGAGACAAGGTTGTACAAATATTCAGCTGGCTTATAATTCCCAACTTCGTTTTCCGTGACCACCATCCATCCAACCACCTGCAATTCCAACGCTGCGCCAGCCTCCATCCAAGCCCCATTTAATGTGCAAATTACATGGAGACAAGAGATCAGTGTTAAAAAAAAAAAAAAAAAAAAAAAAAAAAAAAAACGTAGCCAATTGTTAGTAAAAAATGAGAGGAAAACCCACAAAAGAACAAAGCAAAAACATAAAAACAAATGAAGACAAGGAGGACTCAGAACTGTATTTATTTACAGGCGATTTTTTAGGAGCATATTTTATTATTTCTTTAATTTTGTTGTTGTTGTGGATGAAACAAAGAAAATTGCATTTGTCCTGCGATTTATTTTTGGATAGCTTTTAAGGCTTTTACGCATAGAGCAAAAGAGATAGAGACAGATTGAGAGAAAGAGAAAGAGAGAGAGCGAGGAAGGTGAGGATAGTATCTTTTTTTTTAGTAATTAGTATTTTGGTACAATTTAAAATTGTAACTGCTTTCCAACCAATCACTCAATAAACGATTCCCTCCCTCCACATCCCATACACACACACACCCGCACACCCACACACACACCACTAAGCGCAAGCGGGCTAACGAACTGTGCAAAGTATTTTCTATATGCATTACTATATATATAACTATATATCCATAAACAACCAGATATGTAACGTTTAAATACGCATACTAAATTTATGAGATAATTATTTGTTTTTTTTTAAATCTTTTTTTTTTAATGTATTTATTAGCCGCAGCTTTTAAAATAAACGTGTAGAATTAAAGAAACAATTACGTTATATTTTTTTTTGTATAAAATGCAAAGAAGAATGTCGTATAATTTAATGAAATAAATATATTAAAGCGTATATACTCGTAAGGATCCATTGCAAGCAGCATCAACAAATAGAACTGACGTGCCTATGTAGCGATTAAATCTGACACCCACACACACCATACACACACACACACACCTAGAGAGAAACTGATGTAATGCATACAAAAAATAATCATTCCAAAATGTCATATGAAGGAAAGAACAAACAGAAAACAGAAAACAAAACAAAAAAAAAGAACATTATATATGATTACATAAATGTAGCAGAATATATATATATATGAAACATGCTCTATATATATGTATATTTTTTATTAAATATTCCATTTGAAAAAGCGGCCTTGTTTATTTCTTTTTTGGGGAGTAAAGCTGGGTAATTTGTGGAGTCTCCGCAAAATATGCAATATCTGTGGAGAAATGGGGGAAAGAGGGCTCTGCTATTTCAAGCAAAGTGCGTATTACCCTGATGGTCATCGATTGTGAGCAACGATGACAGCTGTGGCAAGAGAAATATAAAATATATTCAGTTATTCTTTTTATAGGTAGCTAAAAAAAGGTTTCAACCTCAAGCCGTGAACGATGGATAGTCACAATCCCTGCTCGGGCGCCATGCTTATGTTAATTAATACAAAATCAGATAATGATGTGAGAAACAATGTTTATTATAAAATATTTTTTTAAATTCCCACTGGAAGATTTATGTGACACCAACCGAATGTTTGGATTCGCGATTTAATAATTTATGGTTAGCATGCTTATATCCCCGATGATCATCGATAGTGATAAGTGTTAACAGCTGTCGCTATAAAAATATGGGTTTTAGATCAAGAAATTTGAATATAAAGTTCATTATATGACAACTGTGGATGGTCACAGTCCCTGCTCGGGCGCCAAGTTTAAGTTAATAATTAAAAAAAACCTGATAATGATGTGAGAAATAAACATTAAAAATAATTTTTCTAAATTTCCCTGAAAGATTTATGTGACACCAGCCAAATGTTCTGGATTCGCGATTTAATATTTTATGGTTGGCATATATGTAGCTCCTATAGCTTTATAAGTTTGAGGATCGGAAATTGCTTAATATTTCTCGCACATGTGACGCAAATCAACATTGCCACAATAATCGCTGGATCTATTTATGAACCAACCATTGAATATACTCGCACGAAGCTCGTTTATTGGATAGATTACACGTGCTGATCTAGTTAGGATCCTCCTTCCTTCCATGTCTTATATATGTCAGATTTATTTGATCTATTTTTATTCGTGTCGGCGAATCTCTTTGAGTGACAGACATGCACTGACTGTCGTCTGTCGTCGGTCGTCCACTTCTGTTTAGTTTAGTTTGTGGATAAATAAACACAAATACCTTTGTGCGGTGCTTGGGGGAAATGTATTTATTTAATTAACGCTTACTCTCTGGCCCCGCCAATATTTCCTTTCCGGCGATATTCGTTGAGCAAATAAACATTATTAGGCAAGTCGCGTGTTATATGGCACAGATGTGCGACGATGGTTGGTTGGTATTTTGCTAATATTAGATCGAGACAAAATTATAATTCTTTTTGGATAAATACTTGTTGAGGAGAGGTATCTCTCATTTTCTGTACCTGTTCTTTTCTTAGAGAACAGTCCCCTTCGAAACTTCCATTAAAAACAACTCTCTTGAGGTTTGATCATTTTTTTATTAGGGTTTTGTTGTATGTATGTATATATGTAGCGTAACTTGTAATAACGTAACTAAATTTTACAAATATTCTTTCACTTCCTGTGCTTTGGTCCTACATGACGACGAAAAAAAAACAAAAAAAAAAAGGGACGTAGTATAGATAGATTATGTGTGTATTATGTATATGTTATAGAAAATGTTTTTCTGATAGATATATGTTTAATATTTAGATAAAGTTATATACGTATGTGTATGTGTTTTACATAATAACAACAATAACGGACAGCAGGGAGTTGTAGAGCTTGAAGGGCTTAGCTAGATCCTTATCTTTATCCTTATTCGGGGAATCCCCTGGACCTTGGCTTCGCCGCTTAGCCCCACGCTGCTGCTGCTGCTTCAGCCGGCGCCGGCGCTTGCCAAAAAAATATATATATATCTGTATATATTACTCACTATCGCTACTACTCAAAATACATATCGTACATCGATCGCAATCGATCCTACCTGCTATATCTTCTCGCTGGCTTGGGGTTTTCTTCTACTTTTGCTTCGCATCGAACCGAGGCGAGCCGGGGGAATACGCCATCTGAAGTCTCGGGAGGCCCATCGACTTTCGTTTCTTTCTTTCTTATTTTTTGTTTTTTTTTTGTTTTTGGTTTTTGGCTTAAAACTTAGCATCTTTGATGCTGGAATACTTGGCTCCTCGGCGGGCCGAGACTTCAGATGGACACTCCGCCGCCGCTTCGGTGGCGACTTGGTTTGTGTTTGGTTGTTTAAATTCCGAAAGATAGATAGATAGATAGTTAGATAGATTATCGTAGGTAGATAGATTTATCGTTATCGCTATCGTTAAATAATTACTGACGATACAAATAATCGTGTTTTGTAGCACACACACCATATATACACAGGATGAGCCCCGCTTTATGGAAATTACTTGTGGGTCGCGGGTGGGCTTAACAAATTTCTGAGAGGGGGGAGAGGGATAAAAAAAAAATGGATTACACATTAAAGTTTAAAGAACAAGCCGATGCGGTTTCAGACTGAGTTAAAAATCTTATTGATCTTGCCTTGTATCAATCCTAGAATGATCTTGAAATTTCAGGAAGTGGATATGGTATGATATCCAAGAAATATCCTTAGATATCTCAATGATACTGCCTCATATATATGCGAAAATCTGTTTGTTGTCTGAACTTTACAGGAAATTGATAGGATATCGATCTTTAAATGGAATATCAGACCCTCGTACCACATCCGCTGTGACTTTAAAAGTTAGTATTTCAAAATTATATCAGATTATCGGTTGCTGCTGAGAAGGGGTGGGGTGCTAGTTAGTTGGAGTTATTAGTGCTTGGTGTTTGGGCGTTGTGATTTGATTAATTGAGCTCCTTGCGCGTCGTGTTGGGCAGGAGCAGGCACATGAGGCCGCCGCCGATGAGCAGGCCCGACACGATGAACGTCGGCGAGGGACAGTAGTTGTCCAGCAGCTGGGCGATCACGATGTTGCCAATGATGCCGCCCAGACGGGCGGCCACCATGGAGATGGCCACACCGGTGGCCCGGAGCTTCGTGGGGAATACTTCGGTGATGAGGCAGTCGAGCGCCGCATTGGCCGCGGAGATGGCGCCACTGAAGATGGCCGAGACGACCAGGTTCTGAACGGAGCTGCGCACGAAGTACATCAGGGCCGAGCAGATGCCGGCGGTCATGGTGCCGGCAATGAGGAAGAACTTGCGTCCCAGCATGTCCATGCCGAGAATGGCCAACAGATTGGCGGGCAGGGCCGAGGCCAGCGAGATGAGCGACTCCATGAACACCGATTGCGGTATCTCCGAGGAGCAGGTGCCATTGCTGCTCTCCTGCTTCGAGATGCTCACCACATAGTCGGTGACGGAGCAGACGCCAGCGGACTCGCCGGGGAAGGCCTTCTCGTACTCCTCGAAGCGATTGAACAGCTCCGGGAACCACATCAACAGGCCGTAGTAGCCAATGTGGAATGTAAAGTTGATTGTGATCGAGACGATGGTGAAGCGCAGGATGGGCGACTTGAACAGGGCGCGACTGTGGTCCACCATGCCGCTAATCATGCGCGAGTACTTGTTCTTCACGTTCGCCGAGCTCTCCAGCAGCTTCTCGTCCACCTCCAGGTCGTAGACCATGTACTCGTCGGGGCGACGCTTCGTGTTCGTCACGAAGATGCCACGGAAGATGGCCAGGGCGCGATCCTTCTTGCCGCGCGTCAGCAGGAACTTGGGCGACTCCGGCAGATAGAAGAGCAGGAAGCCGACCAGGAACGAGGGCAGCGAGCACACCAGCAGGAAGATGCGCCACGAGTTGTACTTGAAGTACGGCGTAATGAAGCCAATGCTCGTCGGGATGATCAGCCAGGCCAGACTGGCCACGAACAGGTTGCCAAACGTCCAGAAGGCGGCCATGAAGCTCAGCATGGAGCCGCGCTTAGCCTTCGGCTGGAACTCGGCGAAGTACGACCAGATCACAGGACCGCTACCGCCCAGACTGAAAGGAAGAGAGAGGATCGCATAAGGCAAAAGGTTAGTGGTTATCAGGTCATTATATAATCTAAATAAAAGGGTTTTAGGGGTTTTTGATCCTCAAGCTAAATAAAAACTGCTATGAAGGGTTATTTTTTGAAGTCTTAATTGAGATCTAATAGCTTTAAAAACATTTTTTACCCAAATTTCAAACGTTATCGCTAAAAATAATTCGAAAACTTTCAAATTGGACTTAAGCCAGACAGCTAATACATTTTCCCTCATCTATATATGTCCTACATGGCGTATGCGTAATATGTTTCTTAGAAATCATATATTACGTATACGTATTGCGTATACGCAAACAAAAATCCACAAAATTTAAATCTCTTAGAAGTTCGTCGAAATAATTAACAAGCGATTGAGAAAATTATTGATGATTCCGATCATGAGGGAGCATGGGGAATTAGTTAATTCAAAAAATATTCATTATAACCAGTTTTTTGGCCAAAGAAGATAATATAGATATTTTTGCAGCACGTATAATTAGTGATCACTCGACGGTAACCAATTAACATAGAGAACTCATCATGTTTTAATAATCTCAAATGATCTAGAGTAGGTAATCCTTTCGGAAATTCCACCGTCAATAGTAGCGCGAAAATATTGCAAAATAATTGTTGTCGGTTCGATGGGCTAATTAGCAGGCGATTGGCAAAAATAATAACGATAAATATGTATATATGGCATATATGGGTGAGCTCGAGGGGAAACCGAGTGACTAAGCGCCACCAATGTAACCCACAGCCCCGGCAGAGGGGCCAAGGCCTGAGTCGAGAGATTTTCCATTTTGGTTACTTTTTTTCGGGGCATTTCGGATGGCTTGGGACTTGGGGATTCGAGCCTTTAATTAGCATAAACAGTCACGATATTGCGGCTCAAATATTTTTGTTGTTATTTATAACAGAGGTAATTGAATTAACACTTTGCCCCTTTGGGTCCGGGCCCGTGTGTCACTCGATCCACAGTCGCAACCGGAGACCAAGTCGAGGGTATCGAAAAAAAAAACATATGGGCGAAGAGCATATGCTCATCGTTTCGGTATTTTTGGCACATCAACAAGGCAACAAGGCAACAAGGCTCTTATTTGGGGTCTCAAGCGTGCCAGAGTTTATTTTGGCTTCATTAATTTATATTTACTGTTTGGCTTACGATTTTGTATAAGAAAATCTATACTTTCTAACGCTTTGTGTTCGAAATCAATAAAAACTACGTTCAAAAGTTGGCTACAAAATGTCATAGCTTACATTGCATACTTTTGGGTGTCGTTTTTAGGGGATTTAAGATCTAAGTGCAAGAAATAAAGATACTTACGCTGCACCATTGAGGAATCGGAACAGCATGAAGAAGGTGTAGGTCTGCGAGAAGGACGAGGCGACGATACAGAGGGCATTCATGAAGGAGATGACAATGAGGACCTTCTTGCGGCCAAAGCTGTCCGCAATGCTGCCCCAGAAGTAGGCGCCCACCATCATGCCGATGAAGATGATCGAGTTGAGCCAGCCCTTGGTCTCCGTGTTGAGGTCCAGGTCGCATTCCGCCGAGGGCAGGATGAAGGACATCGAGATGACGTCCATCTCCTCGGAGGTGCTGACCAGGCCGCAGATGGCCAACAGAATGTAGTGGAACTTGCCATAGCCGCACAGCTCGATGGCCCGCTCGAAGTTGGCAACTATCGGAGCTGTTGGCTCCGGCAGCGGCGCCGACTTCTTGCGCCCCTTTCCCGGCTTTCCCGGCCCGTGTCCATCGGGGGCATCACCGCCGCCGGCGGCACGCTCTACGTCCTGCTGCTGCTGCTGCTTGCCATTGGCATGGTTGTCCGGCTCGTAGCCGCGGTTGTCCGCCGCGAACTGATACTCCGGCTGCTTGGCGCCAGTGCCCAGGGAATACGGCTGGATGATCGCTCGGTTGTCGATGTGCGTCGCGTTCGAGGCGATCGAGTTGGTCTGGCCAGCGGGATGGTGGTGGCCAGCGGCGTTGGTGGCTTGGTTGCTTGCTGCGCTTTGGTTGTAGTTTGGTTGTAGTCCAGCTTCTACATTATAGGCTGCAATTAGGGGATTTAGAGAGGGAATTGCTTTGGTCAGGGTATTTTCTTTAAGAAAAGGTCATTTTATTATCAAGGATCTTTTACTTGGAGAAAGCTCTTTCGAAAAAGAATATTTCTTTAAAATATATGGAGAAAAATCTCTGTTTCTTATATTCCAATTCTTGTTATATTTGAATATCTAAAACGATTACTTACATTCGCTTTTGCCCTTTGCGGAATCACCTTCTACCATTCTATAGTTCAGGGGTTTGTTGGCTTCTTGTGCGCGTAGCAAAAAGGAAATGGGAAGTATTTCGGTTTCGGTTTGTCGGTTCCTGTTGGTTTCTAAGCTTTGCTTAGACGACGGGTACAGTTGTGTCTGCCTCGCTTAGCGGTCTGCAAAGAAATTGAGAAAGAAGTAGGTTTATCGATTAGTTATCGGCATCGATATCGAGCGGGTTAAATGGAAGCAATTGGACGCAATTGAGCTGAATGAACGAGCACTGGCGCGAAATAAAAAGCGAACGACGACTCCTCTGCCATCGACATCTAATTGGCGGCACAAACAACGCCGTAATTGATTAATAAAAAATTATGCCCGAAATAGTCGCGAGAACGAGAATTAACCAAAGCGCCGAAGGCGTGAAAAAACCCCCAGCGCTACTTTTATTAATAAATAATTTGGGGAATGTGCCTGAAATGCGTTCGAAATAGTTGAATGTCATTGGTCAAGCAGGGGCGGCATTTAAAGAGGGGACTGGGGTTTTAAAAACATTCTCCCAATACACATTCAAATAAAAAGTCAGATACATTGGCATACAAAATACATATTAATTAAATATTCCGTGCACCCCCTTTACTTTCCACTAGTTCTGACCACATCCATGTCCTTCCCCATTTCCTCCTCTTCCACTTTCCACTCTCCCAGCTTTCAGCTTCCACTTCTCCTATACAGTCTTCCGGCGAACAGCTGTTAATGAACAGAGAGCAGCAGCAGATTCTACCCCCTCCCTTGCTCCACCTACACCTACTAAGGCCTGTGCGACTTTTCTTGTCTTTCTTTTGCGCGCTCTCACCGACAATTTTTCATTTCAATTCGTGATTTATTATCGCGGCAATCTTTCACTTTATTCATTAGGCAAAAGCAACAACAATTATTCGATTCGATTCGATTCGCATTGAACCTGAAACTGAAACTGCCCAGCTGACAGACAGACAGACACACAGGCAGTGCACGCATGTGCATTGAAGGAGAACAGGAACCGAAAGCGCATCGGAATGCACTTGCAGAAAAAGTTGTTACTTTTGAGAACTGTAACAAATGAAGGACCTCCTGAATGATTGGATAACTTTTGGTTTGAAGAGTGGTTTGGTTTGTTAATATCTGAACAAAATATAATATTTGTTTATTTAAGCACAAGAAGGAACTACTTTCTTCCTATGTAGGAGCGAGTTTTATAGCACCCAGCTGGCCGTCACTCGCGGCTGGCTGCGTTCCATTTCCATGGCGTTCCGCATTGACTTGCAATCGACATGGAAATCAAATCGCAGCGATAATAGCCGACAATTAGCCATGTTTAATATGAATATATGCTGATTTATGCCCTGGACGCCGACTAAAACGCCTACGCTGCTTCCGCAGTCCAGTCCAGCAGCACATAACACTGCTGGCCCTTCACCTGGCCTTCGTACCACTCGATTCCCATTTCCAACTCCCCTGCGATGTTCCATCAAGATTCTAGGCTGATGAAATGTACAGTCGCATCTCGATAACTAGAACCAAGGTGACAAGGCAAATACTTGCAATAAAATCTAAAAACAACCTACAACTAATTAAGTTTTACTGCACAGATTTGTTCGGCTTCATTGTTTCTCGTAAAGATCCAAGTTGTGAACTATGGCACACTTCTAAAAGCAATTACTTGAGTTCCGTATTAACAAATATTTATTGGCAAGTTCTAGCTAATGATGCTGGACTGTAAGTATAAGCGCCATAAAACGCACTCGTTTCCAGTTTGCGGCTTAACAAGTCGTCGTCGCAATATAATGATTGTCTTTTTCAAGCGCAATTAAAGCAGCGCAACTGGAAAAACTGCGTGTGAATGGAGCATTCCGGACTTGGTCTCCCAGTCCCAGCATTATTTCCATTACATTTATACGCTCGCCGCCGCCCCAATGTCATCCGATGCATTTATGGTTTAGTTTAGCGCTTGCCTTTTTGCATTATTATTTGCGCCATTGCATATCTCACATTAATTAGCACATAAAAGTGAGACATTACGCCCCTGAGACGGTGGAGAGATCATATCGGAAATCTGAATCTGAACTCATCGAATGGGAAAAACTCATCGATTACCAAAGCAGTGCGAAAAATGTGAGATGATTCACGGGAGTCGCATTTTGGATTCCTTCTAGACTAAAGCAAGACTCCCAGACAGGCGCGTTTATTTTTTTTTCATTTCAAGTTCAAGGCCCTTGAGGTCTGTTTTGAAAAGTGAATAAAACAATGAATCAACATCAATATTGGCCCAATTAACAGTACAAATATACCGATATCAGATATCATACGCTGCCTTCTTCGAGATGAGAGATATTTTCATTTATCTTTTTATTTCAGGAAACATTCGTTTTATGGGTAATAAATTCCTTTTTTTAAAGCTTTACTTAGTTACTTAGTGTAGCACTACAAACCTCCTGATTTGTCAAGGGTCAACCCCTATTAGACCCTTGTAAAATGATCATTTCTAGGAATACTTTTTCCATTCGTACGACTGTGCAGTTCCCCTTAGAATTTTCGAATCCAGTTTACTTTGTAGAGTTTATAGAGTCTGCTAATTGATTCATCTGCTAATTTTCCCCATTTTGAGCTAATAATTTTTGGTTTCGCATTCCGTTTACCTTTCAGATGGGACTCGGTTTGCACTCGGTTTCTGTTTTGCACCTGTTTCTCGGCTGGCTGTTTGGCAATTAATTTGTTCTTCTGTTTTGCTTTGTTTTCTTTTTTTGGAAAAAATAATAAAGTATGCTTTTATTTAAAGCTGCCGTTTGATGCACATTAAATATATATTTGCTTTTACTGCGACTACGCCCTGTATTTTTTTGTTTGTATTTTTTTTTGCACTTGTTTGGTATTTGTTTATACGACTAGGTTTTTAGTAATTGTAGTTTAATTTGTATTTTAATTGTTGTTAATTTTTAGGGAATTGCTCGTCAGCTCAGCGACTGTTTGTGTTTCTGCTTGTAGTGGATCTTGGCGTTGTCCGTGCGCGGAGTTCTCAGTTTTGTTTGGCAATCGCAATTGCAGACTGGCGAACACATTAAAGCCAATTCGATTGAAAACACGGCGGGGCAGAACAATAAACAAAAACCAGGAGCAACAATTTACCGGAGTTGAGTTCGGTTCGGTAGCTTCGATTTTCGTTATTATTATTTATTTACTTAATTTTCTTTTTAGCGAGCGGTGCGTTACGCGTTTGTGCGCTTTCAGCGGTGGAAAGTATCTGAGCGGCATTTAAATCTGAGCGCCTGCTTAAATACACCGCTCAAAATCGCCTTTGGCGGAACGCGGCGGCAGTGGAACGCGGCTTATCAGCCGCTCAGCGGAACGGTTGGAATGATCCCGCCACAGCCCCCGTTTCATTCCCGAGCGTTCCCAAGAGCGCGCGCGCGCGCGTGCTAATTGAAATTCGAACTGCGAACGGCGGGAATGCGAAATCAATTAAGTGATAACACAGAGAAGTTGGATCGTAAGTAATATATTACACAAAGAACGTATTAGGTATTACTATAATTTCTTGTATTCCTCTAGGAACAGTTCTGTGATCATGATCACCTAAAGAAGTAAGTTTAATAAGGTATTGGTGTTCTCCATAATTTTTAAAATAAGGTCAGTGAACAATTAATTATATAGAATATGAATATGAATGATTTTTGTCATGATCTACCTTGATTCCTGTAAAATCGATCAACGCTCTGGCTCGGCTGGGTGAGTCAAGTTCATTATAATCGTTCAACGATCGCGTAACGATGGCTAACCAAAATGTTAAAGCTGACAGATCGGGGTTCTGGGATCCCAGATCTTGAACAATTAACGGCAACAGGCATCGCCGATCGCTGATCGCTGAGCGGCTCAAGTGATCAAAAGAATCATACTTGAGACTTAATAGCGGCATTATCATTATTCTTGATATTGTTGCCTACATATAGAGGGTGTATGTACTTAAAAGTATATATAGGAATTATTGTTGTCGCGCCGATTACTGATACAGCGAGCAATGATCGTGTAAGCTGGCCATGTGACTGACTCGAAAAATGTATTAAAAACAAATAAGAAGAATATGTATACAGATGACTTAATCTTTGAACGCGCTGATCTATTAGCGCTTCCAAAGTGGATCGTTTATCATTATATCATAAAGTCAATCAACTGTCTAATTGCTTAATTGTTGGCCGCATTTCGGTGGGAGTTTCTCCCACTGAATCATACCATTTTTGGCCAATTAATTAGCGATTCGAAATGTGAAATGCAATACTTGAGATGAAACCCGAGCTGCTTGGTTATGCACTTTCCAAGAACGAAGAACCCAAACGTGACCGCTCGGCGCTCTCTCTTGACTTTTCTTTCTCCGTCTTGCATAATGACTGATTAGGGGCTTTTATGGGGCTTAACTTGACGCTAATTTGTGGTCGCTTCATTTGGCGAATTATCGCACCTCTGACCCACACACAATCCCCATCCCCCACGGAAATACAGCTCGGAACGTGTTCTTTGTTCGCCCTCGCCAGCTGGCAAGAACGAACTTAATATTTGTTTTGGGGCCGCCCCCAATTAAATTAATTAGACATTTTTGAAATGTGCCTCTGGACGACTGTCACGGATCGGGTATTGTAAACGGATAATTGATAATTATGCTAGATGATGGACAGCTTAATTACCTAAGCTGGGGTAGTCCTAACAATGAACTAAAGAGAACAGAGGTAGGCTTGAATTTTGAGTGAAAATCAATTAAAAATGTGACTCTGAATCCAATTTGTAGACAAGTACAGTTTTGGGGGAAATATTGTAAAAATAAATTTGAAATGTTACTTTTTCGAAGGGTTATACGAAAATAATATTATTAACTCTTCCTTGGACATTAATAAATAAATATTCTATCAACAAGGGAAAAATAATTGAAATAAATCTTAAGGCCCTTAAGAAGAAAGGGACTCTCTTTTGAAATCTTTAAGGACCCAATGGTGGGTGTCTTGGCTGGCAGAGGGTCAGTGCATTGGTTGCTGCACTCGCTGAGTTCAATTCGGGGCGTATTTTGTTGTATTTTGTATACTTTTTGTATTTCTTATATAGCATGGCAATGGGCGAGTTTAATCTACGAACAATGACACTGGCGACGAGCACAGATGGGCCCATATATTCGGGCTATATACTATATATGCACATTTATCTGCTCCAATATGTAATATGTACTGGCCGTTGTTGTTCGCTGAATGTTAATCGAGCTGCGTGTGCTCGAAACTCGTTCGAATCGGATTCTTATTTCCTCATCTTGGTCTTCAATTGAAGAATCCCCAACAAGTACGGCCCCAACCCCAAAGCCCATCCATTAGTGCGCTTCTTGCACAAACATTTCAATTAATTGGCTTTCCACTTTCAATTGAAAAAACAATGTGCGAAACGAAAACAAAAGTCAGAGCCTCGGTGCTCGGTAGTAGTCGGTAGTAGTCGGTAGTCCGAAACCCGAAGAAGCTAGCAAGCTTCGCGCTCTAGGCCCGATAATTCAAAACAAATAAACATGACTAATGCTCCCATGATCGCTGGAGAATCTCCGCCACAGTGGGGCCTCTCCGAGACTGACACCCGGCAACAGGAGGCCAAGCTATTCTCGACTCGTATGATTCAACAGATCAATTTGAGCGGACTCAATGAGTGTTTCTTGGCTTCCGAATAATTGCGGGGAGGAATTTCATAACAAGGAAGAAAGCAGTCCCAAAATGGGTTTATTTTCACTGACAACAAGTAATTGGAATTATGTGCCTGAAGAAAAGCTTACGATTTTTTGGTTTAAAAAAAAAACTTCATAATCATGGAATCTTCAGAAAATTTGCACTTTTTTTATTGCGAAAAAAGAATTTTCCATTTATGAGCTCGTAAAAAATGGAATTAAAGGAAAGAATTTTTAGTGCCCAAAGGCAACTCAAAATAAAGGAACATTTTGCTTTAATTAGTTTTTGGTTTATTCAAAAGAAAATGTCTTGAAAAAATCTGAATATTTATTTTTTTTTTTGTGAATAATAAAGGGTCAAAGCCAGATTGAAGCGGCCTGAAATATGAGTCATATTTTCAGTGAAAAGACTTATTTTTTGTGTTTTTTTTCGGAGGAGATCATTACAAGGCTCTGGCAAAAAAAAGGCCTGATCCCCGTTGGAATTCTGGATATTTGTTATGGCATATTAATCTGGCACAGGTGTTCTGTTCCCTGCTTCCCTTTCGTTTTTATTCCGCCTTTTTCGGTATTCACTTTGGCAAACGCAAAATATAAAAAAGAACAAGCAAAAAATAAATATGTTAATACTTGGCGGCGATCGGCGCTGTTGTTCTCGCGTTGCTTGGGCGCGCGACAATTTAGTTTGCATAAATAATTTATGCGTACTTTTTTTTGTCGATTTCAGCTGTTACACTGTATTTCGAGCGAGCAACAAACAATAAGAAATAAAAAAAAAATTAATACAAATTACAGAAATACCGAAATACAGAAATATCGAGGACCGAAGGAATTAAGAAGCAAATGTGGAATAATGCCCAGAAAAGAATGTCTCGTGTATCTTGAAACAGGAAGACGACGCTTCTGATGATTCACCTTGCCCATTGTAATTTATCCTTGGGCAGGGGTTCCTATAGATCCTATAGATCCTATAGATCATATAGGTCCTACTATATACACACCTACTGCTGCTGCTGCTGCTGCTGTCCTGGTGGGTGTCGACGACTGGGTCGAGTGCCTTACGAGAAACTCGGTTCGAATACACGGATCGAGATGTAGATCACTGATTGGAGGAGCTCCACGCGGCTCCAAGAGCGATTGGACAATGCGTTCCAAGTGGCGTTTTGTCGGCGCTTTTATACGCGGGACGCCCTGCTCTGGGATGCTCTGTGCTCTCTCTCGCGGGGATGTGTGTTCTGTGATCTGTGCTGGCCGCCGTGCTCTGTGCTCTTAGTGCCTTCCCCTCACCTCTCTCGTGACGTTATCGGGGGTAAGAATATTTAAAAAAAACCAAATAAACTCAGGAGAATCATCTGCGATGCTGCTGCTGCTGCTGATGGTTATCAAAATCAAAACACAGCCCTCTCCGCCGCTCTTATCTGTCTCGTAACTCGTAACTCGCAATCGCAACAAAGTCCGCGAAAAAAAAAAACAAAACAAACAACTTTCAATCTTCTTGCTCTTTTATTGTTGTAACAATTTAAATATTATAAATATAGTACACTCTCTTAATCGGTTAGGAACAGGAAGGGTCTTTGGGCCTTGACTGATCATTCAAAGATTATGAACTGATTTAGTTTGGGAAATTGCAGTATTAACCAAATAATTAGGAATCCCTATTAAAGATTAAAGCTATACGGAAATATTATAAATGAGTAAGAATATTTTTTAATGTTTTCAAGTCCCTTGGAATTAGGCATAAATCAGGAACTTTATAAATCTTTAAGAGCAATTTTGTGTTCTAAGAGATTTACAATCTTTCTGGGTAGAGTTGAAAAATCTACAAATTATAAATAAAAAATATATTTTTTTATCAACCATTTTTTGATCATAATAATTATATAATTTTTTCAATAATTTTTCAACATAATTCCTCCTTATAAATCGGTTAAAAAACTGCATTTTCGATATATGTATATAAAATCGTAACAAATTGCTTAATCACAGGACAGCAAAAGGATTTCGTGTTGAAAACAGGTACGAACCAGTTGATGGGATCGGTTTGGACTAGCTAAAGGTATACTGCACGGAGAAATATCAGTCAAAATGTATCATCATTTTCAGATTATTTTAAACTAATTTTCAAACCATAATTAGAATCATATTAGGATTCTTTGAATATGTTTAACATATCAGATAGATAAGTAAATAAACAAAGTAGGGCCTAATTATACTTAAATATATGCAAATCCTTGATTCTTAAAAAGTCTGGTAACTCTATTCTTGTGAAAACATTTTTAAATCAGGAAGTGGTATTTCTAACCAACCAAATATACTAAAATATAATAAAAAACGATAGAATAAACTATCATATAGCAACATATACTACCGTATACTGAAATATACTGAAATTTCTCAATTGAAAGGGTTGCCACTAATATATTTTACCTTTCTAATCAGATCTTGATCTTCTTATCTCTCTGTAGACATTCAAAAATCACTCAAAACGCAAGTACATCCATTGTCGTCACCTTAAGGCAAATTCGAGGCAAGTACCATGATTTAACCGATCGAAATCGAATCGAATCGGTTTGGACTCGAACTCAAACCGAAATCGCACGTCAACAATATCCAGGCGTAAACAGAAATAGCTCTGCGACTATACGGGACGGGTGTACGGGTACGGGTACATATATGTATTAAATATTAAATGGCATCTTCGAGTGTGCGTGCCAATTCGGCGGAGGCCCTCTCTTTCGATCTTTTGTCACTTTGGCCACTTGGCCACTTGGGATGTGCATGTGCGGGACGTATTTGCGTGTCTCGTCCCCCATAGACCTTGTGCCGCTCACTGCCCGCCCCGACGGCACCGCCGACGGCGGCAAAAGATCTACGTAATTCCTTCCATTTCCATTTCATAAAAATGTGCTCTTTTTTTTTTGTGTTTGCAAAGGTTTTTTCCGCAGCCATGAAAGTGTATCCAAAGCACTTCCAAGATCAGTGAAAAAGGCACATTGTGTGTGTCACACAAGAGTCTAGATTTTAGGGGAAATGATTTAAGATTCCTAACTCATTTAAAAACTGATTTTTCCACTGAATGCATTAATTTCAGAGTTTAAACAAGACTTTCTGGGTATTTGGAAATATTTACATGTAATGTAGAGCAGCTAAAAATAAGTGAGTATCTTATTTTCGGCCCTCGGCTTTCGCAATTCGAGGGAAATGGCGTGGACTCCGGGCAAATATTAACCCAGCAGCAGCAGCAGCAGCTTCTCCAAGTTCAGAAATGTTTGCCCAACTGTCAGCTGCCAACGCTGGCGGAGATCACTCTCCTGGCTAACCAGGAGATCCGCGATCTGCGATCCGCGACAGCAGCTGTCAGCCCTCGTGACCAGGCACAGTTTTTCGGACAGCTTAGCGTGTGTCCTTTGACTGCCAAGGCCCGTCAAAGTCAAAGTCAAGCTATCATCACGAGTGTACTATATAGTAGCCATAGCTATGGCTACATCGCAACTCGCATCGCGCATCTCCGGCTCCTGATCCCTGTGCACACTCCGCAAATGGAACTGACGTCAGTGGAAATTTGTGTGGACTTTATGGGGGCTGCGGCTTAAAGTTTGTTGATGTTTTTTTGTGGTCGCTGCCACTGGAGATTTATGGGCCACCCACACGGAGCACGGAGAGATACCCAGCTCCCTTATCTCTGGCTTATCAGGCATAAATCTGCTAGTCTTGTAGAATCTGGAATTTGGAATCACTGAGACTCTGAGGGAGACGGAAACGGCGGAATTATCCACACCATCCTCTGCTGCAAAGTCAACTGCACGATCGGATTTAATTGGCTGATTTCATTCATTGAAAAATAAAAATTGTGGAAGCTAAGCCACCATTGATCGTGATCATTGATTGAGTCAAGATCTTGGTCAAGATCTTTGCTTACTCTTTCATTGATATGTTATTGATCAGAGACCTTGCAGTGATCTGATCTGATCTTCTATTTAAGGCGCTATCTCTGGGTACAGATTATGCAATCTCCCACTGATCCTACTGATCCTCCATTCATTAACGGAGTCAAGATCTTATCACCAGCGCCTTAATGATCTATCTTTAGGTTTATGATCTGTCATTTCGCTTAGCCGCAACATTATAACGATCAAAACATCAACATTGTAATTGGCTTAGCTTTAGGGGGCTTTTTCCTAATTCCCAAACACTTGCTGCTGCTCCTCTGACGCACATTAGTCCCCCAGATCTCGAGAACTCGATGGTCACGTGAGTCCGCATTGTCTCTCCAAACTGCCCAGTCACTCCCGGCTACGCAGTGTCTATCGTCCAAACTCTGGGACCCCCTAACTTCCCCCATCTCTTGAAGCTGGAGACCGAAACCCAACCAAGAATGCGCACAGCTCGTTCTCGGGGGCTTGATTAATCATTGCATGCTCAATAACAATTAAGACCGGGGGAAAAATACAAGATCGGGTCTCCGCCTCTGATATATATATGTATCAGAGAAACAGATATACAGATATATATGCTGCAGCCCGGAGGAAGAGCACAGCATAGCCATGGATGACTAAGCGCGGGGCTTAAGCAGAAATCAGAAATCAATTCAATGCCCAATTTCCAGCGGAAAAAAAGAGAGACAAGCTCCAGTGCGAACTGGTTAGAACCGAAGCCAATCAACCCGCTGAACCTTTGGGGCGCTACGTCACTGCGTCATTAAAAAGGGACGGGGGTGTCGCCGATCGAGATGAGTTGAGTTGAGTTGAGTGGTTCCGTTCAGTTCCGGCGAACGATACTCTAGTAGTTCTGGTTCTGGCTCTGGTTCTAAAAATCATGGCCTACTTATTGGCGCCTGCATACCTGAGACCTTTGAGAGATTAGGATAAAAACCTTCATATCAATCAATCTGAATTTTGGTATGTAAATATATTATTACAAAAGCTAAGGTTTAATCGTAAAGTCACTATGATACAAGTGCTAACTTTGTTGTAGGAATAGAACACCATCTTCTACACTCTAATGCTGTATTTACACTAGGCTGCGTTTTTTAGGTAATTTCGATATCGATAGGTAACTCATGTAAGTGTAATTATTTACACTAGGCTGCGTTTTTGAGGTAGCTTCGATATCGATAGGTAACTCATGTAAGTGTAAATAGGCTATAAGCAAAAAGTAAGTATATTCACATAAAACGCACAATAAAATTGTGATAAATATAGAAATACACAATTCGATCTAGAGAAAGATTGAAACTCAATTTCAAATGTTTATTTAGAAAACTGTGTAAACCAACACAGCTTTAGTTGGAATATTTATTGCCCTTATTATTTATTAAGGGTTGTAAATATTAAGTTCCAGCTTCAATTACTATTTTTGGATACAAGAGACTTCACGTAAGCCTCCACAAGATCACCTAGATTTTTCCAGTTACCTTGGCCGGGGGCACATGATCGGAAGCTGTCATTCCATCAATTGGAAGACGATCACACGATACCGAGGGAGTGAGGAACTGTCTGCTTGAGTGGGTTTTCATTGCAAAGAATAATGTTTTGATTCGAACAGGTTTGTGGCGCCCGAGCAGGCACCGAGGGACAGGTACAGGGACCGAGGGACCGGTACAGGGTACCCTGGGGCACAATGGGATATGACAACAATTAGAAACTGCCACAACTGTCGCTGGCTCTTTGTTCGCTCCACAGAGCTCTATGCAAATGGATGTGTATTATGGAATAGCCGAAAGCCAGTTGCCAGTAGCCAGAAGTCAGAAGCACTTGCTTTGTTTGATCCGCTCGGCTTTTGATTGTGCTTTTTGTCGTATTTATTTAGTACTTTCATTTTGTGTCCACGTCCACCTGTCGCGCGGCGGAGAGGAGTTTGATTTAAAGTGTTTATCTGGGATTAGGGCACCCGCTGGGGCACTATATGGGACTATATAATAGCTACTGCCTACTGCCTACTGCCTACTGCCAGCAAGCCAGCTAGCCAGCCGAAGGGCCATAAAAATGTAAACGAATTAAACGACGGAGGAGAAGGCCCTCAACTCTCGGCGTGCATATTCATTGCACTGAAAAATAACAAAAAAAAGAGCAGATATCTAGAGATATTTGCATTCTGGTGACCCCGACCGAGCGAAAATAATAAAAAACAAAATGTATTTATAAGATTTTGTATTATTTGTATGCTAAATGATAGAACTACAGAGAAAGTGTCAGATTGGTGACCCCCAAAAGCAGCCAGAGATCGGGCCTTTATATATGTGGGTGATTTCCCAGTGTTTCGTTTATTATTTGTTTGCTAAATAATCAACACGGGGAAAACATGATATTAACTTAATTACCTCAGTTTCGATTATTTGTTATTTATTATTATTCAAAATCAAGTCAAGTTAAGTTATGCAAACGAGCAAATATCGGGGGATTTTTCTGTGTTAATCAGAATTATAGGAATACTTAATTCAAGCATTTAATATTTTAATATCGTAGTAATACTCTGAGATTAATGTGTGCTTATTTTTTGAGCGAAGGATGAAGAGAATTTCTTGATGTTGCAAGAATTTTACTCAACCTCTGAAACGTTAAGCCCTCGATTAAGTGAACATCTTTGAGGGGTTTGCTTAAAGCATGCTTTCTGGGAGAAATCTCCCATCTAAAAATCGTTGATCTAAAAATATGCACAAAGACTCTTCGCTTTTGTTCCGGTTTCAAGCAGCACATTTTCAAGGAAGGTCAGTTGGCATTCCTGCCAGATTCAGCGACCATTTGAATGGCCAGTAGTGAGTGCATAACCCCCAGCTGGCATTGCAATTATGCAGCTAATTAAAGCACAATTAAAGCACTTGCCTTGCCCCGCCATCTGAATTTGCTGTATTTTCCCCAGGGAAGTCGCTGCATGCCAGCACTCACTGTACCTGCAGCAGCCACTATGTACACTCTGTATCCGAATCTGTATCTGTATCCGTATCCGTAGCTGTTGCCGCTGTATCGAAGAACTTGCGCTGACCCAAACCAATTCGAATTGGTTCGAGCTGCCTCGCCGCCCCCCAAAAAATGCCTGAGCGAGGGCAACGCAGGCACTGAAGCCCCGAGCAGACCGAGAAGAGCAGAGCAGAGCCGAGCAGAAAATAAACAAACAAATAAATAAATAATTATGGCAGAGAGGCGGATCTATACGCGCTTTATTTTAAGCAAGCACGCCGCCTCCAAGGAGATGTTTGCCCAGCCAAAAATGAAGCGGCTCGCAATTTTCCCATTTCAAATTGGTCGCGTTTCAGGTTCAAGAACATTAACACGTCACGGCGGAGAGATATATGTTTAGAAATGCGGATACTATGTATGGATGGATTGTTCTAAGATATTTGAGGTTACTTGGTATTTAAGGATAGGAATTTACGATCTAACTTTAAAGGGAATTCCCTTTTCTGGCAAGCAAACATTAATGTGTACATAATTCTTCCAGATTCCCTCTTTTTAGCCCAACTTTAAGACACTTCCTGATATCTGAAGTACAAGTACAAGTACACAAAATTATTTGCGAATGTGGCGCCTAAGTGTAGTCTGACCTTTCGGCTTTAGCTTCCTTTTTAAACCCATAATAATAATAATCATCCGCATCTCCATCTCGGCACGTTTCCTTGTCTTATCTGGATGCAAATATTTTGATTAAATAGGTATTTCCCTGCAATTCCGTTTATTTATGTTACAGGGACTGCAGCCGCCGTTCCGACAGTGAGTTAACTTTATTGCTTTATTGCCCGGCCCAGGGCGTGGTCGTAACCACATCACTATCCATCACATCACTATATATATTAATGGAAAATATTCATATTCGATGCGTTTTATGCAAAATGGCGAATCAAGTGCGATTATAAACGATTGAGTGGCCAATTATATAGGGGGAGTACCGATGCGGGGAAAATGCAAACAAGATACGGGTGTATCCCGTCTAGAAATCAAAACAAAATGTATTCAATCTGGCTTAGAAAGGCTTAATATTGAACTTGCTAGATGTTTTCTCTGTCAAAAGTTTGCAAGAACTGCACTGCTTGTTAACCAAGCTGTTCGGGCAAGCAGTCTAAGATGCTTGTGCAGCTCCAACTGTGCCAATATCCTATATGAGTTTGTGAGCTAAGGGAAACCATAACATCTTTACTTTCTCGCTTAGCACAAAAACAGCAAATAATAGATTGTATAAACATATCATGGAATATCCAAAGAAATAAAACCGTGCGTTAATTTGATTATTTTGCCTTGACTTTGAACTGCTTGTGCACACACTCACCTTCTCTTGGCGTACTGCTTGCTGTGGCAGCGGTGGGCGTGGCAATGCTGATGTCCCGTTATCTCCCTGTTCCTGTTGTTGTAGTTGCTGTCGTGTGTTGTGTCGTTGTTGCTTTTGGTGTTGTAGCTGTGGCTGTTGTTGTTGTTTTGCGGATTGAGCTGCGATATTGCTTCCATTCAAATAGTTATCGCTGGATATTGGTTATCGTGATATGGGTTATCGGCTATCGGCTGTCCCTCCAGTATTTGAATTCTTTCAAATTAATTTGTATTTAGATGTTTTTGATGCTGCTGAAAGCCTTGAAATTAAATTGAAAGAATTTTAGTATTTAAGCTGCATTTATTTATTATTTTATTATAAGAAGCAATATATTAAAATATTGGAAAAATGAAAATTATAGTAAAATTTAAAGAGAATAATGCAAGAAGCCCAAAACATAGATTATAGTCGCTTTTATCAAACATTTCCTACTGCATCTTCCAGTTATCGTTATCGAACCTCACTTCCCCGCCATTTCCAGCATAAATCCTTATCGGAGCATCCGGACTTGCACATGCAAAGATCAAGAGGTTCAAGCGATGCGCACGATCGGCGCAGTCACGTTTCACCCAATTTTCACCTAGCAGCGGATGGCGAAATGGCAAAAATATAAACAATACGTGACACGTGAATCGGCGGCGGGGATCGTGAATCGTGAATCCCCATGGCCCCCACCAAAAGCGAAAACGAAAGCGAGAGTCTACAGAAATACGTCAGAAGCGGCGGAAAATAAGGAAGATACGGAAAATGCAGAGCGAGGGAGAGGCGTTCTGTGCGTGTAAAATTTGAACGTTTGTTTTTGCCAAAATTGAGAATTGAAAAAAACTGATTCTATCTTGTTTATTTCGGACACCCAGTGGGTGAGTCTGCATGTTATTTCGATCGCTTCCCATACTTATACACTCCGATTTGTTTATGTTTTTTGTTTTAATTTTATTTCTATTTTTTTGCTGGTTTCTTGCTCGTACTTATTACGCACAGAAAATGTGTTTCGTCTGTTTCGAAATTGGGCAGTGCTGTCGATTTGTCTGGTTTCCGGACAGAAATCCGTTGTTGCTTTTCCGGAAATTGTTTAGCTTGGCATTTTTTGATTTTATTAACAGGAAATAAACCTTAAATTGGTCTTTAAAGGATCATAAATACCATTTATTCTAATGGGATTTAAACATAACAAAAATTATAAATTATTACTATATTAAGTTCCCTTATTGCCAGGCTTGCTCATTTTAATATATTTTATATTTTTAATGGACCATGATTAGGATTAAAAAATAAAATGTAAGTATCCCTCTCCTCTCCTCCTTTTTTCCAAGCCTTTTCTATATAAAACATTCCCGCAGAGAGGCTGTCAAGCATTCCAAATTCAGATTTCCCATTTCACATTTGTCCCATATCCCAAGGAATTTTTTGCTCAAAATTTTCCTATGTCACCGTTACCCGTTACCCCGTGGCAACTGGTTAAACCGGTACAGAATCGACAGAATCGACTGCGTCAGCAGGGGGCTTTGAAAATAGATCATATCTGGAAGTATGAGCAAGAACTACGAGAATTACTATATTGATCTCGAACTGTTGCCGAGTGGATTCGAGCCCCAAAAACTCTCCCGATGATGCGTAAACGTTGCTACTATATATTATAGTCATAGGCAAATCGGAAATCGGTGCGGTGCGTCCTTCCTATTCCGACGGGAGGTCACCGGAGATTGGGATGTCTTGAGAAAGAGTGGGGAAAGAGCGACGATCGGACAGCTTGAGGTGGAGAGTCTGAGTAGGTGGTGGACCGGACCTGTTCGGTCTGGAATCGGGCGGATCGGACCCGCTGTAGCTATATAGCATATAGATATAGCCCAGCAAATAGACCCAGCCAGACCGCGATGAGACTGGGGTAAAAATACACACTCTTTCGAAGAAGTCCCCTGCTGACGTTGACAGTGGATGACGTCCATATATGCCGCATGTCCACCAATAGCGATGACTCGGAGGCGGATCCAAATCCGAATCCGAATCAGAATCCAATTCCGATTCCGAAGGAACAGAGACACGTGCAACAGGCAGTTTGATCGACGCGGGGGCTGTGTTCCAATTCGAATTAGCATGCTAATAGGCGAGAATGGAGAAACAACGGCCAAGTGAAAATATTCCCACAATTTAAATGCAAATTTCGAGTAAACAAAACCAGGCGGCAGGCACACAATATTTACTTGCGTTATTTTCCAAGCTGAATATGAAATGATTTATCAATCAGATTGTATGTAAATAATAGATCAGTTCGAAGTACACATGCATGCAGGCAGAGGTACAGTCTGCATAGCTGCGATAACGATAACGATTGTCACCCTGCGGCTGCAACTCTGCATTACAGACTCTGAGGGAGATCCTTACTTTTCTGCTAGATTATTCCTCTGCACTCTCGGGATCTGCTTCGGTGGCCAACTCAACTGGCATTCTAGAACTCGTGTCTTGCTTTTATTATTACTCTTTTAATATCTCGAAATGGGAAACTAAGTTTTCCGCTGGTTTTTCCGATGCTGTTTTCCGCGCTGAAGAAATGTGTTTATAATTTGGATTACTGCCAGGTGCTTTAGTGGTTCGATTTTCACTTTTATTTGCTTTGTTTAGGGCTTGTTAATGTTGTTGTATATATTTGTTGTTTGTTGTTTGGTTTCGCGCTGCTTAAATGCGATATTGGCGGCTGTTTAGTTGTAATTCATTTATATTGATCTCTCTCGACACGCTCTAGAAACCAAATCGAATTGGATCTCGATCGGGGATTGCTGTGCGATTTTCGATCACTTTGATTTTGATTCGATTCGATTTGGATTTTCCCGTAATTGCTGGTTGTGTTATGCTTTATTTCGATTTATTGGGGGTTTCTTTTCTCGCTCTCGTCGGATAATCGCAGATTTCGTGTGCTAATGTCGCGGCTTGAACTTTAAAACTGAAAACGAACGATTTTTCAGATGTTTCGCATTGTTTAGCTTAGTGCGCTGTGCGGGCTCGGGCTCTCTATTGTTGTTGTTGTTGCTGCTTCTGCCTCTGCTGCTGCGGCTTCTGCTGTGAATCCTCTTGTTGTTGTTGTTATTGTATTATGTTTACTACTGTCTACTAAATACTAACTAGTGACTGGCGACTGCTGCTGCTGGTGCTGCTGCTGCTGCTGCTAGGTGCAGCACGGCAGCGACGCCGCCGGCAGAGTCAGCTCATCCTCGCCTACACCCGAAAAAATACGGCTGAGGAACGTAAGCAACATTCTGTATTTATTTGGAGTAACCATCCGAGGGGTTTTTGTAGGTTCTCAAGATTACCTCTTTACATAGTTCACCAATAGTTGATCAACGGTTGTCCAAAAGTTCACCAAGAGTTCACCAACTGAAGCAAAGTTTACAATTTTACTAGTGTTTCACCAATGGTTTGCAAATGCTTCACCAATGTTTCAACAATGGCTGATCAATGATTACCCAATAATTGACCAATGTATCACCAATGTTTCAACAATGCTTCCCCAATGCTTCACCACTGTTTTACCAATGTTTTACCAACGTTTCATCAATATTTTGCCAGTGTTTCAACAATGTTTCACCAAGGCTTCTCCAATAGTTCCAGATAAAAAAAAACCTTAAACTGTCTCTATTATTATTTCTAATATTAAATACTAACTAGAAACATTATGATGTACCATAGCTCTTTTTCGAGTGCATCCCCCATCAAATGGCAGATCCCACATACAAATCTCATCCCATCATTCCCATCGAATGTTTTTCTCTCTCTCTCGCTTTCCCCAACAATGGGAGCGCTCAATGAGCTTGAGTGTCATCCACTTAGGAAGCGCCAACCACTGAACTCGCCACAGCACCCACCACCGCCACCGCCGCCAACAACAACAGCCACTGAGGCAGCAACAATATTAGCAACAATAACAATAACAATAACAATAACAAATAACAACAATAAAAAGCTAGGGACGGCGGCGGCAGAGGTCGATGTCGACGTCGTCGTCGTCGTCGCAGATGATTATAATACAATGGACGATAATGCGAGCGATCATGTAAATTAGATTTGTCTCAGTTTGGCGACGTTTGTTAGGTGGCTTTGGCTTTGGCTGGATGGCGGGATCATCGGGACTTGGATGTGGACTTAGATGGGGCAGAAACAAAGCGCAAGTCGAGAGCCGAGCCTGAGCACTCGGATTTATGGTGTAGTATGCCAACGGCATTTATTATTGCATTATTCTGCTCAAGTGCTCTTTCTCGTTGAGTGCGAGATGCTTGGATTTTATTTGTTTTCTCCGCTCTGTATTCCGCTGTGTATTCCCTTCTCGGACGCGGGGGGGCGGGAGGATCATCTTCAATGGAATTGATCAAGATATCAAGACATCCCGAGCGTTCGCTAAACGAAACGAACGTAAGTCCGTGGGCGTGGCTGGGGAAGCAGAAGGAGAAGTAATATAAATATGAATCGCTCGGCGCTGCGCTGCGCTGTCCAGCAGGGCAAATTGAAATAATTCAATTAATTTGCATTGTAAGTATAAGTGGCTGGATTGTAATCAACAACGAAATCAACAAAATCAACGAAATCAACTCAAATCCCAACGCAGGCTTGGGCAGTATTCGTTTTACGTGGAAATCTGTTCAAGTGAATCGAAATCAAAGTTCGTTTAAATTTAAACGAAATGCGCGCGCTTTTAACTGGCTGATATGGCACTCGGAAGTGCAGACTCAATGACCAGTGCTGCCAGTTTTAATTAATTTTTCTCTTTAAAATCATGTTCATCAAAATAAATTAGCTTATTATCAAAGTCAAGAACCTGCGGAAAGCCCATGGCAGTAAGACTTTAATGCCCGCTTTGCTAATATTAGTTTATATTAACGTTTAAATTCAAATCGCTTGAGGCAAGCAGCTCCCTGCTATGTCGCTCGACCAGTGCGACCAGTTTGGTTACATAAAGCTGTGCTGCAAGCAGTGTAAGCAGTGCAAACAGGTGTTTTTCGATAACGATAGCCTTGCCAATCGAATCAAAACAGCTGATTGCCGGCGCGTGTTGTTTTCTTGTTCAATTTCGTGAATTAAATTACTTTCGGGGCGCAAAACGTAAATGAAGTAGACCGAAATGCAGCGAGCGCGCGTGTTGCCGAGTCTGTGCCTGCGCTGGCAGCGTCTCAGCCAGCTGCCCGGACGCCTGGCGTGCTCCACGAGCGCCGGACTGCGTTATGCAATGGCCCCACCGCCGGCTTGGACTCTCCCGGCTCATCCAGCCAGCCCGCAGCATCGGTTCCTCAGCACGGAGAAGAGAAGCAGCAGACGCACCACGGGGAACACTTCGCCGAGGACACCGGCTAGCATCGAGAACGTATGGACGCAGCTGGAGGCGTACTACCAGCAGCACAGCCTGCTCAACTATGACCACTGTCAGCGGGTGCTGGAGCACCTGCAGCACGCCAAGGCGGCGGAGAAGGTGACAGTGAGTGCCGAGCAGGTGCACTTCCTGCTGGGATCGTGCGTGCCCGAGCTGCTGCCCGCGCAGAGCGCCCAGGAGCGGCTGCAGCTCTTCCAGAGCCTGTGGACGCAGCTGCTGAAGCTGGGCCAGCCCACGCTGGCCCACTACCACACCCGGCTGCAGGTGTTGCGCCAGAACAGGCTGCCGCTGCCCGACCACCGCTCCCTGCTGGCCGAGATCGCTGTCTACCACGGTGCGCCCGATGCTGCGCTGTACAGCGCCCTGCTGGACGTGGCCTGCTCCGCGGGCAACATGCGCCAGGCCACCGAGCTGCTGGCCGAGATGCGGGAGCACAGCTTCGCCCTCACCGAGCGCAACTTCCACGCGCTGCTCCTGGGCCACGCCCGAAACGGAGACCTGGCCGGAACGGAGTCCGTGGTGGGCAGCATGCGGGCCGCCGGCATCCAGCTGGGCACCAGCACCACCGAGGCTCTGCGCTTCGAGGCGCTCGTGGAGAACGGCCAGCTGGAGCGGGCCAGGGAAGTGCTGCAGGCGGAGGCGGAATTCAGCTCGGTCCAGCTGCTCCAGATGCTGCGCGCCGTGCTCGCCGGCCAGGATGTGGACACGCAGCTCGTCCAGCAGCTGGTCAGCGAGATGCCGCGCGAGTTTCTCACCGGCCTCGACGTCCCGCCCGCCATCAAGAGCCTGTGCGTCCAACTGGTGCACGAGGGGCGCGCCCAAGTGGTGATCCAGCTGGTGGCCGCCCTGCCCGCGCCCAACCAGAACCAGAACCAGAACGTGGACGAGTACGGGAGCCTGCTGCTGCAGGAGTTCTTCCGCGCCCACGTCCCGGTGACGGAGACGCTTCAGTTTGCCCGCCAGCTGGTCCAGCGGGGCCAGAATCCCCGCGCCCTTCACCTGCTCGTCGAGCTGGCCCTGCGCCGCCTGCCCTCGTCGGCGCTGGGCTGCCTGGAGGCGCTGGCCGCCGCCGGCGAGGAGCTGCGGCCGCACTACTTCTGGCCCCTGATCCTGCACCATTACCGGCGCGAGGGCGAGAGCGGCATGCTGCGCCTGGTGGCCGAGATGCAGCGCCTGCGCGTGGAGTGCGACGAGGAGACGCTGCGCCAGTACCTGCTGCCGCATCTCACCAAGACCCTGGCGCAGCCGCTGGAGAGCGTGAAGGCGCTGGAGGCGGTGGGCGTGAAGCCCTCGCAGACCCTGGGACCGGTGATTGGGATCCTGCTGCAGCAGAACCAGGTGCCCGAGGTGCTGGAGCTGCTCCAGCGCTACCCGACGCGCCTGGAGCTGGCCACGCTGCTCCAGCCCCTGTCATCGCTGGCGGTGAATGCCCGGGCCACCAAGCGCTTCGAGCAGTTCGCCCAGCTGGTCCAGGCGCTCCAGCAGAAGGCGCTCCAGCGCGAGGAGGACTTCGTGGGCGCCCTGCTGCTGCAGATGTGCGGACCGCAGACGCGTCTGCGCCAGGAGCCCGCCGCCCTGGTCCGCTTCGTGCACGAACTGCACCGCCTGGAGCTGCAGCTCTCGCCGGCGGCGGCCGAAGCTTTGCTCTCCGTGGCGCGCCATGCCACCGCCGAGGACCAGGGCCTGGGCAAGACCCTGCAGAAGATGCGCAACTCCCAGCTGACGCTGCCGGCGGACGCGGCCTCCCTGCACGGCGGCTTCATCAAGCATCCGCGCGACATGAGCCTGGACGAGCTGGAGTGCCACCTGGTGGAGCTGGAGTCCAAGCAGCTGAACCCCCGCGGCGTCCTGCGTCGCCTGCTGCAGCTCTCGGTGCGCAGCGGCCGCCTGGAGCGGGCCCAGCAGCTGCTGGCCAAGTGCCAGGCCCTGAAGGTGCAGTCCAGCGCGGGCATGCTGGCCTCCATCCTGGATCTGCACATCAAGCTGCGCGACCTGCCGCGCGCCCAGCAGACGCTGGAGCAGCTGAAGGGCACCTATCCAGGTAGCTAGCTTACATAGCCCCCTCCTTGCTGACCCCACTAACTCCTATCCCCTACAGCCTTCCAGCTCGACGAGCACAAGCTGATCGACTACGCCGCCCTGCTGGTCCACGGGGAGCAGCTGGAGGCCGCCAAGCAGCTGCTCCAGCAGCGGGCGCAGCAGCACAAGATCGTCGGCGGCGACTATGTGATCAAGAACGTGTGGCAGCTGCTCAGCAATGTGGCCCAGCTGGCTGCCTCTGGGTCGCCAAGTAAAGGTGAGCAGGAACAGGAGCCTGGAGCCTGGAATCTCACACGCGAGATGCTGGACTTCCTGCGGGGCCTGGGCTACTGCCAGTCGCACAATGCTCTGCTGGGTCCGGTGGTGCGCGAGTGGCTCCTAAAAGGTGACTTGGACGCCGCCGTGGCCGAGTTCCAGCGGCTGGCCAACAAGCACAAGCACACACCCCTGCAGTTCGAGATCCTGTCGCTGCTGGTGCGCCTGGGCAATGGGGATGAGCAGGAGCTGGCCCGCTTCCAGGCAACGACAACAGCCCAAACCGCCCAGCAGCACTTGGCGACGGTCACGGCGACCGTGAGCCGCGTCCACGGAGCGGCCAACATGAACAGTGCCCTGCTGCTGGCCCTGGCCGAGTCCGGAACGGAAACGCAGCTGCGCCGACTGATTATTAACCCGGAGTTCCGCATCAACCATGACCTGCTGGTGAAGAACTGCGAGCACCTCGGCCAGGAGGGTGCGGTGCGGACGCTGCTCCGGTTGGCGCGCGGCGTCCGAGGCGTCCAGCGAACCATTGACGAGCAGAAGATCTACGACCTGCTGCTGTCCCAGTTCTGCCGCAGCAACGACTACGAGGCGGCGCTGGATCTGTTCGAGCGCCTGGAGGCCGACGACGAGATGAAGGTGTCGCAGGAGTTCCTGCGCAACCTGGTGCAGCTGCTGAACGTGAACCAGGTGGAGATTCCCAGCGGCATTGCCCTGCGCGCTCAGATTAGATAGTAGATCTCGTCGCTCTAGTTCTTAGTTAGTGCCTGGCCTTAAGCGGCGACTTGTCCTTAATTTGTTGGTTTAAATAAATCTTTTTTTTTGTAACTGCAATGGTTAACTAAAAAAAACAAGGCAGCTTCTTGTATTTATAATCAGAATCTGGGTTCCAGAGATACATGGATAAGGCTGTAAACCCTTAAGGGGATAGATGCACTCAGAAGCGTAAAAAAAGGTTTCAAAAATGTTTTTTTTATAGTAATTAAGTTTATTTTACAAAATACATTTTACAGAGTTTTCATGCCTTTAACTTAATTTTTACAAAAAAAAAAAAAAAAAATATAAACAATTATTTGTTAAAATATTGCCATCTTAGTTGGACCCTCTCTGGCGAGTAGTGCCCCACGGTGACCATCACAGCAGCCTTCTGGATCGTCTAAGATCAAAAAACCAATAGTAAACCTATAGTTTAATAATCAATCCTGTCTTTAATCGAAGCTTTCTGTTTTTTTTTTTGAAAATTCACAAAATGGCGGCTTTAGAAACTTTAGACTCTGATTTTCATTAAAAATCAAAAGTTAATTGTTTAAAAAAATGGTAATTTCTAACAAAAACCAATATCCTTCAATTAAAGACTAGTTCTTAATGCCAACAAGAAAATATCCATCTTTCATCAATATCCACCGAGCGGTTTCTGAGTTATAGTGGTCACCGAATGAAAGAACACAGTTTTCAGAAAAACGCGTGCGACTTTCTAATTTTGTCTGTGACTTGAAAAATATTTCTTGAATTTTAATGAAAATGCTAAGTGCATCTACCCCCTTAAAGAAAAAGAAAGGAGCTTCTTGTACATATAAGCGAGAGAGAGAGTCTTGTTCGGATGGATTCCAGAGATACGTACATCTAGAAGGCTTTCGAAGGCTTCCCAATCTGTCACCCTAGCAGTAGGCCCTGGAAAACACAGTTGACAGCTGAGAGCTGACCAGTGACATAGTCGCAGATGATTTTGAAACGCGTCGCCAGCATTATCGTCGTCAAACATACAGCTTCTGCTCGAGCTCCGATTTCTGCGACGTGTAACCCGATCTAAATTCCAGTTCATCATGTTCCGAGCCTTATTCCGCCGGTTGAGCAAGAGGAAGCGGCCACGTGGACGCGAGTCCGCCGAGCAGGACGTACCGACTCTTATCCATTTCACGGCCCAGACAAAGGAAGGAAACGCAGAGGGAGAGGGAGAGGAGAACCAGATCCAAATCATTGCCCCCGGTTCGTCACAACAAAATCCGCAGATCGGCGACAACGATGGGTTGTCCATGACCGACGCCACTTCCACAGTGACCATCGTGGCCAGCGTTAATCGCCCAGAGCAGGTGGTTACCGATCCCGTGCAGCTACGGGTGCTGGCCGGTCGCCAGCAGATTGCCAAGCTGCTCCTCGACCTCTGCGACGAGGCCGAGGGCGACGGCGATGCCAACCAGATTGTGATGGAGCTGCTGGGGAACTGCGACGGCGTTACCTCGCCACCCCTGTCTCTGGCCCCGCCCCTGGCCTCGTCCTCGGCCATTGAACGCGTGTCCGACCAGCTCCTGGGCGTGCTCCGTGAGCAGACCCTGACCGAGGCCGGCATAGCCACTGGCAACGAACGCTATCGCTGCTTCAAGTGTGTGCTCCAGAACTACACCAAGATCTATGCGGCTCGCCGCTTCATGGAGCAGCTGCCGACGCTGGGCCAGGTGGGACAGGTGGGTCGCGTGCTCGCCCGCGTGGCCGCCAACGAGGTGCTGCAGATCCCAGAGCTGCTGCGCCAGCTCTGGTCCTCGCTGGACAAGATGGAGTTCTTCAACGAGGACACCGCCTTCAAGGCCTATCTGGAGGCCCGTCGCCACCCACAGGCCCGCATCCTGCGCGAGCTCATGCTCACCCGCATCTCGCGCGTCTTCCTCTGCATTGTCAGCTCCACCATCTTCCTGGAGTTCACCGAGCACGAGCTCCTGCACATCCTGCGCAACTGCTACCTGAGTGTCAACTCGGAGATCGAGGTGAGTGGGAGTTACACGCCAGCAGAGCTAGCAGCTAGCATCCGGTATCCTTCGCTCCCTTGCAGATATTCCTGTCGGTGGTTCTCTGGATGGAGCACAACTGGCTGGAGCGCCGTGACAGCGCCGAACGTCTCCTGGCCCAGGTTCGCTTCGGACTGATGCCCACCTGGTACCTGTCCACCATGGACAGGGCCAACCGTTGCCAACACTTCACCCGGGTCATCCGCAGTCCCGGAGTGCAGCGCATGATTGCCCAGGGTTTGGAGTGAGTGCTTCGCTTTCCCTTTGGGTTTAAGTATCACATATTATATACATATGTACCCTTCGTCCACCAGGGATGCCGTCACCCTCAAGAATAAGCACCGCTACTCGACCACAGAGATTGAGAGAGAATTACCCAAGCCGGAGGATCAGCCGCTGGAGGAGGCACACCTGCCGCGTGACTGGATTGCCGACACCGAGTGCCGCCACCACCACAAGTGCCACTGCGAGCGCTTCGTTTACCCCACCTACGATGTCTTCAAGGAGTACCTGGCCCGGATCATCTGCTGCGCCCCCAGCTACTGGCGCACCTTCCGCCCCGCCCAGGAGGTGTACCGCAGCGACTTCCGCTGCTGCTCGCCGCAGCACTTCCACTAGATCCAGTCCAGTAATCCCAGTCACCATCCCCCAACCTGTCCGCATCCGCATCCGCATCCGGCTCTCTGCTCTCTGGTTAAAATTTTTCTAAGCTAGTTGGTGTTCGATCAGGCGATCCTTTGCAATCACGATCATAGATTTTATGGCAAAAATGTATGCAAAATGTCTTTTCTAGATTACTTTTTATGTCTTTATTAAACCGCTGGTTGAGCCTAGTCTTAGAAACGTGACCATGTCTATTTTGTTGGCTTCTGTCCTTGTCTTTTGGGGCTGCGGCTTATTTAAGGGATGTACTTTTCCAATTTCAGGCAACCGCAGAGCAAATTCTCCGCTTTTCCCATTAAAACCTGTCCTAAACAGCTGATGGAACAGCTGATAGTGGGAATAGAGAGAGAGAGAGACAACAAGGAACTGTTATAAAATATGTGAGCACTGACCTATGGGCCTGCTGCTGCCTTCTGTGCGCCTGGTTCCTGAAATCCAGTACTTGATCAATTTATACTGCCGGAACTCAATATTCCGGCCTTCAACAACATTTTCCACTTCAAATTCATCCAATTTGCCTTACAAATAATTCCCTCTTCTCATTTCAAGTAACAGGCGAACAGCAAGCAGTGGACCAACGATGCACTGCTTTGATCGCGGATTTAAAATTTTTTTTAATTCAAAATATATTTCGAAAAATATACTTTTTTTTGGAAAAATCTAAGATAAAAACCTTTATAACTAAGCCAAAACAGCCTTAATTTCAATTCGGAAAGCTTTTCTGTGTTAGTTTTTATAAGATTAATAAATTCTCCTATTAAGATTAGAAATTTAAAGAAATAAATTTTTGGTGCATTTTTGAAAAATAGATGATGTAACCCCTTATCAAATTTTGAAAAATCGACCAAAAAAATTTTTCTGATATTTTTCAATATTTTGGTTTTAAGTGTTTACAATTTTAACGACGAATCGGAAAATACACGGCTTTTGGCTATCACTTCCTTTTTGGCTATACACGTAAGAGGCTCAAAAAATGTGCCGAAAAATATGTTGTTTTTTTTTTTGAAAAATCTAAGATAAAAACCTTCATAACTAAGCCAAAACAGCCTTAATTTCAATTCGGAAAGCTTTTCTGTGTCAGTTTTTATTAGATTAATAAATCTGTCTATTAAGATAAGAAATTTAAACAAATAAATTTTTGGTGCATTTTTGAAAAATAGATGATGTAACTAACCCCTTATCAAATTTTGAAAAATCGATCAAAATTTCTTTTCTGATATTTTTCAATATTTTGGTTTTAAGTGTTTATAATTTTAACGACGAATCGGAAAATACACGGTTTTTGGCTATCACTTCCTTTTTGGCTATAAGAGGCTCTTAAGAAGACCCTACATTTTCACATTTTTAATTCAAAATATATTTCGAAGAATATGATTAGGAGCGGGGCATCCTGAAATTGTTCACTTCTCCATTTTGTATAAGAGACCAAGAATCACAGAGATAATCGGCCTGCTGCTGCCTTCTGTGGGCCTGGTACAGAAAATCGAGCAGTTGAGGAATTTGAACTGCCGGAGTTCGATGTTCCGACATTTTTGACTTTAAATTTCAGGAAATTGTGCGGCTTTTCAATTTCGGGTAACAGGCGAACAGAAGCAGTAGGGCGACGATGCAGCGATCTGTGTTATAAAACTGTTCTCTGGAACAGTGGAGTATGGGAAAACTGTTATAAAAAAATGTTAGTACTGAGCTAACCGGCGTTTTGCGAGCCTGGTGCATGAAATCAAGCAATTGATGAATTTGTACAGAAGACATCAAATTGGCGAGCAAATTAACGTTTTTTTAAACAAGGTTAAGCAAGGCGAGCAGGAAAAATGAGGCATCTCCGACCCCCCAGAGATCTCTGAGAGCTAAAAGCTTGAGAATACTTTTATATGTTATTTTTATTAACGGCAAAGCCATGGTATATGACATTCGATTTCTGTGTAAATAAATTCCTGTGTTGTGGGTCCTACTCCCCGTTCGTTCCACCGCCCATGCTGGACTCGCTCATGTGGAACTGGATCAGGATAATAAGATACGTGGTGGTGGCGCCCACAATCTGCAGGGTGTCAAAGGATTAGCTTCCTCGATTAGAACCCCGAAGGTCACTCACCGTGTAGAGGAGCGTGCAGTCGACGTTGAAGAAGCCGGCGGCACTGAAGTAGAGTCGCTGATGGAGCAGCTGCAGCGAGAACTGGGTGATCTGGGCAAGGAGAGAGTATTAAATGATCTTGTTAGAAAGGATCTTTCAGAAGGAGCACAAAACCCACCAGAGCGTTGTGGCTATCGTTGCGCAGATCCACGCTCACCTGGTGCAGGCTCAAGGCCAAGCGGGTGGCCTGAAAGGGAGATGGAAACCTGGGTAAGCTGCATCGGTTCGTGGACTAATCCCCAATCCCGGAAGATACTCACACACTGGGCCGTGCGGTCGCAGAGCAGGGAAAGGACGAGCACGTTGGCCAGGTGGGGGGTAGACCACACGGCGCTGGCCACGATCTGAAGGATGTCGATGGCGGAGGCCGCCGACTGGCGGAAGTTCAGGAACATCCAGTAGCAGTTGGAGGTGATGGCCAGGAAGTCGTTGCCCACCTGCATCAGCATGGAGAGGCCGAAGCAGCGGTTCAGCAGGGCCACCAAGGCCCACACCCGCTGGTAGACCACTCGCACGGCCATCAGGCGCTCCACGGCAGCTGCCTGCTCCTGGTTGCCACAATCCTCTGGTCCCGAATCCGCCGCTCCTGCCGATTTCTGGTGCAGCTGCAGCTGCTGCAGGGCCACCAGGAGCACGTCCAGGCGCTGGCGCACGATCTGGACGGCGGTGAAGATCTGGAAGTAGCGCAGGCCACACACGAGCAGCGGCAGCAGGTAGTAGATCCAGTAGACCGGGAACTGGTGGCCCGGAGCGAGCAGCTTGGCTCCGAGGATGAGGCTCTGGCTGACCCCATAGCCCCACAGGATCCACACGGCGCGGCGCGTTGTCTGGCGGCGCATATGGAGGCGCTCACCCGCCATGTCCACCCTCAAGGCCTTGGCCAGCTGCCGGTCGATCTCGCCCAGCTCGACGAAGAAGTCCCGCTGCACCTGGCGCTGCCACAGTGCCTCCAGCAGGGCGGCCATGTGAGCCACCCGCATGCCCACCAGCTGGATGAAGTCGACCGTGTGCCCGATGCTCGTGATGCTGGTGGGGCCACCGCCCTCCGCCACCTGAATGCTGCTCTCCTGGAAGAGGCCGTAGGCGGTGAACCCGGTGGCTGCCGCCAGCACGCTCCAGCCGTACAGCTCCAGCCAGCGGGATCGGCGCAGGAGCAGGCCCTCCGAGGTGTCCGGCGGCGGCGAGGGGAGGACGAGGTGCCAGTGCCACAGATTGCACACCTGGCAGACGCGATGCAGCGGCTCCAGAGCCCTCAGCGTGTCCATGGTGAATGCGGTATCTCTCTCGGTATCTGGGTATCTGGGGTATCAATTCGATTAGCCTTATCTCTGGCCTGTTCCGCTAATCGAGTTTCCGCGTCGTGCCGGGTGCAAGTGAACTCCCGGAGGAAGGACCGCTCTCTGGCAGATTCTGCCAGGCAATGTGGGATTAGCTGGTGACTTCAGGTGGAGCTCCCAAGCAGCTAAGTACCCGTCATCCATCATTATCCATTAAGCCATCAGTCCCCATCAATCATGGTGGCTTCCTGCTAAAATTAGACTGGGGAAACCAGGAAACCCGGGAGGGAGGAGCCTTGGAAGACAATGAAAAGACGCCGCCGGGCTTCACATAAATACGTTTATTATAATTTTCAGATTTTTGGTTTTTGAAATAGTTGAGATAAGCTTGACGTTCATAAAATGTAATACATATATATATCGATTTCTGCGCCTGCCCTTCTAACCACCTCTAACCTCACTCTCTCTCTGCCCATTATCGATTATCGATTATCGATTATCGACCGGATTCTCATCTCTCTTTGTGCTGGGGGGTCGTCGCTCCTCCACTCCTCCACTCCTCCTCCGCTCGCTCCTGGGTATAGGCTATATATGGCTACGGATATATCCTATGTATGCCATCGGCCGGTAAGGTTAGCGTTGTTTTCTTTTTTCTTTTTTCTTTTTTTTTTCTTTTTGTTTTTCTTGTAACAATTTACTCTGCATGCATTTTGTTGCTGTTACTAATGATTATATAGAGCACTCGCGGTTCACACACACAGGGCCCGCTGCGTTATATGGATTATATTTATCGATAATTATCGATATTGGCTGGGCGGCAGGGTGTGCGAACCGGGCGCGTAGTATGTATATTTGATTTAAATCGAAGCTGCTAAAAAGTAAAAGCAAATTCAACAAACAAACGCTCGTACAGGTCGTATATAATCGATATACATGCTCGATATATATCGATGCACTGATTCTTACGCTAGTATATAAGGTATATGGATGCAGATATCGTTTGTTCTCTGGATAATAAGGCAATGGATACATGTCTTGTGTGTGGTTTGTGGTGTGGTGAGTGGGGTGTGAGTGTGGCATCTGATCCGATCTGATCGATCCGATCTCCCAACGAAACTACATATATAGAGGTCGCAAAACAAAACGGGGCAAAAGTTAACAAGTTTTCATATTTCATATCTTTGATTTTTGTTTTCTTTTTTTTTGGTTTTTTAAGGGGAAATTCGTTTCATGAAAGGCAAAAATGATCTTCTTCGCGGTGAGGAAGTGTCTTTTTTTTGTTTTGTTTTTAGTGTTTTTTTTTTTTTTTAGTTTTTTGTTTAAGCAACATCAATACGCTCAAGTACATATATATATGTATGTATATATAGATATATAGTGTATATAGTTCATGTGTGTGTGGAGTATTCTTTATCTATATATCGTTTTTTTCGTTTTTTTTTAGTTTTGTTTCGCTTAGCGCACGAATTTTGAAAATAATTAATATACGTAATAAAATGTATGTTTTTTCTTGCTTTTTTGTTCTTTGTTTTTTCGATTATTACTTTTAAAAATCCTCGAAGCGGAGACTGCAATATGCTTTAGCTGCTTTGGTAATCAAAGGATCTGCGTAATCGGTATATATCCATCACGGGACGAGTGTCCTGCTCTTTGGGGATGACTCTGTTGTATAATTTCGCTTAAATTTCGCTGGTTCGCTTAGCTTTATAGCTTTTTATAGCTTTGTTCGTGTGTTTATCAAACGCTTGTAGACTCTGGACGGTTTGCCAGTTGTCGGTTGTCAGTTATGCCCGCTAATCTCCTCCCGAATTTGGATTGGTTGCTGCTCCGTTGCACATATCATAATTAATACAAGATATTTTATATAAAAAGCAACACAAAAATATATACGCGTAGCCTAAAAAAAGTCTGCCGAGTCTTTTCTTATTTGTTTTTTGGTATTTTTTGTATTTCCCATAATTGTAACTGGCTCGTTTTCCTTTTCTTTTTTATTTTTGTTCGTTTGGACTGTTTTTTTTAGTGGCCTCGAATTGCTTGTTCCGTTTGCTTTGTGATTAAAATTGATTAAATCTGGTTTCTCTCGTGTCTCTGCATCTCGGTTTAGTTTGTTCTTTAATTTGTTATTCTATGACTATGAAAAAGTAAAAAAAATATAGAAAAATAACCTTCATACATTCACTTTGTGTGTACCTTCTGCTCTGTCTTCTGTTTCTGTTTCTGTCTTTGTTCATATTTAATCGTATTATAGTTATGACTCTCCCGCCGCTTTTAGCTCGAAAGCCAACCGTAAAAAACCAACCTTAAAGCCCGGCCCCAACCCCCATCACAAGCCCCCAGTATCCTGTATCCTGTATCCTCTATCCTTTATCCTTATATAGTATCATCAGCATTGACTTTGTCTTCATTCCTACCACCTATCTTTATCAGCAACAGCAATCGATTGCCTCGCCTAGTCCCAGTCTCATCCTTATCCTTTTCCTGCTCGTTTATCCTTCTTATCCTTTCCCTATCCCTTAGCTCCCTACTCTGGAAGTGTACGTATATCGTTTTGCTATATAGAGCTGCTCTTGTTTGGGTTCAAGTCTTTCGTCTTTCGTCCTTCTGATACTTCGAAACAAAGGATTTAAATTGATAAAAAAGTAAACAGAAATGTGAGAACGAAAATACGGCTTGGATATGGTTCGGGATTCCTTTGGGTTTTAGGGTGTATTTGGATTATTGGCTCTGCTCGAAGGGTTTGGGGTTCAAATCGGTTTGATTAAGTTTTTTCTCTTTCTATAACTACGTAGCGCTCTGACTGGATGCAGCTTAGTTAATGCTTCTTGCTCTCACCCTTTTAAAATTCGACAAAAACCTCGTAAAAGTTTATAGACTAATACATTAAACATGAATATTACTTTTTCTTTATATAATATATAATGTATATATATCGAGTTGTCTTTTCTTTACTTTTTTGTATTACTTTTTCTTACGATTTTCTTGAGTTTTCCTCGTGGCTTTGGTTTTAGTTTTTCTCTGCTTTGCTTTGTATATTTTAGCTATCTTTTGATCTTTGGATTTCTAGACTTCGTAGTCCTCCCCTGCCTGAAGGAGGAGGAGATGCTTCCTTCCTTGGTTTGGTTTCGTAATTAATTGCTTTAAAATAAAATATGAATCAATTACGTAGCTTTTGTGGGTTAAGCGCGGCGTAAGCTCAATATATAGACGGCAATTAATGGCTAACAAACTCCGGGACTCCGCCATATATCAGCTGTGCCTGCTCCTCCATGCTCCTTGCTCCTTGCTCCTTGCTCCTTGCTCCTTGCTCCTTGCTGTTGCTGCTGCTCCCTGCCAGAGCTCTCGAGTTGGACTCCAGCCTCTGGCAGAGCTGCTCCTAGTCGTGGTTGGGTGCTTGGTGTGTGTGTTGGTTTAGTTGGCTGGCTTGGCTTAGCTGGCTGGCTTCCTTCCTAGGCATCGTCGAAGGCTATGAAGAGGCCTGCGGTGGCCTAGAACTCCAGACGATAGGCCGAGCAGGAGGTCTCGTGGTCCTGCAGGTTGATGGTGCAGCGCGAGGCGGAGGGCGAGAGGTCGATGCGGTGCTTGGCTAGCAGCTCCTCGTTTTCGGCCACCCAATAGCCCAGCACATCGGTGTCGTATGTGGGTATGATGGTGACCTCTGCAAGGGGAGAAGATATATTTAAGCAAGTGGGAAAGCTACCCGGCACCCAAAGCATTGTGGGTTAAATTAAATTAGACATGAACATGGAAAAAAGAAGATGTTGACAAATGTAGCTAGAAACATGCTGAGCAACACGCACTGCACTATCAACATCTCTCCCTCTCTCTCTCTCAAAAGCTAAGTACTCAGCTACACGAAAAGTGTTCCTAAGCAGTGCGATAGAGCGAGAGGGTGACTTTTGTCCTCTTGTTTTGACTCAATGCTACGGAACACTTTTCGCGTGTCTGAGTACTTAGCTTTTGAGAGAGAGATGTTGATGGTGCACGTAGCTTCAACAAGAAGAAGAAGCATAAACATAAACTTTATTGTTTAATATGTTAACTTCATGTTTACCATCCTATTTTACTAAAATTTTCAGAACACGTCCGCAAATGCCTTCTTATTTATTATTTCTATTTACTTTAAGCTATAAACAAGAAAGAAAGCTAGCTACCCTTGCAGTCTGTAATTGGATCATTGAAAAACGATCCATTTTAGTTATGTTAAAAATATATCGCATTTTGTATGTTTTGTACATTTTACAGTTGACATGTAGAATTTAACATTTTCATATAAATCGACCGATCGCTTCTATGGCAGCTATATGATATAGTTGTCCGATCTTAATAAAATGAAAACCGTAATTCTAGAACCATAAAAAGCTGCTATATATTGAAATTTATAGAAATACGTTTAAAAACAGAGCAGTTAAAATTGTTTTTACGTTAATTTCGCCATCATTCCTATGGCAGCTATAGGATATAGCAATCCGATTTCGGCCGTTCCGACATACATACTGCGTGCTAAAGAAATAAGACTATGCTGAACATTTCAGTTCGATAGCTCAAAAACTGAGAGACTAGTTCGCGTAGAAACCGACAGAGAGACGGACACGGCTAGATCGACTCGGCTGGTGACGCTGATCAAGAGTATATATACTTTATAGGGTTGGAGATTTCTCCTTCTGCCTGTTACATACATTCTCGGTCGCCACTCACTTATAATACCCTTGTACCCTCTGGGTACAGGGTATACAAATCTATCCCATGGGATAAGGAACTCTCTGGCGGAACTCACCCAACTCCTTGTCCTCCCATGTCTGCTTGGCCTCGAGCAAAGCATCGTACACCTGGCGACTGGGCTCCGTGCCGGAGAAGACATAGTAGCGGGCACGCACCCGCTTGAAGAAGTCCACGTGGGCGTAGTAGGAGTTGCCGTTGTGCGGGACATAGGTGAGATCCACGTAGACGGGCGCCGGCTTCTTCACATTCGCCTTGTTCGGGGACTCGCTGCGCTTCCTCAGGTTCTTCTCGTTGTTCAGCCGCGTCTTGGTGGCCACCATTCTTCGCTCCTTTTTGGGCGTGGTCCGGATGTCGGCCGAGCCGCCCTCCACGGGCAAAGGAGCGGGCGAGGGCAGGCCCAGGGGCTTGCCCCACTCCTCCAGGCGGTCCTTGGGTAAAGCGCCAGTGGAGGAGCTCGTTGTGGTTGTGGTTGTGGTTGTGGTTGTGACGGGAGCCTCCTCCTTTTTCTCCTCCTTCTTCTCCTCCTTCTTCTCCTCCTTCTTCTCCTCCTTCTTTTCAGGTTGCTGACCCACTGTTCCGAAGCCCGTCTCGGCCACCCGCATCCGCTGGACATCGCTTAGAGGGAAGCGCTGGCGCTCCGCCGTGCCGCTGGCCATCATCTGCTCCTCCACCTCGTCGGCCTTGGAGGGCGAGTACGAGTACTTGGCGGTGACGGAAGACATGACCTCGGCCCCTCGCGCCTGCACATGCTCCTCGAGCGCCCGCTGGAAGTCCTTGTCCGCCTGATCCAGGAACTTGTGTCCGGCAGCCCAGGTCTGCTGCTGGCTGCTGCTCTCCAGGCTCTCCGAGGACTGGCTGTCGCCACCCTCCTTGGACTGGACCGGCACTGGTATGGGCTCGGTGCTGGGCTTCACCGGGAAGCTATCGTCCTGGGGCAAAGCTCCGTAGAAGGAGGTGGCCATGGGATCGGCGGTGCGGGGCGGCAGCATCATGATCGAGCGGGCCGTGGAGTGCTCCTCGCTGCCGTACTGCGGCGGAATGTCGTCCTGGCTCTCGTCGCCCTCGCCCTCGCCCTCGCCGTCGGCGTCCAGGTCGGAGCGCTTGCTCACCCCCGAGCTGGAGTGCTGGAGCTCGTAGCTGGTGGCGCTGCGCGGCGACCCGGGCAGCATCAGGTCGTCCTCATCCTCGCTGCCGGGGGTGCTGGCCCGGTACATGCCGCGCAGCAGGGTCACCTCCTTGGGCAGCGGCTGCTGCTGATCCCGCTCGCTCTCGCTGGTGGTGCGCGTGGTGGTCACCATGGTCACCTTCTCGCTGTCCGGCTCCGAGCTGTCCGTGGTGGTCACCGTCTTCTGCTCGGTCACAATCTCCTTGCCATCCGCAGAGATCACCTTGGTCACCGTGGTGATGGTGGTGGTGATGATCTTCTCCGTGCTGCCGCTCAAAGCGGTGGTGCTCTCGATGCCCCGGAGTTCATGGAGCTCGGGCAGGTCCACCTCGGCTGCGGCTTCTGTTCCGCCTAAGATCTGCTCCTGCTGCAGCTCCAGGGACTTCAGCTCGTCCTTGGACACACGAGGAAAGGGGGAAGTGGGCTTGGGCGAGGACTCGGGCGTCTCGGTGTGCGACTCCCGGCCCAGGGGCGTGGGTATGGACTGGCTCTCGGAGGTGAGGCCGCCGGGACTGGACTTGCCGCTGATGTCCTTGGGCGACAGGGGGCCGGAGGGGCACGAGGAGGAGACAATGCTGGCGGCACTGGACTCGGACTTGGCTCCAGCTGGAGGAGCTGCTCCTGATGTGGCCAAGGGCTTGACGCTGGGCGAGACAGGAGCCGTGGGTGGAGTCTTGCGGTCAGAGGCCTCGGCTTGGGCCTGATCCTGGCCAGCCTGCCCTGCAATCTGTGTTAATGTGATGGACTCCACCTTGGAAGAGGAGGAGGAGGCGGACTCCTCCTTCTTAGAGCTGCTGCTGCTGCTGGACTGGAGCAGAGTGGTGGTCTTGGTGACCTCCTCCTGCTCGTGCTCTTCCTCCACTATGGACTGTATGTCCTCCATCTCCTCTCCCGCTGGCTTGTAGATGCTGGTCATCATGATGGTGGCTATGGACTTGGAGCGCCCCTCCTTGACGCTGGCCCGCTCCTCCTCCTCCTCCTCGTCGGGCTCCTCCTCCTCGGGATCGCTGTGGGTCAGGCGCTCGCCCTCGCTGGCATGGCTCAGCAGGGACTCGCGCCGGGACTCATCGGTGCCCACAAAGAGAGTCCGCTGGGAGACGCTCTCACTGGCCTTCTTCAGGCACTCCTCGGCCGTCTTGGTGGCCTCGGCACTGAAGGTCTCCTTGGCGGAGACGATCTTCTCGGTGGCCAGGAACTCGGCCACGGTCTCCTTGATGCAGCTAGTGCTGGTGCTGCTGCTCTGGGTTTCCTTTGCCTCCTTGGCTGACTTCTGGGCGGCCGAGCTGGTCTGTATCTCGCTGACAATGGACTCGGAGGAGCACTCCTCGGACTGCACCATGAGCTCCTCCAGCTGGGCGGCCGTTGTTAGGTCCTCCTTGAGGCTGGTGGTCACGCCTCCAATCTTCTCGGTGAGCAGGCTGGACAGGGACTCGCGGCGGGAGCTGTCCTCCACCTTGAGGCTGCTGCTCAGGGAGTCGCTGGCGGACTCCTCGCTGCGCAGCTGCTTGGTCACCGAGCTGGTCACGGACTCCAGGCTGGACTTGGTCTTCTCCTCCAGCTTCTTGCTCTCCGAGGTCTCTGTGGTGCTGCTAGTGGTAGTCGTTGTGGTGGTGGAGGAGCGCAGCAGGGACTCGAGGGCATCGATGGTCTCCTTCTCCTCCCTGACCTCCTTGGACTCCTCCTTGTGCTGGCTCAGGGACACCGAAGCCTGCTGCAGCTGCGCCTTCTCCGACTGCTCGATCTTGTCCTTCTCCTCGATGGAAATGGGTCCGGATTTCTGATCGGGCGAGGACTTCTCCGACTCGATCTCCACCTTCATCGAGCCCATCTCCAGGCTAGGCTCGCCCTCCTCGGTGGTCTTGAGCTTCTCCTCCAGCTGGCGCTCGTCAAAGTCGGGTATGATGTCGGTGATGTCCTTGTCGGACTTGAGGACCTTGGCCACCTCGGTCACGATCTTGGCCACCTCCTCCTCGCGCGGGGAGAGCGGTCTTAGCGGCTGAGGTGGCAGCATGGCGGCGGTGGCACCACCATCTCTGCTGGGCGGCGAGAAGCGATGCTCCTCGTCCTCCTCCTCCTTGATGTCGTGCAGGACGGGCTCGTCCCGCTCGCAGATGGTGACCGTGAACTCCGGGGAGCCCACGGTGGTGATGTGGGTCTCCCTCAGCTCCGAGAAGGTGCCCAGATCGAGGCTGCTCTGCTCTGTGGTGGAGGAGGAGCTCTCGCTCACCTTGGTGACCTGCTCCGTGGTTGTGGTCATCTTCTCGGTCACCTCCTGGACCTTCTTCTCGGCCGAGTCCACAGCCGAGCTGAACAGGCTGGTCACGCTGCTGATCTTGGTGTCCAGCGCGGACTGGAGCTCTGTGAGCTGGGAGCTGCTCTCCCGGCTCACCTGCTCCAGGGTCTCGGCCACCGTGCTCTCCACCTTCTTCACGGAGCTCTCCACCTTCTCCTCCACTTGCTTGATGGAGCTCTGGACCTTCTCTTCCACCTGCTTCACCGAGCTCTCCACCTTCTGCTCCACCTTGGAGGATATGGTCTCGAACAGCGAGGACTCGGACTGCTGGGTCTCTGTCTTGTCCTCGGACTTGGTCTCTGCCTTGATCTCTGTCTTTTCCTCTGTCTTCCCCTCGGACTTGATCTCTGTCTTGGCCTCCGTCTTGCTCTCTTCCTTCGTCTCCTCGATTCCCAGCAGGTCGGCCACCTCTTCAGCCTCCAGGACAGGCGAGGCCTCGTCCACGGGACTGGAGGCTGTGTGCGCTGCATCGGCCTGGGCCTGCTCCGCGGGCTTGACAGGAACCGAAGGCGATGACGAGGACGTAAACGCAGCCTGTGCCTTGGAGAAGTCTCCCTCGGCCACATCCACAGGACTCGAGATGGTTGGTAGTTTGCCCTTCACCTCGGAGGTTACCTGGGTTAGCGGCAGACTCAGGTCAGCGATGGAGCGAGGACCTTCCTCGATCGGCGAGGAGGCGGTCTCGGCCACCGATGCGGGCCGGGAGGGTTCCTTGGAGGCTACCACGGACTCGGGACGCGAAGGAATGGGTGACTTGGCATCCTTCGTGCTCTCCGCAACGGAGGCTGGACGGGAGGGTTCCTTGGACTTGTCGGCTTCATCTTTGACGCTTTCAGCTACCGATGCTGGGCGGGAAGCCTCCTTGGAGGCCACTGCGGACTTCTCGTCCTTTGTACTTTCCGCTTTGACGCTTTCAGCGATGGATTCCCGTCTGGAAGGCTCCTTGGACTTGTCTTCCTCCTTAGTTTCCTCAGCCACCGACTCTGGTCGGGAGGCTTCCTTGGAGGCAGCTTGGGATTTGTCGTCCTTGGCGCTCTCTGCCTTCACACTCTCGATCACGGACTCCCGACGACTTTCTGCCTTCTCAGCTTCGTCCTTGACGCTCTCCACCACAGATCCAGGTCTGGAGGCTTCCTTTGACGCGGGAGCAGACTTCTCATCCTTGATGCTTTCAGCCACCGATTCCCGGCGACTTTCTACCTTCTCAGCTTCGTCCTTGACGCTCTCCACCACAGATCCAGGTCTGGAGGGTTCCTTGGAAGCAGCTGCAGACTTCTCATCCTTGGTGCTCTCCGCCTTAACGCTCTCTGCCACCGACTCTCGCCGGGAGGCCTCCTTGGACTTCTCGGCCTCAGCTTGGACACTTTCTGCAACGGATTCTGGTCGAGAGGCTTCCTTTGAGGCCACTAGAGACTGGGCATCCTTGACACTCTCCTCCTTTACACTCTCGGCCACTGATTCCCGCCGAGATGGTTCCTTGGACTTGTCAGGTTCATCCTTGACACTATCTGCTACAGATTCTGGGCGGGAAGCCTCTTTGGAGGCCACTGCGGACTTCTCGTCCTTTGTACTCTCCGCCTTGGTGCTTTCGGCAACTGATTCTGGGCGAGACACCTCCTTCGACGGGGCAGCTGAGTCCTTAATGCTCTCGGCCACAGAAGCTGGTCGGGATGCCTCCTTGGACGCCTTCTCAGCCTCTTCCTTGTGACTTTCCGCCACTGATTCTGGTCGGGAGGCCTCCTTGGAAGCCACTGGAGATTTCTCATCCTTAGTACTTTCCGCCTTCACGCTTTCGGCCACCGATTCCCGGCGAGAAGGCTCCTTGGACTTGTCAGCGGCAACGGGCTCATCCTTGATGGACTCGGCCACCGACTCGGGTCGGGATGCTTCCTTGGAGGCCTGGGCAGACTTCTCATCCTTGGCACTGCCTGCCTTGATGCTTTCGGCCACCGATTCCCGACGACTTTCTGCTGTCTCGGCCTCGTCCTTGACGCTCTCCACGACGGAGCCTGGTCTAGATGGTTCCTTCGATGCTGGAGCAGACTTCTCATCCTTGATGCTCTCTGCCTTGGTGCTTTCTGCCTTAACGCTTTCCGCCACCGACTCCCGTCGCGATGGCTCCTTTGATGGCTCCTTGGACTTGTCCGCTTCTTCCTTGACACTTTCGGCCACGGACTCTGGACGCGATGCTTCCTTCGATGCCAGCGGGGACTTGTCCTCCTTAGCGCTCTCAGCGACGGATCCCCGATGACTGGCAGCCGTCTTCTCTTCTTCGTCCTTGACGCTTTCAGCAACGGATCCTGGCCGAGAGGCTTCCTTGGAGGCCAGCAGCGAAGCGACTTCCTTGACGCTCTCCTCCGCCTTGATGCTCTCGGCGACAGACTCGCGACGCGACGGCTCCTTGGATCGTTCAGCCTCATCCTTGACGCTCTCGGCCACGGACTCGGGACGAGAGGCTTCCTTGGAGGCCTGGGCGGACTTGTCCTCCTTGACACTGCCTGCCTTGGTGCTCTCAGCCACCGATTCGCGGCGGCTTTCGGGCTTCTCGGCCTCGTCCTTGAGGCTTTCGATCACGGATGCGGGTCGGGAAGCTTCCTTCTCGTCCTTTGTACTCTCCGCCTTGGTGCTCTCCGCTACAGATTCTCGACGGGATGGCTCCTTGGACTTGTCTTCCGCAACGGATGCCGGCCGGGAGGCCTCCTTGGAGGCAGGAGCAGACCCCTCATCCTTTGTACTTTCCGGCTTGACGCTCTCGGGAGCCACTGACTCGCGACGGCTTTCGGGCTTCTCGGCTTCGTCCTTGATGCTCTCAGCCACTGATGCTGGTCTCGAGGCCTTCTCAGCCTCTTCCTTGTGACTTTCCGCCACTGATGCGGGTCGGGAGGCCTCCTTGGAGGCCAGCGGTGACTTCTCATCCTTTGTGCTCTCCGCCTTGAGGCTTTCGGCGATAGACTCGCGACGGGACTCCTCCTTGGACTTCTCGGAAGCAGCTGCCACCGATTCTGGCCGGGAAGTGGCCGCCTCTGGCTTCTCTGCCTCATCCTTTAGGCTCTCCACAACTGAGCCGGGTCGGGAGGCTTCCTTGGAGGCCACTGCGGACTTGTCGTCCTTTGTACTTTCCGCCTTGACGCTTTCAGCGATAGATTCTCGTCTGGAAGGTTCCTTGGACTTCGGGGCCTCGTCCTTGACACTCTCGACCACGGACTCTGGTCGGGAGGCTTCCTTGGAGGCAGCTGCAGACTTGTCGTCCTTGGCGCTTTCTGCTTTCACACTCTCAGCCACTGATTCCCGACGACTTTCTGCCTTCTCAGCTTCGTCCTTGACGCTCTCCACCACGGATCCAGGTCTGGAGGGTTCCTTGGAAGCAGCTGCAGACTTCTCATCCTTTGTGCTCTCCGCCTTAAGGCTCTCTGCCACGGATGCGGGACGCGAGGGTTCCTTGGACTTTTCGGCCTCGTCCTTGACGCTTTCTGCGACAGATCCAGGGCGGGATGGCTCCTTGGAGGCGGCCTCCTTGGTGCTCTCTGGCTTCACACTCTCTGCAAGGGACTCTCGGCGCGATGGCTCCTTGGACTCCTCCTCCTTGACACTGCCAGCCACTGACGCGGGTCGGGACACCTCCTTGGAGGCCAGCGGAGACTTGTCGTCCTTGGCACTCTCTGCCTTTGTACTCTCGGGCTCCTTCGAGGGCTCCTGCTCGGCCTCAGCCGGGGATTCAGGTCTTTCCGATGGTGATCCTTGCGATCCGATGGGGGACTTGGCTGCCTCGTCCACCGGACTGGACACAGTCTGCTCGGTGGCCACCTTGGAGAGCTCGGCTGGCCGGCCCGGGGCTGAGGTGGGCGAGCTTGTGGGCGTGGCTGTCTCGGGGAAGTCGCCATGGGCCACGTCAACCGGACTGGACAGAGTGGGCAGGTTGCCCTGCAGCTCCAGGCTGAGGGGCAGCTGCTGTGGGAAGTCCTTGGCGGCCTCCTCGATCGGGGAAGAGGCGGTCTCAGCGGAGGATTCCTTGGACTTGTCTTCCTTGGGCTCTGCCACGGACTCCCGACGGGATTCGTCCTTGGACTTGCCCTCCTTGGGGCTCTCCTGGGTGGCTTCTGCCGCTGACTCGGGCCGCGAGGCCTCCTTCGAAGCTAGAGCGGACTTGGCCTCCTTCTCTGGCTCTGCGGCCTCGTCGGGTGACTCTGGTCGGGACTCGTGCTCCTGGGCGGATGGGGTCTTCGGAGCCTCGTCCACGGGGGAGGAGACTGTGACCGCAGCCCCAATCTTCGAGAGCTCAGCTGGCTGCGAGGGCATGGCGGAGGAAGCAGGAGCCACGGCCACGTGGGAGAAGTCGCCTTCGGCCACGTCCACGGGACTCGAGTCCGTGGGCAGCTTGCCTGCTGGCTCTGCCTGGAGGTTGAGCGCCAGGCTGGCCCTCTTGATGACCTCCTCCGCTGTGGGCTCCGGGAACTCCAGAGCCGCCTCCTCGATCGGTGACGATGCTGTCTCGGCCACTGATTCCGGGCGGGAGGCTTCCTTGGAGGCCACTGCGGACTTCTCGTCCTTGGTACTCTCCGCCTTGGATTCGGGGCGAGACGCCTCCTTCGACGGAGCAGCTGAGTCCTTAACGCTTTCAGCCACGGAAGCTGGTCGGGATGCCTCCTTGGAAGCCACTGGGGATTTCTCATCCTTAGTACTTTCCGCCTTCACGCTTTCCGCCACCGATTCCCGGCGAGAGGGCTCCTTGGACTTGTCGTCAGCGGCAGCGGGCTCATCCTTCACAGACTCGGCCACCGACTCGGGTCGGGAGGCTTCCTTCGAGGCCTGGGCGGACTTCTCGTCCTTGACACTGCCTGCCTTGATGCTTTCAGCCACGGATTCCCGACGACTCTCTGCCTTTTCAACTTCGTCCTTTAGGCTCTCCACAGCGGACTCCGGGCGGGAAGCCTCCTTGGAGGCAATGGGCGATTTCTCGTCCTTTGTACTCTCTGCCTTTACGCTTTCTGCTACAGATTCCCGTCTTGAGGGTTCCTTGGACTTGTCAGCTTCATCCTTGACGCTTTCAGCTACGGATTCTGCGCGAGAAGCCTCCTTGGAGGCCACTGCGGACTTCTCGTCCTTTGTACTCTCTGCCTTGACGCTTTCAGCGATGGATTCTCGTCTGGAAGGCTCCTTGGACTTGTCTTCCTCCTTAGTTTCCTCAGCCACCGACTCTGGTCGGGAGGCTTCCTTGGAGGCAGCTTGGGATTTGTCGTCCTTGGCGCTCTCTGCCTTGATGCTCTCAGCTACCGATTCCCGACGACTTTCTACCTTCTCAGCTTCGTCTTTGACGCTCTCCACCACGGATCCAGGTCTGGAGGGTTCCTTGGAAGCAGCTGCAGACTTCTCATCTTTGCTGCTCTCCGCCTTAACGCTCTCCGCCACCGACTCTCGCCGGGAGGCTTCCTTGGACTTCTCAGCCTCGGCCTGGACACTTTCTGCAACGGATTCTGGTCGGGAGGCTTCCTTTGAGGCCACTAGAGACTGGGCATCCTTGACACTCTCCTCCTTTACACTCTCGGCCACTGATTCTCGCCGAGATGGCTCCTTGGACTTGTCAGCTTCATCCTTGACACTATCTGCTACGGATTCTGGGCGGGAAGCCTCCTTGGAGGCCACTGCGGACTTCTCGTCCTTTGTACTCTCCGCCTTGGTGCTTTCGGCAACGGATTCTGGGCGAGACACCTCCTTCGACGGGCCAGCTGAGTCCTTAACGCTCTCGGCCACAGAAGCTGGTCGAGAAGGCTCCTTGGAAGCGACTGCAGAGGAGTCTGGCTTGGTGCTTTCTGCCACCGATTCCCGGCGCGAAGGTTCCTTGGACTTGTCGTCGGCGGCAACGGGCTCATCCTTGACGGATTCGGCCACAGACGCTGGTCGGGATGCTTCCTTGGAGGCAGCTGCAGACTTCTCGTCCTTGGCACTGCCTGCCTTGATGCTCTCAGCCACTGATTCCCGGCGACTTTCTGCTGTATCAGCTTCATCCTTGACGCTCTCTGCAACGGAAGCTGGTCTGGATGGTTCCTTCGATGCTGGAGCAGACTTCTCATCCTTGGTGCTCTCTGCTTTAACGCTCTCTGCCACCGACTCTCGCCGGGATGGCTCCTTGGACTTGTCCGCTTCCGCAACGGAGGCTGGCCTGGAGGCTTCCTTCGATGCCAGCGGGGACTTGTCCTCCTTGGCGGGCTTAACGCTCTCCACCACTGATTCTGGCTTGTCGGTGTCGTCCTTGTCGCTTTCCGCTGGCGATTCCGGTCTGGATGCCTCCCGGGAGGCCACAGCGGGTGACTTGCCCTCCGACTTGATGCTCTCTGCCACAGAGGCTGGGCGGGATGGCTCCTTGGACTTCGAGGCTTCGTCTTTGACGCTTTCGGCCACTGATTCTGGTCGAGAAACATCCTTGGACTTGGTGGCTTCATCCTTGACGCTCTCTGCCACCGACGCAGGTCGAGAGGCTTCCTTTGAGGCATCCTTCAGGCTCTCCGCCTTGACACTCTCCGCCACGGATGCTGGCCGGGAAGCCTCCTTGGAGGCCAGGGGCGACTCCTTCTCGTCCTTGGTAACGCTCTCGGCAACGGACTCCCTACGGCTTTCGGGTTTCTCGCTTGCATCCTTGGTGCTTCCAAGAACAGATCCTGGTCGCGATGCTTCCCTGGAGGGCAGCGGCGAGGGCTCCTTGGACTTGTCAGCGAATGACTCTGGCCGGGAACTCTCCTCCTTGGAGCTCTCCGCCTTGACGCTCTCGGCCACAGATTCTCGGCGAGAAGGCTCCTTGGACTTGTCTGCCTCATCCTTGGCAGCTGACTCTGGCCGGGAGGGTTCCTTGGAGGCCTGTGCCGATACCTTCGCCTCCTCAGCTGCCACCGACTCTCGTCGGCTTTCCACGAGTTTTTCGGCCTGATCCTTGATGCTCTCGGCCACGGATTCTGGTCGGGAGGCTTCCTTTGAGGCCGCAGGGGACTTCTCATCCTTGGTGCTCTCTGCCTTGATGCTTTCGGCGACTGATTCTCGACGGGATGGCTCCTTGGACTTGTCATCCTCATCCTTGACGCTGCCTATAGCAGATTCGGGCCTGGAGGCTTCCTTAGAGGCCTGTGCGGACTTTTGGTCTGGTACCTTCACCTCCTCGGCTGCCACCGACTCTCGACGGCTCTCTGCCTGATCCTTGATGCTCTCGGCCACGGACTCGGGTCGGGAGGCTTCCTTGGAGGCCACTGGAGACTTTTCATCCTTGGTGCTCTCTGCCTTGATGCTTTCGGCAATGGATTCCCTTCGAGAAGGTTCCTTGGACTTGTCTGCTTCCGCAACGGAGGCTGGCCTGGAGGCTTCCTTGGAGGCTTCCTTGGAGGCCAGAGGCGACTTGTCATCCTTGGCTTCATCCTCATCAATGAGACCTTCGGCGGAGGCAGGTCTGGAGGCTTCCTTCGATGCTGGAGCAGACTTCTCGTCCTTGGCGCTCTCGGCCTTGATGCTCTCGGCAATGGATTCCCTGCGAGAAGGTTCCTTGGACTTGTCAGCCACTGACTCGGGCCGGGAGGCCTCCTTGGAAGCCAGGGGAGAGGGCTTGGTGCTCTCTGCTTTCACGCTCTCCGCCACAGATTCTCGGCGACTCTCTGCCTCTGTCTGAGCTCCATCCTTGACGCTCTCGGCCACGGATGCTGGCCGGGAAGCGGGCTTCTCCTCGGGCTTTGCTGACTCCGGTCGGGACTCGGCCTCCTTCTCTGGCTCCTGCTCTGCCTCTGGCTGCTTCTTCTGGGCCTCCAGCTTGCTTTGCTGGGTCTGCACCTGCACCTCCACCTCGATGGCCTCCTCGATGGTGGCCGGGCTCTCCATGGACACGGTATCCTCGCGATCCTTGGCCTCCTTGGGCTGAGCAGTGGCAGTAGTCAGCGGGGCCACCAGCTGGGCGGGCAACTCATCCTCGGAGGTTATGTCGCTGGTCTCCTTCTCCTCGGGCGTGCTGGCCGACTTCTTGGCCTCCTTCTCGGTGATGATAGCGGGTGCTTGCTCTGGCTTCTCCTGCTCCTGCTCCTTCTCCTCTCTCTCTGGCTGGGGTTCGTCCTTGGGTTCCTTTTCCTCTGGCTTCTTGGGTTCCTCTTCCTCCTGAGGCTCTTCAGGGGCTGTGGCTTCAAGGATCACCTGCTCGGCTGCCTTGATCTCCACCACCTCCTCCTTGGCCACTTCTTTGGGTGAAGGCGAAACAATGACCTCGACGGCTTTGGGGGGAACCTCTTCCTTCTCCTTGTCCTCTTCCTGCTCCTCTTCCTTCTCCTGCTCAGCCTCTCCCTCTGCCTCCTTGGCCTCCTTCTCGTCGTCGGTCTCCTTCTCCTCCTTGGCGGACTCCTCCTTGTGCGAGATGCTCTTGGCGCCGGCCGCATCCTGGCCATCCTTCTCGTACAGCCCCAGGTCGGCCTCCTCGTGGACGGGCAGGTCGGCCACCTCGTCGGGGGTTTTGATCACGTCCCGCAGCAGGTTCTGCTGGGCCTCGAAGGTCATCTTCATGGGCAGGACACGCTCCCCGGAGTCGGGCAGCTCACCCGGAAGCTCCACCTTGGGCGCATCCTTGGCCTGCGGAGCTGCACTGAGGATGTCGACCTTGAGGGCTGAGGGAGCGACCTCGGTCACGGCCTGAACGGTGGCCACCACCACGGCAATGGCCTCCGTCTCCTTGGTCTCCTCCTTGACGTACTTCTCCTCGATGACGAGGTCCTCCTTGATCTGGTCCAGGGGGATGCGCTCGTCCTCGGGCAGGGTGGGCGCCGTGGTGGCCCCCGACTCGATGGTGGCCGAGAACTTCTCCTCGGGCAGGCTCTCCTGCAGGTTCACGGGCAAAGCGTCCACGGCTGGCTCCTCTGCGGGCTCATCCTTGGTGTCGGAGGTCTTCTTGCTGAGCTTCTCCTCGGGCGTGGGTGAGGAGAACTCCGTCTCCGGCTCCCCGGCGACGACGGTTGGCTTGGCCACCAGCTGCTCCTTGGCCAGGTCCTTGGCCGTGGCAATGATCTCCTGCACCTCGGCCTTGATGTCGCTCCTCTCTTGGTCGGCTTGGGCTTCGGCGGAGGTGGCCTCCTCCTGCCTGGCCTTGCGCTCGGCCGCCTCCACCTTGGCAATGGCCGCCTCGATCTCCTCCTCGGCGCTCTTCTTGCGCTTCTTCTCCGACTCCTGCGAGTCGCGCTGATGCTTCTGGATCTCCTCCTCCTCCTTGGTCATGCTGCTCTCCTGCTCGACAATCGAGTCCTCGGTGTACTGCTCCACCTCCTCCTTCTCGATGATCAGGTACTCCTCCTCCTCCTCCTCGGGCTCCTCCTCGCCATCGGCGCCAGCGGGCATCTCCCGGAGCTCGGCCTTGATCTGCTGATGCTGCTGCTGGTGGCGCTTCATCTCGTCCCGGCTGAACACCGCCTCGATCTCGCGCACCACCTCCTGCTCCTCCTTGAGGTCGTCCAGCTCGCGCTGCTTCTCCGCATCCAGCTCCTGCGAGGCACTCAAATCCTGCAGCAGCTTCTTGGCGGCCGTGGCCTCATCCGCCGACGGCGTGGACACCAGGCTGGAGTCGGTGGTGGTGGTGCCGCCGCCCTTGGCCTCCAGCCGCGTGGTCTTCTTCAGGCTGGACTTGGCCTGCTTCACGGGACTTCCTGGGGCTGGAGCCCGCTTCGAGGGAGAGACGCCACGGGGTCTCCGGGAGATGGGCTTCCGCTGGGAGGCAGCTGCTGCTCCTGCCGCCGCTGCTGCCTTTGTCTCAGTTTGGACACGTTTCTGCTCAGTGCTGGTAGTGGTGGTCACCCGCCTGGCCTGGACTGTGCTGCTGGTGGCCTGCTTCTTGGACTCGAGCACCTTGCGGTTGTTGGCCTCCTTGGCGCTCTTGGCCGGCGTGCTGCTGGGACTGGACTTGGTGGCGGCGACGGCCGCCGGGCGGCTGCTCAGGGGCTTTGAAGCCTTCGCCCTGGCAGCGGGCGTGGCAGTCGGCGAGCTCTTCTTCTCGTCCCGCGGCTTGGCCAGCTTGCGGTCCATGGACTTGGGCGGCTTGGTATCGATCCGGGAGCGCACCACGGGCTTCACCTCGGCCCGTGGCTTGTCTGCGGTCTTGGGGGCGCCGCCCTTGGCTGATGCCGCCGCTTTGCCCGAAGAGGGTTTAGTGGTGGGCGTGGCTTCGGAGGTAGCTGCTGGCACGGGCACGGCATCCACAGCGTCCTTGGCGGGAGCTGCTGCGGGAGCCACCTGAAGCTCAGCTTTCTCCGCTTTCTCCGCTTTCTCCGGCTTCTTTTCCTCGCCCGCATCCTTGGTGTTGTCCTGCTCGGGCTCCGCCTCGGCTGCTGCCTCATCCCCGGTCTCCGCCTGCTCTGGCTCCTGCTCCGGCTCTGGCTCCTGCTCCGGCTCCGCATCCGTGTCCAGGGAGTCGGCCTTGGTGCGCACCAAGGAGGCAGCTGCTGCCGCCGCCGCCGCCGCCGCTGCCGCCTCCTTGGCCTCCTTGGCCTCCTTGGCCTCCTTGGCCTTGTTGTCCTGCTGCTGCTGGGGATGCGGGACGGGTCCGAACTTGGCGCTCTTGTGGCTGGCACTGGGCGGAGCGGGCGTGGCCTCGATGGCCGACTTCAGACTCTTGCGGGTGCTGGCCACCGTCTGGTGGATGGCCATGGCCGGGGCAATGGACTTGGCCGTGCACGTCGAGTGCTTCATGAACTCCAGATGCTTGAGCTTCTCGAGGCCCTCCTGGATCTTGAAGTCGGGCGTGCTGCCCGGGAAGAGGATGCGCGTGATGGTGTCCTCCGGATTGGCCGGCTGCCACACCAACAAAGCACAAATCGAGACCAGATTCTGGAGAGGAAAGTTGAAATCCCTCGACTCACGACCGGCGAAGAGACGCTGATCGCCGGCATGCCACTTCTGGAGGAACTCCTTCACCTCCTTGGAGTCGCGGGCAGGACTTATCACATACATGTCCAGGGTGCCGTGGCCCACCTTGTGGTAGAGATTGACCGGCTCCTGGTTGCGGTAGCAGACCTGCGGCTTCAAATCCAAAGCTTTGAGGTCATTGACGATGCCATGGCCGCGCTCGAAGAGATCGATGAGCAGCGGATCGCGATCCTTGTCGCCATCGGGGCTGCTGGGCAGGCAGCCGCGACGGTCAGGTACGTTGCCAAAAAAGTGCCCAATCTGGGGATAGACATGGGCGTCCCGCTTGCGGGCCACCACGGCGCCCAGTCCCTGGACATTGCTGTTGTTCAGCCGCGTCATCAGCACGGCGTCCAGGCGGTCCAGATGCCGGGCAAAGTCCCAGAAGCAGGCCTTCCGATTGAAGCCGCCATCAACTAAAGGGGAGGAAGGATGAACAGGAGTTACTAGCTACTACTGACCTCCAAACCTAGCCAAACTCACCCAGCATGTTGAAGCCATTGATCCCGAAGAGCGCTGCATCGCCCTGGCCGCCGGGGAAGACGTAAAGAGTGGGATGCGTGAACCGGATGTTGCCCACCACATCCGAGGTCTCCAGGAGTTCCCTTAAAGAGGTGGGCATCACCATGGGCGCCAGGTAGTCTGTATTTAAATTCGAGTTAGTCTTGGGTATAATTCTAGACAGGCAGTAGGCTCTCCTCACCTATAAACCCATTGATGCACTCGCTGCTCGTCTCCAGCACATCCACCGGGTTGATCCTGATGCGGCACTGGCGCGCAAAGGACTTCTCGGGCAGCGTGTGCCACAGACCCGCGTCCGCGCAATGGATGTTCATGGTGATGGTGTCGGCATAGGCACGGATCACCCTTTGTACGTCGTGCTCCTGGAAGGCCTCCGAGAAGTCGGCCACCGAGAAGGTTCCATCCTGGAAAGCAAAGAGGCAGAGAGTTAGAGAGCTCTGGGGGGGGTCTCGCTCGCTCTGGGGGGGTTTCGTTCGCTCTGGGGGGTCTCGTTCGGTCTGGGGGGTCTCGTTCGCTTTGGGGGGGTCTCACTCGCTCTGGGGGGGGGCACTTTCGCTTTCGGGTGGTCTCGTTTGCTCTGGGGGGTCTCGGTCGCTCTGGGGGGTCTCATTCTCTGAGGGGGTCTCGTTCGCTCTGGGAGGGGTCTCGCTCGCTCTGGGGGGGTCCACACCCACCTGAAGTATCCAGGAACCATTGCCGCTAAAGGTGTAGCCGGCATGGATGATGTGCCGGTGCCGGGTGAAGCTGCTAAGCAGGTTGCGCATGCACTGGATCAGCGTATTGTACTGGGGATGGATGAGCACCTCCGTCACCAGGTTCTCGCTGGCATACTGTATGAGTCGTTCGCCTGGAGAGAAAATAGGGAGAGAAGAGAAGAAGCTATGTCAGTAAGGTTTAAGGGCCAAAACTCCCGAGGCAGGCTGACCTCGTTCCGGACTTGGACTCGAGCACGCACGGCGCATCAAGTGGATTTCGATTGTCAGGCTTTTGGCTTTATTGTCTCGACACACACACCCTTTCCTGGCTGCCTCTCTCTCTCACTCTCTCTAGAAATCATTTAATGAATCTTTAATTTTAATGCTTTAATTAAGCCACAGAGCGACCTTGCTGGCGACCTTGCTTCCAGCCTGATGATGAGGCTTTTTCGGTTGCCTTTTTGCCTGAAATGGTTTTATGGGGAATGCGCATGTAAGTACGTAAATAATTTACGCATTTTCCGCACTAAATAGTCGTTGACAAAACCAACAGCCAGCACTGCATCCCCTTTTCAGCCCAATCCCTGGCCCCATCCTGCACCCACTTCCCGGGGGCAGCGGTCAAATGTGCTCACGTACGCGTAAAAAATACAAGCAAAGCATGAGAGGTGGCGTGTTGGGTGGCGTGTGTATCCCTTGTGCTTTTTATAAATGATAATCTCTCTCCTCTCTGGCTGCGACCTCCTCTGCCGGCTTATATTTATCGCAGCGAGCTGGGAACACGCACACGGGGAACGCAGTGACATGTATATGTGGATGTAAAGGCGAGTCCCAAGCCCCCAACCTGGCAGACCGTGCGTATACGCAATATTCGTGAATTTAGGTTGCTGTCTTCTGTCACTTTCACGCTGTCGCCGTAAGAAAATATAGTTTATAGCAGCCCCAAGGCTGTGCAGGAGCGGAGCGTGTGTCCTGGGAAAAAGGTTGAGAGTGAGGCTAGTAAGGGAGGTGGAAGGAGTAGGAACTGGAGGAGGTAAAGCCCTAGGAGAAGGACATTAGCATCTTGGGCAGCTAGTTGACATGGAATGCGGACTCTGCTGCAGATTGCAATAAATTGCCATTTGAAATGGGTCTCCGGAATGGAATTCTTGGCAGGCAAAACCAATCGAACTTGTCTTGCCACGAATTAGAGCTGAAATAAGCACTTCCTGTCGGCTCTTAAGCCTGAAAGCCACCTCAGATGGGATTGGAACAATGGGAACAGAGCTGCACCAAAGTCCTCCAGACTCCTGCGTTGATCCTGCCCTCGGGCACTCACGGCTGTCCGCACATAAAGTGGCAACATGGCGCCAGATTAACCGTTAATAACTGCACCAGGCGTTGCCAACTTTTTCTAGATTTTTTTCTCATTCCTTTTTTGGAAAAACAAAAGTTGAAAAAAGGGAGGAGAAAAAATCTACATAACAGCACAGCCGCCACAAACCGGAAACTTTTTGTGTTTTATGATTTCGTTTTTGTTTTTCGCTTTTTTCGGCTCTCTCTTTTTGTTTTCTGACTGCAGAGTAATTACAGTCCCAGCTCTTGACCATTCCTCTCCTCCAGACCATCCTCTGTCCCTCCTCGTGCTCCTGCTCCTGGCAAAAGTTAGCTGTCAAGCCAACCCGCGCCGCGCACGTGTAAAAAAAAGTTTGCAATGACCTCAAGCTGCTCCTCCTGCTCCTCCTCCCGCAGAGAAAACGAGGAAGTAAGTCTTTGAAATGGAATAATGGGGCAGGACTTGGGTTCCCCCCCGAGAAAAATGATTACCAAATGATTAAGTCTACTTTTTTATGATCTTTTGGGAGAGCTACCATATGGAAGTGATAGAAGATACCTTCAGTAAGGGCTTCTGGGATTTTTAAGGGAATGTAAGGGTTTGTTAGCATTTAGCATAAGTATTTAGCATTTAGCACTTAGCATTTAGCTTAAGTATTTAGCATATATCATTTAGCATTTACCATTTCGCATTTAGTATCGTATGTTAAGATTCCGCCGATATTAAATTAGGCTTAAGTAAAAGAAAGACTACGGTCACACTACGATTTGAAGAACGACGAGAACACATTGAAAAGTTAAATGAAAGAGATAAATCGACAAAATAAAAAATAATCAACATTGGAAACACGATAACAGGTTCTTATTTGGTTATCTGAGAGATATATGAGCTTTTGTAAGGGTTTAAGTTTAACTTGAGGAAACTTAAGGAGGGGGTTATTATCTCGTTACCTCTGAGGAATATCATTAAAGGAAAGAGGAGAATAGTAACCTTATCCCTTCATTCATTTAATGATATTTCTAGAAGGCAACGAGATAATAAATAATATTAATAATTAAGCTCTAAAACCTTTGTTTTTCCACATATTTAGGGCTACACTATCCTAAAATCATTACCATGTCCCAATTAATTAGTTTCTCACTTATTTAAATTTGATTTTTAACCCCTTACTGGTTATCCTTGACCAAGGACCACATAAATAATGCAAACCATTCACACAGAGATGGCCAGGAGCAGGTCATCCCCGAAGGCTAATGAATTATGTACATATTCGCATGGTTATGAGCTCATCTTGGAGCTGCCACTCCCAAATCCCGCCTCATAACATATGATGACGATGGTCTCCCTTAATTGGCTGCGCTTATCCTGGCCGGACAGCTGGCCATCTGGCGGTGGTGCACTAATCCCCCGGGTATTACGCGATGATGATAGTTTAATTAGCGGTTTCGGTTGCATTCGAAAAAGGACGTGGGCGTTAGCCAGAGGAGCATCATTAATCAGAGGGACACATAATACAAAAATCTCCCTCCTGGAGCTCCTGGCTCCTCCCGTTCGTTGGACAAAGCCAATAACATGTTGTAACATGTCAGCGAGCGGTGTGTTCTCACCCAGCTCCTGCTCCTCCTCTGACATAATTAAAAGGATGCGGTGCCGGCAAGAGTCTCCGCAAATGACAGACGTCAGCTGTTCTTGGCTCTCTCTCGCTTGCTGATATTAATTGATGTCCTGTCACATGTTGCGACACGTTGCGACATGTCCACGCTGGCGGGGTGGGAGCGAGAGAGCACTGCTTAGTCGCTTATCGCTGTTCCCTCTCATATGCAAATTGTGGCCGCAGTCTGCCTTCGATATTTGCCCAACTTTTGTCTGTCTTTCGCCTCAGTCTCCGTGTCTCTCTTGCCGCTTGAATTATGCATGAACCCAAGCACACACACACACACGCACGCACGGCGGCCTTGTAGACCTCCCCCCCACTCACTTTCGCCGAGTAACTGTATATCTGTACATCTGTCTATCGGTGTGTGTGCGTGGGCGGCACGGACTCTATCTTTCTATCAATTTTGCATACGTTTTATCTCAAGAACTTGTATGGCTTTTGAGGTTATGTGTGTGCTGGGTCGTGATACGGCGGCCGTTGTCCCATTGTGCCCCGTTGCCACGTGCCACGCCCCTCTCATCGTCGTCTATTCATAGCCTGTGTGGGATTTGGCTTAGGCACGATAAGAATGTGTCTAAGTCCCCCGATAATCCCGAGAGGGGTGTGAGTGACGATAAAGAGTTGCGGCAGATGGGGGAGAACAGCGAGTGATGAGTGACGAGTGCGTGGGTTGGAAATATCGAGTATCGATTGCAAGGACAAGGTAGGCTTGATAGAGTAGCGAGATACGAGAGACGAGAGAGAGAGAGAGAGAATGGAGTAAGATGGAAAGGAGAGCGAGTATTGAAAGCGGGAGCTAAAAGTAACGAGTAACGATTGTAAGTACTAGGTAAGAGAGAGATAGAATGAAGTAACGAGTAGAGGAAATTCAATCTCCCGAAAGCGGTGACTTAAAGAAATAATTGTAAGTACAAGGTAAGCAGGAAAGGTAAACGAGAGAGGTAATGGAGTAACAAGAAGAGGAAAACGAGTGTCAGGTATCGAAAGAGGAGGCAACAAATAACGAGTAACGATTCTAAGTACAAGGTAAGAGTTAAAATAAAGTAACTAAATAGAGAGAAGTGCAAAGGTAACGATTGTAACGATTGTAAGTACTAGGTATGAGATAGAATGGAGTAACGAGTAGAGGACAGTTAGTGGCGAGTGCGTGAATTTTACATAATGATTGTAAGTGCAAGGTAAGCAGAAGAGGTTACCGAGAGAGGAAATCGAGTAACGAGAACAGAAAAGCGAGTGCCAAGCAACGATTGTAACGATTGCAAGAACAAAGTAGGCAGGAAAAATAAGCGGGAGAGAGAATCAAGTAACGAGAAGCGGGAAGCAACTACCAAGCGCTTAATAAAATAATAATAATGGTTTAAATAAAAAACGCTAGCTCAAAGCAAGAAAAAACTTAAAAAATAATAGAAAGGAGGTAATGGAAACAAGCAAGTCTCTCGGCATATATTAAAATGATCTGATAGAATATCGAGAACATCCCATAACTAGTTGGAACATCTACCAGCGCCTTTTAACTATACGAAATCAATCACACCCAGCTCCATCCCCCTCCTCCTACCCGTGGGAGCGTTTTCTTTATGGGATGTTGCTGTCAAAGTTGGTTCAACTTTTCCTTTTCCCAAAGGGAAACTTAAGTAAACTGCATCAAACTCGGTATTTAAGGCAGGGGCAGAGGCAGCGAGTAGGTGCCGAGGGTCAGTGTCAAGTCATCGGTCCAACTTTGGACATAACTTTGACAGGAGACGTGGCCTCGGAAAAGACGGAGAAGAGTTGGGGACACACAGCAGCACGGCAGCAGTCGCAAAACATGAATTATGCGCTTGTTAACGAGTATTCGTAATTGGAGCAGCTTTCGGACCGACGAGAGTGCATCTCTGGGCAGCTGGACACCGACGCGTGGCAAACACAAAGTGTCCGGCGAAGCGAGTGCATTCCGTGCACTCTCAATCGCGCCTCGAGGGTCTCTTCCACTTCCGCTACCGCTTCCGCATCCTTCCCCCAAGAGGTGTCCTGCTCTGGCTGTGGCACCTTCACCATCATTATTGGGCCATGGACCGCCACTTGAGAATTTTGTTTGAGTTTGAGTAGTTTCGAGTCCATAGAGCGGGGGAGGGAAAGCAAACAAAATGCGATTGCGAATGCAAATGGAAAATGGAAAATGGAAAATGGAAAATCCGCTGGCGTTGCCAACTTTTGCCTTGCGGACAATGGGCTGAATGGAGGGCATTGAGCGCAGGTGTTGCACTTAGCATGTCCTTCAAGGACAACGCCTCGGCATCGGCAAACGAGAGGAACGCGCCTTATCATTGCCAGCTCTGGGTCGGGTTCGGGGTCGGGTTCGGGGTCGGGTTCGGGGTTTCCTTGTTGCCTTGAAATTAAGGCAAACCTATTAGGGAAGAGCAGTTCATTTAAATATAAATAATAAAATTAAATAAAATCTGTGACAAGATTTTAAGCAATTTACGCCACTCTCAGGGACGACTCTGATGGCTGATGGCGGAGCTTAGACCCAATCATTGCCAGAGAGCGCGCCAACCAAGTGTGCAAACAGCAAAAGCAGGAGCAAGCACAGCCAGGACCTGGATATCAGGATGCCAGCCGAGATGCACTGCCAGCAGCAGACACTTGAGTGCGTTTCAACGGCATTTTAGCCTAATCCGCAAAGACAACAGCGCCGTCAGCCGTCGATGATGACGATGACGATGACGAGGATGATGACGATGATGTCGCTGCATTCGGGCGAAATGAAAGTGCAGCTCTTGGGCCTGGATTTATCAACAAAAGCCAAAACAGCAGGACAACAACAAGGCCAAACAACAAAAGCTGGTAAGCGTTGAGCTCTCTCGGCTTTGTGCATCCAATTGTTGTTCATCCAATCCTGGCAATCCTGGCAAGCTGCCTCTCCCCTGACTGCCTCCGTTGTCTATAGACAATTGTCATAATAATTCGTTGGGATAACTTGTGTAATTTGCCCCAGCGCATTGTCTCTCTCTCTCTGATCTCCGATTAAAGATTAGGGTGGAGTAATAGTAACGCCAGACACAAGGAGCTAAGCTAACTTGGCTAACTTAGGGTACTTGGAGCTTGGGACTCACCGTGACGAGCCTCCTCGCCCTCGGGCGCATGCTGTGTAATTGTATTGAGCTCCTCTTCCAAGTCGACGTGACAGTCGGAAACGTCCCAGGAGAGGAAACCTGCAAGAGTTAGAAGGGGATAAAGTTTAAATTAATTCGAGTTAAGTAATAGAAAGGATTTAAGGTCAAGGTGTAAGGAACTATTTATTAAATATTTATATAATTTCAAGTCGCTAAACATAAGACCTTTGAACCATTACTCATTAGAAAATTAGAAGAGGATAAAGTTGAAATTAATTCGAGTTAAATAATAGTAAGGATTTTAGGTCAAGGTGTAAGGAACTATTTATTAAATATGTATATAATTTCAAGTCGCTAAAAATAAGACCTAGGAACCATTACTCATTATCCCTAATTACATTACATTAGTTAAGCAAACAAGGACTAGCTCTCAATATCTCGATCTCTGGACTTGGTCATACATCATCCCCATTAGTTTATAGTTTCGCCTATAATTATTATGCAGAATGTCTCTGGTATTTTGATAAATGAGCGGGATAAGCCAGTGCTCGCATTACGCATACGCCCTGTTGGCCCCGGGTCTCCTTTTGATATTTACCCCCCTTCCTGTGCATATATTATGTCATTTAGTCAACAAATTAAGTCAGCAGCAGTCTGCTGCCCCTCAATGGCATTCAGGGTGAGTATTTGTGAGTATTTGTGAGTATTTGCAAATACAAAAACACACAAATACGAATACAAATGGCAAAGGGCCCTTTTTTCACCCATTTTCCACATTTTTCCCCACATTTTCCATAGTTTTCAGCGAGGCTGCTGTTATGCGAGTGCAGCGCGGCATGAAAAGTGAGTGGTGTGTGTACACACTGGGGGTGTGCGAGGTGAGTGTGCAGGTGAATTAATCGAATTACTTTCGGAAGGAGCAGGAGCAGGCACACGCTTTAAGCTCTCCGACGTGACAGGTTGAAGAGGAGGCTCCAGGCTGCCTCTTTAATTTCCTTTCTGGGTGAGAAATCTCCTGACAGATTGCCGACTTACCCGTAAGCCCCCTCTTTCTGGAAACTTTTCATTTAACGAATCTCCCTCTCTTAATATTGTTGTTACTGATTCCTCTGAATAACTTATTCAAAGGCTGCCTTAATGAGTGCTTAACTTTCATTTTTATGCCAGAAGCTGTCATGCAAATGAAGCGCTTTTCCGCCGGGGTGATATCATTGAATGGCATGTGGCTTCAGATCAGCATCTTTCCATATATATATATATACGAGAATATATATAACAATATTACCCTTCCTTCACTGCGGCAATTTGCACAAATGGCTGGCAAGAGCAACAAAGGCGGTTCACGGCAAACAAAAACCAGCTAAAATTGTGAACTCGAGGCACAGAAAAAAGTGAATGTAAAATCTTAACACTTTTCTCTCCCAGAGATTCGGCTGCAGGATCAGGAGGACATTGTGTGTGGGCCAAACAAAGCGGAGAGCGAAGAATAAAGCGGAGGAGGCCACAATGGAGGCAGGAGGAGGAGGCGGCAGTCAAAAGTGCCTACAGCGATTGCACAAAAATAATGAGGAAGCGCGCGCCCAGGATATGCGACGCCAGAGCCTATATATAGTATGGTATATATATATATATGTATATAGGAGGCGGAGGATATATGTGTGGCTAGCTCCCTGCTCTTGCTCTCCTCTCGAGCAATCATCGGGCGAATGAAGCCACTCAGACGGAGGAGACTGGCAACTGGCAACTGGCAACTGGCTACAGAAACCGAATCCGAGTTCGCGTCCTTCTCTCTCAGCTTTTCATTTAATATTTATGCGTTGATATCTGTGAGTGAGACTTCCAATTTGCCCAGTGCCAGGCACAGACTCTCCTCAGACTCGGAGGCGCGCTTATTCCCGTCTTATTCGGCGGCGTTCACTTATTTATTTATATTTAATTTCTGAAGCTGAACTCGGCGCTTAACCCCGGCCATATCTCAGCTATTTCAGTCACTTGGCGGCTGACTGGCCTCCATTAAGTTGGCCACTGGCATTATTTTTAAGGTTTAATTGGGACTGAAGCTGTTTCTGAGTGACTGATTGTGACTGAAGTTGTTTCTTCTGAAGGCTGATGTCAAAAACTTATATATAATAAAACCTTTAATGCTGGTTCAGTGACTCAAAGACCTTCCAAGGCTAAGATCCTCTTGTAATAATCCCTTTTCAGACCGTTTTAAGCAGAATTCCCTTAAAGTTTCTTCCAGAGAATTCTCGTTCATTGACTTAAAGTTCTTTCCAAGCTAAGATCCTCTTGTAATAATCCATTTTCATACCGTTTAAAAAAAATTCCTTGTAGATTCTCCCAGAGAATTCTCGTTCAGTGACTCAAAGATCTTTCCCGGCTAAGATACTCTTGTAATAATCCCTTTTCAGACAGTTTTAAGCAGAATTCCCTTATAGTTTCCCCCAGAGAGCTCTTACAACCTCTCCTCCCCATTCCTCTAACCAGTCATCGCTCCTAACGAGTCTTCGTTAATTGGAACTCATCATTAGAGACCTGTAACTAACATATCCTCGCCTCTAATTTAAGTTACTCTTGTTGGGAATCATCAGGCACCCTTTCCGAGGCTCTCCTCGGCTCACCTTACCCCTGACAGCCGCACACATCCTGGGATGTCGATGTCGTTGCCAAGGTAATCGAATACAGACGTGTCAGACAGACAGACACCTGTTTCCTGTCCTTTGGCACCCAACCCCCGCTGTGCTTTGGCGCCGCTTCCGCTTGCCATGGATGATTACTGATAGGCGCCGCCCGTACTCTTCCTCCTCCCTCTGCAGCTGCCTCTGTTCTGCGCTTGTTTGCACAAAATAGTTGCATAATTCCGAGCGCACTCCCACCTAAAAGCCACTCGGGGTGGCTGGGGAAAGGCAGGAGCAGGAGCAGGAGCAGGAGCAGGAAGGCGCGTTGATTTTGATGTAGCTAAAAAGCCACTTGTCGTTCGTTGGGCCCTTGAAAGGCAGCCAGAAAGCGCGTTGAAAAGTTTGCATAGCCAAATGAATGCGGCACTTCTTCAGCTCCTGCTCTTTCTGGGGGCTAAATGTTTGGAAATGCATAAAAATAAACACATTAAAAAGAAATTAAACACTTGCACTCATTAATTGCGTATTGAGTGAAGTGGCTGCCGAGCTCGAGCTTGAGCTTGAGCTCAAGATGAAGCTGAAGAAGATGAATGGGTCAAAGGGGAAAAAAGCAGCCGAAAGAAGGAGCAACTGAAGGATCCTGAAACACAGAGAGACACAGAGACAATAACAATTAAAGCGAATCGAAAGTAGAGTAAACGAGGCAGAACAAATAACTGGCTGGCTCTCTCCTTCCAAAAAGGAGTCCTTTTAAAGGGTAAAAAGTGGGAAAATGGGGAAAATGGGAACTGGCAAGTAAAAAAGAATGGAGGCGAAAATGAAGGCGAAAACAATGCTGCGCCTGATTGCCCCGTGCCGATAAGACAAGCCTGATGAGCCAAGACACACACACACACAGAGAGAGAGATACAGCAAGGACTATCGGACAGGGCAGGAAAGGACGGGGGCAAGAACAGGGACAGGGACATCAGACCATGGACATCGGACACATTGTTGATGTGGCGTTGTTTTCCCAACGATGATGCGTACACAGCGATATGTAATTCGCGATAAGAATTGTAATTAATTGGAAGCGTGACGCGTGTCGGAGCCCAGCCTACAAATCTTTCAGATTTAACCCAATCTGAGGCATATTCTTCAATGCAAAGTGAGTTACGAATGAAGATCAGCTTTTATTTGTTTGATTTAATAAATATTTTAAAGGAAATCAACTTCAGAAAAATGAGTTTTGCATAAGTTATTTAATATAATTAATTTTGGAGTAAGATTCAACGTATTTCTCACAGTTTCTGCCTGTGGATTCTGCTCTTTAATTTATCAGGCCAGTAATTGGAGAGTGTAGAAAGCCGAGTGGAGAGTGGAGAGTCTGACCAGGGAGCATTGCGTCAGACGCAGTTGGGAACATGCGTCATTGTCTCATGGTCTCCTACCATTTTTTATGACCATTTCCCTGTGTATCACCTCCAGCGCCTCCATTGTTGAGTCATATCTAAGTTTGGTCACTCTGCGAGGTCTACTCTCCACTCTCCTTGCTACACTCTCCTCTCTACACTCTTCTCTCTACACTCTCCTGTCTACATTCTCCTCTGTACACTCTCCTTGCTCCTCGTACCCCTCCCTTTCTACACTCTCCTCTCTACACTCTCCCTCCTGGCATACATGACGTATACGCAATTTAGTTTGAAGTGTTGTTCCCCCTAATGGCTAATCAATGTTTATAGGCTGCCCACGAAAAGCAGCGGACAACAATAAACGAGAATTTGTGTGTGTCTCCTCTCTCTCTCTCTCTCTTAGCCCGGAGAATAAACGAGGCCAAATGATGGGACAGCATTTTGGCCAAAAATATACAAGTGGCAAATAGGACAGAGGAGGAGGAGGGTCCGAAATATGAACGAATGCGAGATGGCTCTATCTATGGCAGAGGAAGGTGGAAAACTAACACAGAGCAGTCCTCGTCCTCCTCCCATATACATTTATACATAAATATTGCAGTGGCCTGACACAAAGGCCGAAAAGAATGGTAGCAATGCCGAGGATGCAGGCGAGCTTCGCATAATTTATGTCACTTTATCGATTCACACAACACGGGAAAATACTCAACGGAAAATGCGAGGGGAGTGAACTCTTTTCACATTTTATAGCCCTGCATAAATTGCTCCATAAATGTTTTCCCTCGGCCACGTGCTGCTGCTGCTGCGGTTGCCTCCTCTTCTGCAAAATGAATCCCGAAAATTCTATTATCTCCTCCGGCACTCCGGCATGGCTCTGGCTCTTCCTTGGAATGTTTTACCTGCCAGCACCACCACCCGGTGTGATCCCCAGGGTCAGCTCCTGTCCCGGGTTCGTGGGAGATTTTTTGACTGTTTCTGACAGCAGCAAAAGCCGGAAAGCCGAAAGGCGAGGTCGGAGGGGAGCCAGCACAGTTCACAGTTTGCATTCCAATCCGATTGTAGGATTCATTCTCGCTTCAACGAATTCTCCCATTTATTCCCATACCCTTTCCTGAACGGGTAATTGGCTGCATTTCCCAGACCATAAGATATACCCGATACTTGTGCGAAAAAGCTTCTTTAAAGAGTGGTTTCTCGAAGCTTTGATTTATTGAATAATATCTAGGGACTCAGGTTTTGTAGTAACCCTTGCTAGTCTTTAGTTTAAAGCTGCTCGGCCCAGCCTCTGTCGGCACACGGAAAGTATAATCACAATGTTTTATTTTTATTTATTTATTTATTTATTTATTTATTTAAGATGATAGTAAAGCTTACAAAAACTAATACTAACATTGGGTTGTAGTGCTAGCTACGAGGCCTTCGACTACGGAATTTTATAGTATACATAATATTTTTTTAAATAAATTTTTTACATAGGTTTTTTCCTATTTGCTTTTAGATTGCATTGTAATCACAATGTTAATCTTGTAAAAGAGCTGACAAATTTTAAATTTTACGTTAAACTAGCCAGCTTTACTCCCAGAGTTCTTCCTAATCTTCTCTTAAAGATCTTTTGTCCTTTTATTTTATGGAAAGATCTACCCTTCAGAGTTTATATAATCCTTGGCAGGGCATAGAGTCTTCGGTTTTCAACTCCTGTCTCTGGTTTTCCATAAATCAAAGCACTTGGCAACACACAATCCCTTCACTTCATTCCGAACTATATCTGCTGCCACATGTCACGGACGAGAGACACCACTGCCGCCGCCTGCTGCTGCCTCCTTCTGCTCCTCCTCCTAGTGCTCCTCCTCCTGGGCCACCTCCTTCACCCCTTTCGGCTGCCCTGGGTCACCTCAGTTTGTTTATATTTCTTCGATTTTACTGCCAGCCAACGCAGCTCGCGGTGGAGTGAGCAAATAGAAGCGAAACAAATACTGACAAAGCCGAAAAAGGAAGCATTTCTGACACAGACTTGCGCCTGTCACAATGACTGCTGACTGCTGCTGCTTTTCCCCCTTCCCATTTCCCATTTTCCACTACAACAACTGCAAGTGCAAACTGCGGCATTTTCCGCTGGCCAACTAAAAATAAATTTGCATTTGCGCGAATGCAAAGATTTTAATGCGTATGACAGGCACCAAGTTTCCAGTTTGCAGTGAAAATCATTATTTGTGGAGAGGGGAAAATCCCCTCTCTACTTTAATTCAATTGGCAAGCTGCAACTTTTGTAATTGCCACCTGGAAATGCCACTGTTTAGCTGCTAATTACCTGGCACACCTTCCCTACGCGTCGAGTGTGTGTGCTCTAAATCCCCCCCTTAATTGCTTGTCACTAATTGCATAATTGAAAATATTTCGCAGGATACTAGCCAGCTTATCCCTTTTAATGTTACATCAAAAAGGTAATAACGAGGCGGACATCGGATATTGATTGGCCACTTGAAAATCGCCATTCAGGTGGAAAAATCGTAAGCATTTCATTTATTTATTTATCGATTCAATTATTCACGAAGCACACACGAGTGTGTGTGCACAGCTAATGAAGTGAAATGCATTGACAATTTTTTGCCACAATGCATAATTGTCGGTGAGAGTGGGTATATGGATTAAATAGCTTAATAATTGAGAAGAGATTTTAATTGGAAACTATTATGTATATTTTTTATTATAAAATATAGGAATTTATGGGTAGAAGGAATAGCAAGGCAAGAACCTTCATTCAGCGGTACCAGAAAAAGTTAAGTAATCCTTCAAGAATATATACCAAAAAAGAGCTTAACACTGTGGAAACTATATTCTTTATTCTATATTATAAGGAGGATAGGGATTTGTAAGTATATTTTTAGGTTAAATAAGCAAAAATTGTAATCTAGGCTATCTTAACTCAGAGCTACAAAAGAGAGTTAGGAAGCGCCTAAAAGATACTTTCCTAGTTAAATTAATGCCCCAATATATCAAATTTTTTTACCCGAAAAGAGCTTTTAATTGGAAACTATATTCTACATTTATTATATTCCGTAAAGAGTATATGGATTTATGGGTATACCTTAAGGTTAATTATAGGCCCGCTTTCTTTAGAGCTATAAGAGGGAGTTAAGTAATCCTTTAAGAATAGTTTCCTAGCCCAACTAATGGCCAGAAAAAAGCGCTTAATTTAAAATTATATTCCATGTTCTATATTATAAAGAGGATAAGGATTTATGGGTAGGATATCCAGCTAAGAACCGTAATTCAGAGCTAAAAGAGAGGAGTTATGGCCCTAATATATTCCATCTATTACCACACACATGTTCCTTTAGGTCTCTCAGTATAATAATCATAAACTATGCAAGTTGTAGCTCCTTTCAATTCCCACCAATATTCTTCAGCCAGGACACGCCCCGTGTGAGGGCAATCTGTAATCAAATATTTACACCAACTCCTTTTCTAGCCCACAGGAAGAAGCTCCTTGAGTTATGGTTACCAGAACCTCTTTGCCTCATCATCAGCTGTTCGAACACGAACTACACTTGCCACGTGGGTGCACTCTGCCTCAATATAAAGTAGATGGAGATATATATACAAAGATATATGCACATTTGTCCGCCTTTTATGTTATGTGCCATTATGGATTTCCAATTTCATGCCTGACTACTGCATCAGGGCGAATGCATCAATGCGGAATGGGGAAAGGGGAATGGGAGCTACACATAGTGCTCCTACTCCTGCTCCTGCTCCTGCCTGCCATATCTCTCCACGGCCACAATGGACAACGTAAGTCTTATCTGGCGCAGCCAGTCGTCATATATACAGTGTAAGGACACTGGGTGAAAAGTCCTTACTAACTAAAAAGCATTTCTAGGTGAATTTCTGCTTCTGCTATTAAAACAGAGTCAAAGATGTTTAAAAAACTCATCTTCTTCACTCTCAAGTGGCTTTACTTTGATATAAAATAAATACCCAGAAAACCCTTTCTAGATTTTCAGTAAAGAAATCCTTTTCCTCGCATTTTCTCTCAGTGCTCAGTGCTTCCCCGTATAGAGAGGCAGACAAAGGCTGAAAGCGTTAGCCATGAGGGCAATAAAAAGCATTCGAAATGTCTTTTTGAGTCTGAGGTGATGCCCAGATTGAATCGAAATGAATTTGTATTGAATGTTGAATGTATATAGTATACTCGGTTGCTGCCAAGGGGGGCCAAGGCGCTAATGCGGGCACGAAAGGTAAAAAGTCAGTCAGGAAAATGGGTGGAAAGCCTCCCCGTCGAATGCAATTTGTCAACGATTTTTCGCAATTTCCCAGGCAAGGCACAAGGCGACAAATTGGATCCCGAGAGCAGAGGCGGCACACACGAACAGGGAGGGGGGTGGTTGGAAGGAGGACATGCTCAGGATTTCATCATTCATCCTGGCATTGGTTGGGAAATTGAAAATTTCATGCACCGAAACTTTAATTGCTATTAACATGAACATGAAAATTAAGAGGGGAAAATGCATTTTCCTACTCAATCAATAAGGCGAGAACTTGGGTTACTTGAGGGCTGTTCCCGAGGAGCCCATAAATAAATAAACCGAGGAAAAACAAAGTGGAAAGCGGGGAAAAACTAGAGGGCGTGTGTAAATAAAGTGAAAAAATAAATAAATCAGTTTGTGGCAGCACTTAAGAAGGTGTACCAGGCTTCCTCTGTGGCTTTAAGTTGGCCAAGAACGGTAACTAAACTGAATTTAATTTCAGTTTTTACCCCCTACCTTGACTCATCATTCAATTCCAGAGATTGAAGTATTTTTTATTGAGAAATCACAGCACAAAGCAGACTCTTCCCAGAAGCGACCATTTCAGGACCTGACCGGGCTCTCCTTGTCCCTGAAATTCTGAATCCTGAACATGTGTGTGCTTGTCACCAGCTGCACTTGGCAGGCGACCAACAAATCACTTGATGACTGCTAACCACAACCAACGACAGCAATGGGGGGAATCCCAAAACGAAAACGATGATGAGACTGAACGGGCTGAACGCCGGCTGAGAATGATGCAAGAGGCTTTTTAATTTCGCAAATGCGCCAAGCGAAAATTGCAGCAGCAGCAGTAGAAGCAGCAGGGAAATGGCCACCAAAACCGAGGAGGCACCACCACCAACCAACCTCCAGCTCCAGGGGCACCTCCTCCTCCTCCTCCTGCTCCTCCGCCTCTGACAGCAGCAGCTGCTGCCATAAAATTACGAAATATGTGTGCATCATAAAAAATCAGACAGAGGAGGCAAAGGAATCAAAATTGCAATTTTATGCGAGGCAAAAAAACCTGCAGAAATGTATCTGCCAGATACTTATTATTATGCAAAGCGAATTTATGGCCACTGATTGAATTCCAATACCACACACACACACTCCTTTTGCGACTCCCCGAACAAGAAGGCAAAGTTTATCGCCGGCCGCAGATGGGAATTTATGCGAACAATGTCAGCTGGCAATTAATGGCGCTTCCATGTAGGCCCAAGGACACCGCCCGTGGGACACCTAGAGACTCCGCTCTATGTTGACTTCCCGTAATTGAGGCAATGTCCTGAGTTATGGACGCCCACCTGCGACAGGAGAAAGCTGGGAGCTGGTAATTGCGCGGAGCTCGAGGCTAGATTTAATAATCTCCGGAAAGTCGGCTAAAGCTAAAATAAATAAATAAATATTAACTAAAGGTATCTGAAGAATTTCTGCTGCACAGAGGAAAATTTGAGGCTTAAGATGGAAAAAAAAAAAAATAATAAAGCTTGAGTTGATTTAGTAGGTTTTGAAAAAAATAACCTATAAAAATCCATGGAATCCATGCTTTCTGAAAAAATTAAAATCCTGTACAGCTAATGTTTAGTTTTTACAGATACAGCTGTTTTTTGGTAGCTAGTGGTGACACTGTTTATCGATAAACACATCGATAAATAGGAAAAGAATCAAAAGAATAAGCTTTCATACTTATTTTATAGTAAAAATTCATCTTAAATAGGAAAAGAATCAAAAGAATAGGCTTTCATACTTATTTTATAGTAAAAATTCACTATAAATAAGTATGAAAGCCTATTCTTTTGATTCTTTTCCTATTTATCGATGTGTTTATCGATAAACAGTGTCACCACTAGCTACCAAAAAACAGCTGTATCTGTAAACTTTCCCAAAAATTAAGAAAAAGAAAAATGCTTTGTTAATAGAAATAGAAAACAAAGCTTAGGTATTTCCACAATAATTAAAAAGTAATCAAATTTTCAGCAAAAGTCTTGATATATTCTCTAATATTCCCCATCTCTATTAGCCTCGCTCAAAGTAAAAAGAATTGTCCCTTCCCCAGGATTAGCCAGTTCCTCAGGCAGTTCCTTCACTCCACCTTTGACTCAAACTCAAACAAATGAGTCCGAATCAATCAGAAAGGCAAATAGAAGGAGCTCCCCCCTTCGGCGAATGGAATTGAAATTGGAATGTTTGGAGCTGGAGCCAAGTCTGGCGAGGATCGCGGAGCAAGGACGCGACTAGGGACGAGTGAGTAACGCAGTGCTTCCGCTTGACCGACTTCTGTTGGACTTTCCCAGAGTTTTGTTGGAGTTTTCGGGGCAAACATTTGCATACGACCGGCGACGGCGACGAGGAGCGTGAGCTTGGGTTTGAGGAGCGGCTGCAATATTCAAAATGGCGGCACATTAATTTGTGCCAAGCTCAGCAGGAGCGGAAAATGAGCGAGAAGCGAGAGTAGCCCAGGATTGGAGGGGGAAGAAGCCCAGATTGCCAATTAATTTTCATGATTTTCACGTTGCGGAGCGACTCCAGGCGAGAGTGAGATATGCAAGAGTCGGCACTTTTGCGGCTGAGTCGCTTTTCCGAGGCGCTTTTCCTCCCATAGTTCTTTGCCGGGCTCTCGGGGTCGTAAAACCATTTTGCAGCTATAAGAACGAACGACGACGACGACGGCACGTTAATCAAAATGAAAGGCTTTAGAGTTACGTGAGTGTGTGCACGAAGAGTCCTCCCTCTGCTGCCTGCTGTTCGTGTGCCAATTGCATTAGCCGAAATTGTATTTCACTTTAAATGTAACGAGATAAGCAATTTTTATGGCCATCCAACGTACTGCTCGGACTGACCGGCCAAAGGCTAGAGCCGGGAGCAGGGAGCGGCCCATTTTGCAGTCCAACTTTTGCGCTCTCCATTTGCAGTTTCAAAGCAAAATGTGCCTGCCAAGCGAGTAATACATTTCCAGTCCCTCCAGGACATGTGTGCTTAGTCGAAGGAGCAGGAGTGGATAGGACCCCTGGCCAGCATATGTTGAGTAAGTCTTCGCTTTCCATTAAAGTTATCTTCAGGTTTTAAGAGGAATGATAGGGTACCAGCCCCGTCGAGTTGGCTCACCTTTTGCCCCAGGAAAAAGCCAAGAATTTACTTAAGTTTTCAGCGCACACACACGTGGAAATAAACAAATACATATATATGCAAGTATATATCGAAAGGATATACTATTTTCTTTATGGCATTGCCAAGGCAGTTGAGAAAATTCATGAAATTGCCGCTCGGAAATGGGTTTTATTTTCCTGTTTCTGTACTTCTCGCTGCCAAAAAACTTTTGAGCCAAAAAGCGTTTTGGGATCAGATGCGAACAGCAATGGGTGGGTGTGGGGAGAGGGCTGTTTCCCACGACATGCACACATGGGCGACACTTTCCTCCTGCAACCCCCCTGCTGACCGTTTCCGGCTCATGAATTTCGCATTGAACATTTCAATTTGCGGCCAAGTGGTCTGCGACCAGGGAGCACGGTTCGGCTTTGGCTTTGGCCATCAACAAGCAGTTAGCAACTAATTAGCACACGTCCCGGCCGAAATCCTTTCACGAACTCAACTCAACTTGGCTTCTCCCAAAAGGCCAAAAGTCACATAAGCAATCGAGGAGCAAGCATTTTTCCTAAAATCAATGGTGTGGTGTTTACTTTATATTTATTTAAAGGGTATAACCAGTAAAGTTAAATATTTTAGTGATAGTTTCTGAAGATAAATTCACTTTTAATTGTTGTTTTGTTGAATTATTAATGTGACATATTATTTAATAGTTGATTTCGGGAATTGTTGAATCGTTGGTGAAATCTAGATGTGTTAAAGAGTTGAATTTATATGGGATTGTTGTGGAAAAACTTGATTTCTTAAATTGTTTATATGTTTAATATGTTAAAATAATAAGCTGTTGAATTCCTGAATTAATGAATTGTTGAATGTATGTTAAATTTATATTAAATTTTATATTGAATGCTTTTGTATGTTGAAGTGTTTAATTGTTTAATTGTTGTTGAGTTTTATTGCCTATCTTTGAATGTTGAATAAATTGTTATATTGTGGTATTGGTGTTGCTTCCTTTCTATATTTGTTGAATTGATGAATGTCTGTTAATTTTATATTCAATTTAATGTTAAAATCTTCTGTATGTTAAAGTGTTTATTGGTGAATTGTTGGTGAATTTCTTTTGTTTATTTTAAGCTATGTATAATTATTGAATATATGTTAAAGTGATGTTAAAATCATGGTATTATTGAAAAGTTATGTCGTTCTACTGTTAAACTGTGGAATTTATGTTAAAATCTAGATATATTGAAGTGTTAAATTGTGGAATTGTGGAATTATTGTTGTTTGTTTTTGTTTATTTGTTAAATTGAGAAGTTATGTTCAATTGCTTTTAAAATATTGGTATGTTGAAGTGATGAATTGTAGAATTAAAGAATTGTTAAAGTGTTGTTGTATTTTTTGTTGATAAGTTGGATTGTTAAATTGTTAAAGCCCAAGTATTTTTATAGCATATTTTTTGAACCATTTTTAATTAACATCAAAACCAAAGCAAGGCCTACAACTATAAACATTATTCCAAAATATATTTCTATATTATTTTTATTATTTTTCCTGGCCCTGATATTAATTTTGAATCCCTTTAAAATATGCAGTGTAGGCATGGGCCCAGTTTTCGGTTCGCCTGGACATTGTAACTAGAGCCTCGGTCCTCTGCATTCGCTCATTAGAATAATGACAAATTAAATTGCAAATTTAATGACACGCTCGTCACGGCGGCCCCTCCCAGCCTCAGAACTCAAACCGAAACTGGAACTGAAACTGAAACGACCTGGCGAAAAACTAATTAAAGTGAAACGAACGCAGAACGTAACGTAACGTGAGCTGGGCCCAAAATGGAGGTGGACCGGGGGATGGTGCAAGGTGGGTGTGGTCTGCGGCTGACCACGGGTGCGTCGCATGATCTGTGCCCCTCCAGAAAGGGTCTAGACCTGTGAGTGGCCTCCGAATGCACTTCAAAGCAATTAATTTGCAATAAAAGCATTTTTAATGTGTGTGTGTGTGTGTGTGTGTGTGTGTGTGTGTGTGTGTGTGTGCTGATTGATGACGCAACTGCTGACCGCAGACCAGCAGCCCCACACCGCAACCTCCCCTCTAAGCCGCTGCCTGCAATGCCTGCCTCGATGCCACACATTGATTATTGCGTATACGCCGCATTGGTCTCCCGGGGCAAACCAAAGAAAATACAATGGTTAGACCTCAGGAAACAGTTCGATTTGCAGGCCAATTGATTTATGCTCTTATGCTAAGTTAAGCAATAAAATCAGGTTGTATTTTACTTAACACTTTACGTATCTCAAGGGCTTTTAATTTTTTATAGAGAAAATACTAGGAAGATTAAACCTTTTTAAATAGGAAAGAAGCTTAAGCAAAGAAATAAATAATCATAATAATTTCTTCGTTTGTCCAAAGGTTTCCTTTTGAAATCTTGTTAAAATTACATCAAATTTCCAAGGGCTTTCAGTGGCAAACATTTTCGAGTGAGTTTCCAGGAAATCCCACATAATCGAAGGGATCGTCTTCGCCAGCTAAATCTTTGTCCATAGCCCCACTTTCGGAAGCCAAAACGAGTGGTTTAGTGGCTCTATGGAACCCCACCTTCCGCTGCAGGACCAAGTGCAGCTAGAAAATGCTGTCATTGCATTGTCAGCGTGACTTTGTTGTCCGGGTGAACGTGTCCGGTCTTTCCGGTGGCGGAGGAGGAGGCTCTGTGAAGAGCGGTCACGTAGCAGCAGGCAGGCAGGCTCTGTGTGTGTGTGCTGGCATCCTGTATCGTGTGTCCTGCGCCTGTCCTCGTCGTCCAGCTGTCACACATCCCGCGCACATTGTCACGCAATCAACGTTCTCCAAATGGGAGACGGCGTCTAAAAATATCAGCAAAATCGAAGCTCGTCACGCGTCTTCTCTGCCACCGCCGCCGCCGCCATGTCTCGTCTCTGCCATGTCTGCCTCTTTATTTGATCGATTTTCCGGCCTAAAACCCTTGCATAGTATTTCCATAGTATACTGGCCACGCCTAGTCCTCTTCCGCTTTCCCTTTTCCCCTCTTTTGTTTTTTTCGACAACAGTTGTCATAATAATGTTATGTGATTCGCCTGACCTTGGACGACGCCTCTCGTCGTAGTCTTTTTATTGATTTATTTTTAAGTTAATTAAAAATAAAAATAAAAGAACCAAAATTGGCAGGGCGGCAGAGCGGGAAGCGTGACTGCAATTGAGCTTGGTAATTGTCATAATCAAGTGGCAGGGCGGAGTCTCTATAATAGGGCCCAAGGAAGTCAAGTGCGCGATGAGGAGGAGCACAAAGTGGCCAAGAGCCCAAGTGGCGTTCACTGGAGGGCCTTTAAAAATTTGTTAGAAAGATGTAAAGCGACACCCTCACTTATAAAAGGAGAGAACAAGCGGGGAATGTAACTATTTTTTATATTTTTATTAGAGAAAAGGTAAGAGAACCATTAAAAATTGATCCATAAATATTAACAAATATTTGTGATAAAGATTTTGTTTTTCCTGAGGTTTAGAAACCTAAAGCTTTATAATATTAATAAAGAATAATATTTACTAGATACCTCACATTTATTTATATTAATTTTTTTATTAAACAGCTTAGATCATTGACCTTTTGAAGCTCTCTGCCCTTTATTTTTTGGGATCTATACAAGTACGAGTATATCCCCCTATTTCAGCCTATTTGTTGGCCGGCTCATTTATCGTTTCCCGGCTCTGTTTGTCTGTTTGTCCTGGGCGCAGTTTTTTTGTAGCCTTTTCCCAAAATCAATTAAAAAAGGAGGCCGTCGCAGTTTGTCCTCCTTCCTTCCTGCCTGCCTGCCTGTCGGCCACTCTCTCTGTTTGTTTAGTGTAAACCGACGGAACTGAGCAAACATTGCAAATTTTTTCGCTACTTTTTGTTTTGTTTTTGTCGGTTTTTGTCGCCGCCGCTGCACCCAAGCCTCCTCCTCCCGAAAGGTAATCCCCATCTGCCTCGTCGACGACTAATTTTCAGTCCGCACGAGTCGAGTTTTAGTAATTTCCGGACGGCGGACGGCATGCACACCCTTTCCAAGAGTCCAGCGAGTCCGACAATTATGCCACGCCCATGGCATTCCGTAATCCTTAGGCCAAATTCGTACTCTTTAACAGCGATGAGAAGGTTCAGGGTTATGTAGATATTTTTCACTAAAAAGAAACCCAATTTTGGAAAGAGTTCCAGCTCTATTGAATTCCTCTACGTGTGTGTTTACCCAGAGTCCTCTCTGTTGTTCTGGTTTGTCGCCTCTTGCATAAATCAAATATTTGTTAATAATCTGCTCCAACAACAGGATGCAGGATACAGGATGCATCGCACAGAACTTTGACCCGACTGGCCTTTGCATTGTCTGTCGCTGCTGTTGCTCCTGCTCCTGCTCCTGCTCCTCGTCCTGTTGTTGTCATGTTGCTGCCTTGTAATGCAATCAACATGAAAATAATTAATACAATTAAATGCAAACAATCCGCGCCTGTTTGTGCGATTCCCAGTGTGCCCGCCGCCGCCCGGTTGCGAGTGTGTTTTCAATTTTAATTAAGCCCAAGTGAACGGAGGCGGAGGCGGCGGAGGAGAGTCTCATCGTCCTCGCATTGCAACGCTGCATACTTTCATGCGCAATTTGCTTAAATCGAATTACCAGGAGAGCATTCCGCTGCCCAACGCTCCAGAGTGGCCGTGTCCATGGACAGCAGCACCACCCGGTAATGGGAATTCGATTAACAGGCTGCCCAGGTAATTGAAAAGTTCACCGCCCTTCTGCGTCGTTCAAGGGAGTTTTGAAGCAGGGCTGGGCACTGAAGGTGAGGATCGGAGCCCTATAAGCACGTAAGGTTTTGCTTTAGAGCCTTAGCAAACGATTTTTACCCTGACAATCTATAGGTTTTGTTTTTGTACTTCTGAGAGAGTGGTTTCTTCCACGAAACTCTCCAAATAACAGAACTCTTTTTGTGAGAGCTCTCAGCTCCTTAGCCCTCGTTGCATTTAACCGAGAATGTTTAGGTTTTGTTTTTGTAAGAGAGCGGATTCTCAAATTTAATTAGACTCTCCAATTTACCGAGACTCTCAAATTTAACGAAACTCTCCAATTTCAGAAAACTCTCCAATTTAATGAAACTCTCCAATTTAACAAAACTCTCCAATTTAACCATACTCTCTTTTAATTTAACTCTCTAATTTAACAAAACTCTCCAATTTAATGAAACTCTCCAATTTAATAAAACTCTCCACTTTTAACTAAACCATCCAATTCAACCATAACCTCAAATTTAATGAAACTCTCCAATTTAACAAAACTTTTAAATTTCACAAAACTCTCCAATTTTATGAATATACCTTCCTAGAGCGCAGTTTTTGTAATCAACAATGTGTAGAGTTCTGTTAGCTTCAAGCTCTTTAAATGATCTCTTATATCGCCCTAAGCCGTATCTCAAGTATTCACACTTAAAAAGGGGCTAATTTCTGGCTGAAATCCCTGACTGCAAACCTATTATTTAGATCCAATTTCCCGAATAATTGCCAATTTGCTAGAATATTTGCAAATTACTCTTTAATATGCTTCCCCATTAACTGGATTGCAAATGCTAATGAGTGGCAAAAGCTGAAATAAACGTCTACTTAAAGTCGGAACTTCTGGCAGATTCTCCTCTCGCCACGCCCGAACCCAATCTGATCCCCGCTTTCGCGATGCCCGCTTTGATTATTATTAAGAACCAGAGAAACTGTGTCAGACACGCTGGCTGGAGTTGTTGCAGAAAAAAGTGAAATATGAGAGCAAGAAAACGGCCAATTCCCTGGACAACCTTCCGGATTTCCCCCGCTGCAAGCTCCATCTCCATCTCCAGCTAATTAGAAGCAGCAGACGGGGCGACGGCAGCGCCAGCAAAGTGTGAAAAGAGGAGGAGGCGAGGCTGGAGTGGCTGGAGTGGGTGCTCTTGATTGGATCGGACTCGGACTCGGGCTCGGACTGGACACGCGACGCGATTCGCTGAGGCCTGACGACCACGGGCGTTCAATCGTTCAATCATTTGCATACCCCGAGACTTTCTAGCCCGGCATTCAAATGTGCATTTGCAGATATTTTCCAGATTTAAAGATTAATAATTAACGATTTAAATATCACATTTATGGCAAATGGTCATTCAACTTGAAGCCCAATTAATTTATGATGAATGCAGTTTTAAGGCCAATTAAAGCGGAGCCCCATTAATTCCACAGGGAAAATAACATTTTTAAAGACCCTAATAGATGCAATTTCTTTTTGTATTTTTAAGCCAGGATTATTTGGCAGTAAAAAGGTGAATATTTAAGCTTAATTGTGGATTTTTTCGTATGCAAATTGGGTAGGTAGTTTTTGTTAAGTTCGTTTTAGCACACAAAAAATGGGAGATAAATGTAGAAAACCAACTAATAATAACTGTGAAAAATATAATAAGGTTTCTATAAAAAAATCCCTCATTTTAAAGACCTTCTTTGAATTAAAAATATTAATTAGGATCTCTGACACTTTCAAAAATGATTTAACAATAATTATTTCCCCGAAATAGCCTTTTCATATTTATAATTAAAATTAAGTTTTTGAATATATATACAAATATATTTGCCACTCACCCTTGAGCAGATGCTGCAAGATGTTGTCCTTGTGCTCCTCCGAATGCGGCTCGCCCAGGACGATGAGCAGGTAGCAGCCGGTTAGCGGGCTGGGCGGACCCACTATGCCGCCGGCCAGGCTAGAGGCAGCGCCACCGCCATCGGCATCCGAGCAGGCCGTGTCCAAGGGCGCCCGGCCGCCAATCTCCGAGGGAGGCAGCGAGCTGGCCCCCGCATCGGTGGCAGCATCATCGTTGGCATCCCCGGCCTCGGCCTCGGCCTGTCCGCCAGGCTGCTCCTGATCCTCCTGCTGCTGCTGCTGCCCCGGCGGCGGTGGATTGCCGGCAGCTGCCCCTCCATTGGCCAGGGTATCCTGGGTGGTGGTGGCCGCCATGACGGCCGCTCCTTCTGCCGCTCCTCCTACTCCCGCTCCAGTTGTGGTTGTCGTTGCCTTTGGCTGATCTCCCATCACAGTTGGTGTTGTCTCCTTGTGGTTTGTGGTTTTTGGATCACACAGAAAAAAAAACTAGTTGGTACACTCGAAAAAAAAGCGTAGGGAATTGCACTTTTTGCTGCTGTCTGAATTGGAGTTCTTTTTGCGAACGCAGAATTTCTGGGAAAATCTGCGCTGCTTCACTTCACTTTTTCTGCTGCTGGTGTGTGTGTGTGTGTGTGTGTGTGCTGGGTGTGTGTTGTGTGTGGGCTGTGTGTGTGTGTGGGCCGAGTGTGTGCCGAGTGTGTTTGCTTTGGTTGCTGGCCGTGACTTTGGCGCAGTTTCTTTGCTTTGCTTTTCTTCGACTTTTTGCTCGCTTAATTGGTTTTCGTGTTTCGTTTTCGTTTTCGCTTTTTTGTTTTTAGTTTTTTGTTTTGTTTAATAATAATTTATCTTGGTTTTGGTTTTTTAGTTTGCTGTCTTTTCTTTGGTTTTTTGTTGTTATTTTGTATTTGTTTAGGCTGTTATTGTGCACACTTTGAAGCTGTGTTTGGTATTTTGTATTTGTTCTTTTTGCGTTTTGGTTTTATTGGAAAATCTCTTTTTTTGGTTTTTCAGGCTTGGAGAGTAAGTTTTTTTGTTTGCGGCGTGTTCTCTGAAGTTTTAATTTGTTTAATTATATATAGTATATACGTATATATATAAATATATGTATATATATATAGTGAAGATTTGGACTAGCTTTTACTTTAGTTTTGCTTTTGGTTTTTTTCGGTTTGTCTTTCGCTTTGGTTTTTCTCTTTAATTGGTTTATCGATAATTTCTCTCTTTTATTTTCTCTTTAATTGGTTTATCGATAATTTTAAACATGAAAATTCGTTTTTTGTTTTTTGGTTTTTTTTTTTTTTGGTTTCCTCAAGTGTTCTTCTTGATGTATTCGCTTTTAGTTAAACTTTAGCTTTCTCCGCCGGGGCGACACTGTCTTCTATATATCGTCGGATATCTGCAAGAACAGAAAATCGGTTGAGTTAGCCGATGTGGGATATAAAAGGGAGTTATGGGGGTTATGTACAGAAATACCCAGAGCCCAAGCATTCACTCAGCCCTATTTTATGAGGAGTTTTCCCTTCTTAATTGCCCATCTCCTGCTCCGTGTATTTCCCAGTGGAACCGCCACCAGACAGCCATTTCATCCGGGCGAGGAAGCCAGCCGGAGGAGCCGGCTATAAAAAGACGCCCCAGGCAGACAGGAGAAGGAGTTGGCGACTGAAGGCGGGAGGGGGCCAGGAGGAGGTGCTGCATGGGAGATGCATTGAACTTTGCCCGCCTCCCAGATATATACGAGTATATGTATATGTAGACCAAGACCAAGACCATGTGGGCAAAAACAGCAGAGGATAAAATCGCATTAGAAGGTGGCATAAATTTTGCCTTCGAATATTTTTACGGGAAGTTTAAATACTCTTTTCTTTTTCTTTTTAAAATTTAAGAATATTCCCAAATTAATTGCTGATCTTGGGAAACATGCAATTGATCGATAAATCGATTAGGAAAAGGGATAACCAGGAGGTTTCATCAGTTAGTTTTAAGAACTTGGGGTAGATTTTGATAGATTTTTATAAAAACTTAAAGATCTAATGTTATTTATTTAGAGGGTGACTTAAAGAACCGGCATCCCAAAGTTGGAGTCGGCCTCCCTGAGCGATCTCAGCCATCTCGAAAATTTGTAAATACTCTTTTCTTTTTCTTAATAACACACAAAAATATTCCCAAATAAATTGCTGATCGTGGATCGATAAATCGAGTAGGAAAAGGGATAGCAAGGAGGTTTTGTCAGTTGGTCTCAAGCACTTGAGGTAGATTTTGATACATTTTGCCAAAAGCTTAAACATTTTATGTTATTTATTTAGATGGTGACTTAAAGACCCGGCATCCCATAATTGGAGGCCGAACCCTGAGACATCTCAGAGATCAAGGCTTCTCGAAAAAGGAAAGTGCTTCCTTTCCTTGAGGATTTTTTTTGATAAATTTCGCAACAAACTGAACTTTTTATGGTGATTTATGTGCTGGATTTTCCAAGGACCCGGCATCCCAAAATTGGTCACCGAACCCCAAGCCAGCTCAGAGATCAAGGCTTCCCAAAAATCCCTCTCCTCTCACTCTCTCCCTTCTCTGGGGGAAGAAAAACAGCAGTGTCAGGGCAGGCAAGGGACATGCACACGCCCAGCAAGAAGATGTCGTCATCGCCGGCCGGTTGAGGGTGCTCGCTCCATGGCAACGATGCCGATGGAAGCCACGACGACGTTGAAGGCGACGTCATCAGCCTGTGCCGGGGCCATGGACTCGACACTCACCCTCCCCCTGACTGCAGGCGGCGACCATATAAAAACTATAAAAAGCAACTCCTTTTTCGGTACGTTGTACGTTGTTGTCGCAATCCTTCAAGTACTCTCCCCCGGACTCCGTCCGTCCGTCCGTCCGTCTCCCGGCAACTGCAGTTTGGTCGCGTGCCCGTTGCGCTCCACTGCGCCGGAGTTGTGGCACGAAGTCGTGCGCCGTCCGTGTCCCGTGTCCGTGATGATGATGATGATTCACCGGACAAGCAAGTGTTCCCTTTTATTTTTTTTGTTGAGCAAGAGAGAGAGCTGCAGGGAGTTGCCGGCATTTCACACATGGAATATATATATGTGTGGAATATATGTATGGAAAGGGGGAAGCCTGGTCCTCCTGCTCGTCCTCCTGCCTCATCCTCGTGCTGTGCCCGCCGGCTGGTTAGTGCGGAAATGATGGATGAGGCGGCTATTTCGGGACAAGAGCCGCGAGGCCTACAGCAGTTCCTTTGATCTGATCTGGAGTTCTCGGCGGAAGGCGGAGCTGCTCCAGCTCCAATTGCACTTGCAACGGAAGTGGAAGTGGAAGTGGAAGTGGGAAACTGGGCGGAATCAATAGGTCACACTCTGCAGATACACGAGAACAGGGACTGGGACAGGAAGCACGTGTTTTTGGGTTTGTCTCTGGGCTGTATCGCCACCGTTATATGATATCACCGCAAGGAAGCCACAGAAAAAAAATGTGAGAAGGCACTGGCAAAAAAAAGGTTCCATTCCACATACACGCGGGTACACACACACACACACACACACCGAAAAAAATGTGTTAAAATAAAGAAGAATTAAGCTGGGGAAGGAAAGGAAAAGATTTCCTTTGCTTTCCTTTCCGGCTATCCCTCCCAGCCCCCTGCCAATTTACTTTTGGCTCTCTCTCTCCAGCCCCGTCGTCGTCTCTCTCGCTTCGGCTTCGACTTGGACTTGGGCCTGGACCTGGACTTGGACTTGGAGTTTGGAGTTGGAGTTTGGAATTAGAGTTTGGAGTTTGGAGTTGCTTCTGTCTCTCGGTTGGCTCTGGTGGCTCTGTGGCTCTGTGGCTCTGTTGGCTCTGTGTGCCTGTGCCTCTGGCTGTGGCTGTGGATCTGGATCCCTGGCGGTGCTCTGCTCTGCGCTGCGCTCGCTGCAAACGGTGTGAAAGCTCGACGACGACTGATTCTCTGGTCGAGCCAGCGCGCACCACGAAGCGAGCGGCGTCGCCGTCGGTGGCGGAGGCAGTGCAGCACGGGCAGCACGGGCAGCAGAGGCAGCGACGCCAGTCGGCTGTCGGCAACTCCTACAGTTTTCTGTTTTCAGTTTTTTTTTGTTTTTTTTTTTGCCGCTGCGGTTGGAACTTCCAGCTGGGCGCAGGCTCGCTCTCTCTCCCTCTCCCTCTCTCTGTGTAGCGCTCTCTTTCTCGCTACTCAGCTGTCGTCCTTTGTGTCCTGTGTGTGCACATACCCTGTTTTTTGGTGTGTGCGTGTGTGTGCAGGGGTGTTTCTATTCCAGGCGAAACATCCATTCAGAATTTAGGACCTAATGCTGGTACTAGTTGGGAGTTCTAAGGCCTACATAGTATAAATCCCTAAGGCCATAACTAAGATATAAATACAATACCCCCAGTTAGCATTTAAAGCAAGTAACAAATGTTCGGAAGTATAACTAATCTCCTGTGTCAGCTTTCTTACTTAGCTGCTGGTACTATTTGGGAATTCTAAGGTCCACATAGTAAAAACGGACAATTGAAAGCCCTGGTTATATAATTTAAAGAACATAACACTCAAATTAATTCAATTAAGATGATTTGTACATACTCATTTCAATTATTTCGAAATATAACCAGTCTCCCTTATCATCTTTGCTACTTAGCACTTGAAGCTGGTACTAGTTGGGAATTCTAATGCGACCACATAGTAAAAAATATCAAATTTAAAAAACATAACACTCAAATTCTCTCAGTTAAGATTAAGTATTACTTCCATTATAATCGACACTTTATCCCTATTTCGGTATACCCTTCGCTGGTTTCGTGGCGCCCGAGTAGCCAAGATTCGGCAATTCGCCGGACTTGGTCTCGGTTTCGGCTTCGGGTCCGGATTCACTGATTCGCCGCTTCCAGTTAACGACTTGGCTTCGTCTCGGCTTCGTTTCGTTTCGTTCGCGTTTCGTACCGGCACCGGCACTGGCACTGGCACTGGCACCGGCATCGTTATAACCCCCAACCAGCTCCCTGCCCTGCTCCTAGCTCCCTAGTCCTGCTCTCTGCTCCTTTGCCAGCCATTGTCGATTTTTCGCCTGCGGCAAACTCTCACTGCGCCTCAGATCCTGGCCAAAGGAAGCAGGAGCTGCTTAGACTAGTCCTTGCCTTGCCTTGCGTTGCCTTGCGTTGCCTTGCCCTGCACGTGGTCAGCTGTTGGCGCCGGCTGCTAGCGGCTAATCAACTGCACAAGACACTCGGAGAACAGCGACTGACAGCGGGTTCGGACTGGGACTCGGCTTCCAGAGACCAGACTGAATGGCTGGGAGTCGGGAAAGCCGGCATCCATCCAGCCTGGCCTGGCCTGGAAGTCGGCTTAACGCTAATGAAATTACGCAATTTCCAGTTTCCCCGAGGATCAGCTAGGCAGGGTCGGGGAAGGTACTCAAAGGGGTCAGAAGAATTATGTTTTTTTTTTATTTTATATGAAAAACAGGGAGCAAAAATAAAATGTACTAAATTATTATTATTATTTATTATTTAGTAGAAACAAAATTATTAATGAAAGATAACCAATAGCTAAGAACCTATTTTGTTTTTAATTAAAGACCCTCCCAGGCCTCATCTTTCAGTGATCCCTTTTGGGGTTGCTGCATTGGAATGAAATGGAAATGGATGGTGGCTGGAAAGGGGGGGGGCAAGTCCAACCATCTGATTTTGCACACCGGCACAAGTCCCACTGCGAACAGCTGCCAGCGGCGGAGTGGGATATCGATTTTGCCTTCGCCGCCGACTTCGGCTGCTTGCCGGCTTCGGGGCGGGGGCGGGCCACGACGAACAGCTGACTGTGTGCGCTTGTCTGTGCATGTCGCTGGGCTTGTGTAACGCTCAGCTGAGCGCGAAGGCAGCCGACCGTTGGATTTGAAACCGCGAGTCTTGGGGATTGGAATGCAGATGCAGATGCAGATGCAACATGCGGAGAGAGAGAGAGAACTGCTGATCGAATAAAGCCAATACCTGACACTCACCTCTGCCTTCTGCCTCTGATGTGGAGTAACGAACACTGGCGATTGCACTGATTACTTGTCACTGGCTATCGGTAATTGGTTATTGGTTATTGGTTATTGGTTATTGGTTTCTGGTTATGGGTTATTGGGAGTGGCTGCTTCTTGTTTAACTTTATGGCATTTATTTGGATGGAGCAAGTAGTTCTTAGTAGTTCTTAGTAGTTCTTAGTAGTTCTCTTTGGCTGTAACTTTAACTTTTTTAATATAATTCAAGCACAAAATGGACACACGATTAATTTCGAATTTCGAATTAGCACAAAGCGGACGCGATTGGCAAAAAGCGTTAATTAATTTAATTAACTTGGTAACTCCGTTTTATCTCGATTAATGTTCGTTTTGTTTTGTTGTTTTAATGGCAAATTCAGCTTAATTTTTTTTTGTTATTTCCCGGTTGTTGCTGGCAACTTCTTCGGGCTTCAGAGTTTTTATGTCTCCGAAACCGAATAAACTTTAGACGGATATTGATTTTTAACTGCTGTCACTGTGCCTCTCTGTCTCTGTCTCTGTCCCTGTCTCTGTTTCTTGCTCGGCCTCTGTCTCCGTCACTCTTTGTGTCGCTGTCTCTCCTGCCTCCTCCAGCTGCTGCTCCTCCTGCTCCTGCCCTGTTGTGGTGGCTCTCAAGGAGTGCGAGTGCGAGCCTAATTGATTGATTGCCGCTGGTCCGAGCGCTGGCATTTAGCATTTAGTGGCACAGCTCCACTTGCTCTTCCTGGCCTGCTCTCTATACTCTCTCTTTCTGTGCTGGTGCTGGGACTGTGTGTCTGTGGATTCTGGCTTCTGGCTTCTGGCTTCTGGCTTCTCGCTTCGAGTCTGCTTCCGACGCTGTCGCTAACTGTGGGGCCTCTGGTGCGGCCGTCGTTCCCATTAGCGCTGCCACTCCGCTTCCATTCCGTTCCATTCCCATGCAAACACACTAACACACTGCGGCCGCCCTTCGGCTCCGCTTCGTCTCCGCTTCGTCTCCGCTTCGTCTCCGCTTCGTCTCCGCTTCGTCTCTGCTTCGGCCTCGCGCCTTTGCTCTTTTTTGGCACACTGGAAGGCAAGCGCGCGCTCGTGTCCGTTCGCTTGTGCATGTTCGAGCCTGTCCGTGGAGCCGAGAAACATGTGACAGAGCCGCCGGGCTTCCAGCGGCGCAGGCGCAGGTGCAGGTGCAGACTGAAGAGCCCCACAGCCGACAGCTGCTGCTGGCGAAGCGGAGCCGAACAGCTGATTGCCACCCAGCCAGAGCGTCGTCAGCCAGGGAGGGGGGGAACCCAAGGAAAACTCAGACGCCGCAGGTCGCAAAAGCATAAAGCGTCTGATGCCGTCGGGAAATGCGAGGAATGCAAATGCGGGTGGCCATATAGATTGGCTATGGATAATTTTGGCGGAAATGAATACATATAGAAATTGCTTCTCCCTTCCCCCCCAAAAAAAAAGGAGAAAAGTTTGGCTTTTACATAAATCCTCTGATGTATAGCACAGAATGGAAGAGTAACCTATTACCGATTCAAATTCAATAAAACAGAAAGTAGGACGTGAGCCAGAAGAACTTTGTAATAAATTTGAGAATAATGTATTCCGTATCAGTCCTTAGTTTGTATTAGCAGTGGCCCTGCAATTATCCCAATCATTCTTTTTGGCCTCATAGCAAGGATGTTCCGGCTAAAAGTTCAACAACAACTAGTTTTATAGTCCTACGATGGGCCAAGAATCTAAATAGAGATGTGTTCCTTCCTGAATAGGTTGTGAGACATGAATAAGATATGGTATCCCAACCCAGAAGCTTCAGACAGGAAGTTCTAGAGTATTTCAACTCTATAACAAGCTATGCCAAGATAGAACTCCCTTTAAAAGTGGCCCACACCGCGTATACTCAATGTAAAAATATGCCAAGTTGAACATCAAGAAGCTTCAGAAAGGAAGTTCTATAGATATTATACTCTCTAACAAGCTATAACTAGGTAGAACTCTTTTAAGAACAAACTCTACTATGCATTTCAGGCGGTCCACACGGCGTATACTCAATGTAAAAATATGCAAACAACGAATTCTTGAATTTTAAGCCATAAAATGTAACTGAAAAATAAGCCTTTCGAAATATTGATTGCCTGCCTTGGCATTTCATTACACATGTTCCTGCATGTAGGATATATGTAGGATATATGCACAATATATGCACGATATATATATATGTATATATGTGTGCAACTCAATCCGCGCTTAACGAGGCAATTCTGTTTTGGTTGCGGTCGCTTTGGAGCCAAGTTTAGCGACGACGACGACTTCGTCTCTACGTTCCCCCCCAAAAAAAACTTTTCTGCAAGCGAAATTCTTTGGATTTCGTCTCGTCTGTTGCTCGAGACGGTGACGGAGACGGAACCCGGCAGACACGTAACAACAAGCGACAGGAGCAGGAGGAGCAGGAGCAGAAAAAAAGGGGAAAAGAGCCACGGCCCGACCACGCCCAGTTTAATCCAATCAAAGGCCTAAATTTCCACTGCCACTAGAGCGGGGAAAAAAATAAAATAAAAGAAAGAAAGAAAGGAAAACAACAAAACCGAAAGAGAAACAGAAACAGAAGCGAAAAACAAGAGCCGGCCGAAATTCGAAATTTGAATTTGAATTCCGCGCTGGATTTCATTTAATTATAACTTAACACGAACACAACCGGCGTTGCATACTCGACGGCGGCGCCGGTTGCAGGACCACGAAAAATGCCCACACAGCAAGGCACTGGAAACAAAGACTGGCGTATACGTAATATTTATTGTGAAAATCACGTATACGCCGCGTTGTAACTGTTATTTATATTTATTTTTGGGGCGTCTATGAACAACGGTTAAGAATTGTTAACAAAGCCAAGGCCAAGGATTATGTTTTACTAAATTTAACAAAATATATCAAATAAAATAAATATACCATTTATTTACAATTGTAATTACAATGTTAAAGATAAAGGCAAGTGTAAAGAAGAATAAAAAAGAATTAAAGAGTCCCTAAAATATACAAAAGACTACCCTACAAACCTGGAAACCACGCTTAAAGATCATAACTCAACCCAAAACCCAAAACCCAAAACCGAACTGAACTATAAGCCATAAAAACAAGAAATTGATCTCGAGTAGCTAGACATTAAGGGCCCAGGATATTTAATCGATATACGATACTCCTCTTCTGTGTGTTTCGTCCTCCTTTATCCTCTTATCCCCTTTCCTCCTTGGACTGGTGCTGGCGCTTTTTAAAAAGTTTTCCTGCGACACGACACACAGGCCAAGAACTCCAGTCTAAAGGGGGGGAAAAGGAGCCTAAAAGCATGCCAAAAATATTGATATGTAATAAATACGGGCGAAAAAATAACAAAAACAAAAAAACAAAGGCGGCGGCAAGTAAAAGGGGGGTCGGAGCCCAAAGCAATGCACCTGCATCGCGTGCGCAGCTCACTTGCAACCACCAGCCAACAAATGCGATAAAAAACAGTTTTACCAAAGTATTTTCGGTAGAAAAACGGAAACAATTTCCCAACTTTGTGACGTCATGTATGACATAGAATATACTATATAGTATTTAGTATTTATTACATAGTATTGCCGCCTTAATTTCCCCCTGCTTGTAGCACTCCTCGCCTAATTACGCTCATTATAATTGTATTAAATATTTTCTGGCGCTTTTTAATTATAACGATACTCAAGCGGCTCCCCTCTCGCTCGCATCGCTCATTTCCGCTTGGCATTTGCGGGGCCACCTGGCCAGGTGGCGGTGCCGCCCTGCCTAGGTGGGGGCCAGGTGGCAGCGCAATAAATTGCGTTTTATTAATTAGAAGAAATGACTCCGCGCCAAAAGGAAGAAGAGCGAAAGGAGCAAAAGTAGGGGCGGTAGTAGGCTAAGAAATTGGAAATGCAACGCCAGCACTTAACCCCAGAAAAGTGGCCGGCTTGGGTTTGGGGTCTTACTGGCACTTACTGGTCCTCTACATTTTGTTTTCATTGGCTTTTAAAAAATAAGTAAGGTACTGATACTTTCTGGTTTTCAACAAAAATTTATAAAATTTAAGGAGAGCTTAGAAAACATCACAAACTCTCAAATAATGGAAACTTTAGCCTTAGCAGCATCTTGAAGAGTGGCAGTCTTCAAGAACCATTGTTTTTCTAAGGTTAATGGACGAGTATTAGATTAATTTCCCTGGGAAAGCCACCCCTTTTTTTTATGTATTTTATTTTTTGCGGTAAGGTTTGTGTTTTGTGTTTTTTCGGTTCGTTTCGCTTTGTCTCATTTCTTTTCTTGGCAGTTGGTTTCTGTTTGTCGTGTCCTTGCTTGTTTTCGGGCCTGTTTGCGGCGTAATCCTAATAAATTTCAACAGCCGGGCCCGGGAAAATGTCAGGCGGTCCCTTGGACGGGCGGACGATAGTGTAACCGTAACCGTAACCGTGGTCTGCGGCAATTTCGGATCGTTTTCGCATCGATTTTTTCTGTGTGCTCCTTGCACTTTGACTTCGCGCCGCGACGCCGTCTTCCGGAAACGGAAACGGATGTTGCAAGTGGCATGCGTCGTTGTCCGCTGTCAGTTGTTCGCTGTCCGTTGGTCGTTGTCCGTTATCCGTTATCCGTTGTCCGTTGCTCATGAGAAGTTCAAAATGCCACCTGATTTTCCTCAACACTCTTTCCACCATACCTCAGTCTCCACCCACCTCATTCCCAATGCTCATGCTCATCGTCTGCTCCTGCTCCTTGGCTCCTTGGCTCCTTGGTTCCTCTGCTCCTTGGCGCATTAATTAAGGACGCCGGCAGAAGATGACAGCCTCAAGCGTCCCCAGAGGAGAGAGCATAAGGAGGAGCTGCGTCGCCGCTAATTCCCCAGATTGAAGCTCAGAAATTGCGGCATTCGAACTTCTGGCACCAAACGACGGCCAGTGAGGGGAATACCCTTAATCCTTCGCATAAGTTCCATGCATTTGCCGCTGCGAAGGGACGAAGGGAGTCAGTCGTAAAAGGGGTAGCAGCTGAAGTCAGCCAACTAACTTTCTGGCAATCAATATTGTGACCCACTTGTCTAAGTGCTTCAAAACAGGCGTCGCTGGCTACACAGAGGCAAAACATCAAATGGGAAAACTAATCGAAATAATCGATTAGCCAGTTATCGGTGTAAAGGCCGGTACTGGCCAACTATCGGTTAAAAGACAGATGTCCGTTAAAATTCGTTATTAGAGAACAATAATAATAATTGGAAGTCGAAATAATTGGTAAAACATCATGAGAAAGAATTAATCAAAATAATCGATTAAACAGTTATCTGTGAAGAATGAACTGTAAAAACAAAAAACCATAACCAATACCTATCTAAATAATTGATTTAATCGGTAAAACATCAAATGGGTAAACTAATCAAAATAATCGATAAACCCATTAACCGTAAAAGCATTTAAAGTTATCGAAATAATCGATTTAAGCGGAAAATATATTATTAAACCCCAAACAGCCACACGATTAAGGGACAAAGCTTCGTTAAACATAAAAATTGGATAAAAATCAGCAAACAAAAACAAGGAAAACCCATTAATCATATGGAAACCTAGTTGTTCGTCCAAGTTGTCGATTGACCCAATTGATGGCGAAAGAATAATAAATTGTTTGCGCTTGTGTACTTAAGTACTTAAGCAGTATTCTAATGATGAGCGAATAGTGTCACCGAAAATCATCAATTAGTTTTTCCCGTGTGCTTCCGGCGAACTTCTCTCTCCTCTCCGCTCCGGACAGACTCTGTCTTTAAATATATGTCCAGTCACTAATTAGCCTCGGGACACTCCGCGCCACCGGCTATTTACGGAGCCACTACGACCGCAGGCCCAAGTGCTCAAGGTCGAAGTCGAGCCATAGTCCTGGGCCCTGCTATCCCACCGTCGATATCCGCTTTCAGTTATTTTTATGACGAGTCCAGAAGGCTGGGAGAGAGACGTCGTGGTATCTTGATTTCCTCTGCCGCTCTTGTTGCTTTCATTGTTATTAATATTTCATTTCCTTTCGGGGCGACTTCTCCTGCCTCCTCCGAGCAATTGCGTTTTATGGCGCTCCCCATTCCGCGCTCCGCTTCCAGTTCATCCCCAATCTTGTGGCCCGAAATGGCGTCGTAGCCTAAGCAAAGAACAACAAAAGCACGCAGTTTTTTTGGGCATTTCGGTTATATCGAGTTACGAATTTCAAGGTCAAAGAGCCAGCTGTTGGCAGTTTTTTTTTGGGAACAGCACGCACATCGGTTGAGCAAGGGAGTATGGGATTTAGGACACAAATTTACATTATTAAAATTTAACGATTAGCAGCAAAGGTCCCAGGGAAACCAGCTCCACAGCCTTGTCAATTTCCCAACCGACAAAAAAAAAATGAAAATAAAAATAAAAACCGAAGCGAAACTCAAGAAACTATTTAGCAGCATGCTCGGACGGACGTGTTGAATGAATCTTTAATGCCGGCCCATTAAACATTAAAGGCTACTTACTACTTACCCGGCATTCGGGGTTAAAGTTGAGACGCCAGCTAGTAGCTTTATGGCCACCTCGGGCTGGATAAATTACAAACAGTTTCTGGTGTTGGACCAAAAGAGCTCATCGGGCTCATTAATCTGGATCAAAGAAAAGAGGAAAAGAGGTGCTGGTCCCTCAAGCTATTTACTTTTAAATTGTACACTTTAGTTCATGAAGTGTCATAATGCCATAATCTATAGTTTCGATCAATACTTTCGGCAGACATTAGCCTATCGATCAGTTGTGAATCGATTAATCTGTAGCAAAGCAGTGCCTTTAACAAAACGCTTTAAATCGAAAATATATGTCTTAGCTGTTCATCGATGTTCTTTGGAAGACGAAGAGTCAACGATGTTTCAGTGACTTTATGTTACAATCGATATCTTCGATAGACAACAGCCTATCGATCAGATGTGAATCGATTAATCCGTGGCAAAGCAGTGCCTTTAACAAACGCTTTAATTAAATTCGCCCCTTTTGGGCCACGTCAGCTGGCATTAAGGCCAAAAGCAAAAGGTGTTCTCGCCGTTGTTATAGCTGCTGCTGTTACACTATTAAGGCGCCACCTGCTGGGCGCTCGCCTGTCGTACGTTGTTGCTATGCTTCTTACTCTGGCTCTTACGCTTCTTGGCCGGGCCAGGAAGGGGAGCGCACAGGGTGGAGCACTGCAGGGGCTCATTGTGGCGCAAGTTTTTGGCGTAAATCGATGCGGCAGCCACAGCAACCATAAAGTAAAAGGCAGCACACCACGGCACACACACCCTGCACTTATGGATAACATTTTGTACCTTTTCGAGCCCCCCCTATCGCTCTGCAATTTCTTGGTGGCCAGGAACCCCCCTTTTTTTGAGTGTCACTTTGGATTGCGAGCGGCTTTGACACGTGGCAAGTTAAATTGAAATGCCGCCGCCGACATCGCTGTACACATCTATTAGGCCAAAAAGTAAAAAAAAAAATACAAAAAGAGAAGGGGAGAAAGTACCAGCTAGTGGCAGCAGGGGTCCGAAATAGCGGAGGATACGAAGGATACTGAAGGGGGTGCCGCTTCGAGGCAGCACTTAGCAATGGCAACCGTTCAAGTGAAGCGAAATGTCAGCAGCGGCGTTGTCTTGGGTGCACCGGGAGAAACTTCAGGGCCTTAATTATAGTAATACATTTTGGGAATATGGAAAGGTTGTGGAAATTCCTATACTTAAACTTATTCTTACAAAAACTCGCGGTGTTCACTTCTTATTTCTTGGACCTCTTCATATTTTGGCCTTTCGAGCCGGCTAACCTTGTACATATTTATAGATAACAGACTTAGGAAAATCTTAAGCTTGAAATATATTAAATATTGTGCCTAAGATTAAACTTATTCCTACAAAAATTCACGGTGTTTATGGCTTATTTCTTGGACCTCTTTACATTTTGGTCATTCGAGCCGGATAATTGTGTACATATTTATAAATAACAGATTTAGGAAAATCTTCAGCTTTAAATATATTTGAGATTGTGCCTAAGATTAACCTTAACCACCGCCCAAAATTGTTTTCTATACAATTCTTAAATTTTCTAATCCTTAAAAGCTCTTAGTTTGAGTTATACTTTTCGCAGAGTACGTGTAATAAAAACTAAGCCTTAAAGATCTCAGCAGCAATCTGATGGCCGCCGCCGGCCTCTAGATTTGCCTTGTTTTCGATTTCTGGTCCGCCCACGACCCATTCCCATTTCCATTCACATGGAAATGAAAATGACGGGGGTGTGCGCTCTTGGCTCTGGTCAGGATGATAACCGCAGGAGCCGCGCCGCATCCGCCATTGTGTCGCAATTGCTGCTGCTGCTGCTGCTGCTGCTGCTGCTGCAAGTTCCAGTTTCTGGCCAAAAGAGCAAATTCAATAAAGTCGGCGTTTTCGTGCGGCATTTGTCAGTTGCCAAATGGCTAACATGTCCTTCTGCTCGGTTCCCAGCCCCCCAGTCAGTCCCGCAGTCAGGCAGTCGGCGGGTCCGTCCGACTTTTGGCCGGCAGTCAGTTGGCCAATTAAACGAGGCACCCCACGGAGGGGCAGCTGGCTGGACTGGCAGCCTGGCAGCCTGGCAGGCCGAACGAGGACGCACATTAGAGCTTGCCCAGGAGCAGGAGGAGGAGCAGGAGGCGACCAGCAGGGGAATAGGGCCCAAAAGGATTTATGCAGTGCGGCACACACACACACACACACACAGCGCACACACTGCTGCCGGAGTGGGTCACATCGGAGGCACAACAACGCCGGCTGGCCAGCGTGTAAGTGCGTGACTGCCCGAGTGTCCTCAATGTTTATTGGGCAAACCATAAATAAATAAGCCATAAAACGCTAACGAACGAGCGACGTCAGCCAACAACAGACGAGTGCCAGAACATATCTCGATCGGATCTGGGACTTGCAGGCCCCCCCGACATATAATATAAACCCAAACCAATCACATCGATTGCCCAATCAAAGGCAGTGAGACATTATTTTGCTTTTATATTCATATTTGATGAAATAAATTAGCGAGAATGTCGATCTTTGATTCGTAATTGCTTGCAGTTGGTTTCTTGTAATTCCCAACTACGGATTCTGAGTACTGCAAGCATAAGTAGAGTCACGTGGCAGCTCTCACCCATCTCTAGGGCATTGCGATAGTTATCGATAGATAAGCTACCACTTCTATTTCTTCTACTTTTTAAACCTCATTCACGGGGACCCATGCACTTTTATAATTAAAAAGTTCACTAAGAGTTTAAGTTCATTAAAAACTAACATATTGACAGGACTTCTCAAACCTTTAGCTTTTCCCCGGAACTTCTCTAGGAACTTATTTTTCTGCAATCTTATGCAACCTTCGCCACCCCCGCCCGCACATTAATTAAGAAATGTCAATGGGCAAATGTGCATTAATTAAGTCGCCACCCAGCGGCCCCAAGCAAATTGCATAAAAGGTTGCCCCAAAGGGGAGAAAAGAGGTTAAAGAGGCAAATGAGGGCTAGGTTACGGCGCTTGATTGATGGCGGAGAAGCTGCCAGATTGAGCGTCGATCGATGGGTTAATCGATTTAGTCCATAATGAAATTTAAACTACAATCGAAATAAAACTGGAAATAGAAATAGATTCGAATTGAAATTGAAATTTCAAATTCAATTGCACTGCGGCATGGGTGAGGTCAGCCGGGCTGGGCTCAAATTACAGGACGAGGGCCAGCCAGTCTTCGTTTGGCAAGCAAACGGAAACAGGATAATTGCAGATCGGGAATTACTTACCCACAAAATAGCATTGCCAAAAAGCGCCAACCAAGAAACAACAAAGGACAAAGGACTGCAAATTGAAACAGGCTGGAAGAGTAAATTGGATTGTGACGCATAATAGTTACTTTCTTAGTTTACTTTGAATTTATAATTACATAAAGATATCTACTCCTAAACCATGAACTTGTCTGAATAAATGCAACCATCAAGGGCTACTTACTGGCTACAAAATGCTCTTGAATATCATATGTTAATGCCTTTTAAGGGCACTTAAAACTAAAATATTGAAAAATATCAGAACATTTTTTTTTATCGATTTTTCAAAATGTGATAAGGGGGGTAATGTATTTGCTTAAATTTATAATCTTAATAAGCAGATTTAATAATCTAATAAAAACTGACACAGAACAGCTTTCCGAATTGAAATTAAGGCTGTTTTGGCTTAGTTATGAAGGTTTTTATCTTAGATTTTCAAAAAAAAAATATATATATTTTTTTCGACACATTTTTAGATTCAAAAAATGTGGAAAAGTACGGTCTTCTTAAGAGCCTCGTATAGCCAAAAAGGAAGTGATAGCCAAAAGCCGTGTATTTTCCGATTCGTCGTTAAAATTGTAATCACTTAAAACCAAAATATTGAAAAAGATCAGAAAAAAAAAATTTATCGATTTTTCAAAGTGTGACACAGAAAAGCTTCCGAATTGAAATTAAAAGGTCTAGCTGCAGCCTGTCAGCATACGCACAGACGCCCTTCCTTTTCCCGGGTCCAAACTTTTTGTTCTCCTCCCAACTGGAGGCCACTAATATGTATGCATCTGCAGCATCTTCGCCTGGACATTGTTTCTGTTGGTGTTGCATAATAAGGTTTTGTTTTCCCCTTACAATCGGTACTCGATAGGGTCAAGGGGTATGCAGAGTCGATAGATCTTGGGATAGGCATTATATATAGTAAACTTCTAATTTTTATTCCATCTGCCAAATTCCAGCTTGATCGCTTAGATATTAAAGTCACAGTGTCGCCAGTGTCGCCAGCAAGTATGCAATGCTTTTTGGGGTATTCCTCGGTCGGCACACACCCAACCAGCCTTGCTCCTCCCGGCTTCGGGGTTGGGACATCGGGGGTCAGTGCAAAAAGCCAACTTTAGTTTGAGTTCTACATTCAAGCTTGAAGCAGGCCAAGGCAGAGGGGCGAAGATAGGGCGCACCAAACGGGGGTGGCTAGCCGGGGCATGTTTAACGGCTTGTTGGCCACTTTACGCCCCGTTGTACCGTTGTACGTGGTACGTAGTACGTGGGACGTGGCAGCACAGAAAGCTGGAAAATATAGAAAAAAAATACATAAAAACAAAACGAACTTTAAAATAAAATAAAGGGAGGAGAGCCAAGAAAATAAGCAGCATACACACCTACTTTTAGTTGGTGTGCGTCCGCGTGTGTTTGTGTGCTAATTAAGGGTGTTACAACACACACACACACACACACACACACTGTGAATCCTTTCGATGCAGCTGCCTTAAATCCAACAGCCACCGAAATGGAATTCCATATGAGCTGTAATTCCTGACCTCCGAATGAATATTGCAAATTATAATTGCGAGTTTTTGGTTGCAGAAAAACAAACGCATATATTTCCGTAATACCAAGAAGATTTCGCTAATAAATTAATCAACGTTAGAAATAATTAAAGAGAGAGAGAAAGGGAGACTTTAAAGTGTTGCCACACCAAGAAAGTAAGATAGAAGGAAGCCTGCCTGCTGCCCACGCAGCGCGCTGCAAGGTTTACAGGCAGCTCAAGTCTCTTCCTGACCTCTGAATGAATATTGCAAATTATAATGGCGAAATTTTGGTACCAGAAAAACAAACGCATATATTTCCGAAATACCAAGAAGATTTCGCTAATGAATTAATCAACGTTAGAAATAATTAAAGAGAGAGAAAGGGAGACTTTAAAGTGTTGCCACACAATGAAAATAAGAAAGAAGGAAGCCTGCCTGCTGCCCACGCAGCCCGCTGCAAGGTTTACAGGCAGCTCAAGTCTCTTCCTGACTTCTAAATAAATATTGCAATTATAATAGCGAGTTCTTGGTAGCAGAGAAACAAATATAACAGTTTCTGTAATTTTTGCTAATACATAAATCACCGCTAGAAATTAAAAAGAGAGAGAGCGAAAGACTTTAAAAGTGTTGTCTCACCAAGAAAATAAGAAGAAATGCAGCCTGCTCCCCATGCAGCAGCTCAAGTCTCTTATTAAGTTGCAGTTTTGTGGATCTTATAGTTTACGCTATGCTGGCAAAATGTCCCCGGACAGATGTCAGGAACATGTTCTGCCTTTGCGTTTTGCGTGGCCGCGTGTTGGTGGAGGCTGGCGGAAAATCAAAGACAGCATCGGTGGTGTGGCAGGTGAAATGTTTTAAATGCCATCCACTAGCTGGGGAGCCGGGGGAGCCGGCTTGGAGCCCATTGAAAAGTACAAGCAGCACACACTCACTCCCGGCACTCAGCTGGCAGCATGAGCACATGTGTATATATATTATAATACACGGAACGGAAAATCTATATACGTATGCTAACAGGAATGAATGGCATATAATTAAATACATATCAAAAGATATTAATTACTTTTATATAAGCAATTTCAGCTAAAGTTTCAAAGTAATTCAAGTAAAATTAAAGCTCGAAGATTGCTTAATTTTTCGCCGTGCCTAGGTGCTTCATTCATTGACATCTGTACACCTGCACACCTGCATTTGTATTTATATTTATATTTACACTCATATTTATGTGCTATTTGTTTATTTTATTTTTTTGCTTTTTTCGCAGGGTCTCGCAACGCGCCAGCAAGCTGGCAAGTGCTCTTTGGGAAACTGCAGCGAAATGCAAAATGCGAAATGCGAGGGGCGGCGACAAATGAGTTTGAGTTTGAGGTTGGCAGGCCCACCTCCTCGTGGCATGGAAAATAATATGATTTTTCAGCGGCAGCGGCCAGGCGGTAACTTCGCAGCTTCCATAACTTCGTTGGGGAATCGATCAATTAATCCATTCATCCATCAACGAGTCATACTTCAGCCACCAGCCAGCAGCCACCAGCCACTAGCCACCAGCCCGGCAGGTGGCCAAGACCCCAGACCCCAACTCCTTGTCTAGACATCTGTCATAGCCATCATTTGGCTTTAATCGCTTTTTCCCTCCTCGTAACCCCTTGAAGCAATGGCGTCATCGGGTCGTGCCTCCCGACAGCCCGCGACGGCGAAAAAGCTTCCACAGACATATGATTTGTTGTTGGCCAGAGCGCAGAGCAAAGCTCGGCCAGGCTGGAAGCCAGCTGGCACTTGGCCAGTGGAAGGACTCCTTCGAGAAGTAGATCCCCCGAACCCACTGAAAGCTCTGGCTCCTGCAGCCAAAGCTCTTCGAAGGAAGCCGAAATGCCGGCCGAGGTGGAGTGCAAAATCTGGAAATGGACATATGGTAAGTTCCGACGATAGAAATCCCCCCTTCGAAGCTTCCTGCATAGCAGAAAATCTATTCGGGTTTGAAGCCATTGCCATCAGCATAATGTCCCGAATTATGTTCGTCTGCTGGCTGAGGGGCACTCCCCATCCATGTCCTTGTCAATGTCCTTGTCCTTGTCGCCGTTGTTGTAGCTGTCAGCAGGCAACAAATTGAAGGCGTCACCAGTTTGTGCTTCGCTCGAATGTGAAGAGATTTGAATGGTCGATTTGGAGACAGATTTCCAAGAACCAGGAAGGAATTTAAACACATTTTGGATTTTAAAATGAAGGACTTGACTCTAATTAAACGCAAGAGATCCGTTTAGTACCTTATAAGGGAAAAGCATTCATGCTTAACTCTTAAATATATCGAAGATATCGATCTTTCTTGGGAGAACTTCCAGCTAGTTAAAGGCTTTAATTAAACCCAGCTTCAACAGTTTCCTTGGGTAATTGAAGGTCAAAGTTGAATACAATTCCTCCCTCATTTCGGCTCCAAAGTCTTCGTTTCAATGGAAGCTTGGTAAGACCCAGCGATTACTTGTGCCATGTCCATTGCAGTGCTTTCAGAGCGTTATCCCTGCGGGAGTCCTCAAACATCATTCCGACGTTTCCATTTTTTTTTGTATTTTTCTTTTTTTTAGATTGACTCAACGAAAACTTTCGGGCTATTCACAGCGCCGAATAACCTGTCTCTAGTCAGTCCAGTCCCGTCCCGTCCCGTCTCCTCCTCCTCATCGCCTCCAGCTTAGCACTCGACGAACGAAATCCGCTTAAATGCCATTTCCGGTACGGCATGGCAGGGTGTTGCATGCGTTTTTTCTACTTTTTTTTGTCACCATTTCTGGACGGAACAGTGAAACGTACGGCCAACGGGGATGTCCTGACTGGGTGGTATTTCCTCGAATGGCGACGAATTGAGTTGAATTTAGTGTGGGGACAAGTGCAGCTGCCACAGAGTTGCCTTTTGTCAGTTTGTTAGGGGCAGAGGCAGGCTGGCTCTCCCCCAGAAACGCCCCCGCCTCGGGGCCAGCTGCATTGCAGTTGCCATATATTCATTGCACCATCACCATTACCATGCCCTCCTGCCTCCTTTCGTATCTCCTACACTCGTTGACCAAATTTTATTTCCCCTGCACTTCAGTGGGGTTTAGGGTTTCAAGGGGTGCGAGGTGCTCGGTACTTGGTACTTGGTGCTTGGTGCCCGAGGCGCTGGTTGCTCGGGCAGCTTAAATATCAACACTTGACACTCACCATTGTCGCCGGCACTTGGCACCCGGATTTTCTTTGTGCGCCAGGCCAGGCGGGGATTCGGTTCGCCGCTGGGTCCATCTCTTCCGCCTCAGAGCTCTTTTCCTTCTCCTCGTTGACACTGGTCGGTCCCAGTGACATGTTAATTGGACTAGTAACCTCGCCATTTAAAGTAAAGTGTGGTTTAGGTTTTAATTTAATGATGACATGACATGATGTATTTTATAAATCGAAAAGTGAATTAATTACATTTCTATCGAACAGAATTCGATCGGCATTGGATATTGGGAAATCCAAATGATCGGAACCTCCTGGAATGCTAGATTTAATTATCTCCGATTTAAATATATTCAAAACTTACATTTTACCATTTCTGAGCCTTTACATAATTCAAACAGAATCTAAAACGGGAAAAACTTGCTGAAATAGAATAAAAATAAATGTAAATTGGCAAAAGCAACAAAACTTCAGGACTGGGGTCAAACTAAGAAAAGTTTTGATTAATTAGCCATTCATGATATCAGGGCTCCTTTTTCTTTTACATAGATATGTATAAACCCACAACTAAGCAAACGACTGAAGGAGAATCAATCGATGAATAAAGGAAATGCAAAATGCAGGCAAGTTGTTGCTGTTAGCCGAGAGTTTTATGTTTGTATGTAGTTGTTGGCTGGTAATAAGAATGGGAATAACAAAGCGGGGCCACAAAAGAGAGTTACTCGAGCCAGAACTCGTTGTTCGCTCCACATTCCACATTCCCGCCGTTCGCAGTTTCCAGTTTCCAGTTCGCAGTTCTGCTCGCCTGTCCGAATTGGAGCACTTATTGTACAAAAAATGACGGACGCACCACCGGCGAACCAGGGAACCTGGCCAAAAGGGCGGAACCTCTTCGATGTGAAGATGGTTCTTTTAATAACTCCTTCATTCATTCCTTTCTTCATTCATTTTGCCTTGAATTTTCATTGCGCGCCTTTCGTTTTAACGAAAACGTTGAAGCTTAATTTTGGGATAAAAGCTTAGCCGAGTCGCGAACCACCCACACTCAGCTCTCTCTATCTTCGGCTGCTACAGTTGTCCCACTCTAACCAATCACGACAGCCGCTGCAGCTTCCCCCATGTGCAATGTGAGAGTGGGCGAGCAAGAAGGGAGACAAAGACAAAGACAGAAAGAGAGTTCGCTCCACTACTTTCCGCGCTTTTGTCGCTCCAACGGATTCGGACTCAGATTTGGGTCGTCGCGTTGCCACCGCCTGCTGTTCGCCTGGTCATCCGTCTAGGGCAAGTTCCTAGAATGTTCATTCCAATAAGACATGCCGATATGCTCCATGGCGGCCATGGTTGCAAGTTGCAACTTGGGTTGTTTGTAAAATCCATCAAAAATGTGCCGGATGCAAGCATTTTTTATTAGTCGTAATCGCCTTTGGAGAATAAGTTTTGACATTTTACAAATAACGAAAATCAACGAAATACATTGTGTACATACATATCTGTTTTTTTAGTTATGTATAAGGCTTTTCTTTTAAACTTGTTGTCAATCTCTTGATTATCTTGCTGTCGCGGGCCGATAATTGATCTAGATAGGCATAATTAGTAATTTATTACTGCACTCATCGTCACACTTCGCAAGATCTACGGTTTGTGGGCAACTCCACTTGCTTTAAATCGGTTGTACATAAAAATCACAACTTACTATTTCGTTGGGAGCTCTTGTCTCCCATCCGGGTTCCCCCATTTGGCCAACCAATTAAGTGTCTTCGCCACAGACATCTCGGGAAGAGCCGACAACCCTAGTGGCGATGTTGCAACGCAAAAAACGGCTCCAACGGACGCCGGCAAACTCGTAGAATTCACCCGAACAGAGCAGGTGACCAGAAGCGCCAGCAGCGGCGGAGGCGCGACCAACATGTTGCGGCGACAATCGAGACAGCGATTGTGTTGGGGGGGCTGCTGCTGCTGCTCCGGCTAAGCTGAATCTGCACTCCACTCCAATACAACTTCCATTACTTACATATGTATGTTTTAATTGTCATTATTTAAATAACTTACTCAGAACTGGAGCTTGTTTTTGCCGAAACCAGCTGACTTGCTGGTGTAGGCAGGACTACGGTTGGCAGCTGATTTGGAATTGAGGCGCCGGCGGCACACACGCGCGGATGCAATGCACAAGCGTTAACACTTTCGATTTCTTGTTCCAACCTGGCGCTGGCCGCTGACCAGGCGCGCAGCTTTACACAGCCGATGACCGGCAACAATTGGCAAGCAGCTGGGCAAGAGCGAGACGACTCTACTTGGCCCCAATGGCTTCTCTCTCTCTAGTTCACTACTCTCACACACACACAAACGCTCAGAGAGAAAGAAATACACACACTTTGGGGCTGCTGCTGTTGCTGCGTGGGCGAGCGCAATCTCTCGCTCTTTTACTTAGGGTGGCCATGAGATGGCAATGTCCTTGTATAAAAAACAGTTTTCGTGCACAGGCGCTCATCGAGCTGCAGCCGGTGGAGGAGGCAATGTGGAACAGCATTGGCAAAAGCAGGCCATCTCGCTCTGACGAGTTAACGGCAAATCGCAACATGTTGCCGAGCAACATTTTCTGGGGCCCCTCTCTTCATAAAGCTTGCACAGAGTGAACGCTCGTTAAATGCAAAATTACAGTAGATCCTACATATGTGGAAAGTTAAATTGGAAGTCAAAGGGAGCTAATGGGAATAAATAATAAATATTGTTTGGAAAGGAAGTGAAGAAAACTAAGAACAACGAATGCAAATGAAAATTTTCACCTCAGATGCGCTATGTAAAAGTATAAAATTAGCTAACTTTGTTAACGGCCACTATTTTACTGACTTTAAAAATAGCTTAGTTAAAATTATTAATCATTAAAACAAAGATTTATTTTAAGCCCTACCATTTTCCAGACTGTGTTTTTCCCTGGCGTTATACTGTTGACTTCCCCTCCCACCAAATTCCAGTTCCAGTTGCCCTTTTTTCCAGCGCCCACTGTACTCGCTCTCTTGCGGGAGTTTCGAGTTGTCTGCCTGCCCCTGCAGATCCAGGGGCGTTCCAGCCAGCTGCCGCTGCTGCGAGCCTGTTCGAAAATCGACTGACTGAAGGCCCCTGAAATCGTCGCACGAGTTATCGACGACGACGACGACAAATGGCAAGAGACGGGCGCTGTCCTGACCATTGCCGGCGGACGCTTCGGACGCTTCGGATACTTCGGTGCAGCGTCGGCAGCGACTACGACTGGCACTGAGAAGGGGCCTGTGTGTGCAGAAACTCATTAAATGCTCCTTCGTTTAATTAATCCACCACAACTGCTGCTCCACCCCCTTTTGCATCGCTTCCCCTTCGTTCCTCCTTTCTTTTTCGCCCAAGCCAATTAGTGGAAAACGACCCCCGCAACCGCTCCCGTTTCCACTGACCACAGACGACGACGACGGCTTCTTCATTAGCCGCGCGCACATTTCGACCTACGGATTTCGCAGCGCATCTTCTTCTATCCTATTACGCTAACATCTTCTTAATTAAAAAGCTGACAACGCCCCCCCGGCCACACGACCCCCGCCCGCAGGCTGATTTTTAATTGCTTAATTGGGAACTGCGTGGAAATCCCGTCGAGAATGGCCAACGCATCCCAGAGAGCACCGCCGCCGCCGCAGCTGCCGCCTGTTGCTGGGCAATTAAAACGCAGCCGCAGATGCTGGGGAAAGGGAGGAGGAGGAGCCAAGGAGGAGCAAACTTCGTCAAGGTCGTGCGAGCCGAGCAGCCACCACGCCCTAGATACGCCTCAAACCCGGCGTGGCTAACAGGCGCCCAGTAAGCGACAGGACACGGAGCAGGACTCGGAAGCACGAGCACGAGATGCTGCTGACGCAGGACACGAGATGCTGAGATGACGATGTCTCATGCAGCGTCGGATGCGGACGCGGATGCGCAGGATGTGGACGGCGCAAAGTTTTGGCCACAGCTAGCCCCGGGGCCCAAAGTTCCAGTAGAAAGCTTTTTGGGGGGCGAAAAGCTCTCGTCCAGGATTGAATCTTAAACTATGGGAGTGGTAACGGGGGAATCCCTGGTACAAGGAAGATATGAGAAGGTTGCGTCATAATGGCTAATCCTTGTCCTTGTCCGGCCTCAAGCTTTTTTGGCAGCAGCTGCAAGGTTACTTAGTTATCCCAATCATAATATTACATCACTCAGAGACAGAGCTGCCCACACAAAGCACCCGAGGATCGTGAGTCATTCGGTGAGCTTCGTGGGTCCTCTGGTGCTCCCAGTTCCCCGATTAAAAAGAAAGATAGACCCAAATCGATGTCAATTCTTCATAAGTTTTATTTTTGATGGTTGCTCGCGGGGAGCCGCTCATAAATTGTATGTACGTACAGGGGTCAGCCCGGGGGATGTGTGGAGTCGACGCCCGTTCCGTTGCACTCCTCCGAGAAGGACTCCACGCCGCTTCGCTTCGCTTTGGTCCGGTCGCTGCCGTTGTCCTCCAAGTGACACCCTTTGCTTGTACGCTTTTACGCATTTAATTTGTATAATTGTTGCCTTTCTTTTTGGTTAGTCATAGTTCCATATAATACGGTATTACATAGTGTATATAGTAAAGTATATTATGTATAATGCATGTGTATATGTGTATATAAATTTAGTTAACATTAATTCACCAAATACTCAATGTCTCTCTCCGTCTATCGTCTGCATCTGTAGCTCTCGTGGTCTTCATTCAAACGATCTAATACTCTTTGTTAGTCCATCTTAACGCTCATATTATTCAAATGTATAAAAGTTCAGTTGCCACAATTTGTTGTAATTGAAACGAGAGATTGATTGTTGGAGAGATTGGGGGGGTGCAGATTGGGCTGGGGTAAGCGGGACTGACAATTAGTCTTTGGCACATTCAAAATCGATGCAATCGACAAAGCTGATATGTTACGGAAATCAAAGGCCCCGCCGCTGTCTGTGTGTGCTTAGAGGAATCAAGAGGGGAGTGATACGAGGCTTGAAAGACTGGGGTTAGTTCGATCTTTAGTAATATCTTTATTAGGCAGTCGTAAAAGGGGAATTGGGGGCTTAGCACAGTGACAGCTGATCTGGGGTTCAAGAGCTCCATCTTATCGGGGGTTAGAGATAATATATATATTTGCTAGAACAGCTATTTGCACTTCGGACATCTTCGGCAAGCTTCGTGTGCGATATCTGGATGAAAAGGCGGGGCAGCTCTGCTTTAGAGGGAATATACATATTTTTCTCAGCACTGGGAAAACAAGGATAGCTCCTGTGAGGCGGTAACAATTCAAGAGCGAGAGAGAGCTGGTCAGTTGGTGGCTAAGACTATGGTAAAACTCTTGGCTAAAACATTCGCTGATATTCTCTTTTTTTTTCTTTTTTTTTTTTTTGGCATCTTGTGCTGTGTAGTGTGTAACGTTCAAGTTCGTTTGCTTTGGGAGGATCTGAGCTGCTGGGGCACGCTGTAGGTTTCCGGCTCTAGCTCGTCGGCTTTGGGGGTGGTGGTCTTGCTGACCCAGACCTCGGACACGGACTACACATCATTACTAACAAGACAAGAATTGAGCGTGCTGCGACAAAAATAAAAGCTAGACTAAACCGGAAGATATGATAACCAAAATTCACTGAAGGATAGGAGATAGAGGAAAAGCGGCAGCTTAGAGAAAAGGCAGAAGAACAGAGAGAAAACTAAAATTTTTTGCGGAGACACAGATGTTGTTGCGCTCGCATATTGCCCACCCTACCTACGATCACCTGCCGCAAGAGCATGGCTCTGGTGATCCCTTTTGATTCTTACGACCGTGGAGTCATCATTCGAGTCGGTAAAAACACAGAGATTTAAGAATTCATGATTTCATTAGACATTAAGATTTAATATAAATGTACTGATTAAGGCTAACATTACGTTTAAATTCATTTTTTTAGAGGCAGACAGAGAATTAGACTATATATGTATACTCTTAAAGTATTCAAAAATTTTAAAAATAACATCTTTAAACATAGTTCTTTGTTTAATTAATTTAAATTTTTGTTTTGAACGCTGCTCTAAGTTGAATTTATTTGAAAGGCTAAATTAGTTCACTTCATTTCTCATTACTTCATAAATTGCCATAATTAAAGTTAAAATTTTAGTAGAGATAGTTCATTAATTTAATTTTCTTGCGATCTCCAATTTAGAGTAATTCATTAATTCAATTTGTAGCGACATTTAATTCAAGGTAAACTTTTAGCATAGTGTAGAATTTTCATGTTTTATTATTTAGCTTTTGTTTAAACTTTTAAAAATAATGTTCTTTTATTAACACTCACGCATCTCATCCATCGGCGAAAGATCGATCTCCCTCGAAGGTGTGCTGGAAATTAATGGTTGTTTGGCCTGGCCCAGTGTAAGCAGTAGGCTGGCTTTCATCGTGTTAGTAGAAACAAAAGCAATAAAGAGATACCCTACTCTTCGCTTTGAGCAAGAGAACTAATTAATTTTGCTTAAACCTAAATTTTAAAATTACTTAAATATTTTCCAATAAATTTTCCTTCATAATTTTTCAAAGATAGTTCCTCTCATTATTTTTGGCTTCTAGTTTCAGCAAAAGTTTGCATAAAAAAAATCAGAGAAGGCTTACGTAAGCGTTACGCCATGCCATGTAGGTTAAGACCGTTTGGATAAAACAAAACTGGGGCACATCTTTTCCAAAGATTAAAAATCCTTCAGATTGGACATTTAATTCGCGCAGTTAATTCGCATTAAATTCGCGCATACACAGCGGTCGGACGACGGACGTTGCCTATGGCTACTGATCGGGACTACCCATTAGTTATGATCACTTCACCGAATATAGGTTAAAGCAGCAAGGGCACAGAGGTCATGCCAGGGTCAAACAATTTAAACTGCCGATCACTGCCAAACATCACCAACAAAATTTTCCGCAACTGCATAGCCGGCCACTTAAGAATGTCGCGCAGGCGTGCTGGTGGCCGATTTAACTGCACTAGAGTTAGGTATTCATCCCTCCTTCGGCTTCCTAGCCCGTCATGCCCCGCTTAGGGGGTGCTCCTCGGGACCGGAACTCAAAAACTGCTTGCTGGGGTCAATCTGTTGATTTTAAATTCACCACAATAAGCAACCAATAACCGAAACACGCTTTTCGAAATATTTACCCGCTGGATGATTGTCCCCGGTGAAAATTTAAGGGGTCTCCCAAGTATAACCCCTTTCACTTGGGTACTGGTCGACGCCAGACGGTCGCCTTGCAACCTTCGTAGACACTTTCCTGTGACCTGTGCAACAAAAAGGGTTACGCACTTCACCCAGACACTGCCAGCTTTCCTACTCACTTGAGTTTGCTTAAGCTCCGGCCAGTTAAATTTCTTCGCACTCAAATTTGTATGCTGTCCGCTTGGACTTAACTCTCATTTAAGATTTGGTCTGCGAGAAGCAACTCCAATACTTGTGCACTCCACCGGATCTCGATTTGAAAAGAGTTTAGCACGGAAATAGGTGGAGCGACCTAGGTTCAGGCTTAGCAGCAGCGAAAAATTTCCTAATTGGAACAAGAGCTTTCCAGATCTTCCCTGGCGCCGCTATGAGCTATCTGTTATATTTTCCCTAAAATCTGTTCAGGCAAATACCACAAAAAAATGCAGCTCACGAATTTTATGCACATGCACTAAAAGCTCGGCTTAAAAGTTGCCAAAAATGTTGTCTGCTTTTGAGCTGAAAAAAAAACTTGGCCTAAAGCTTTTATGATCTGTAGCCTACTTCTAGGTAAAAAAAAATATCTCGCGGCTCTTCAGTCGCCACTACAAAAGCCCCCCGGTAACATCTGGCTAGGGTATATATCTTACTGATACCCTAGACTGATGCCGACTGAAGACATATCATTGGCGAATATCTTTCGCATGGTATGTACCCAATGGTTTCCCTTGCAAATCTTCTAGCTCGTAGTAAGAGTTTCCTAACCTTCTGCGAACTCTGGCTTTTACAAAGGAAGGACCGAATTTAGCATTGTATCCTGTCTGGAAACAACTTTGCTTAAAATTCCTACGAAATACTTCTTGCCCTTCTGCATACGAAACAACTCTAGCCCTAAGATTGTATTTCTTCTCGTTTTCGGAGTGCTTCGTTAACATCCGTTGGCATGCTTTCTCCCGCACTATCTCGAACGAGTCTTGACGGTCAAATTTTAGGGATCGGTCATCCAATAGGTTGAGCTTCCTCAACAAAGAATACGTGGAGCCAGAAGTAATCATGTGTTGCCCGAAAACCATGTAGTAAGGAGATGTTCCTAGGCTTGAATGTACGGATGATCTCAACGCACAACTAATCCTATTTAGGTATTCGTCCCAATCTTTCTGATCAGGCCGCAAATACGCTCTAATTGCAGAGATAACAGACCGGTTAACGCGCTCAGAGGCGTTAGCCTGAGGCGAATGCACAGCAGTCAGCGTATGCCTAATGCCGTACTGCTGCATTAATTTCTGAAAAGCGTGCGAACGGAATTGAGATCCATTGTCAGACACTATCGTTTCGGGAGTGCCGTACGACATAAACAACTCTCCGTCCAAATATTTTATAACGCAACCTGCATCTATCTTCTTTACTGGTTTAAGAAAAACATACTTGGAAAAATGGTCGAGAACGATAAAAATCCCAATATTTCCACTTCTGGATCTGGGGTATGGTCCAAGAAAATCTATAAATAGTCTTTGGAAAAATCGTTGACTTTCCGGTGCTTTTCCTAAGGGTGGTCGCAAAACATAATTTGGTGCTTTTGTGGTTTTGCACACCTCACAAGCATTTATATAGGCCTTAACATCTGTCACGAGTCCAGGCCAGAAATAATAACGTCTAACTCTTTCAATGGTCTTGTGTATCCCACCATGAGCAGACAACGAACTATCGTGAGCGCGAGAAAGTATCTCAGGAACCAGTTCCTTCGGCACCCAGAGCTTCCAGGCATATTCATCGTGCACTTGCTCTCCTGTCAAATGCTCCGCCTTTCGATAAATGTAACCGCTATCGGTCCTAAGATCCGGAAAATTCGTCTGATTTGCACTCACTTTCTGCACGAGTTCGGTATATTCCGCTGATTTAAAGTGATCGGAATTTAGATCTACGAGAAATCCATCCCGCAAGTCTATTGCAGCTATCACGTCTTCGTTTACCCGAGACAAGGAGTCGGGAACTACGTTAAGCGAACCTTTGCGATGCTCAATCTCGAAATCATACCTTTGTAAGGCCAAAGCCCATCGAGCTAGACGCGAATTTAGGTCATGGTTAGACATCAACCATTTTAATGACGCATGATCGGTTATGATTTTGAATCTATGTCCTTCCACATATGCCCTAAAATTTTTAAGAGCCACGATCGCAGCGAGACATTCTTGCTCAGTGACGGTATAATTTCGTTGCGCCTTATTTAATTTCTTCGAAATGAAGGCAATAGGACGCTCATCTCCTTCTTCCGAAACTTGGACTAATACAGCTCCAACTCCGGTCTTACTCGCGTCGCAATGTATTGCGAACGGCTTCGAAAAATCAGGACTGCATAAAACAGGAGCCTCGCTAAGACATTGCTTTAGCTTCTCAAAAGATTCTACAGCTGCTTTTGTCAAACTGAATCTTCTTTTCGTGGTCATCAGATCTGTTAAAGGGGCAGCAAGAGACGCAAAATTGGGAACAAACTTGCGATACCATCCGCACAGACCCATAAACTTCGCAAATTACGCAAAGTCTTTGGCAAAGGAAAATCCCTGATTGCGGCAACCTTTTCGGGATCGGTTCGGATTCCTCCATCGCCGATTATGTGGCCCAAATATCGCACCCTCAGCATGCAGAAATGACTTTTGCAAATATTGATAGTCAAGCCTGCACGCCTAATGTGTAGCGCAACCTCTCTTAGCACTTCTAAATGCCTCTCAAAACTTGAAGACACTATCAGCAGATCATCTAGGTAAATGAAAACCTCGTTTCTCAGATGAGCTGGCACCACTTTGTCCATCAATCGAGACATTGTACTTGTGGCATTGCAAAGCCCGAACGGCATAACTTTAAACTGATAGAGGGGTCTACCAGGAACAGTGAACGCCGTCTTGTCGCGAGAAGAAATTTCTAAAGGTACTTGCCAGTACGCGTCTTTTAGGTCAAGGCTTGTTATATATTCGGCCTTCGGCAAGCGACTCAATATGCCACTAATTTGTGGAAGAGGATATGCATCCTTTTCGGTGAAACTGTTCACCTTGCGACAATCCAAACAAATTCTGACCTTTCCAGGTTTCGTTACCATAACAATTGGAGATGACCATGAGCTGTCGGACTCTTCTATCACTCCTAGTTGTATCATCCTGTCAATCTCGGCATACATCGCCTTTTCAACGGCCGGTGAGACAGGGAAATGGCGTTGTTTTATTGGTTTAGCCATACCTACATCAATAGAATGTGATATAAGGTTGGTCTTACCAAGACCTTCTTGGCTAAACGACGGAAAACAATTAATCACATTCGATAGTTTAGCTTTATCCATCTCGGACAGTCTGTGCTGATCTACTTTGACTTTGCAGTCAGTCTCCGATGAGTCTAATTCAGCTATATTCAAATTTCTGGGAAGAAGATCGTACAGCCTCCAAAAATCTATCCCTAGATATAAATCCTGTTTCAGTGAGGGCACTATGTAAATTTTTAACCGATTCTTTACGTCGGCGTATTCCACCTCAGCTTGGAAAAAGCCTGTTATCTGCTGTGACCGACCATCGGCTGTTGTAGCACTACTCTTGATGACTTTGAAATCTCCTTTGGTCATTACCTCACGAGCTAAGTTACCTCCCACACAACTAATTGACGCTCCGGAGTCTAAAAGGCCGTAAACTATTCGATCTAGTACACGAATTGGCAAAAAGGGTCGAGGATCCTTTGGTCCTGTCGGTAGTGAATTTATATACTCGATGCCAATTCTACATTGCTTGACATTTTGCCAGAATGATTTTATTCGAGTAGAATTGCGAGACTTATGTTTTTGCAAATCATGTAGATAGTTGTCTACTGGTATAGTTATTCCCTTTAATATTGGGATTTTGCTATGTAGCAAAGGACTAGCAGGTATTTGTTGTTCGTCAGGGTATGGAAGTTGAGTAACATTTGCTGCATCTACTACTCTTCGGTCATCGTGGCTTGGCTCCGGAAGGCACTCGAAGTCTTCTGTCTGAATTGCGACTTCGACATGCCGGTTTTGGAGTTTTTTGAACACTTACTACAGCTTGGTTTGTAAGTATTTGCAGCTCCACAACCGTAACAAAAAACTCTTCTTTCAGATACACAATCCTGATATCTATGCCCTTCCTTTCGACAATTCCAACATAATAAGGAAAACGCTTCGACATCAGCCTCACTTTCGGATTCTGATTCTACCTGAGTTTCACATTCCTGACTAAATTCAGACACTTCTCGTCTGAACGGAGTGCTCCGCACGTAGCCACTGCACCGCTTAACATCGGCTAAGAAGGCTTCGCGCCTGCGACAAATCTGTCTTAGATCTGAAACAGTATTAACATCAATGTTCAAGATCTCATGTCTAATTTCTGGACGCAAATTGTTTCTAAGAACTCGAATTAATTTACTTGACGTCCATGGATGCTCCAGCTGATCGACTAGGCCAGATATTGTATCATAAAAACAATCAAAAGATTCATTTGGCTTTTGTTTAGTGTTCCTAATTAATTCTTCGATATCGCCATCGTCTCTGCTCTGGCGAAACTGAAGACGCAAAGCTGAACAGAAAGTGTCCCAAAGAATCTCGCCGTGCGCTTTATGATAACGCCAATAAAATTCATTGGCCTTCCCTTCAAAAAGGACGCTTGCGTGTTTACAAAGTAGATTGAAATTACTACCTAACGTCTCTCGGGTTAGTGTATCTACTCTATAAATAAAATTATCTACTGATACTCCTATTCCTGAATATTTTATCTTCCATCCATTGAGGATATGCACGACCTTATCTGGTCGGTTCACCAACTCGGACGTAGTGCTTCTTTGGGATGCGGGAGAGCCCGGTGCCAAGGGGACTTGTCTTGAACTGCTTCCGGTTCCATTCCTAGTTTCGACCCTATCATCATCATTACCCAGCGATCGACGCGACGAATGTTCACTCTCAGAATTGTCACTTTCACGACTGGTGCTTGCTAACGCCCTGGTTATGCTGTCAGTTACTGAATTTTGAATCAAATCGGTCATCCTTTCCGAAAGCGTAGCGAGTAATCTTCGCTCCATAGCCAGTAACGTTATAGCATTAGCTGTTAGAACACTTGAATTGCTAACCCCACTGTTATTAACTTGTGCACTTTGTCCTGAGGTCGAAGCTGTATTATCTAATGCTTGCTGAGCAACTGTATCTAAAGGCTGTCGTTTTTTCGACCCACTTCGGGTTTGTCTCTCAGATACCTCTATAGGCTTCGAAATTGCCTGTCTACTAGATACTTTACACACCGGACATTGTGCGCTATCCTTCCAATGAGCTTCTATACATCGCTTATGAAACTCGTGTTGACAACTGGTTATAAAAAGCTCAGCAGGATTTATATCTGCTGTACATAACGGACAAACGACCTTTGGGCTTGATTCAGCTCCTCTTTCCGGAGATCGGTCTAACCCCATCATTCCCACAAGATACGAAAATTTGGTTTGAATGCAAAAAAAATAAAATTATTGACGTTCCGACAACAGTTAACCAATCAACTGCAATCGAAATTTCTTTAAAAATGTTGCTTTGTTTTGTTTTTCGATAAGTAAAGCCAAATATAGAGAAGTAAAGATATAATATATATATACAAAAATGTGTTTACCGAACTCTTGATTAGATGTCACACGTCTCGAAGAATCATAATTAAAAAAATCAATTTTCTCGGAAATTTAAAGATTGGAAAGTGAAAACTTTTGATTAGATTTAAGCCCTATTCAAAAGAGGGAAGCTCTATTTCTTTATTTCGAATTCGGACAGCGATTAGTTCAGAGACAGCTACGCATGTATTCCAGAATATGATCGAAAGAAGCTAAAACTTCAAGGAAAAAGTAAAAGAATAAAAGAAGTTTTTTTTATACTCTTTCTGGATATGGCACGACTCCGAAGAAATGCCTATATTTTCCGTGTAGTTGAGTTTAGAGTTAAGAGTAGTTCAGTGACTTAGTGTTATAAACTGGGACAGAGGATGAGCGCTCTGTATTGCTTCCTCTGTTTTCCTCATCTTTACTAGCCACCTTGTCATCTCTTCTAAGTTAAGGAAAAAATCTTTTGCTTCCTTGTAAATCTGGCCAGTTGGGAATACAGATATTAACCTCAACTGTTTTCCAAGACTTATCAGAAAAACAAAAAAAAAATTTTTGATAGAAGCTTGAAAGAAATTGAAAGAAAGATAGAATTGTAGAAATAGAAATAATTTATTTACCCTCGAGTTTTATTAAAAAGAATCTTTTATAAATCCACACACGTTAAAACTCTGGCCAGTTAGGAATACCAATACTCGCAAAACTGTTATCCAAGAATTGTTTAGACACGAGGGAGTTAAATAATCAGGAATGAATTTGTTTATCCGCGAGTCTTAATAAAAATATTCTTTTACTAAGGCTCCACACGTTGAGCGCCACTTTTCTTATTAATAATAATGAATTATAACTGTAGTGTGTAACGTTCAAGTTCGTTTGCTTTGGGAGGATCTGAGCTGCTGGGGCACGCTGTAGGTTTCCGGCTCTAGCTCGTCGGCTTTGGGGGTGGTGGTCTTGCTGACCCAGACCTCGGACACGGACTACACATCATTACTAACAAGACAAGAATTGAGCGTGCTGCGACAAAAATAAAAGCTAGACTAAACCGGAAGATATGATAACCAAAATTCACTGAAGGATAGGAGATAGAGGAAAAGCGGCAGCTTAGAGAAAAGGCAGAAGAACAGAGAGAAAACTAAAATTTTTTGCGGAGACACAGATGTTGTTGCGCTCGCATATTGCCCACCCTACCTACGATCACCTGCCGCAAGAGCATGGCTCTGGTGATCCCTTTTGATTCTTACGACCGTGGAGTCATCATTCGAGTCGGTAAAAACACAGAGATTTAAGAATTCATGATTTCATTAGACATTAAGATTTAATATAAATGTACTGATTAAGGCTAACATTACGTTTAAATTCATTTTTTTAGAGGCAGACAGAGAATTAGACTATATATGTATACTCTTAAAGTATTCAAAAATTTTAAAAATAACATCTTTAAACATAGTTCTTTGTTTAATTAATTTAAATTTTTGTTTTGAACGCTGCTCTAAGTTGAATTTATTTGAAAGGCTAAATTAGTTCACTTCATTTCTCATTACTTCATAAATTGCCATAATTAAAGTTAAAATTTTAGTAGAGATAGTTCATTAATTTAATTTTCTTGCGATCTCCAATTTAGAGTAATTCATTAATTCAATTTGTAGCGACATTTAATTCAAGGTAAACTTTTAGCATAGTGTAGAATTTTCATGTTTTATTATTTAGCTTTTGTTTAAACTTTTAAAAATAATGTTCTTTTATTAACACTCACGCATCTCATCCATCGGCGAAAGATCGATCTCCCTCGAAGGTGTGCTGGAAATTAATGGTTGTTTGGCCTGGCCCAGTGTAAGCAGTAGGCTGGCTTTCATCGTGTTAGTAGAAACAAAAGCAATAAAGAGATACCCTACTCTTCGCTTTGAGCAAGAAAACTAATTAATTTTGCTTAAACCTAAATTTTAAAATTACTTAAATATTTTCCAATAAATTTTCCTTCATAATTTTTCAAAGATAGTTCCTCTCATTATTTTTGGCTTCTAGTTTCAGCAAAAGTTTGCATAAAAAAATCAGAGAAGGCTTACGTAAGCGTTACGCCATGCCATGTAGGTTAAGACCGTTTGGATAAAACAAAACTGGGGCACATCTTTTCCAAAGATTAAAAATCCTTCAGATTGGACATTTAATTCGCGCAGTTAATTCGCATTAAATTCGCGCATACACAGCGGTCGGACGACGGACGTTGCCTATGGCTACTGATCGGGACTACCCATTAGTTATGATCACTTCACCGAATATAGGTTAAAGCAGCAAGGGCACAGAGGTCATGCCAGGGTCAAACAATTTAAACTGCCGATCACTGCCAAACATCACCAACAAAATTTTCCGCAACTGCATAGCCGGCCACTTAAGAATGTCGCGCAGGCGTGCTGGTGGCCGATTTAACTGCACTAGAGTTAGGTATTCATCCCTCCTTCGGCTTCCTAGCCCGTCATGCCCCGCTTAGGGGGTGCTCCTCGGGACCGGAACTCAAAAACTGCTTGCTGGGGTCAATCTGTTGATTTTAAATTCACCACAATAAGCAACCAATAACCGAAACACGCTTTTCGAAATATTTACCCGCTGGATGATTGTCCCCGGTGAAAATTTAAGGGGTCTCCCAAGTATAACCCCTTTCACTTGGGTACTGGTCGACGCCAGACGGTCGCCTTGCAACCTTCGTAGACACTTTCCTGTGACCTGTGCAACAAAAAGGGTTACGCACTTCACCCAGACACTGCCAGCTTTCCTACTCACTTGAGTTTGCTTAAGCTCCGGCCAGTTAAATTTCTTCGCACTCAAATTTGTATGCTGTCCGCTTGGACTTAACTCTCATTTAAGATTTGGTCTGCGAGAAGCAACTCCAATACTTGTGCACTCCACCGGATCTCGATTTGAAAAGAGTTTAGCACGGAAATAGGTGGAGCGACCTAGGTTCAGGCTTAGCAGCAGCGAAAAATTTCCTAATTGGAACAAGAGCTTTCCAGATCTTCCCTGGCGCCGCTATGAGCTATCTGTTATATTTTCCCTAAAATCTGTTCAGGCAAATACCACAAAAAAATGCAGCTCACGAATTTTATGCACATGCACTAAAAGCTCGGCTTAAAAGTTGCCAAAAATGTTGTCTGCTTTTGAGCTGAAAAAAAACTTGGCCTAAAGCTTTTATGATCTGTAGCCTACTTCTAGGTAAAAAAAATGTATCTCGCGGCTCTTCAGTCGCCACTACAGCTGCTGCGCTTCTAATGCGATCAATGGAATCTAATTTGTTTAGTTTGCTTTCGTTTAGAGATAGAGTTTAATTCAATTCAACAAACAATGCGCTAAGGTTGTAACGTTTGCTAATAATTATATATCAATTATATATATGTATATATATTTCTTGTCTTTTTTGGGTTTACCATTTTCTAAACGTTTGCGTATTTTCTTTTTGATAAATTTGTAATATTTGTATAAGGCCGCTTGGGGCAACTGCTATGAGAATGCTAAAAATACCTTCCAATTCCAAACATATGTGTATACTCAGAGGGGGGAGATAGCGATAGCGGAAGTAGGGTATCCAGGATCGGGGTGATAGTTAGACTACGGATAATTGAAGCAAAAACCTTCTCATTCTTCTTACACTCTCTAAAATCTGGGGTCCCACCGAACCAGAGTCCTCTTCGATTCGTTTTCAATTTGATACTACAATTAGGGCTTGATGTCTTTTCATTACTCATTACTCGTTACTCGTTACTCCATACTCGTTATTCGTCTCTCGTCTCTAAATTCATTAAAACTCACTCGGCAATCTCTTTGCGCAAGATTCTCTTGATCCTGTTCTTTGGAACACTTGCATATGTATGTATGGGCGTGTTGTGGTGTGTTTTGGGGTTTTTAGGGTCTCTCTTACGTGGTAGTCGTTAATTTAAAGTTAGAATAAATACAGAGTACAAAAGATTCAAGTACAGTTAAGAGGGGGTTAGGGCAAAAAAAAAAAATACATATAAACAAAAACGTAAACTTGTATTACGTAAATAAAATCGCATAACAACTTAGAATTACGAGGGCACAGCAATCGAGTGTGTAAACTATGTATGTACAGCTCAGGCGGAGCAGGTAAATGGCGATGGACAGGGTCAAATGGAGGAGGCACTTGCCTAAACTAAACCATAAATCGTAAATCGTAAACGTAAGCCAAATAATAATAAATTAAATAAATAAAGATAAAGATAAAGATGCAGGGGGTGCGGAACGGAACGGAATGGAACGGAAACGGAACGGAAAAACCGAAAAACAGAAAACAAAACAAAAGTGTGAAATGCACGCCAACAACTCGGATGCTTTTATGGGTGGCGCTTACTTCGCCGCCTCGGTGGCGGTGGCGGAAACGGAGCCCGGCGTGGCCGACAGTGCCATCTTGGAGAGCGTGGCCAAGGAACGTTTCGGGAATGTGTTGCTGCCGTCCGAGGGGTCCGAGAACAATTTCCGGAAGCTAAAAAAACAACAGATATTAAGGCAATAAATAAAAGTGTATATTAGTTTCTAGTTTCGTTCTTACAACTTGCGAATTCCCGACTCGGAGCTCTTCTTCCACGGCGCATCGTCCGGCTCGTATGGCAGCGGTCCCTGCACAGGTGCATCGTGTCCAGGCGGCCTGAAAGTGAGATAAGTACCAAAGTATTACTAACTTTTCCCCAAACCAAACATGTAATAAAATAGTAAGCAAAAGCTAGAGGCATTAACTCGACCCTCTATCTGCTTTCCGGGTATTACTTCGATGATCGCATATAATGACATATTTAAATAAGGTTTAACCTTGCATGGAGCACGCAAATAAACGACAACAACTGATGATGAATCACCTGCTTAAAGACTGTTTGCATCATGGGGTCTATTTGAATATGGTTAGCACTTCACAAACCCAACAAAACGATGAGTCACGCCCTAATAGCGGCCCATTAATCATGTTTTTGCAATCGAAAGTCATTGTTTTGAGTTAAAAAACGTGAAGTGCGCCTAATTATGTATCTGTACTTCAAGCAGGAAGCCCTATTCTTTCACTCACGTCTCTCCGGCTGCTGGTGGCTCCACCTCATCCGCTTCGGTCGCCTCCTCTTCCTCGTCGTCGTCATCATCATCGTTGTCCGCCACATGACCATCGTCATCATCGTCGCTGTCATCGGAGCTGGAGAAATGGCGCTGGCGCTTGCCCTTCCCCTGACTGGTCGGCGGCGGTGGCTTCAGCTCCGCCAGCTGCTCATTGAGGCCATCGATGGTGGTCAGCAGCTCGTCCCGCTCGCTGATCAGCTCCTTCAGTTCGCGCGTGGTATAGCGCGGCCGATTGGGATCGTTCTGGCCGTCATCGTACGAGGCCACCAGATCCTCGTTCTCCTTCTCGGCCAAGCCCAAACGCTTGCGCAGCTGGTTGATCTCGCGGCTCTGGTCCTGCAGCTGGGCGAGGAAGTCGGCACGCTCCTCGCACAGCGTCTTAACCTGAGCCTGCATCAGCTTGTGGCGCCGCCGTGTGTCCCGCTCGGAGCCTTTAAGGCGCTCCGCTTGGATGTTAAGCTGTCAGGGGAACGAAAGGGATCAGATAGGGTTTAATGGAGACGATAACGAGTTACTCACATGCTCCAGCTCGCTGTACTTGTCCTGCAGTTCACGCTCGCGTTGCTTCAGCTCGTCCCGCTGCTTGTAGATCTGCTCCTTGAGGCGCTGCAGCACCTGGGTGTCGGAGAGGGCGCTGTGCAGCTCGTGGTTGGTCATGCTGATGATGCTTTCTGTGAGGCTGGCACCCAGTCCGGAGCTCTGGGCGGAGGCCGACTGCAAGTCCTGCGTCTGCTTGGCCAGCCGCTTGTTCTCGTCCTGCAGCGAAGAGACCAGATCGACCAGCTCGTTCGTCTCACTGCGCCACTGCTCCTCGATGAGCTCCAGCTCCTTCTCGAAGCGACGCCGGAACTCGGCCTTCTCCAGCTTCTCGCTCTCCAGCTGCGTCACCTTGTCGCGCAGCTCCTGAATGGTGGCATTCTCCCGCTCGTTCTTCGTGGCCAGCGCCTCCAGCAGCTCCAGCGTATTGATGATCTTCGGCATCAGCCCGCTGACGGCGTCCGTGCCGAAACGATCCATGATCCGCTCATACTCCTTGCCAATGTCCGAGGCCAAATCGTACACATCGACCACGCCGATGTCATCGATGGCGTCCAGGACCATTTCACCCATCTCATTGAGGTGGAAGCCGGGCATCCAGGCGTTCGAGGTCGGGACTCTAGATCCTGGCTAATCCTGCTCCGCTGAAGACCAGCTCCAGCTGGGAGTTCTATTGCCGTCTCCTGGACGCGGCAGGCACCTATCCAGATGGTCTCAGCAACCTAGAGGGTCTCCGCACAGGTGTGCTCCGCCAGGTGTGCTCCCAAACGGAGGCGGGGATGGGTGCAGGGGGCGACGGCAATCCAAGTCCGAACTTCGCAAACACACACACACACTCGCAGACTCGACACGGACACGGGTGTGTGAGAGTGGGAGAGCTGCGGCGTACGGGTATTGCTGGTATTTCGCGTTCACTTCATTGACTAATTCGTTGTTTCTGCGTTGTTTGCTGCATTGCATTCCCACCGCCTCTTTGCTTTTCGCAATTTCTTACTTTTTTTTGCGAGAGTCGAAGGCTGCAAAAAACACACAGTGTTGCCAGATGAAAATTTTGCTTTCCCCCTAAAAAATCTCAAAGAGTCGATATTTCCCCCTAAAAAATCCAGTCTTCCCTCTAAATTTAAAAAATGTTCATGAAATCAAAACTCTATAATTAATAAAATAAAAAAATAAAAATAAAAGTAAATAATAAAATATATCAAAGTTCCGAACTTTTAAAATAAAAGTCAAGTCACAAACCATTTTCGATCACTTTCGTTATCGTTATCATTTTAAATTTTAAAATATTTTTGTTTGGCGGGGGCGGTACAGCTCAGTCTCGTCCAGGACTCGCTGCAACAAATTTATATTTGTTGGCGCTGTGCCAAAATAAGAACTCCGGGGCTTAGATTTAAGTAATGTAAATATATACTTAAAATGGGACTTTCACCTCTTTTCCACCACACCTGCCCTAAGCGGGGCACAAGACGCCCGACTCGCCGGCCAACGCCGTCTGGGTGATCACGCCGCGCTTACGCTCCGCTTGGACTGCTGCCTCCTCCGCTGCCCTCCTCTGCTGCCTCTACGGCCACTGCTACAAAACTCCCCAACTGACTGCCCCGCCTCAGGACCTGCCTCGCTCTTTTATACCCCCCTGCAGCTGCCATTCAGCAGCTCTCTCTCCCGCCAAAACTTCTTCTCTCAATTTCTCCGCTTTCACTCCATCTCTCATACTGCTTTCTATACTATACTATAATTCCCAACTGGTTCTAGCAACTGCTGACCTATTATAGGGACTAATTTCCTCGGAAATTCCTCCGATGATTCCTCCGATGATTCCTCCGATGATTCCTCCGATGATTCCTCCGATGATTCCTCCGATGATTCCACCGATGATTGCTCCGATGATTCCTCGATCCAGGAATCCAGGATCGAGGAATCCTCGATCCAGGAATCCTCGAGGATCCAGGAATCCTCGATCCAGGAATCCTCGAGGATCCAGGAATCCTCGATCCAGGAATCCTCGATCCAGGAATCCTCGATCCAGGAATCCTCGAGGATCCAGGAATCCTCGAGGATCCAGGAATCCTCGATCCAGGAATCCTCGAGGAATCCTCGATCCAGGAATCCTCGATCCAGGAATCCTCGAGGAATCCTCGATCCAGGAATCCTCGATCCAGGAATCCTCGAGGATCCAGGAATCCTCGATCCAGGAATCCTCGATCCAGGAATCTTCGAGGAATCCTCGAGGAATCCTCGATCCAGGAATCCTCGATCCAGGAATCCTCGATCCAGGAATCCTCGATCCAGGAATCCTCGATCCAGGAATCCTCGATCCAGGAATCCTCGATCCAGGAATCCTCGATCCAGGAATCCTCGATCCAGGAATCCTCGAGGAATCCTCGAGGAATCCTCGATCCAGGAATCCTCGAGGAATCCTCGAGGAATCCTCGAGGAATCCTCGATCCAGGAATCCTCGATCCAGGAATCCTCGATCCAGGAATCCTCGATCCAGGAATCCTCGAGGAATCCTCGAGGAATCCTCGAGGAATCCTCGAGGAATCCTCGATCCAGGAATCCTCGAGGAATCCTCGAGGAATCCTCGAGGAATCCTCGAGGAATCCTCGATCCAGGAATCCTCGATCCAGGAATCCTCGAGGAATCCTCGAGGAATCCTCGAGGAATCCTCGATCCAGGAATCCTCGAGGAATCCTCGAGGAATCCTCGAGGAATCCTCGAGGAATCCTCGAGGAATCCTCGATCCAGGAATCCTCGATCCAGGAATCCTCGATCCAGGAATCCTCGAGGAATCCTCGAGGAATCCTCGAGGAATCCTCGATCCAGGAATCCTCGAGGAATCCTCGATCCAGGAATCCTCGATCCAGGAATCCTCGAGGAATCCTCGAGGAATCCTCGAGGAATCCTCGATCCAGGAATCCTGGATCGAGGATTCCTCGAGGATTCCTCGAGGATTCCTCGAGGATTCCTCGAGGATTCCTCGAGGATTCCTGGATCGAGGATTCCTGGATCGAGGATTCCTGGATCGAGGATTCCTCGAGGATTCCTCGAGGATTCCTCGAGGATTCCTGGATCGAGGATTCCTCGAGGATTCCTCGAGGATTCCTCGAGGATTCCTCGAGGATTCCTCGAGGATTCCTGGATCGAGGATTCCTCGAGGATTCCTCGATCCAGGAATCCTCGATCCAGGAATCCTCGAGGAATCCTTGATCCAGGAATCCTCGAGGAATCCTCGAGGAATCCTCGATCCAGGAATCCTCGATCCAGGAATCCTCGAGGAATCCTCGAGGAATCCTCGATCCAGGAATCCTCGAGGAATCCTCGAGGAATCCTCGATCCAGGAATCCTCGATCCAGGAATCCTCGATCCAGGAATCCTCGATCCAGGAATCCTCGAGGAATCCTCGAGGAATCCTCGAGGAATCCTCGAGGAATCCTCGATCCAGGAATCCTCGATCCAGGAATCCTCGAGGAATCCTCGATCCAGGAATCCTCGAGGAATCCTCGAGGAATCCTCGAGGAATCCTCGAGGAATCCTCGAGGAATCCTCGATCCAGGAATCCTCGAGGAATCCTCGAGGAATCCTCGAGGAATCCTCGATCCAGGAATCCTCGATCCAGGAATCCTCGATCCAGGAATCCTCGAGGAATCCTCGAGGAATCCTCGAGGAATCCTCGAGGATTCCTGGATCGAGGATTCCTGGATCGAGGATTCCTCGAGGATTCCTGGATCGAGGATTCCTCGAGGATTCCTCGAGGATTCCTCGAGGATTCCTGGATCGAGGATTCCTGGATCGAGGATTCCTGGATCGAGGATTCCTCGAGGATTCCTCGAGGATTCCTCGAGGATTCCTCGAGGATTCCTCGAGGATTCCTGGATCGAGGATTCCTCGAGGATTCCTCGAGGATTCCTCGAGGATTCCTGGATCGAGGATTCCTGGATCGAGGATTCCTGGATCGAGGATTCCTCGAGGATTCCTCGAGGATTCCTCGAGGATTCCTCGAGGATTCCTGGATCGAGGATTCCTCGAGGATTCCTCGAGGATTCCTCGAGGATTCCTGGATCGAGGATTCCTGGATCGAGGATTCCTGGATCGAGGATTCCTGGATCGAGGATTCCTGGATCGAGGATTCCTCGAGGATTCCTGGATCGAGGATTCCTCGAGGATTCCTCGAGGATTCCTGGATCGAGGATTCCTGGATCGAGGATTCCTCGAGGATTCCTCGAGGATTCCTGGATCAAGGATTCCTCGAGGATTCCTGGATCGAGGATTCCTGGATCGAGGATTCCTCGAGGATTCCTGGATCGAGGATTCCTGGATCGAGGATTCCTCGAGGATTCCTCGAGGATTCCTCGAGGATTCCTGGATCGAGGATTCCTCGAGGATTCCTGGATCGAGGATTCCTGGATCGAGGATTCCTCGAGGATTCCTCGAGGATTCCTCGAGGATTCCTCGAGGATTCCTGGATCGAGGATTCCTGGATCGAGGATTCCTGGATCGAGGATTCCTGGATCGAGGATTCCTCGAGGATTCCTCGAGGATTCCTGGATCGAGGATTCCTCGAGGATTCCTCGAGGATTCCTGGATCGAGGATTCCTGGATCGAGGATTCCTCGAGGATTCCTCGAGGATTCCTGGATCAAGGATTCCTCGAGGATTCCTGGATCGAGGATTCCTGGATCGAGGATTCCTCGAGGATTCCTCGAGGATTCCTCGAGGATTCCTGGATCGAGGATTCCTCGAGGATTCCTCGAGGATTCCTGGATCGAGGATTCCTGGATCGAGGATTCCTGGATCGAGGATTCCTGGATCGAGGATTCCTGGATCGAGGATTCCTGGATCGAGGATTCCTGGATCGAGGATTCCTGGATCGAGGATTCCTGGATCGAGGATTCCTCGAGGATTCCTCGAAGATTCCTGGATCGAGGATTCCTGGATCGAGGATTCCTGGATCCTCGAGGATTCCTGGATCGAGGATTCCTGGATCGAGGATTCCTCGAGGATTCCTGGATCGAGGATTCCTGGATCGAGGATTCCTCGAGGATTCCTGGATCGAGGATTCCTGGATCCTCGAGGATTCCTGGATCCTCGAGGATTCCTGGATCGAGGATTCCTGGATCGAGGATTCCTGGATCGAGGATTCCTGGATCCTCGAGGATTCCTGGATCGAGGATTCCTGGATCCTCGAGGATTCCTGGATCGAGGATTCCTCGATCCTGGATTCCTGGATCGAGGAATCATCGGAGCAATCATCGGTGGAATCATCGGTGGAATCATCGGAGGAATCATCGGAGGAATCATCGGAGGAATCATCGGAGGAATCATCGGAGGAATCATCGGAGGAATTTCCGAGGAAATTAGTCCCTATAATAGGTCAGCAGTTGCTAGAACCAGTTGGGAATTATAGTATAGTATAGAAAGCAGTATGAGAGATGGAGTGAAAGCGGAGAAATTGAGAGAAGAAGTTTTGGCGGGAGAGAGAGCTGCTGAATGGCAGCTGCAGGGGGGTATAAAAGAGCGAGGCAGGTCCTGAGGCGGGGCAGTCAGTTGGGGAGTTTTGTAGCAGTGGCCGTAGAGGCAGCAGAGGAGGGCAGCGGAGGAGGCAGCAGTCCAAGCGGAGCGTAAGCGCGGCGTGATCACCCAGACGGCGTTGGCCGGCGAGTCGGGCGTCTTGTGCCCCGCTTAGGGCAGGTGTGGTGGAAAAGAGGTGAAAGTCCTATTTTAAGTATATATTTACATTACTTAAATCTAAGCCCCGGAGTTTTTATTTTGGCACAGCGCCAACAAATATAAATTTGTTGCAGCGAGTCCTGGACGAGACTGAGCTGTACCGCCCCCGCCAAACAAAAATATTTTAAAATTTTTTAATTAGTTTCAAAATCGGCACGCCGCCTTTTTTTTTTTGCCTTTTTAAATTTTTCAGCTAAGTGCCGATTTTGAAACGAATTGAAAACTTTTGAAATATTTTTGTTTAAATAATTATTAATCGTCACAAAATTTTGTATCCGAAATTTTTTGAGTTGAATGTGCCATCGTCACTTTTACCTCACCTCGTTAAGAGGTGTTTTTGTTTGATTTCAGAAATTTTAAAAATGACATGTATATCCCATTGTTGTTATAAGTTTTTGTTTAAAACTCAAATGAGAAAAATTAACAAAAAAACATATATATATATATATATATATTAGGGATCATTGCTACTAATTTTGATGAGAAAGCGAATTTTCGGAGATATGTATGTGTTGTACCCCATTAAAAATTTTGAGATTTTTGCTCCACAATAGCTCAAATTTTCAAAATTTTCAGTTTTGCACTTTCACTCCCATTTCTCCTAAACTAATCAGTTTTTGAAAAATCTTAGTATGCAGTTTCAAAGAGGTGTACAATACCTTTCGATCAAGATATAATTGGTTCTGATCGGACTATCGTAGCAGATTTTCAATTCTACGGCTGTATATAGTAGTCTCCTTGCGCACCGCAGTCTCGGTGCTCATCGTCACTACGTGGAATGCCGTCCACAGTGATAAACGAAAATACAGTTTTTTAAATGCGCTTTTTATTCATTGCTAATTATGCCTTGATAAAGAAAAGTAATCAGTGGTATTTGGCACTGGTTTTCTCAATATTATAGTTCTTATATATAATTTCTTGGCAGTTATTAAACACTTCATTTAAATGTAGAGAGCTTTAAATTTAAGGAACCATAATTAGCTACGAAACCTTTGTTTCAAGAATTCCGCTTATACACTCCGTTTCACTTGAATAGCACACAAAATTTTTCATAATTAATTGTTCATCTCTCAGCAATGGCTTGATCTAATGCAATGATTGTTGCTGTTATTTATTCGTCTCCTTATCTACTCTCTTCCAACAAAAATTGGAAGTCTGGAAATGTACCGTTTAAATTTACCGTAATTTTCTTTTCAACTTGCTTCGATAACTGGCACCTTTTTTGTTTCACTTGAATAGCACATTTTAGATTTAGTGTCATTTCAGCAGCCAAGGAGATTGAATCAACAACGTTTTTTGATTAATTTGTGAATTTTATACATAGTTTAATCATTTTGTGCAATTATGGGTCGTGGAACGTCACTAAGTCACAAAGAACAGATCCAAATACAAACCTATATTGATTGTGACCTTTCTGTAGCTAATATAGCGAAAAAAATTGGAAGAAGCAGAAAAGTCGTATACAATTTTATCAAGAACAAGCAAAACTATGGAAATAATATGAAAGGTCGCAAAAGTAGTGTTCTTAGCGACACAGATAAGCGTGCGATTCTGCGGGAAGCCTCAAATTCTCATGACTCTGTAAGCAAGATAAGGGCAAAAGCAGGTGTTGAGCAAAAACTACTGTTTGGCGAGTTATTTCAAAAGCTAAACATCTTAAACGTTTGAAACTTAAAAAAAAACCACCGCTTAACCCCAAACGAAAGGAAGAACGGTTGACCTTTTGCCGCGTCAATATGTCATGGAGTAACGAGTGGAAGCGCGTAGTTTTTTCTGATGAAAAAAAGTTTAATTTGGAGGGGCCAGATGGCTACAATTATTATTTTCATGATCTGAGGAAAGAGACGCATCAATTGGAGCGTTTACATAGTCGAGTAGGCGGAGTTATGGTTTGAGGAGCCATATCGTACTATGGGACTTGTGAACTCCAATTCTTATCCTCAAACATGAATGCAAAAGCGTATATAAACGTCCTTGAAAAAGCTTTTCCACCATTGGAAAATTTTTTCAATCATTTGCCTTGGACATTCCAGCACGACAATGCCCCAATACACACTGCACGTGTTGTAAAATCTTTTTTAAAAGATAAAAATGTTAAAACTCTGAACTGGCCACCATACTCGCCGGATCTGAATATAATTGAAAATGTTTGGGGATGGCTGGCCAGAAAGGTTTATGAGTCTGGCAAACAATTTTCAACAAAAGAAGAACTAATTGACGCCATTCAAAGGGCCTGGGCTACAATATCCCTAGACTACATTAAAAGTCTATATGATTCGCTGCCCAACAGGATCTACGAGGTTATATCGAATAAGGGGGGCTCAACCCATTATTAAATTAACAAATATATATATATTAATACTCAATATTAAAGAAAAACACATTTCCTAATATTTAAGTTCGTTAAATATACTTAAAAAAAAAAAAAGTGCTATTCATGTGAAACAAAATTGTTGTGGAATTTTTTAAGTTTTTAAGTTTTTTGGTTAACATTTATTTATTGTTAATTTAATTTAAGTTTTGTTACTTTTCTTATATTTAAAATTGATTACACTATAAATAGAAACTTAAACATCAGCGAGTTTTCTTTTTGGTTAAAAGATTTCAAGATTTGAAATTGCAAATAAAAGTGTGCTATTCAAGTGAAACGCAGTGTAAGTTTAGAAAATATTTAGTTTTATTAGTCAATTCCCAACGTATAAATACAGAATTGATTTATTATTTTTTGGTACATGATCGCAGGTTGTTCGGAATTTCGGTTGCTGATCTTAAAGCTAGGATTCGAGGGCTCTTACACCCTAAATATACGGCATGGCATTTGAGAACACAGAGATTATTCAGTATGGAGAGGGATAGTGATCCTCCTCGCTGTCGCTATCGCTACCGCTGTATCCATCGTACCCATCATCCCAGACAATGGGCCACACGGCGTTGCGGGAACAGCTGCCGCCGAGCGCCTTGCAAAACGTATTAAAGGTGCTGGCCTGGCTGAAGCCTAGGATCTCCCGCTCCTCGTAGATCCGGTACGTAAATGTGCTCTCGTAGGTGCCCACAAAGTAGCGGGAATACGCGCACACCAGCTGGTCCACCACGGCCACGCCGCCATCTTTCAGCGCCCGCCGCTGGCCATTCGACTCCGGGGCAAAGTGCACGAAACGGAAGCGATAGAAGAGCTCCTTCAGCTCCATCAGCTCGTAGGGCGTGGCATCGCTGGCCACGAACACGGTGCTCACGTTGAAGGCGCGCATCAGTTGCTTCATCTGCTGGGCAGCCGCCTTCAGGCTGGGCGTGGTCGCCTCCCTCGAGCGCACAAAGTCGCCACGCCTCAAATGGGCACAGAGGTAGTCGCCGCCGCGGGCATTGCGCTTGGGCCGCTCCAGCTCCCACATCGCTGGCCGCTGGACTCCGGCAGAGGTGTCTGTGGTGGCCAGCGCCTGCTGGCGGAACTCGGCAGCCACCTGGCTCAGACGCGGGGCGAAGCGCATGGAGCGACGTGCCATCCAAAAGTGCTCGTCGCCCCAGTGATCGTGGAGCACGGTCTCGGCGCTGAGCAGGGCGTAGGTGCGCATATCGTCCGCGTCCTCCGGTCCCGTGGTGTCCTCGGCAATGGCCACGCGCAGCAGCTGCTCCAGCAGCCCGGCGCTGCCCTGGAAGCGGACGCAATGGAAGCGCTCTACTTGCAGCTCCGGTCGCTGCAGCAGCGGTCCGCCCGCCAGTGATTCCTCGCTGCACGGCTTGTCCGTCACGCGCTCGAACTTGTCCCGAAAGATGCCCTGCTCCAGCATTATCTCGTAGTGCTGCAGGCGGAAGGCGTGCGCTACGTGCACGAGCGGAGCTCCCGGACTGCCGAAGAGACGCTGCTCGGCAAGGAACTCGTCGTAGTCCAGCACGGGAGCGTAGCGGCGCAGGCTGGCCAGGTCGAAGAAGTGGCTCCACGGCAGCCCGCTCTGCTGCAGGCCCTGCGAGTGCCAGTGGTAGAGGCGTGGCCACGGCGGCAGTACCAGGCGCACATTTCGGAAACGTTTTCGCCGCTGTCGCAGCCGGCGCACGAAGACCGCCATGCGGATGTAGACATCGCGACGCAGGTTGAAGCCCTCGGATATGTTGACGTCGTACAGAATGTACACGGTGCCCCTCAGTTGGAGCACCTCTGGCGGGCAGGTGGCCGGCGGCGGCAGAATCCGTGCGAGAAGCCGCCGCGGGCAGGAGGCACTGTAACTGCGCGAAATACCACCGACGCCCCGGATGGCGGTATCGTTGCGGTGGCAGGTGGCCTCCTTGGGGCACAGCAGCAGCAGGAGCAGCAGGAGCAGCAAATGGAGTAGCAGCGCCCGCCGCATCTTTGTTTTCCGCCGAATAGGGATGGGAAAAATGTACCAACATATAAATATATCGTTATCGATATTTGTTTTAAAACTTGAACTTAAACTTTGAACGGTTCTTCATTTCAAAAAACGAAAAAAGCAATAATTAATATATAAAATGTTATAAATAATTATCTCTCTTATCTACTTATTGCTTTCAAAGTGGGAATGTCAACCTGCAGCAGCCGCGAAAGCTGGGAAAGCTCAGCGTGGCGGGGTAAGCTTTCGCTAATCTCGAACAGCTGACTTTAGCAAAACATTTCAGATTATTCGTATTTGTTAGTCAGAGAACTCGGAACCGAAACGGAGCGAGGAGGCGCGCGATGCGGACGCCGTGCGTAACAACAGTACAAACTAGAATTCCAATAAGTTAGACTAGGGCTAATTTCCCCTCCCCCTTCTCGCCCACCACAATAAAACTTCTAAGTAAGTAAGATCCAGCCGCCTAGCAACAACAACAATAGCAGACAGCTGACAACAACAATTGCGTTGAATTATATTGCCCTGTCACGATCCGTTAGTTTACTAGCGACGTAATCACTCTCTCTGTTTGTGTAGTGATTGGGCTGAGAGCCAAACGTGCCGTTATTTTCCATTCATTCAGCCTCCCCTCTCGCTCTGTTACATAAAGTCCTTGCTCATCCACTTCCGGCGCCCACTTTGCCCCTCTCTTGATGCCTTCCCGCTCAGTTTCGCATTGCGTGAGAGAGAGATGTGACTCGCGTGTTGATGAAACCCACTGGGAAATGCACTCACTGCACTGGCAAACATATGTTGCGCTCTTTGCACCAACAGGTGCAGAAGCAAGTGTTGTTGCTCCATCTCGCTCGCACTGAGCGCCGAGGGTCAAGATCGGCGCAAGAAGCTTAATAATTGGAATGTGTTCAAATTTAGAAACTGCACTCGTTCGGCCTGCAACGGCACTTTTAGTTTCCGTGCAGCGTTCGCAGCGTCCGAATATCGATCACCGAGGCGAGCAAAGCCACAGCGCGCAGCAAGTATCCAATGGGGATGACCATGGCCATGGCCAGCCTGCACAGCCTGCACAGCCTGCACAGCCCCGCACCTCTCGCTCCCGCAGATACCGTTAGCGACCTTGGGACTGTCTGCTCCTCCTCCTCCGTTGTCGTCGTTGTTGTTGTTGCCACCTCTGCTGTGTAGTTGTTGCTAGTTCCTGGTCAAGATCTCCTGTTCTGCCAGATTTAGGTAGAATTTAAGACACCATGGTGCCACAGGCCGTTAGGCTGCTGCAGGCCTCGTTGGTCTCCCAGTGGCGCCGGAGCTCCAAGCTCCATCCAATGGCCAAGGGCGCCCTGACATACGCGGTGATGTGGCCCACGGGCAGCCTGATCCAGCAGGCGCTGGAGGGACGCAAGCCAAGTGAGTAACTGCACCGCCGCCGCATTCATCCCTACGCAACTCGCTATCGGCCTCCTCCACCCTCATTCCCTTCTCCTCTTCCTCCTCCTCCGCCCTTGCAGGAGACTTCGACTGGGCGCGAGCCCTACGCTTCAGCCTGTTTGGAGCCTTGTACGTGGCGCCCACGCTTTACGGTTGGGTCAGGCTCACCAGCGCCATGTGGCCGCACACGAACCTGCGCACGGGCATCGTCAAGGTAAGTGGGTAGAGCCTCCGCCTTCATCGACGATCTTGCTTACCAGGACACCCCGAACTCCTTTGCAGGCCATAACCGAGCAGCTATCCTACGGACCCTTCGCCTGCGTCAGCTTCTTTATGGGCATGAGCCTGCTGGAGCTGAAGAGCTTCAGCCAGGCGGTGGAGGAGACCAAGGAGAAGGCCTTTCCCACCTACAAGGTAATGTGGCAGCACCCCTCCGCCTCCGCCTCCGCCTATCCACCGCTCTTCATGAATAATCTCCACTGCTAACCGCATCCCACATCCAGGTCGGCGTGTGCATCTGGCCCTTCCTGCAGACGATCAACTTCTCGCTGGTGCCGGAGCACAATCGCGTGGTGTTTGTGAGCATTTGCAGCCTGATGTGGACCATCTTTCTGGCCTACATGAAGACGCGCCACGAGGAGGAGCCCGCGGAGCAGCTGGAGCAGCTGGAGCAGCCAGCTGCTGTCCCCTGTTGACGTGTTCTTCTCTTGAATTAGATAGACTTAGCGTACATGCATCGGTATTTTAATTGTGGGTAGAACCCTTCGCTCTAGAGCCCCTCCATTCAGCTGGTCAGGTTGGGGGGCGAGCGTCCGACAATGAGCTGGCCAATCCACAGCGAAGACGGCTTCGAGGAGCTGCCCACTGTCTCAACGATCCAGTCCACGTAGGCAGACACCTCGGTGAAGACGCCGGGATAGGGTGGACGGGCGCAGGGCTTGATGCTCCACGAAACGATCCCAATCTGTGTGTCGGGAGAGGAGCTAAGCATTAGTGGGCCTCCAGAATCGCCGCTGCACTGGCCCTTGCCGCCCTCGGGCAAGCCCGCACAGATCTGGCTGGCATGGAGCTGTGTCTGATGCCGCTCGCTGCACTCCTCGTCGCTGAACACTTGCAGCTGCACCTTTTGCAGTTGCTGCTGGACCACGCCGCCGTCGGTGTAGGACTGAAACAAGAGGATATAAAGGTCCTTAGTTCCTTGAGAAGATGAAGAGATGAAGAGCTCTATCTGCTCACCGCATTTAAGCCCCAGCCCGCGAGAATGGCGCTGGCATTGCCCGGCGTGGCTTGCCTGGGCTCCGGGAGACGCACCGGCTGGACACGTTTGCCGAATGTAACCCGATCCGCCAGCTGCAGCAGGGCAATGTCGTTCAGGAACTTGTCCCCCGGCTGGTAGTCGGGATGGACAAAGATGGCAGCCACGCGGACTACTTGGGTGGCATTGCGCACCAGTATCTGGCTGCCATACTGCAGGTTCAGCTGCTCCGGCGAGGAGCCACGCACACAGTGGCCGGCGGTCAGCACCCAGTTGGAGTTGAGCAGCGTGGCGCCGCAGGAGTGGTGGCCACTCTTGGCGCGGCGCAGCGACACGATGAAGGGGAACTCGCCAGGTGCGGCGGCGGTCCCGTTGACGATCTTGCCATCGTCCGCAGAGGCGAAGGCGATGGCGACGGAGGCGAGGGCCAGGAGGAGCAGTGCGAGCCGTGGACTCTGAGCCATGGCAGCCTTCTCTGTGTGTGACGGCAAGCCAAGTGTAGCAGGCGAATTTATTGGGGACAGGCACTGGGATTTGCACCCGCATTTGCACTGCTTGAGCTGGAGCTGGGCTGAGCTGGCTGGCCATGCCAGGTTCCACATTAGCCATGCTAATGAGATGCCAATTCGGGCGATTGTGATTCCGCAGCGTTGAGATTGCAACAATGGCGGCCCAACACGCCCCACAGCTGTGGCAGAAGCTCAAGGTGCTCGTCACAAGGTACCCGATAATGCGCGGCATGATTTCGTATAGCCTGATCTGGCCCACGGGCAGCCTCATCCAGCAGACGGTCGAGGGCAGGAGCTGGGGTGAGTAATGCAGATTGGGTTCCTCCTCATTCTCGCATCTTGGCATCCTCCCGCAGGCACCTACGACTGGTGGCGCGTCATGCGCTTCAGCATGTACGGTGGCCTCTTTGTGGCGCCCACGCTCTACGGCTGGGTCAAGGTGAGTGCTTGATCCTGCGAGTCCATCTCTTCATCTGTTTTGGTCTAGGTCTCCAGCGCCATGTGGCCGCAGACCTCACTGAAGACGGGCGTCATCAAGGCGGCGGTGGAGACCATCTCCTACACGCCCGGCGCCATGACCTGCTTCTACTTCATCATGAGCCTGCTCGAGTCCAAGACGGTGGAGGAAGCATTCGCCGAAGTCGGCAAGAAGTTCCTGCCCACCTACAAGGTATTAAGTAATAACCGCTTCAGGTTTCACTCACCTATTCCTCCCCTTGCAGGTGGCTCTGTGCGTCTGGCCGCTAGTGGCCACTATCAACTTCAGCCTGATCCCCGAGCGCAACCGGGTGCCGTTCATCAGCGTCTGCAGCCTCTGCTGGACATGCTTCCTGGCCTACATGAAGCATCTGGAGCACCATGAGGTGGACAGCGCTATTTAGAGCTGCATTAAAGTACCTTAATTATTAGCTTTAATTAAACTAAGAATAATGTATAATTTTAAATCCAACTATATTCGATAACTTTATTGTTAGTATCGAAAGTATATTCGATACATCACTATGACCTCTGAAATCGAGTGTTCGATAATATTTCGGTTCGTAATTTTGGAATCAGTTTTAAAATAGTTGTAAAAAAAATATTTAAATAAATGGGATGTAATAACTGGAGCCAAGTTGTTTTATTAAATACATAAGCTCTACAAAATTCTGTTCTGTTAACATCTTCGACTGATCCTATCAATGTTTCTTTAACATGTTTTGTTATATTGTAAATTATTATTTACAAAAATGTTTAATTTAGGTTCCTTGCATTATCGTACCATGAATAAGACTACCTTAATTGTACCATGGAACCGACTCTCCGAAACTAGATCGATCTCTGTAGAGAAGTGAATACATCGATTAATCGAGTGGAGAATCGTTTTCACTCCCATCTCTAGATAGGGTGTGTGCGAGGCTGCATTTGTTTACGCTGCGCTAATCGCCCAAGAAAAGTATTCTTCCATCGCTCCAATTGCGCGATCCTCCAGCCTGCACAGCCTCGAGCCTCGAGCCACACCATGCGCGAACTGAACAAGCAGCAGTCGCAGGACACCACCGACGCTGGCGTCGAGAAGGGCGACTATCCGCGGGCCACAAGTAAGTGACGCACCCCGCCCCGCCCCGACACCAATGCGGGTGGGTGCTCCGCTCCAGAAACTTGATCTGACGCTGCCCTTATATATTTACTTACCTCGCCTCGTCTCCCTGTCGTGTCCCCGCAGACGGCGTGGTCTTCGGTGCCATCGTCACCTTTGCCAGCTTCTTTGTGCTGATGATGTCCTTCTGCTCGCCGTACTGGATCGAGTCGTACGAGGAGACGCGCAGCAGCTTCAAGAACATGGGCCTGTGGCAGTACTGTTTCAAGGACTTTGTGTACCCCAAGTACCAGTACCCCAAGCAGTTCACCGGCTGCCACAACGTCTTCTCGCACGTGAGCACGAGGATTCGTCCTACTCCTCTGCCCCGGGCACTCACATACACTTTGTTTTCTCTCCCTTGCGCAGGACTACTATGTAATGCGTGAGTACCTGCTGCCCGGCTGGCTAATGGCCGTCCAGGGCTTCGTCACAATGTCGTTCATCATCGTGTTCTTCGTGCTGACGCTGCTCTCGCTGACCATCATCCGGCTGCCGCTGAAGCCCGTGCTGCAGTACGAGTGGCTGCTCGTCCGCCTCTCCTACATCGGAACAGCCGTCTCCTGTACGTACTGGTGCCTGTCACCTGATACCTTAGCTAACCGAGACAATTCCCACTGACCCACCCACAGCTCTGTTCATGTTTCTGGCCGTGTGCATCTTCGGTGGCTGTGCCTACCGCCGCGACTGGCTAATGTATCCCAAGTTCAATGTGCTGGGCTGGTCCTACGCCCTCGCCGTGGTCACCTTCATGCTGCTCGGCCTGGCCGCCCTGATCCTGCAGCGCGAGGCCCGTCAGGCCTACGAGGCGCGTGGCGAGCAAAAGAACCTGGTCATGCAGATGGAGATGCAGGAGCCGGGCTATCAGCCGCCGCGTCATCACCACAGCCAGTCGCGCAGCCTGCAGGGCTACATATAGGACTGCCAGCCGCTGGCTGCTTCAATGCATTCCAATCCACTTGGATACGTAGCCTAAGTTACCCTCAAAAGCAATCTCCTCCGCTATCGACGCCGTCCAAAAGTGCCTTCAACAAAACACACCTTCGAGACCGAATCTCCTCACTTCCACCCCCACCCCCAGTCGCTAACCATCCAATATACATCCATATATTTCCATTTACACTTGAAGAAACGAAAAGAGCTCACATGGTAAGAGAAAAACATATCCGTTCCGTCCAAGGTGTTCCGTATGCCTTTCCTTATATTTCGAAACTGACAGAATATATTTTAATTTAAGCTCATTTGTAACAAAGGAAAAAGATTATTTCAAAATTATACACAAAAATATCATAAAATTAAGACAAGTCCCGGACTTTTTCTGGATATATTTCGAAACTCAAGGTATCATTTTTGACCTAGGCTCAAAAAATACAACACAAACACTATCTTTGCAATCAAATTTGTACACAATACGATATAATATTAAACAGAACTGCATTTTAAGTTCGAAAAAGTTAAGTTTGTACCGGGTTTCTTCAATAATTCGAAATAAGTTCGAAAGCAGGGAGGGGCGCCGTATGCCGAGCTCGGAGCCTGTGCTGAGGAAAATGGTATCAGGCTCGAAAGACTCAAATGTTTCTCTGTGCAAAAAAATGGAAAAGTAAAGACAAAACACCTCGCTTGTTCCCCGGTGATGAGGCGTCATCTTGGCCTAATATGTTTGTGTTTGCCCTTATCGAACTGATAGTGGCGGCAGCGACGCTGATTGCCAATTGTTAGTCTTGGCTCGCGGCTTCCCAGCTGCCTCAACTCCAACTCCGACTCGGTCTCTTCTCAGTGAGAGTCGCGCGCTGACGCAACTCGGTTTCTCGGCCTGATCTGATCTTCGTTTTGCGATGACTCGCCGCTGGCTGCTGCCGGACTTGAGCATCTGCTTCCTGCTCTGGCTGCTGCTCGCCTTTGGGGCAGGGGCCCAGGAGCAGGAGCCCCGCATCATCAACGGTAGTGTTGCCCGTGCGGACGAGACACGCCACCTGGTCTCCATACGTCTGAGGCGGCACGATAACAACTTTGGGAGTGGCCACATCTGTGGAGGCGCCCTAATCGCGCCCAACAAGGTGCTCACCGCCGCCCACTGTCTGTACAAGTGAGTATGGATTCCCAGAGCTGCTGCTCCTCCTCCTCCTGCTCTTCTGATCGAACCGTTTGCCGCAGCAACCAGAGAAAGCGCTACCGCCAGGCCAGCGAGTTCGTGGTGGTCATGGGCACCCTGAATCGCTTTGAGCGGCACAACGGCACCATCGTGTCCCCGGTCAGCTCCATGGCCTACATGCACACCTTCAGCCCGGACAGTATGCGCGACGATGTGGGCATACTCTTCCTGAGCACCGGCTTCCCTGGCGGCGACCATCTCACCGTGGCCCCCATCCAACTGGCGGGTCAGGTGACGCCGCCGGGGAGAGTGTGCCAGGTAGCCGGATGGGGCCGCACGGAGCGGGTTAGTAGTCTTCTTTTGGTATCAATAATTGGGAATCTTATTCATGCTTTATTCCGCCCTTGCAGAGCTCCCTGTCCAACGTCCTGCTGACGGCCAACGTGAGCACCATTCGCCACCAGACATGCCGAATGATCTACAAGACCGGCCTGCTGCCGGGAATGATGTGCGCCGGACGGCTGCAGGGCGGCACTGATTCCTGCCAGGGCGACTCCGGCGGCCCGCTGGTGCACGAGGGGCGTGTGGTGGGCGTAGTGTCCTGGGGCTATGGTTGCGCGGAGCCGGGATTGCCGGGCGTCTATGTGGATGTGCAGTACTATCGTCAGTGGATCGAGGAGCGTAGTGGTGCAGCCACGAGGATCCCTCCTTCTGTCCTAGTCTTAGTCCTAACGATGCTGTGCTGGAGATTCTTGTGACCGAAGGATTACCTTCTATTTACTGTAGAGTTTAGCCAAATAATGTTTACGAATACTTCCGCTCAGAGAATGTGTTGTCTATTTGGGGGATTAGGGAACGCAAGGTCGAGGCAATACGATCCCTTTACTGCCCTCAAATCTCTGAATTCCGCCAGCGATTCTCCTCCAGTTACAAGCTTCCACCACGATGCAATCGTGCCATGTAGTTATTATCTGGCAATCGGATAATTATCACTGCTCCCTTATCGACAGACTCTCCGAGGTCGGGCTTCTTCTTCCGAATAAAAGCACACATCCATTTTCCATTCAACAATCAACATTTATTTACAGCAAAACACACGTAGAGATCCGGAAACAGTAGACAAAAAACAACGCGGATGGGGATGGCTGCAACTGGGACTGGATGGGATGGGACAACGATTAGCAATTGCGGCAGTTCCGCCGCGATGAGGCGGGTGTCTGCTCCGTCCGTTCATGGAGGCGCAGCAGCTCTGGAGGCCCGTAGGCGATGCTCGGCAGGCAGCGCGATTGGGTGAGCAGCAGGGAGAGCTCCCGGTTGCAGGCAGCATTCTCGATCCGCTCCATAACACGGCCTACGAGCAGCTCAACGGCCTCCTGGACATTGGCGCCGGTGCAGGCGCTCGTCTCAATATAGGGCAGACGATAGCGCTGGGCCAGGGCCGCCACCTGGTCGCGGCTCACCACGCGCAGCTGCAGCAGGTCGCACTTGTTGCCGCAGAGCACCACGTCCGCGTCCTCGGAGTAGGCGTGCGTCCGCAGCTGGGACAGCCAGTTGGCCGTCTCCAGGAAGCTCTTCTCGCTGGTCAGATCGAAGATAAGCAGAAAGCCCATGGCATCGCGGTAGAAGGCCGTGGTTAGCGAGCGGAAGCGTTCCTGTCCGGCGGTGTCCCAGATCTGCAGATGGATGCGGTGGCGACGTCCGCGGGAGTTGTACACCTGCGACGGGAGAGTAAAGAAAAGCTTAAGCTAAGGATTCCCATCTGATCTTTGTGATCAATAGTTCAAGAATGTTAATTATATAATTATAATCCTTGCAGTGCAATCAGGGGTGCCTCAGAAATCGCTGCCAATTTGTATGCTTTGCTATAAAATGTTTGACCGCAATTAAAGAGTGATATCTTACTCCTTGGGAGCGATCTCAAATTCGTAATACTCTGTCATTCGGAACTTGTTCGAAATTTGGTAAAAGAAAACCGTGACTGTACTTTCGAAATTCGAATCCAACTCGTTTTTAGTCATGTTTAAGCTTGCTTAATCGTGTCTGATTCGTGTAGGATAAAACCACTAAGCCAGATTAAGGTTCTGGCACCCTCACACTCACCAGCCGCTTCTCGCGGAAGTCGATGCCCACGGTGGAGATGAACTGAGAGTGGAAGCGGCCATCCGTGTACTGGTAGAGCAGACAGGTCTTGCCCACGCCGGAGTCGCCCAGCACCAGGAACTTGAGCAGATAGTCGTAGTCGATGTTGGCGCCCGTCATCATGCTGCTGCTGCTGCTCGGGATCTCTTCCGTTCAGGTCTCGTTCAGGGCATCCCGTCCGCCTGGAAGCAGGGAATCAAATGAGCTGTTGCCTCTGACCGAGCTTTCCCATAGCTGGGTTTCTTCCCTGTCCCCTGTCCCCTGTTCCTGTTCCTGTTTCTGTCCTCTTTCTGCCCCTTTTTAAGCCCGGGCTTTGGATGACAGGGAAGAGGGATGCGGCGCAAGACATTCAAGTCGAGAGGCATCTTCATAAGTATATTTCCCCAGCCCCCTTTCCACATCCATCCCCAATAATGCGACCCCACTCTCCCATACACACTCACACACACAGCTACCCGCACCGTGGCAAATATTTGAAACTCATTAAATCCCGATTTATTGATTTTCTGTCTCGTTCTTGGCGAAATTTTGGTCTTGTTGAATGGGCTCGATAAGGGAGGGCTAAGAGTGGAGATGGAGGAAGGGGCAGGAGTACCTTTTTGATGGGTGCCACAACATCAAACATACAAAAAAACCTTAGATAAGCGCACACTTGGGATCCTCTTCCTTGTCCGCTTCGCACTCCTGGGCCAACCGATCGAGAGTTCGGGCATGCCCGCCACCATATTAGAAGGGGAGCTGGAAGCTGTAACGGTGGTATTCCAAGACTTTGCATGCGAGCCCAAAGTAAAGGAGGGAGGGAGAGGCCTACCACAACAACAAAAGCAAGCTGAAAGAGCAGCCCAGGAATGCGGCCCTCTTACTCCTCTAATTAGACAAAACGGCCAATGTTCAAAAGAGTGGCGTGCCGAGTGGCAGGAGTGGGGAGGGAAGCCAGCATAACTGTAAGCTGGCCTCCCCCGCGTGCTAAGCGGATTACAGACTCCGCCTGCGGTCGGAGGCGCGGTAGGCGGTCGAGGGTGTGAGAGAGTGGAACTGCGCCATCAAGTGGTTGCTAGACAACACAATCAATCAGGGGGCAGACGAACAACAGAGATCGAGGCATAAGTGGAGCAAGTGTAAGCTGTCGGTAGCTAATAACCAGAAGCAGTTCCTCGTTGACGTTCTCCCACCTCTCACTCCACCTCATTTCGTATTCATCGCAACAGGCGAAACACAACCCAACCCAACTGCCTGTCACTCTCCCTCTTATGTTGCATTGAATCCATTGCTGTCGCCGCCGGATGATGTCTTGTAATGTAATTTCCTCTCGCTTCCTCTCGCTGTCACCGGCCATCTGTCCCGCCACTTCCGCGTAACGCTAAAAGAGCACGCACAAGTTACAGTTATCTGCCGTTCGTTGTGTTGTCCTCAGCACACGGTACAAGGTACACGGGGGCGAAAGGGAAAAAGGAAAATCGAATTAGCATGCACGCACTGCTATCGCCATAGAGCGCCATCCCGCTCTGCCAGCTCTCAGGGCCTGATTGACTAACGGTTAATTTTAAACCTTTATTGATTCGCAAGATCTTATTGTCATTTCCGGGCTCAGGTGGTAGGCAGCAGCAGCAGCAGCAGCCGTTGGACGGAAATAGCATCCCTGGGGAGGCTGGCAATTAGGAGCACAAACAAATGCCTGGCCCTTCAAGGCCTCTGTGGCTGCAATTCTCGGATTCCAGCAAGTAACGGACTGGACGACCACGACCCTTCCAATTAAATCCTAGAGCTGTCACCGTAATTAGCTGCCTCCAGTGAGTGTGAGTCTCTGCTGTGGCTTTAATTGCAGCTGTGTGCAGGCTGCGATTTAAAAATAACCCGAGCTCACCTGTCGTCCTCCGCTCACCTCGGTTCACCCGGATCCGGTTAATTAAAGAGGAGAGGCGCGTCGGCACGCATTTCCGTCCCAACGCCCAACGCGTTCACAGTCTTCTGCTGCCTTTGACTTTGGCGCCCAAGGCGACGCGCTTCGATTTGGCGCTTCCAAGGATGCTGATGCTGTTGCTATTACTTATTGGAGGCACAGCCCGGCCTCTTGTCACGCTCTTTGCTGCTCGCTAGTCCCGGAGGATAATCCGGGATTTCTCCGGAACTGGGTTTGTTATAGCGATTCTGCTGCGAGGTATCCAAAAGTACGCGTTTTTCGCCTCCGACACGGGCTGAGGATGCGAATGCAAATGCTCCGGGCGTTGTGCTGCACGACCTGTTGCCATGCGCTGCCCAGCACAGACTACAAGCGCAGCTAGGGCGCCGCCAACTGCCTGTGTCCTGCTGCAAACAGGCACAGGGACAGCTGGCAGCTTTCCGCTTTTAGCTTTCAGCCAAAGCACGATATGGCAGCTTTCAAGGTGCTTTCAAGGCTTTCAGGAAACCGCAGAGGAGCGACATGTGCACAGGTGTTCCAGGTTCCGTAAACGGCCCCAGGGGGAAATGGAGATGCTGTCAATAATGTTTGCAAGGTCTTCCTCCACTCGGTCAACCATGTCCTTGATCTCGATAGCTTAAAGCGCACCAGAGCAAATATTAAAAAACGCAATGCGTGTGGCATAATCTTACCTTGTGCAGCATACTTGAAATCCTTGATTAAGCATTAAGTCATCGCAAGGATATTTTCTATTTGGATAATCGAAGCCAAGCCAAACACCAACCGTTTTCAAAATTAAACTGCACTCCCGATTCGGCAATCGAAATCGATATAAAAAACCAGTGCTGTAAAGCATCGCAGTAACGGCACTGTTGGCAACAGTTGTTGAGACGTTTCAGAGCTACACACCCTGCGGTCACACTGAGAGTGATCTTCAGTTTGAAATTTTGTTCCTATCGGTCGTACACTTTGTTTTAGTTGCTTAGGTCTGAGAAAATGGCCAACTTAAACGAAACTTTTGAGAAGCCGGAGTTTGACTGGAGTGCCATTAGCGTGGGCGACTACAAGCTGGATCACTCTCAGAATTTCTTCGGTAAGTACTTCATGTGTCTGTCCTCAGAATGCCCATGTAATGCAGACGCGCCATTTTCCCGCTCTTTTCCCCTTGTCATTTACTGCACTTTCCAGGCAACAAGGAAAACAACAGCAATTTGAGCAATGAGAACCGCCAGCTCATATTCGGCAACTGCGCCACTCCGCAGGCGCTGAAGGCTATAATGAAGATGGGGCCGCAAATTGAGAACGCTGCGCTCAACAACATTGAACTCACACAGGCGATGGAGCAGCTCGAACTGGCAGCGGGTCCCGTCCAGCAAATGGATGAGATCGAGGCGAAAGTCGCCCAGGAGGCGACATTGAAGATTGAGCTGGAGCACTCGCAGAATATCATCGGTAAGTACTTTATGCTTCTGTCCTCTGAATGCCCATGTAATGCAGGCGCGCCCTTTGTCATTTACTGCACTTTCCAGGCAACAAGGAAAACAACAGCAATTTGAGCAATGAGAACCGTCAGCTCATATTCAGCAACTGCGCCACTCCTCTGGCGCTGAAGTCGACCATGAAGACGGAGCCGCAAATTGAGGACACTGCGCTCAACAACACAGAAGCCACACAGAAGTTGGAGCAGCCCGAGCTGGCAGCGGGTTCCGTCCAGCAGGAGAAGCAGAGGGACACAAAGGTCAAAATGGAGGAGATCGAGGCGAAAGTCGCGCAGAAGGCGACCTTGAAGATGGACACGCGTACTTCGCCGGCGTTAAGCAAAATGGAGCCCAAACAAATAGGGGAGCAACAGAGAGAAACGAAGGTTATAATGGAGGAGAATGATATTGAGAATATGCCCGAGGCTGATAAGCCAGTGGCCCGCGGCAACCTGCGCACGCAATGGAGCCCAATACCTCACAGGCAGCACAACTACGAGCACCATGATGAAGGAGCTGCAGCCGCTGCGCCAAAGGCGTACGCTTTTAAGGATGTCTACGAGTGCAATCGCCAGCAGGCGTTGAGGCGGCAAGAGGAGGAGGACCGCCAGGCGCGCCAATTCCACAGCCGGCCTATGCCGAATTTTAGGGCGCTGCACAGGCGCATCGAAGACCGGGTGGTCGTTCACAGGATCACAGTTCCACGAACGCCCGAAACGGTGAAGTACTGGCAGGCGTGCGTGGAGCGCCGTCGTCAGATCAAGGACGAGAAGGAGCAGGAGCCAGCGCCTCCGCGTCACCAGACCTTTAATCTCCGCAGCGAGCAGCGCGTGCGCGACCGCCGGGATTTCGACTCAGCCGTCCAGGTGAGGCAGGCTCAAAAAAAGAAGGAGGTAAATAAATTAAGGCTAACTAACTGCATGAATAAGGTAAAATCTAGAGATTCGTATCTAAAAATGGGTGCTGTGCCAGGTATTTCTGCTTTTAATCCTGAAAAAGAGGAAGGAATGTTTACTTTTTGTTTAAAATTAACCTCGCGCGCTGTGCACACTGGCTGTTATCGATATCGCGTCCTCACAGCCAGTGATGTCATTTTTTTCTGACCAAAAAAAGCTGGATCGACAAAATAAAACAGCTAAAAAAAGCGGAATTCCAGGGAGAAAAAGCTAAGAAAATAGCTGATTTTTTTAATATTATTTTTTAAAGAAAAGAATATGGAAAAAGACACAACCAAATTGAAAACAAATTAAATTTATAGATATTATATATTAAATAGTAGTAATGGGTAGTTGAACGGAGGTCACTCCATGTTTAATGTTTGGGAAGCAAAAACATTAAAGCGCAATCACACTTAAAAAAAAGCCAAATTTGGCGGGAAAAAAGCGGAAATGACATCACTGAGCATCAACAGTGCAATTTTCTGTAGCCAGACCAACTGTCACACTCTCCAGAGCTCCAGCCAGAGAGTGCCTCGGAATAATTATAAATTCGAAAATCCGACGTTCAATCTTTATCCGCTCCAGCTCCATTCATTCCCCCCGGTCCTTTCTGGTGCCCCACGCGTCTCGAGAACCATAACAGAAATAACAGCAACAACAAAAACACAGGGCTCGAAGAAATTTTGACAGCTGCGGAAGGGAAAAAAAAAACAACAATAACAAGAAGGCGACGACGCGAGCGGAACACGGGACAATGTGAAAGAGAGAGCGAGAGGAGGCGAAGGAGAGCAAAGAGCGAAGAAGAGTGAAGAGCGCCGAGCGAGTGTCGCAGTCAAGTTTGTTTTTGTTGTTAGTGGTGTGAGTGAGTCATGACGTTGTCGGCATAGAGCAACTTATATAGAGGCGCAATTTTCTCTTCCTCTCACGGTTGCAAGCCAACAGGGTGGTCACCTATAGCATTTCATACTTGCTCGATGTTGCAGTGTGGATGACGAGTGGAATTAAGTATTTTGAAGGGTTTTTTTTACTAATATTTGTTAAACATATCATTTTAGGTAACTATTGCTCAACATTCTATATCAATATACTCTTTTCTAGGCATAGCAAAGCATTTGCATTTGAAAATTTGAAAATTTGAATTGGCGCACTGATTGAACAACCCTAAGCGAGCGTAACAGATCGAATCCATGCGCAAAAACCTGTTAGTTAACATGGTTTTGCGCATGGATTCGCTCTGTTACGCTCTGTTAATGAACAGTCAAACAGTAACGAACCCGGCATATGTATTGGTGTATACGAATGGGCTTTTTGGCTACGTGTATTGGTTGTGCGAGCTGTTTGTTCTCGAGCTGCGTGACGTCACATCAAGCATTTGGGTTTCATTTCTTCGTTGGGATCCACCTGTTTTTTGTAAGAATACTAGTTAAACCTTTAAAATACAGACCTATTCTGGTCAAATTATTATCATTCTAATCCTTCCTCAACCTTTTTATGCTTGAAAATTAAGCAGAAGTACATATTTTCACCTAAAAAATATTTTTATTTATCCAAAATAATTAGAAAGTGTTTTACTTTCAAAATCCTTTAGGAAATATACTCCAGAAACGCTTAAATATTAAACAATTCATTAAAAACCTCGCAGGTTTTAAGGCGTTCGGAGGTGCTCGAAGGTGTTCGAAAGCGTTCGAAAGTGTTCCAATTCCATATATCTGTACTCTTCTCTCTTACGGCCTTTTGTTGTTGCCTCTCGCACTGCAACTTAGCATCCAATCAGCTCTGTTTACATCTGCCGACGTCGGCAGAGGAAAATGTTCGACAGAAAAATTTGCGCCTCTATATAGATTCTCTTTGTTGTCGGACGGCGTAGAAAAAGCCAGTTAATAGTCGTGCATTGCATAAAGCGGGAGCAGCCACCGGACGAGCGCGGTGCACTCGACCAGGACGACCCTCCATTAGCAGCAGCAGAAGCAGGAGCAAGGCGCTTCACAGGATTTGCAACAGCTGCGCCCCATTATATTCTCACTTGCTCGCACTCATACTAGCTAGCGCCCTTACCAACTCAACCACACACACACATCCGCACTCTATAGCAGCGAGTGTCACACACAGACGCCCGCGCTGTCACAGTCACAGCGCACGCACACACACACAGCCGAACAGAGCGCCCCCGCCCCCCTCGTCTGTCGTCGTCACAGTTGGCTAAATTTCGGAATTCGGATTTCGGTTTTCGTATTTCCGAGTTCGAAGCCATTTTCTGAGAGCGGCGGAAGGCAAAGCAACAGGGGAGCAGCAACAGCAGCACCAGCAGCACCAGCACCAGCAGAGGCATTAGAAACTTTCGCCACAACTCGAACGAACACCCAAGACACCACCATGGTTGACCGCTTGGTCAATTCCGAGGCCAATACGCGACGCATCGCGTCCGTGGAGAACTGCTTCGGGAGCTCCGGCGTCCCACTGGCCATGCAGGGCCGCGTCCTCGTCGGCGAAGGCGTCCTGACCAAGATGTGCCGCAAGCGTCCCAAGTCGCGACAGTTCTTCCTGTTCAACGACATCCTCGTCTACGGGAACATTGTGATTGGGAAGAAGAAGTACAACAAGCAGCACATCATGCCGCTGGAGGAGGTCTCCCTGGAGTCGATTGCCGACAATCAGCAGTATCGGAACGGCTGGTACATACGCACCACCACCAAATCGTTTGTGGTATACGCCGCCACCAGCACCGAGAAGCAGGAGTGGATGGCCCATATCAACAAGTGTGTGGAGGATCTATTGCGCAAGAGCGGCAAGAAGCCGGTGGAGAATCATGCCGCCGTCTGGGTGCCCGACACCGATGCCAGCGTCTGTATGCACTGCAAGAAGACCCAGTTCACCTTCATCCAGCGTCGGCATCATTGTCGCAACTGCGGTGCCGTCGTCTGTGCCGGCTGCTCGGCCAAGAAGTTTTTGCTGCCGCAGCAGAGCACCAAGGCGTTGCGCGTCTGTGACGCCTGCTACGAGCGCTTGACGCACGTGCAACCCAGCTCCGCTGGCGATTCCCTGACTGCTGGCGGCGCCACCACCGGCGCTGGCGACAACAAGCTCAACAACACATCATCAACGACGACGACGGCTGCCGGCGACAGTTCCAACGATGAGGACTCGGACGAAGAGACCGCCTCGCCCGGCGGCGAGTCGCATGACGAGCCTCGCTTCTACGGCGACAACAGCGTGCTTTCAGCGGCCGATGACTCCTCAACGATAGGTGCCTCGCCCTACTCCGCCACCTCTGCGCCGGCATCCAGCAGCAGCCAGGCCGCTGGATCGCTGGATCAGAGCGTCCAGAGCTCGCCTGCTGCCGCTGCCGCGCCCGCGCCCTCAAGTCTCTGCTGAGCCGATCGAGCTCCTGGGAGGTTGATGATAATGGTAATGATCTTCACACACCCACTCGCACATCATCGGCATATCCTGCATCCCATGGAGGCAAATTGCAAGGCAAATCCGTTGCTCGTGACTGCGACCTTGCCTTGTCTGGGTTTCGTTTTCAGTTTCTTCTTTATTTCTTCTTCATCTCGCATCTCTTTTTCCCGCGATTGGCATTTGCGCGATAATCTTATCAGCAAAGTGGCTGCGGCGACTGCCTCTGCTGCTTCTGCTTCTGCTCTATTTTCCGCTGGCAAACAAACGGCAAAACGGGCACGGCCGGCCGGAGCGCAGATATTAAGAGGGGCTGAGCAGGCACAGGCACAGGCCCAGTCCAAGGCTGGCTTATCGCCCTGAAACTCCCGCTGTGATTCAGCTGTAATAAGGCAGAGATAGGGTTAGATGGGGGGAGGATGAGTCAGGCGCGCGCGCTCAGTCCAGTCATGCTCGGTCTCAGACTCTGGCCCAGGCCCAGGCCCAGCACATTGCATTTATTAATATTCAATACGTACTATTAGTCAACCCACTAACGTGCACTTTTCTCTCTTTGCAGCAAGAAGAACAACGGAAACGATGCGAGGAGGAGGAGATTAAGGAGATGCGCAAGATGACGGTCTTCAAGGCGCGTCCCAATCCATTTAAGTAGTGCTCGATGGTCACCCCAAAATTCTTTAAATACATATATATATATATTATTACCTATTACTTTGTCCAAAATTAGAATGATGTGAAAGCGTTGCATAGTTATACAAATGATTATTATCAAACATATTTTTTTGTCTCTAACTCTTAGCCTTACGCGCATTTTTTCGTTCCCCTTTTTTTATGTTTTGTGTTCGGATGTAAAACCCAAACTAAAATCGTACTTTTGTCGCGGAGAACTAATAACTATATGGAGATATGTATACAAGATATGAGCAATTTGCTAATTGCTAAATCATACAAAAACTGTTTTCTATTTGTACAAAAAATAAAAGGCGAAACATTGTTTTAATAAATTAATATTGTAAAATTTAACTCGGCTCTCCATCTCGCTCTTTCTTTGGGGTCTACTTCCATCTCTCTCGTCTCTGTGCAGTCCATCTCGTTCTAGTCCGAGCTGCAGGCGAGGGATCATCTTTTGATGGTTTTTAAAATTTTAAATCATTTAAATATTTTCTTTTACAAATTATGAATTTGTCTCAAGGTCGGGCGCTGAATGTCAAGTTCGGAGCCACCCTTAAGGGGTCAGAGATTAGAACTAGAATTTTCAAAAAATGTTTTCTTTATTTTATTTTCATAATGTACATGTAATTCAAGTAAACATTCTGAAAATTGGATGCAATGAATCCGAAGCTTACTTTTGAAGTCAAACACTTAATTAGCCTTTTAAATGTTAGACTTGTTTTTCTGAAAACAGTGTTTTGAAAGTCGTTGTCCACTCATCTTGAAAACGGCTTAACCGATTAGTGTTCTATATTTTCTAGTACTTTATCAAAGCTTTTTAATTTTTGACAAACAGCTTTCTTTTTTTTAACAAATTAAGACCAAAATTATGGCAAAACATAGATTTTTTTGTTTGTAAAGCCGCATTTACTTAAAAAAAATGTAGTTTTGCCTATTCCTTAAATTAATTACTAGACTCTACATTACTTTGACAAAATCCGCTTGTAATATTTTTTATTTTTAATGAGCCTTTTCTGGCAGGGCCTCCTGGAGATTTGCTGTAGCAGCCGTAAGGACCATTAAAAATTTCTAAATACTTTTTAAAGTTGCCTTTATATACTAGTTTTACAAATAATACATTTCCTTTTTTTTTTGAGGAAATTTGTTTTGAAAAACCTAATTTGTTAGGGGTTCTAACTAGAGGGAACCCCCCCTTAAAGTCAAAAGTCAGAGTACAGCATCTGCACCCACCTAGAGCTGGCAAAAAATCGATGTTTCCCACTATCGATTTGTTCGATGTTTTACTAGTGAAACATCGATACTATCGATGTTTCCTAAGCCATACAATTTCTGCTTTTAAAAATGATATTATCGACAGTTGAAGCTTTGAGTGATGCCATTTTCTCACTTAAAACGATTCCGACTTTAAGGGATTAATTTCCATTCATGACCTAACCAAATATTTCCCTTCCAAAGGCTTAAAATTGAGTCTAATCGGTATAATCAAAACATCGATAGTGCGAAAAACAATCTATGGGTTTCAAAAAAGTTAAAAAATCGGTACTATCGATAGTGCACCGATGTTTTGCCATTTATGACCAAACGGCAAAAATGTTTATATAATCCTTAGCGCGCGATGCTTGTCGCCGACGATGTGTGGATTTAGTTATTGTACTTTTGAGCTCACAAGAGAGCTCTGGAAGCCACTCTGCACGCCCTTCTCAAAGTCTTCCCCAGCCATTCCAGCTTTTGACCCCTCAGCTTCCTTCAAGAACAAGAAGGCAGCCATCAAAACAGTAAAAAACTCTTAAATTTTTAGATGGAAAACATAAGAAATGTTTATTTATGCCCCGACAGAGGCGTCGTTCGACAAATGCAGGCGTGAACAGGCCGCGTGCTTCCTAGAACTGACCATCGCTACCCCAGGAGGTCTTGACGGTATCCTCGTTCCAGTCCTCGACTCCTCCAACGGTCTCGGCAGCGCCAACCTCATCGGCCCAGTTGGTGGTCTCCTCGACTGGATGGTCGACGGCCTCCTCAATCTTGGGTGGCGGCAGCAGCTCCTTGGCTGCGGCCTCCTCCTTCTCAGCCTCCTCGGGATCGCGGTAGAAGAACAGATCGACAACCACGGGCCACTCGACGCTGCGCGAGATGGTGCCGCGCAGACGGAGCACTTCGCGGGCCAACAGCCACCACATCAGGCCGATGGAATGGGCCGACTTGTTGTTGCACGGAATGGCAATATCGATGTAGCGCAGAGGCGAATCGGTGTTGGTGAAGGCAATCACCGGGATGTTCACGTACGAGGCCTCCATGATGGGCTGGTGATCGGTGTTGGGGTCGGTCACCACCAACAGACGAGGCTCGCGGAAAGCGGGCTGGATCTGATTGGTGAAGGCACCGGGAGTGAAGCGGCCAGCAATGGGAGTGGTGTCCGTGTACTTGGCGAACTTCAGCACGGCGCGCTGGCCAATGGGACGCGACGAGATGACAAAGACCTGTGTGGCGGGAAGAAGACACGTGCGCATTAGTAAGTGCTTACAAGGAAGGAAGATGGTGGACGGGGCCGCCTGTGAAGGCTGTGAGGCGTGGCTGGTCAGCGGTAAAGTTGAAATCATTGCATTTCATACCCGAAAGATTAGTAGTAAACTCATCATATAAGCCACGCGACACACGAGGTCAAGGGAGGTATATTTAGAGGGACTTGTACTCACATCCGAGGCGTTATCGATGGCGACGATAGCGCGGGCGGCCAGCTGCAGCTTCTCCCAGGTCTTGCCCAAGTTGATGATGTTGACGCCGTCGGCGCGGCGCTTGTACACGTACTGCTCCATCTGGAAGTTGACGTTCTCCGACCCCAAATGGGTGGTGGCCACCAACATCTTGGTGATGTCGTCCTCTTTGAGGGACAGAATATCTAAGCCTCCCGACATGTTAACGTGCAAAGAGTTACGGAACCTGTGGATTTACCAAGAACTCGTGTTAGCCCAGTCTGCTGCCGTCTCGACATAACCCCAAGCCACGTGCACCTGCACCGCACGCACATTCAGCGCCGTCTGCACTCCACAGCTGAATCTGTGCGGGTGCATCCTTGTGGCATGGAGTCTCCTTGTGTCAATGGAAGCTATTTTGTGGCCTTTGCCCCAGTAACCATTGAGTTTTTGGCCAAATTTGGTTTCTCCGGAGAACTTACGTCTGGATGCCGCTGGGAGTTTTGACAAAATGGCCGATTTTAGGGCCAGTGATGCCAGATTACAGCTTTTCTTTCGCCCTAAAAAATGTCAAAGATGTCCAGTGTTGCCAGACTACAACTCTTCTTTCCCCCTAAAAAATCTCAAAGATGTCGTGGTATTTTTGGTTTATCGAGAAACGGTCATATTCGCAGAAATGACGTCACAACTATCGAATATATCGAATATAATCGAATGGTTGATAGCTCGATTATTATATTCGACTAAAAGGTGGGAAACTCTGCTCACTTGACAGCTCACTTTGAAAAAAGGTGGGAAACTTGGCTCTGCACAATAACGTAATCAAACAACGTAATCAAGCGATCAAAAACGTAATCCTGTGATCAAAAACGTAATCTCTTGAATTTTCCAATGAAATGTAATTAAAGGAAACGTTTGTTCGGTATATCCAACGTTTTTGCTTAATGTGTATTTATTAATAAGATTTCTGTCTTTATATTTAAAATGTTATATGCTGAAAGTGTATAAAGGATCTGGCCCCCATTTCAAAAGCAACATTTAAAAATTGTGAATGCAACTTTATTCAAGTATATTCATTTTGTTTTTGTTGTTAATTTTTTCTCTTGTTATGTTTTCAGTTTGCTTTTTTTTCGTCTTGTTGGTGTCTGTGTTTTTTTTTGTTATAATCTTGTTATTGTTAGTGTACATCGAATATTACCATACATAAAAATGTATTTCAATCTTAAGTTTAATGCGAAAACAATGATTAAACGTATGTGTATGTATTTTAGACGGAAGAAAAATCAACAACGAAAGAAACAATTTCAAATTTCGACTAGAACTTATTATTATTTATTAATTAATATTAATTAGAATAATATATTTATCATGTGAGGCCCGTGAGGGCGTGGGCGTGGAAAGGACTGGGAGGGAGGCCCAAGGATTGCGTGCTGCGTTATGTGCCTGGCAACGGGTCGTGTGTGTATGCCTCAGCATGTGTGATTTCCCCATGTGTGTGTGTGCGTGTGTGTGCCGCCGCCGGGTGTGTATGCGGTCCTTATGTTGCTGGCCATGTCCGTTTTGGGTTACATGCACACACATATGGGGGTTGATTCGGATTCATCGTCAGGGTGCCTCAATAGCACGAGATTTGGAGCTGGGTCCGAGCTTAGGCACTTGTTGCCTGGACCTTTGCCTTAGGCGTAGTTAGACGGGGATACGTCCATGAGTTGCTGCGATTTTACACCCTGTTTAGGTACAGTGAGGCACCCTGTAAGCGCTTCCTTCCTGCTCCTCCTCCTCCTCCTCCCTCTCCTGGGGGGCTGTTTGAAGTTCCGCCTTTTTTGGGGGTTCGTGTGTGGCGTGTGTGTGTCGTGTGCTATGACTATTCTAGGTGTGTGTGTGTATACATAACTATATATATATATATATATATTTATGTATATATATTTATATATCGTACGAATATAATGCATGCATTATAAAAATACTTTACTTTATGTTTACGTTACGTTTTTCCTCATCTTGTTAAATGTTAACTTAAAAAAAAAATTGCCAGGCCCTAATCCTAGAAAGGCGCCTGCTGCCCCTTTTAACTCCTGCTCCTAGCTCCTCCTTGCTTCTGGTTCTGTTTCCGTTTCTGTTTCCGGTTACTGGCGGTTACTGCTTCTCCTCCGCCGTCTCCTTCCTCTGCGTTTTTTCTTGACTGGATTGTATACAATATATATTATTTATAGATGTGTGTGTGTTCCGACGCCGATCCTGGCCAGCTGCCATTGCTCCTTCTCTATCGTTTTTCTCCTCCTGCTGGAGCCAGCTCCAAAAATGGTTTTACCTCCTTAACCTCCGGCTTAATCCTGCTCGTCCTGGGCTCAGTAGCCCTTGAGCCTATCGGCCAGCGGCGGCTTGATGACCTTGGGCGCACTGGCTCGTGCCACCCGCATCCTTTCGGCGGCCTTGGCCAGACGCTTCTTGCGCTCCTCAACTGTCTCCGAGGCGCGGCGCAGCCGCTGCCGTGCGGCATTCTTCATCAGTCTTAGGGTTCTTTGTACTTCCGTTTCGTTCTGCCTGCGCACACGGTTCGCCTCCGCATTCTTGGCCAGCCGGATGCGGTATTCCGCCTCCGATTCCTTCGATCGCTTATCCCGCATTCGGGCCGCGTTGCGCTCCAGCCGCCGTTCGCGCGCTTCAATCGATTCGTTACTCCGCCGCCTGGCTGCCTTTTGCGCCCGCGACGATTGGCCCAGCGATATTTGCTGGCCGAGATGCGGCACGCCAAGATTGGCGAGGCCTGGAACACCACCGACAACGTCGTTGACGCCGCCACTGCCGACCACCACAACGCCCGTGGATAGATGATGGTGCAGGGGATGTGGCTGCTGTTGCTGCTGCTGTTGGGTGACCTCCTGCTGATGCTGCTGCTGCTGTTGCTGGTGGGGATTCCCGCCTTGGAGCTGCTGCTGCTGCTGAGGGAAGCCGTTCTCTAGACCCAATACCGCCGCCGCCCCTGCTGCTGCTGCTGATGTGCTGGAGCTGACTGTGGCGCTGCTGCTGCTGGCTGTGGCCGCCGAGGAGCCCGATACGGAGACAGCGGAATCCGCACCAGCACCCGTTACGGATACAGATGAGGCTGAGACGGAGGCGGAGGCAGACGCGGAGGCAACGGCAGCGGCGGCGGCCGCCGAACTCGTATAGTTGTTGTACTCTATGAGGCCCCGATTGCCCGGATAGAGGGCATGGTGCATGGGACTCTCATAGCTGAGATATTCCGGCTTAATGAAGAACGGATCGCGGCCCGTCGGCGAGTTGAGGAAGTAGAGGCGACTGTGGTGCTCGGTGGTAATGCTCCCTCCGCCACCCACACCCGCGGACATCGGGGTATATTTTGTGCGCTCGCTCGCGACGACTCCTGCTGCGACCTGGTTTCGTTTTGGTTACGGGCCTCGTTGTTGGTTTGCTTTGCCTCTCTTCCTGTGCGTGTTCCTTGGCGGAGCTCCGGGAGCAGCTCCTGGGTGCTGCTGCTTCAGCTTCTGGCCTCTACACGTTCGGCGTTCGTTGCTGGTGTTGCTGCTGTTGTGTTACTCTGTGTTCGCTGGGCCCGTCCCGCGCACCGCTAGGCACAATTAACTGGCAAAAATGTGGCGAGTAAACAACAAAAGCGACATAACTAATCAATATGGAAAAAAGCTCTAGATGCGAGTGCAAGCTTTCGCGCGCAAAAGCTTTCGCTTCCAGGCGCAACCTATCGATAGTGCATTTACCGATAACGGAAGCATTTGCAAAATATAAACGTTCGTTATCAAAAATGTTAGCAAAAGAAATATTCTGGTATTTTGTGTTACTTTTAACTCATACAATTACACAGCAAATATTAAAAAACAATACATTCCGATTTAAATGATTTATGTTGGTACTAATCGATAGGACTATCGCTAGAACTATTTGTTCTGCCTATCGTTAGACTATCGCCACTAGCAATGGTAAGCAGCAGGCGGGAAAACCAAATGGCGGGTAAGCTTTTGAATTTGAAACAAAATTAAACCATGCACTTTAGTTACTGCTTAAAAATAAACACAATTCTATACATAGAAAGACTTCTTGTATTCACTGGCCGATCAAATATTCACATACAAATATAAAAAGTACACGTAGTTTTCACAGGCATTATAAAAAACATATCGACCACGGACCACACAAGATCGATATTGATCGATCAAATGTTAAGCCTGGGATATAGAAATTTTGAATGCTTAGTTCTTCAGATGGTTTTGCAATCAAATCTCGACCTCTTTATGGGTCTTGGCGCCGGCCGGATCCCACGTGTCGGTTCAAGAAACTGCTCCTGGCAAAGTTCGGGTTTCGGTAGAAAACCTCAGTGCGGGTCCTTTCCGGCGGCAACCTGCACATCACGCGGATGGCCGACGGCTGCAAGATGTGAGGTACACGAGTTGTACGGTATTGAGGTCCTCCACTATAAGCTGGCTGTTCGTAATCGAAATGGTCTACAGCCCGAGCTCGTTCGTATTCGCCGTATTGCTCCTCCTGATCCTCCTCCTCCTCGGGTTGCTCGGGCTCCTGCTCCACTTGCGCCATCCTAGCTCTGACTTTGCCCCAAAATTGACTGATAAGCAACTGAACAATGACCATAACTTGTGCCATCATTACTAAAATTAATGCTATTGCATTTGCCATGATTTTGGTTTACTCAACAAAAAAAAAACGGACTAAAAAAACACGAGAAAAATTTGTACTAGAAAATTTTCGAATGTGATTTATACTTAATGTTGATGCTTCTACTTGTCGAAAGGGAATGAGAAACTGTAGTGGAGCAGCTTGTATCTGCCATGGATTCTAAGTCCAAGGCCTACTTGGATTTAAGGGAAAATATTTAAAAATTAATATTACATATAGAAAACATTTTTCTTTGTCCAAATTTGGCGGATGTAGTACGGATACCCTTTGAAAATTTGTAATTATTCTCTGGTAAGTCCTTCTCAGCACTCGCTCCAAGGTGGTTTCGCCTCCCACCTTAAGGATAAGCTGGCTCCTTAGAAGGCAATGTGTTGCAATCAGTCTGAAGGCCTAAAAAATTAAACCAATTAAATGCGCACTTTATGCCAGATGGAGCCCAGGTAAAAGCCCACGGGCCTGAGCTTCTTTGCCCGTGTGTATTTACCTGCTGCAAACAGCCTTGAACTTTCACCAAGAGCAGCGGCCGGGCCGGGGCATTGGCGACCCACGTGTGTGTAGGCCTCCTCTTTTTTCTTCTTTTTTCCCCCATCTGTGGGTGTCGAAAAGCTGCGCGCCGTGCAAGGTAAATACCACACAGAGACAACAAAGTTGATAAAACACGGACAGGCGGCAGAGAGAGAAAAAAATTAAACACCGAAATTGGCAGCCAAGGTGCGTTTGTTTAGCCACCGCCGCCGCTGCCGCTGCCGAAGTCGAAGCCTTCAACTTGAATTAAGCGTTCGTTGGATGGATCTGCCCATGTGATCCGGCACTGGCTGCTTGTAACTGGCTATTTGTTTTCAGTGCATTCACATTTCACTGCAATTAATTAAATAAATAGTGCATACATTAAGCCAGGACGTTCTTAGCTATACAGAGATAAAGATTCGAGGTGTGAGTTTGAAAAAATAAATCAAGAAGTGACTTCATGCCATTTCTTTGAACTTGAAACTATTATAAATCGTGAACAATAAATCGTTAACTCGTAAAAAATGTACTAATATATAATATGAAAGAAAATAAAATTTGTAAATCGATTTAGAGTTTGGTTTTTTCAGTTCTCGCCTTCAATTCGTAGCACTTTCGCTTTCAAAGAACTGGAACGAACGAACGAACGATGACGGCTCCGGAAAACTGGTTACCTTTCCCCATTTTATTTTTATACATTTTTTTTTCATTTCCCATTTAACCGGCGAAAGTGCGAGAGACACCCGAGAGATGATTCACGATGCATTCGAAAAAGAAATTCCAAATTCCGCAGCGGCGACTCGGCTGCATTTTTCACATAACTCCAGTCCCCAGGCCAAGACCTGATCTCGGAGACAGCTGGTGGGGCGCAAAGAATTACGATATTGGACTCGGGCCACGACCACATGGAGGAAAAAACCCCCAGCAGGAAAAACCTGAGTTATGACCCGAACATGGGTTGAGTGAAAAAATGCGATAAATAAACAGCCAAATTTTTATCGCTGGCTGTCCCAGCTATTTGAAATTAATAAGGCTATGTTACAAGAACAAAAAACTTATATTTGTGGAAAAAAAACAAAAAACTTTAGATACGTTCTTTGACTCTTAATTTTGATATATTCCCATAATTCGTTTTAAATAAAGCTTAATGGTGATACATTTCGATTTAAATTATCTATCAATAAGTAACATAAAATAAATAAATAATTGAGCCGTGCTTTGTTTATATTTATTCATTCAGGCATGGCATTCGGAATGGAAGCACATTACAGAGGAACCCCATATGGGGTAATTGTGATTAGATCCATTCCATGCTCGATTGCAATTCGATTAGCGTCATAATTTATTGCACTTCGGGTGGTCGGGGTGGGCAGTGCTGGCAAATCATCTGCAGAGGAAAATATTTCCAAGTTTTAGGTGGATTTTTAAAATTATATTTCTTGTATTTTATTATTCAGAAAGTTTTTTTTAAGTAGTAGAAGCTTTGACCAAATATATATTTATTTAATTAGGGATTTCAAATCATTAGCTTTATGAAATCAACTTTTACTCTTAATAGTAAAGTGTCTTTTTAATAGCATACTTTAATGCATACTTTAAGAAGACCTAAAATCGCCCACCATTTCCCTGGCTTTTAAATGTGATTATTTCGACAAGTGATCATATTTCTCTGCGTGCTGAAACAGGAACCCCTTAACGTTATTTTTTTTTTGTTACCATATGATACGAGCATGTCCATATGGAGGCGCACATATCATCTCGCAGCACTCATATTGCTCTGTTTTGGGTAATTATGTCATGGGGCTCGCGGCTAATCGGCGAGGCGCAGCGCAGCGAAATTCCCTCAGTCGATGCCAACTATCACGTCACCACGTCGTCGTCGCTCTATGCTTTTCTATACTATATAAACAATATAAACTATATAGGCGATATGCCACGGAATGACGACATTTGAACGGCGAACATGTAGAGTTTGTTTACATTTCTGCCTTGGCGCAGTGGAATAAATATAACACCTGATGATGACGAGAGCTAATTGTTTCTAAGATATCATTTTAATATAAAATAAAAATAAATAAAATAATATAAATATAATAATATAAGTATAATAATTACAATATAATAGTTAGCTAGAACCCCTCAATAAATATAAAAAGTATAGTGATATTTATAATCCATAATTTAGGCTAGTTTTTAAATACAGATTATGTCTAAAATTGATTTTAAAAGTTAATTAACTTTTAACAAATTATTTCTATGAAACCATTAAATAAATAGAATGAATATTTAAATATCTAGGCTATTAAAAATACATTAAAAAGCATTTTATTGTATTTTAAAAATATTTTTAAAATAGTTTCCAGCTTGGCTACTAAGGAGGAAGAGCTAACTCCTTTTAAAAACCAAAAACTCTGCAAAGAACTCCTCTTTTGGCTGAAGAGATCAATGGAAATCGCTTTATAGGCATAAATGAATGGCTATTTATAATCGCGATCGTAAACAACAACAACAAGTGGTGACGCCAAATGGCAAAATAAATAAATATATCTTAGTGACGGCGACGAGACTTCTTTTAAGAAATGCTGACGACGCCTCCTGGGCAGTGAATCATCCATCGACAGCTTGGTCGGTTTTGGGAAACTCGATTTCGGGGTTTCGCCTTATTTGGTTAATTCCGATAAAAAATTTATTGCGATTATTACACAAAATCCATGAATCATTTGGTGTTCCAATCGGCCATATGCTGCCAGAGTCAGAGTATGAGTGCTTGCATTGGTCAAGAGATATATATTTTTGGGCATGAGATAATTTACTCTACCGACTTTCACTGATTATTGAATCATTTATAAAAAACACTTTAAGGGGGAGCCAGGAAAACATCGCTTATCGATTTAAAATCGATTTATTCATACTAACACATTAATGATTATCGATTTAAAATGGATTTTAACATAGAAAATATTGATTATTTTTGATTTTTTTCCAGCTCTACCCTAAATAGAAAATATTGAACGGGAAACTGATCTGTTTGATTCTATATCTTCTATTAAGGAAGAAAATATTTTATCATTAGACATTTTTGAAAGTTTTCTATTTGAAACTTTTTCCTTTACCTGTAGAAAAGAGTAGGCCTTGGCATTAAAATCCTTCCATATCACTTTTCTTTTCACTTTCGGTTCACTTCTGTTTTCACGTTCCAACGGAACAGTTCTCTATTCAAATTATTGAAAGTTATTTTAGTTCTTCAAACGATACTGAAAAATTTTACAAAAATGTTTTTGGATAATTTTTTAATTTTATTATTTCCTTTATTCTTTTGTTTTGCCCTGTTGCACATTATATTTTGCCCACGAGGAATTCCTCGAGAGTCCCCCCAGCAGCTGGGACGGGAGCCTCTGGCTGAGCCGGAAGACGAGGAGGAGGAAGATATTGATCAGCTGGAAGATGAGCAGTCTCTGACTGAGATGGATGAGGAAACCCACATGGAATATGGGCAACCAGAGCAGGTAGGACAAGAGCAACCAGGGCCGGTATATGAGCAACTCGAGGTGCTGGATCAGGGGCCACCACGGATGGGGCTCGTTGAGTGGTCAGCCAACCGATCACAGGTGCTGGAGCAGGGGCCACCACGGAACGGGCTCTTAGAGTGGTCAACTTGCCGGCCACCTAGCCGACCACATATGCTGGAACAGGGACCCCCACGGATAGGGCTCGCAGAGTGGGCAGCTAGCCAGCCACTCGTCCTGAACGATGCTACAAGGGAGTGGGGTTACCTAAACCGGGCCTTCGCCCAACATAGAGGCAATAATTCCAGGCGCCTGATGTTTCAACCCCTGACACCCCGTTATCCCTAAAAGGGACCTCCAAAGAACATATAATTTCCACATCCCAGGCTTAATATTTGGATCCTTCGGATATATTTCGAATGTGATCCCCTCGTTGATATGTTTCTAAGCCTGTGGATTTTTAAAGAAGTTTGAAATGATTTTAAATGTTGCCGTCTTAAAACCATGACACCCCGTTATCCCTAAGGAGGAACTCAAGACAAAATATAACCATGTTCCAGGCTTAATATTTGGATCCTTCCGATATCTTTCGTATGTGATCAATTCGTTGATGTGTCTATGATCCCTGCCTGTTACGTAAGATATTTTAAATGCATTATGTTTATGTCTTAAATTCATGACACCCCGTTATCCCTAAATAGGACCTTCAGAGGACTCAATTACCACGTCCCAGGCTTAATATTTAGATCCTTTCGATATCTTTCGTCGTGATCCCCTATGTTAATATGCTTTATGTTAATATATTTATAAAATGCCAGTGGTTGGGGATGATGTAACAACTTTTTAATCAATTTTTATCTTATATCCATGACACCCCAGGCTTACTATTTGGATTCTTCCGATATCTTTCGTATGCGATCAATTCGTTGATGATTATATGAGTTACAAGACCCAGGCTTAATATTTGGATCCTTTCGATATCTTTTGTATGCGATCCCCTCGTTGATGTTTATGATTCTGCGGCTGTGCATTTTTTAAGAAGTTTTAAATGATTATGTTGCCGTCTAAAATACATGACACCCCGTTATCGCTAGAGAGGACACCAAACTACAATGTTTCAGGCTTACTATTTGGATCCTTCCGATATCTTTTGTATGTGATCAATTCGTTGATGTTTATGTCGCCTGCGGATTAGGTAAGATATTTTAAATGCATTATGTTTTTGTCGTATATCCATGACACCCCGTTATCCCTAGAGAAAACCCCCAAAGGACTCCAAATGTGGATGTACCAGGTATAATATTTGGATCCTTCTGATATCTTTCGTATGTGATCCCCTCGTTGATATTGTTTCTATGCTGCCATTGATGAACTTGGATTTTATAACAAATTTTAAATGCATTATGATTCGATGTCACAAAAAATGTTTAGTTTCGTGTTTGTATTTTTTTGGGGGCTTAAACAGTGGAGAAATATAGAAGTAGCTCAGAAATTAGAGAATATATACAGAAGTAATTATGGTAAATGCTTTGAAACGCATGCGATTTGGTTCGTAGCAGCAATTTGGCATCGTTAAGTGTGTCATCTCCCGTAACGACTGCAAAATGGACGTTTAATTGCAGTTTTTAATTTGGTTTTTTTCAGCTACAAATTTGCATGCGACTCTCATGGGAGTCGCCGACTGTTTGTCTGGGCCAAAAAGGCTGAATATGGCCATAAACAATAGTCCCTCCCCTCGCTTTTCCTATCAACTCTCCTCAGTTTCAGATATAGATACGGATTGCATAATCCTCATACACCTACTGCCATAGATTTCGTTTTCATTTTCGTGTGCGGAGATCACTATATAGATCTATATGTGTATATATAGGTGGCAGGGTGTATATAGCAGACAATTAAAACAATTGATGCGATTTCTCGCACAAATGTGCCAAACACGAACGTTCAATTTATATTTAGTCGATCGCCTTCATCTGTCAAATGGTCATCAATAGTTGTTGGATCAACCGCAGAGCCAATCCAATCCCAAATCCCCAAATCGAAATCCAATTCCCCCCAGACGTCGCCTCCTCGTATGTTTTTTTTGTTTGTATTTTTTGTCACGATGCAAAGGCAAGAAATTAAATCGATTAAAAATCGATCAGTGCTTTTTCTCTGTTTTTATTTATTTTATTTTGATATACTTTGTTTTTAAATGAAATGAAATGAGAGGTATTTAATTTTAAATAAAAATATCTTATTAAAATATATACATACATATACATATGTATATGATATAAGTGGTTTATTTGATGGCATTCCAAAATGTTATTAACTTTATTGAAAACAAAGCTTAAAGCACACAAGTTTCTTCTTTAGAATTCCCAACGTGTTCTAGCTGCAAACTAGTGATATTTACACCAATTATTGGAGTTTTTCTGTGGCTTTTGTTAACTGTAAGCAAAGTTTTTACTTTATTAAAAAATACTTATTTTGAGCCTACTTATTACACTAAATGCTTATAAATATTTACAGTTTAAATAAATAAATAAACTAAGAAAATAACACATATTTGGTTTAATAATAGAACGTTATTATATATTTCTTGTAAAAATATTAAGAAATAAAGGTCAAGAAGTTCGCAAATAATTATTTATAATTTTATAAAGTTATATTAATTGTTTTGCAGTGCACAGGTCTATAGATTGGGATTTCGTCATCATCAGCATCTCAGCGTGGCTTTAGCATCACCATTAACATGCCGCCACCTCTTGAATCACTTTCTACTTTCACTGCTTTACACTGCACACAAATCGTAAGCTGAAGAAAAATAAATAAAATAAGAGAAAGAGGCACTCACACACACACACAGGCATTTTCTTTTCGCACTTGAACGCTAACATGGCGAAAATGGACTGACGTCAGCGATGGCTGCTGATAACCTTTGCTTCAGGGATGTTAACTAACAGCTGTTGTTCGCTCTGTAAGGAGTCTATGTATGTATGCATGTACGAGTATGTATGGGATTACCGCGACGCAGAATGCTTTATTAAATTAAACATACTGAAAGCTGAAAATTAAATGAAAATTACTTAGTTGGGCAAACACTATATATTTGGCTTTCATTTTCAGTCAGTCAGCCCTCAGCTGATCACACAGATGCGATGCTTCCGCAAGTTGGCATTACAGCTGTTGATGCAGATGAAGTACAGTGAGCGCTGGCTAACAGATACCTTTAGCTTTTCCAAAAACATTAAACATATAAGATTTAAAATAAATATAAATCCCCAAAATATTTTACACCTCATAAGAATGATTCATAATATTTTATTTTATTTTTATTTTTATATATATGTATATTTATATTACATGATATATTATTTTATTTTTTATTGTTATTTTTCTGATTATTATGTTGTAAATAAATAAAAACATCTGTTTCAAGCAGGAGCAACCTCTCCTTCATCAGTATCATTCAAAGCTGACCAACTTCAACTTGGGAATTCTAGAGCAACGCCAGCGGTTTCTGGAGAATCTCATTGTGTGCTTTGGACTTTCTTGCATTCTAAAGTTCAAGTCAGAGTCTAGATGTGTAAAAAGTAAATTTTTTTAACATCATATAGAAAAATTAAAGAAAAAACAAATGAATTTCTACTAACTAAAATAAAGAAACATAAATTTCCATGAAACCACATGAAGGCGATTTTAAGGACCTCAAAATTTATCAAAAAAAGATATTCCTTTAAAAACTATAGTATGTACATATCATCTAAGCACCTTGAAAATCCTAAAACGGTGCAGTGAATTATCAGAAGATCTTACTGTATTATCGTGTCGGGCTTACATCTCTTTTATGCACTGACCTCGCACTGCAGGGCCGGCATCAGTCAGCTGAAAGAAAAAAAAATGCTAAAAAAACAGAGAAATAAAAAACACATGCGGTTTGATCTTGATCGTCGCCGCACTAAGGTAACGCCGCGGTCTGTAAGCGTTTGGCCAAGGTAAATATATTCCTCTAAGCCGAGAGGGGCTTGTGTGTTAACATATTGAACATGAGCTTGTGCCTCCCTCCTCCTGTTGGTGTTTCCAGAGGCTAAATCTGTATACAAGGGACAATGACAAGAAGCGAAAATTCCCAAACAGATCTGGGGGAGATTTCGGCGTGGCGTGACTTTGATTTTTTTGTTTGCGGGTCAACGTGCTTTTTTTCACGCTACATACATATTTCCCGCTCGATTTCTTTTCCGCTTAAAAAAAATAAATTACGACATGTGTGCGGTGAGAATTAAGGGGCATGATCCTTTATTTTTGGTCACTTTTATTACAGGAACAAGTGCAACAACTTAAAGCAATTTTTGCATACAAAACCATCGAAAAGTTCGATTCTTTTTTAAAAAAGAAAATATTACTCATACGCCATGTGTGTTGTGACAATTAAGAGGCGTGATCCTTTATTTTTTATTACTTTTATTACAGTAACAAGTGTCCAGTTTCTACTGTGTTTATGTTTATCGATTTAAAATCGATGAAACACGGAAAAGCTAGATTATTTTCTGCTAAAATAAAATTCGGAAAATATTACTCATCCGCCAGGTGTGCTGTGACAATAAATGGGTGTGATCCTTTATTACTTATCACTTTGTATGCTGGAACTAGTGGACAAGCTTCCACTTCCCAGTTAAGAGCTGAAATAAAATGGATGTTGATCGATTCAAAATCGATATTTTCACACAAAATCATCGATAAGTTCGATTCTTTTTCCCGCCCTTTTCCCACTTCCCATTTCCGGTTCGAATAAGAACAACAAGGTGCTTTAAGGTGATATTTAGTTTTAAACAAATCATTTGTTTCTTTTATTCTCGTGTCAATTGTATCGTTTTTTTCAGTGCATTTTGTGCACCGCTTTTCTTTATCTTTTTTTTTTCTTTTTCTTCTCAATAATAAAATATATATCATTATATATATATATATATTTATAAAAATACATGCATAGTACAGTGTATTTGTTTTGTGCTCAACTTATGCTGCTAGGAACATCGATTTTCGAATAAAGTATTCCTCTCTCTAGGGGATCTCCAGGAATAGTGCTTAATCGTCGATAGTTTCGATAGAAAACAAAAATATATCGCTTAGTCTCTACGATGTGTGTGTGTGTGTGTTTGTGGGTTGTGTGTGGAGTTCAATGTGAAAAATTATACACTTGCAGTAAATTTTCCAATGAACTTAGTCGGGTGAAAAAATCGTTAAATAAATAATCAAAACGAAATAAAAAAAAGAAAAACCATAAACATAGGATAAAAAAAAGGAAAGCAGTCACAACTAACTTGTATGCGCAGTGCATAAAGTAGTTAAGGTCACACTGCACTCGATACCGAATTAGAGATGGAAACAAGCCGATGTTCGATTAAACTTCAAATATTTTCCCAACTCTATTTGGCATGCCCTCCTCTTCTACAACCTCCTATATTTATGTCTTATGAGATGCTTCATTCGTACTCGAACTAAAAATTAATAGTAAACATAAAATAGAAATAGTAATGTTTAAATCGAAACGAAAACCTAAACGTAAATTATGATTAAATGGAGTGATTTTTTGCTTTGAAAGTTTTGGTCAAAAATAAAAGTATTTGGATTGGCTTTCGTGTCTCGCTATATAGATCCTATAAAGATTTATGTATCGCATGTATGTATATATTTTTTGTATTTTTCTTATTTTCTTTTTCTTGTTGTTGTGTGTGTGTAAATATGTGTGTGTGTGAGAAAGTGAAAAAAAACATCACAGCTAAAACTTCAGTACATTTTCTCGTGGTTCAAAAATTAAACACTAAAAAAAAAAAAAGCAATATATATGTAGATTAAAGTTCTATTTTCTTCTCTATAAATATATACGCTTACAAAATATATATATATTATATGATTTCTTTACTTTTTCACTTCTTTTTTTTCCCTTTTTCGTGGTTGTTGTTCCATTGTCATTTGTTGTCGATTTTATATAGATATATATATATGTATGTAAGCGCCACGCCCTCCGGCTGGCCATCGAAAGGGGATGTATCCTGGCGGCATCCGGATTGGGCACAAGCGTCCTCCAGATGCCCGGCAGCATAGATATCCTCTGATCGCCAGTTGGCCGGCACCGGCTGAGATTTTGGGTTTGTTTTTCTTGGTTTTCTTGTTTTCTTTTTTCTTCTTTTCTGAATACAGTACGTGCTAGGCGACGACGAACGACGAACGACGGCTAAGTGGCTAGTGGCTAGTGGCTAGATCCTAGATCCTAGATCCTATAACTAAAAGTACTTGCTGGCCCCTCCCTCTCTACCCTACCCCTGCTACCCACCGCCCCGGAGTGTGTGTGGGATCATCATCAGTCATCCCAGCTCCAGGTGGGGTCCAGGAGCTCCCGATTGATCCGCCAGAGCATGAGCTCCATGCAGGCGCGCGAATCCTCGAAGCTGCTGTGCCCGGTGGTGCCGTCGCCGCTCTGGATCTCCCGCTTCAGATGGACCTTGGTGAGGTGACGCAACGCCCGCCGGTAGGGGAAGCCGCTGCAGTGCGGGAACGAGATGGAGGTGTCGATCAGTGTGTTGTGGACCAGACGCAGCGCCCGCAGATCGTTGTCCAGGCCATGGCCCACCAGTATGGTGTCGGCGGATATTAACTGCAGGAGATCGCGCTGGACTTCGGCGAGGCTCTTGGCACCGCCACCGGAGCGCAGATCGCGCTCGGTGATGCCCGAATAGCGGGTATTGTAGTCCACAATGTCGCACTCGGGGCGGACAAAGTGCTCGTAGACCAGCTGGCCGTTGAGGGCCACCAGGGAGACCTTGGTGACGTCCAGGCCGCGCCCTGTATAGCTCATCTCACAGTCCAAGGCGTACACGGCGGGCATGCGTTCCTGGTCCTCGCGATGCTGGGTCCTTACAAAGTCATAGTAGGGCCCATTGACGCCCACCACCGATCCGGTCCACACATGCCGCTCGCTGTGACAGCAGCCCGGCGAGGACTCGTCGCTCTCGCTGCAGCAGCTCCAACGGCCCATGCAGACGCCGTCGTAGTAGCGCTGATACTTGCCCGAGTGATACAGGCACTCCTCCTGCGACAGATACTCGCCGGTCAGCTCGTCCACCAGGAAGTGACGCTTGCAGCGGGCACAGGGCTTGGCCAGGCTGCGCTCCACCTGCACGTACTGGCAGTACTTGAGCTCCAGACTCAAATCGCCGGAGGCGTTGCTAGCGGACGAGGAGGCAGAGGAGCTCGAGCTGGACTCGCATTCGCTGCCGCTCCACTCGCCACCGGACTCCGAGTCCAGGGAATGCGGCGAGCTATTGCCCGAATCACTGGACTCCAGTTCGCGCTGCATCAGTCCGTCGTGGCAATTGATCACAGTGACCGCCGGCGCAGTCTCCGCGGCCAGCGCCGCTGCAAAGCTCATGTGCGGCATGCACTTGAAGATCTCGATGGCCCCGTCGTGGACCACGGACTCCACGGGATATCCGTAGACCCGGAGCAGATGATGATCGATGACGTGGCGGCGCAACTGCTGCACCAGCGTCCTGTCGTCCAGCTCCAGTTGCTCGTACTGCCGCAGCGGTGGGACCATAAAGTTGGCATTCTGCCGGCCACGCTCCCGCTCGCGACGCCACTCCAGAGCCGCTCCCGGCATCAGAGATCGCTCGATCCGCTTGCGATTCCCATTCACATGGGGAGAGCTGGTCGGGGAGCTGGTGGGCGAGCTCAGGGCCGAGGAGGAGGAGCTGCTGTCGGTGCTGGTGCTGGCCAGATGCTTGCGCGTCGGATTGCCATTGCCTCCGTTCTTGCCGGGATTATGGTGGCTGTTGCCTCCTCCGTTCGGATTGTTGCCCTGTCCGCACTTCTTCTTGTTGTTGCCACGCTTCTGTTGGTGCTGCTGCTGCTGCTGCTGCTGCTGGGGATTGCCCATGCTCCCATTGGGATTCTGCTGCTGGCGATTCCACTTGCCACCGTTGCCCTGCTGCTTGCTGCCCTTGTTGACTGACAACTTCTGGCCGGGATCGGCTAGTGGCTGCTGCGGTTGCTGCTGCTGCTGCTGCTGCTGTTGGGACTGTCGGGGCTTTTGCTGGCGCTTCGAACGGGACTTGTTGGCCTGGCCGACCTGGTTGCCGGCCCCGCTGACGGCAAGGAGGGCACCAGCCTTGGATCTATTCAGATGCTCTCTACTCGATTCAATGTCCTCGCTGGTGGCCTCGCTGCTGGTGCTATTGCGGTGGCCCGGATTGTGCTGGCCCAGGAATTTGTCTGCAAAAGAGTAGGAAAACGGTAAAGTTATATTAATATAATATTTATTTGGGTGAAATAACACAATCATAATAAATATAATATGGGTTTTCTAGGGTTTGTAATATAGAAAGATAATCATTTTAATCTTGTATAGCTTTTTTTAATCTTAATAATAGTAAAGGCCCCTAATAAAATAATTATACATATTTAAAATAATATTCCCAAGCTGAATTTGCATTTTAATATCATCACATTATTATTTTGATAATTCTTAATGGCAGTATTAATATTTCCATCATTTAATTTAATTGCAATCAATTTAATATAATAAAGCCAACAAAATACCCATTTTAGGTCAATTTATCATTTAGTTCGCATTTAGACCCATTATTACAGGCAGGAGATCACGCAATTACCTTTTAATTTGATTTTTTTTAATTTAATTTAATTAGTTAATATAAATGTTGACCAATTTGTCAGTTCCATTAGCTGGCAGTTATTTATATATTATGAAATGATTCAATTCATGAGGAACTTATATTACTTCTTAAAACAATATCTTGGTAATAAATTTATATTTTCTGTGATTTTTCTATTGTTGACAATTCTTGCAAAGAAGCGATTCTTGCTAAGCATTAATTTTAATCTACTAATTTTCAGCATAATTTCATTAGTCAAATTCCCACACACCTTATCTCGCCTCCGTTTAATTCTTGGTTTCTGGAATTTCGGCTATTAAAATAAAATACATTCAATTTAAATTCGGAATTCAAAATTTTAGCTAACGCAAATTAACGGTGATAACAGGGCGGGCGGGCGGTCACACACGCTCGCGCGCTAGCACACACGCACACACGCACACGCGCAAAACGAGGCTTATCAACACTCGCCACGTGCTTTTCGATCTTTCGCTGTTTCTACGTAACATAGTGTGTACCTTGCTCTCTCTGGCGCTCTCTTTGGAGCTCTCACTCTCTATTTAATATGCAGAGAGAAAAATTAAGAGTTTGATTTCGATTTATATTTTTATTATTTATATTATTAATTTCCAAGCTCTTAATTCAAATGTTATAAGCATGAAATTTTGCTTGCTATCACTTAGCTGTTCCTTAAAAAAATTAATCTAAATAATAGTTAAAGATAAAGCTTTAAGTTCTCCTTATAAAGGGTAATCATCACAAATATTTTTTGTCATGTGTGGCGTCGAGTTAGGGAAGGTTACGCATGACTGGAAATTGACGCATGTGTGTACGGACGGACCGATGGTCGGCTCCTACCTCGAATTTAGCTAACTCAGCTTTATTTGGCTCTGTTGCCACCCGAAAGGGGGTGGGGTGGGGTGTGTCTGACGCATTACAATTATACACATTTTATTGTGACTATTATAGATGCCGCCTGCTATTATTATTTCTACCTATTAAGCGCTTCATGCTGTCGCGGCTTCCGCATTTAACTCATCATTTCCCCCGTTCACATTCTCATTCTCCTCATACTCATTCTCATTCCCATTTCAATTCTCGTTCTGAACTTAATCATTCCAAAAAAAAACGCGAAAAAAATGGGGGGTACTGGGTGTTGTCAAGGGGTTCCAAAGCCCAGCTGTGACCTGTTGCCTAAGTTTTTCGTGGGGTTTACATTTATATACAATTCGTATGCTGGATAAATCGCGACTTAATTAATGGAAGCTGTTAAGCCAGAATTTATGAATATTAATTCGAAAAGCTCACTGTTATTGGACGCAATCTATCAACGCTCGCTTACCTGTATTCATATCATAATTATGCATACTTAGGTTTATATTTAAATATGAAATAATGTAGACTTCATTTCCATATGAATATGGTTTCAAGTTTTGGCGCAAAAAGGCGTTTGAATTTAAAGATTGCTAGTTGAACGATAAACATATCGTAGTTATCGAATCGGTCGATTAATATTTATCGCTAATTATCGTTTGCAAAGTTGTTTTCTCTGACTCTTTCGATTTCCTGGCCTGGATATTCAAATCTTCGGCCCAACTTGAGCCTGTTATGCTTCATGTACACACGTACTTATGCCTTCCGAGTCCGTCAAGTGTCATCTGTCAGTCAGGGAGACTTGTGACGCGCTCTCAGCGACATTTTCTTATCTCTGGCACTCTGAATTTACTCAGCAGCCGCTTCCTACCCGCATCTCTGTCGCTCTCCCATTGGGAAATTGTGAAATTTGCAAAATTGCGAATGTGCAATCCGCACAATCCGCACAATCCGCTTCCTTGTAGTGGAAAGCACGCTCGAGCACTTCCTAAACGCTCGCTTGTATGATTTCCCCCCAGAAAATATACGAGTATATACTTGAGAGAAGAGCTGCGGAAAAATTGAATTTCAAAGCGCGCATAGATAAATCATATGGCGAGGTGGGTTTGTTGACTTCACTCCACTCGAAGGACGTCGTTGGACTAAGCACCTAGACGTGATCTGGATCCAAGATCACGGGATCGTTCGGGGGAGAAATGATATCAGCTGGCGATCGATCGAAATATTGTTTACATATGTGCGAGTAATACAATATATACATATGGTGTAGTTATGGCATAAGTATGTCCATCACGTATGGCTGAGGTACATGGGGCACCGAGTGCGTGGTCATCGATTAGATAAGGCGTGGCCAATTTTTTTGGGCGTGCTGGGGGGCTTCGGTTTTGGCTCGGTTCGGTTCGGTTTTGGCCATCTGTCAGAAGCCCGAGCCGAAATGTTGTTTTTAAACGCTTTTTATGACGGGCCCTATAATGTCGCCTTTATCGCCCGACCAACCAACGCACGCGCCAAACTCTCCAAAGAGCCTTGAAGTATCATATAAGAATATGTATATAATACATACTTCCGATTAAAACGTAAACATAGAGAGACTTATGCGGGGTATGCACGAAGTTATGAATTTATGATATGACAAAGATATCAATATTAAAGTCAAAACATCCAGTTAAAAGTTTAATTGTATGATTATACAAATCTCTAAGGTTTTTCTTAACCTCTACTTATACGCATACCTTTACCATAAAGTTGCTGCACTAAATTTATTGTGAAAAAAAAACTGACAAACACTCGAGAGCCCCCGCGATTAGATAGTTTAGTTAAATAAGTGAGACTAACGTGCCAGGGGGCTAAAAATGATAATCTATGAATATATAAACCATATACATACATTGTAAAAGGCGCTCGTGACATATTATATATTATACGAGTGGCACAGAAAAATTGATTTAAATCAACTACTTAACGAGAAGTAACCGTTTTTCATTCTCGTTACGAGCCGGGAAACACGCAAGGCAGGCTGGGAAAATTTGTGTTATATTAAATAAGTGCGAAGTAATTAATTCCTGAAATCTAAACTTTGTTTCCTTATAAAATCAGTAAATTTTGAGTGCTATTCAACCCAGAATAATGCCATGTGTGGTTTCCAGCCTAGAGTCTAGACTAGAGGCTGAAGGCTACCCACATTTGGTTACCGGGCAGTGATAAGATGTGCGTGTCCAGTAAGTACAATACTATATATTCCAATATTTTTCTTTCAGTTACCTACGGCAACAGTGCCGCCGTGATTGTTTCCGTGTGAAAGTCGCAAAAAACTCGTAATCAGCAAAAGCAATGCGGCAATCCCGAAAAATAGAAAGAAATCACACAAAACACACAAATCGAGGAGTATAAATTCAACAGCTGTTCATAGTTCCTCCTCCTACTCCGATGATGAATCGTTCGAGCTCGTAAATTACTTTAATCTATTTACTCATCTCTGGCTGGAATCACTATATAATATAGCCAACACTTTTGGGTTTCCGTGCACCGATATTTAATTAGTTATCGCCCCGCGTCAACTGTCAAGATAAGTCCATAAATATGCATTAGCTTTTATCGGGCATGAAAAATAGTGACGCAATCGGTGTTATAACCACTGGTTTGACCCATTTCGCAGTCGCATCCTCATCTTACGTATCTCAGGTACCTTTTGTTATATTTAATTTTCCACAAGTACTTACGATGGCTAAAATGGCCTTCACGGCGCTTCCTGTGCCAAAGAGACAACGAACAAAAAATTACGCGTCTTGTGCATTTTTAATGAGGCCCGAAAACCTGGCTTTGAGCTTAGCCAAATAGAAAAAAATAGCAATAACAATAACGATGATGATAATATATACTCGTAAAACATCATCGCGATAGTTAATTGTGACCGAAACGAACACGCTCACGTATGTCACAACATCCCGTCAAGCCGAAAAAAATGATTTTAGCATAGAGAGTCCATAGGCCAACGGCGCGAGTCGCTTTTAATGTAAACTAATATGAGTTTTATTAATCAAATATATATATATATACGCGCTATATGCGCTATGGTGTGTATGCAAAATGTGGCCATTGAGGTCAGCAGAAGGGGGCACAAAGATTTAATAATTTTCAAGCCAAATGCGAGCCGTAAAAACGCAAATCAAAATGACCGCCGGGGCACATCAACTTAAGGGTAAGCTAGATATAGTATATATCTATGTATATTTACGCACACGCTATCTGGACATTGTTGTAATGAAATCATTAGATAATACCTGTGGAACTGCTGATCTGTGGCTGTTTCTTTTTATCAGCTTACTATTTTAAAATAGCCCCCCGATTGGTAATCTTTATATCTTTATGTCCTAATTAGTACTATTCTAGAAAAAAAAAGAAAAAACAATCTACAATAATATTTACCTTGTGATAAAATTTAAGAATAACTTTATGGCTTTAAGGGTGCTTTTTTTCGTATTTGCTTAAAGTTTAAAGTTCACAAGCGGTAAATAAATATTATTTGGGTTGTGGAAATCGCTTATTCCTTGAACAAAAATGATAAGAGGTTGGTTTCAGGGAAAACTCATATCACGAGACCTTAATTCTTGGTTAAACTTAATCCTTTTACACTAGGTAGGTTTATCTTATGGTTAAACCTTTCCAGGAAAGACTAACACCAAAAACATAATTTATTTTCATAGAAAGTTCCTATGTGATGATATTTAAGTTTGGCATTACAAATATTTAATATTTCAAGGGTTTTCCATTGATTTATTAATATTTCTGATCGGATTAACCTTTGAACCTGGAACCCTCTTCGTATGTGATCCATCCAAGATCTTTGGTTGCCAAGTTCGGATCAGACTAGAGATGGGGACGACGGATTCCGAGACGGGTAAATGGCCGGTGTTTGAGCGGCGAACACGTTAACCTTGACTATTGCCGGCGGCGGCAGTCGGTAGTCGGTGAATCTCGGACGCAGACACAGCCGCGGGGCATTGGGGGGTTAAGTGGCGCAGCTATTCCAAAGATCGCCAAAGAAATGCGAATGACGATGTGATGATGATGATGATGATGCTTGCTTGCTGCTGCTGAGAGCAATAATAAACGGAATTGCGAGCACTTTTTACGATTGTTATACAAGTATGTGATGTGGCTCGAGATTTCCACAGTGGCAGCGATCTTTAATGGGTTAATAATGCGACCAGGCATTCAGGTTACAGTGGGGTTAATTAAAATATATATATACAGGCTACGACTGGGATTTTAAACATTAAAAATGTGTTGGAAAATGGAAAGCTTGTTATTAAAATTAAATTAAATCCTTTGGATAACAGCAGATTTTTGCTAAATTAAATCAGACCTATACTTTCTAGCCACACTGTATTAGAGGTAAGTGTTATGGCAAAATGAGTTCAAGTTGTCGCCTCTTTTGGAGCTTCTCGCACTCGAATTACCACCACTGCCCCACTGACTAATAATCGACGCAGGAGAAAGGTAAAAGAAATATATATAAATCCGAATCAATGAAACCACAGAGTGGGGCGTGAAAAATGCATTCGCAGTCGCCACAAACCGCTGCCGTGTAAGCCATTCCTTTTTGGCCAAGACAATTATCTAATGAGTGTATGAAGTGAGTGTTAAGCCTTTTAAATAAGACCAGGCCTCATTGCCAGCATTGGTCATAACATTTTAATGGGAAATGTGTGTGGAAGTCTTAGCTTTTGTAAATTATAAGCCAAATGAGGAAGGTTTTTAGGGTAAAGATGAAGCAAAACATTAAATCCGTTTAGGTAAGAGCTTGGTCTAGACAGGAAATGTAATGAAATTTTAATTAAGATATGTTTAAAAACAAGGCCTTGCAATTTTATATATTTAAAAATAAGAGTTTGATCCTTAAGAAGGCTTTAAAATACTTTTAACTTAGTTGTATGTCTAGCAAGCTCTTAAATGAGTATTAAGTACTATTTTCTTTGAAATTTTAAATATTAAAGCTGGCTCTTGACTTGAAATAATTATTTCCAACAGCTCATTCGAGAGAAAGACTTCAAGATCGAAGCAGCTGTGGGCACTCTAATTGTCGAAACGGAAGACTAGGTGGGTTCTGCTCTGATTTTTTGTTATTGTTGCTATTTATTTCATATTGTTTTTGGCACTTAACGCTGCCGTGCAAATTTTTCCCTCAGCTTGTGCAATCTCCGGAGACCGGAGATGTAGAATTGAGAATCGAGAAGCTTTCCGGCCAAGTGCTAATCAATGACAAAACGATCAGTTATGCAATGATTGCTCCTCCACAGAAACCGTATTTAGAGCCTAAATGTACATGTGTTCTCCTCTCCGGGGTACGTTGCTATTATCAGTAGTTCATCGTTTGACCAAAAGCCCGCCCAACAACCTGCCTGCCCGATCGGATCGATCGACGACTGATACTATAACCAATAATACACCTGATAGGGGGTGACAAACATATACATAAATACGCGAGTGCTTATGGGTACCTACTATATATGGTCTAAACGGCGCTAGCTGACTGAGAACTGAAAAATCTGAACGCTAATCAGCTGCTCCTCTATTGCGTCTTAGCTTTCCCAAAGGCAAATAAATGTATATACATATGTACCTTATGTCTATATACATTTCATTTCAACGATAACAAATTAAATCGAGGCATAATTCTGGAAAGTTTTTTTTGTGGAAAATTCGACACAGAACAGGTAAAAATATTTACTGATTAGCGGGGTTTTTTGGGGATTTATAAGCCAGAGGAATCAACAGGCGGATGACTTGTTAAGAAAGGAATTAAATGTAATAGGAAGAAAGAATTAAGGTTTTCTATATTTTTAAAGAAGAAAATCGATTTTAAATCGAATTTTACATACATGTTTGTCCGTCTGTACAGAGTAGGTTATCTTTGGAAGCATAAATGCGTATGAATAAATTATAAAAAAAATAGCTAAAACTCTACAATAACATTTTTAGTAGTAGAGATGGAGAAGAATCAAGGTATACTAAATTTCTATATGCAAAAATTGATTTTAAATCGATTAAAATCCATGTTCTTTGCCATCTCTACACAGTAGGCTCTCCTTCTAATCATAATTGCCGATCAATAAACATCTAAATCCAAAGCCTAATGGCTTTGTTGTAAATTCCGAAGGCGCATAAATTATGAAACTAATTCTCGATCGATTGGCAACAGAATTTCGGAATATTTTATTTATGCTTCATGTTTTTTTTTTTCTTGCCTTTCCTGATGATTTCTTTACGACCTGTCCGTTCGCCCCACCTTTCCTTTCGGATGCCTTTTGTTTGTTTATTTAATTTCCTTTTGTTTTCATTGGTCTTTCATTCATCCGATTTTTAATTGATTTTTAATGCGAACGAAAGCGAAAGCAGCGGCGCGTCCCGAGTCCAAGAATAATATAATAAGAATCACCTGCTGATCTCTCTCCCAATATAAATGTGTGTATGCATGCATGTGCATATATCTCGCTTGAATAGTTCCGATACAAGGTTCATTAAGCTTAAGCGAGGATTTCCTGCAATTTTCTCATTTGTGAACAAAGTCAAGAGCCGTGTCAGTGGGCACAGTGACAGGCACATAAGTAAGTACTCTTCAAGTGTCCAGAGAGATATCTCAAAGTTAATTGAAATGTTAACAACTGAGGTTTTTCGTGGGGTTTCAGTGTGGATGACTATACTTATAGATAGACCGGACCCAGATCGATAAGAAAAATACCCACTTTTCATTATTCAAGTGGGGGCCTTGCCTTCGGGGGAGCCTTTATATAATATTCCCTCAAACGCAGTAGGTTATATTTAGAGCTCACTTTGATTGATTGTATATATTAAATATAAATACTTGAAATCGCGTAGGGAAATAATATAAGTATTTTGTAACCTTTTGAGTTTTTAAGAAATATTCAGAAGACTTTTATTATAATATTTAATGACTTAATAATTGCCCTAGTTCCCTCTCTCATTACAAAAAAAAATCCCTTAATTCCGATTTACTTTTCCCCGATTCCTATTCTCATTCCGATTCCCGCATTTCCATTACCGATGATGACGTCGATTTTGCGACGAGTGATTCACTTTAGATGCCGGCCCGATTTGCTTGGAATTTTATTATTTAAAAAAAAAAGCAAAAACAAAAGCGAATCGTGTGAATCAGCTCTGGCGGGCGGGGTTTCTGCTGTCCGTCGTCTGTTTTCATGTCTCACCAAAGATATGTAAGATATGTGGGTGTAAAGACTGACTAAATCGGCGTTAAAGCCAACGAAATTCGTTAATGATATTGGTAGAACGCGACAAAATGCTTCTCCAATGATTCATTCATACGTTTTAAATAATTACCAGATTGTCTGAGTGGTAATGGGTATTATTGCTCACCCTAAAAGGCTTACAACAAAGCAAATCATTTACTATTTAAAAGTGTTTTAAAAAAGAGAAAAGAGAAGAGAGGACTCACCTTCGATGCATGAAGAATTGACCAGCCGGTGTCCGTAGCCCCGTTCCAGCCAGTTGTTGTTCGGCGATGAGGATTCACTTCCGTTTCCGGTGATGCCACAGTTTCGCTTCTGAATATTCCCAAAGGATTGATGCTGCTGCTGTTGCTGCTGCTGCGGCTGCTGCTGCTGCTGCTTGTTGTAGCGGCTCTTGCGTGCGCCATGCTTGTTGCCGTTGCCATTTGAGGAGCCTTGCTGCAAGGTAGCCGCTGCGGCATTGCATGTGGCATGCTGCTGCTGTTGCTGCTGCTGCTGCTGCTGCTGCTGCTGCTGCTGCTGATAGGCCATGGCTAGGTTGTTGTTGCTATTGCCGGTATATTTCTGAGAGCAGCGCTTGTTGCTACTATTTTGATTGGCGGTGTTGTTGCCGTTGTTGCTGCTGCTGTTCTGATTGCAACGCTGCATCTTGTCATCTGCAAAGAATAATAAACAATAAAAGGAATTAGTTGGAGATTTCATATGGATACTTCATATTAAATATAAATAAAATTACTTTTGAAGAATTTTTTTATTGTTTGGCTTTGTGATTCTTCAACTTACAAATCTTCGGCAGATGTAGCTGCAAGAAATCTTCGAGAAAGAAATGCATCGCACCGCTGCAGACATAAACGCGCTTGAATTAATTGTGTTTTGTTTTGCTGAATATATTATATAGATTTTGTATATGCTGTGTCTCTCTTTTTTCGATTGAGGGACCCAAAGTCAAACCGCCTGCACTTGCAGTTGAAAGCCAACTAAATGGCGCGATTAGCGAACGCTCGCGATATAAACAAAAAGCTGGGCGCCAAGAAAGAATATACGCGAGCGCGAGTGCGAATGAATAAAAAATTCAAAAGAAAAAAACCCAGAGACACAGAGCCGCACAGTCCACTTTCCGGTGACGACACAGTGAATCACCCCGCTGATAAAGCGGGAATACGGAATAATATGGTGAACTCTACGCTTGCTGCTATCTCTCTCTATATCGCTGTTGTCGTCTCTTTCGGCTGGCAGAAAGATAGAAAGACCGAAAGCCACATGGAAAAGCAGCGGCAAGGCATAGCGAAAAACCTAGGCCAAGTCACACCGTGTTTGTGGGGCTTTTGGCCAGGTTTTGACCACGTGCCCTACAAGCTTCCTACTTAGATAACGAGTATGTATATCAGCGAGCTGTATCATAGTGGGTGTTTCCATACCCTTGCTAGTGGGGTTCTATAACTAGGTTGAGGATCTTATACTAAAAGCCCATCGATTAATAGTAAATATGAAGCTAGATAGGATCTGCCAGGAAAGTAAATAGTAACTAGTAGCGAAAAACAAGTAACTAGCATCATGTCTCAAGTAGCGAGTTAAATGTACTTAATGATCTGCTAGGATAATAAAGAGCAACTGATAACCAGTGAAGGATAACAAGTAAGGAGTAAGTAGTCACAAATAACGAGTAAATATTATACAAAAAACACCATATATCATATATATTAAGCTTTTCCAAGGAAACGATCCAAAATCTTATTAAATAATTTGCGAAAAGCTGAAAATTATGATCTGCAAGGGTATGTAAAAATCGGTTGCCCAATTTATATATATATTTTTTTACAACTATTTTCCCCCCATTTATCTAATAACCAACTTAGCCGTCCTGCCGAACCTCGCTCCCTGATGCTGCTGAAGCCGTTTCATTCTCTCAGTTTATGTGATGATGACTTTCAGCCGATTCGATTTGATTTTCCCCGTTCCGATCTTTTGTGGAAAACTAGGATTGGACTTGGCTCGATTCGATTTGATCCGCGATTGTTTTGTGAGTGGTAAGTGTAAGTTGGTAAGTGGAAGCGAAACAAACGGCTATAATTTTGATACTTTTGGGCAAATGTTTGGATTGTTTTGAAAGTGTCTTGAACTGTCCCCGATAACATGTTGATAATAATATTCCACAAAAGCCACTACTACGTCTATCTACCGGGTCATGTGATGGGAGGTTTTTTGTTCTAACCTTTTTATATTTGTTTTTCCCGATAATTGGGTTTATTCCGCCCAACTATATATATTCTATCTAAGGTCGATGTGCAAGTGTTGACCGCTCAAATCCAGTTTGTTAGATAAATAAATAAAACTAAAGACACAGCCGGCAAATATCGAACAAACTCGTTTTTTTCCTCTTATTGTATTTAGCCTGCATCTTTGTTAAAACTAAATGCGAGCTTAAATAGTTTTTATGTTCTTTTTTGTTCCGTTAAAAATGTTAAGTGATTGGCAAATCCTTTTAAGACATCAATCACTTTCGGGAATCGTTAAATTCATTTTATGACTTCTAAATGCAACGCATTTCTACCTTTTAAATTATATTGACAAATATTTAATGATTTGTGAGCATTTCTTTCACCAAATTTCTGTATATTTTTATACATTTTTTGAGTTATGATCAACTGCGTTTTATTGCTTCCTGAAACTTTTAGACGGTGAATTTTTCCACGTATTTTGGCAACGAAAATCCGAGCTGCTGTTAGATTTTCGCCAAGTCTTTCATGTTTGCGTGCGAATTTTAACACTCAATAAGAACTCTTGGCCCGTATTTTTAGCCAGAGCCAGCACATAAACGAAAAGTTCATCATCTGGTTGCTTTCACTGAGGGGCCAGCCAGCCAGCGTCATAAATGGGGAACTTGGAATTTCGGCAATTTGTTGTTTATGGCGAGAAATGAGCATCAGAAGAAATAAAGCGCACATGAGCCAGAGAGAAACAACAACTAAATATATATATCTAAATTATAGGCAAATAAAATTTAAAAAAAAAAGGAAAAAAACACACAAGAAGTCGCCGAAAGACAGTCAAGATGACGACTGCGAGAAACAGGTACCAGTTCGTGCCTAGCGCCGTTCCATGTGCGTACACCTGCCAAAAAACCACCCCCTTCCTCCCGTACACAGCCAAAAAAATTCTTGAAAAATTGTACATCATAACAAAAATAAAGTTTGTCAAGAACAAGAAGTAAGTTGCTCATCAGTATTTTGAAGTTAATCAACAAACATTGATTTGATTCTTGAAGAATTTTAATTTAAGAAACCATTTATGCAGATTTTAACTAGAATTTTATTTTAGATTTTTTTATATAATATCTTATAGCTTACGAATATTATAAATTGCTCATTATTAATGCTTAATTTTCAGTGCCTCCGCCACGAGGAGGATGAGAGTGAGGGAGAACCTCTTCAAGTATTGTGGGGTAATTTGTTGTTATTTCTCTCGGCAATTTCAATTTGGCGAATGCGAATGCGAAAAAATGAAAAAAATCTGAATTTCGCAGGCGGCGGTCACGCCCCCTTGGCCGGATCGTCGTCGTTTAGGGCGTGTGATTTATAGAGGCGCCCGCGCTGAATTCAAATCCGAAACCAAATCGAACTCGGAATGATAATATTGCGTAAAAAAAAAATAGATAAAGAAAAACCAGTTTGCAAAGCATTTTTAAAGGCGACAAAAGTTCGATGATGAGATCGTTGTGGGCACGTGTGTGCAATCAGCCCAGGCTCCCCCTTAAGTATTATTATTATTTTTATTATTATTATTATTACTAAGAGCTCTCCTACTTTTGATTTCTTTGTGTTAGTTTTATTTCCTTCTTTTCTGGCCGCATTGCCAAAACGGAAATGCAAGGCGCGCATGTTTCTATTTTTGTGGCCACCGAACTCATCAACTGCATCGTCATCATAGGCATTATCATCATCACGATCATCTTCTTCATCATCATCATCATCATGATGACTAAATACGATTCATTCATATTCGTTCAAGTTAGCAACAACAGCAAAAGTTGAATGAATTCCAACGGATATATATTGTGAGTATATATAAGGCACAATCTTAAGATCCCAAGGGAACGGAGGCACGAATTGCGACCATAAAGCGCGAATATAAGTGTGTATGTAGGGTATATATAGCATATAGGGGGGCCAACTGAAGCGGATCATTAAGGGAAGACGACCAAACGACCAACACAATGGGGGGAAACTTCAAAAGAAACTTTGTTCCCAGAACACCAAACACTGAATACACTTTAGACAAAACTCCCTTGCATACCTTGCATACTTTTACTTGATATCATTTATTTTTCAACTGCATTAACTAGGTTTTTCTCTATTTAAACCCCAAAAATCAAATGAAATTGATTGGTTTTTAGGGTATCTCTCTCTCGTATTTCTTAGCTTTGTGTGTGCTTGAAAGACTTTTTTTCGTTGGAAAATGGCATACATCCTATGAGCACATAAAGGGCATGCGATTATGGGGGGACCAACCCGAAGACGAACTTCAATATCTGGTGGCGCATGGCAACAGCTGAAGATTCGAAGAGCCGCAGACCCAAAGATATTTAAGCCTCGGCGATGACGACGCATTCACCGCATGCGTGTCTGCTGCGCAGATTCACAGATACAGATACAGCTACAGATACAGATGCCGAGATACAGATACAAGCTGTGAGATTTGCATGCAAGTTTTGCCAAAAATCAAAGGCTAAATATCCCAAGAGTCGGATTTAAATATTTAAAAGAAGCTAATATATGATTTACGATTTTTTTAAACTTATAAAGCCTCCCACAGATAATTATTTTCGTTGTTTATTATTAAATTAATATTCATAAAATGTATAGTTGAAAAATCCTAAGGCTTCCATTTTTTCGCATAAAAGTTTTCCCAAAAAAATCAAAGAAAAAAATCCAAAAATGCGAGTGGAAAATCCCCCCGAGCCGCAACAATCCACGAAACGAGTTTCCATAATGGGTTTAATGGCACCACCGGGGTTACGTGTGCTAACGAACTTTTCTCCGCGGTTTTTGGTTTTTTTTTTTTTCGGCTTCCGAAAATATGAAATATAAAAGAAACGCCGAAAGTCACAGCGACACACGTGGGGTGTCTCGAAAAAAAACCTTAATTTCTGTAGATTTCCACCGAACGGCGAGCGGACTTGTAATAAGCGATGTTCGGAGGACCGGAAATGTTAATGCGGCCCTAATGTATTGTATAATTGCGGTCAGGCCATAAAAATGAATAGAAATCCATAGGAAATTAAGTCATTCGCATTCGCATTCAATTACGTGCCCGCGCGCGAACATCTAGAACGTTTTGCCATTTCGAATGGTGGCGGTAGTGGTGGCCGCCGGCACATAAACGTAAATTAGATTGATGTAAGGCAGTGCCAAAAAAACAACAAATTTAAATACAGTGAACGCTTCTTTAACGTTTAGAATAATATATATAATTAAATATAATTATATTTAATTATTTCTTAAGCAAACAACCTTGATTATGCATTTATTTCGTTTTGAAAGTAGTTTAAAATCAAGAAAATATATATTTTATATTGAATCTTTACTGTGTCAAGTTAAGAAAATAGGAAGACTTATCAACCTGGTACGTGCCGCTGTCGTTGGGTATTTTATTCGGGGATTGTCTGCTGTTTTTTGGGTTGGTCTGATCAACAAAAAAAAAAAAATTAAATAAAATAAAGGCCATAAATCGGAGAAGAAGGAAGGAGATCGCTCCGATCCGATGCGATGCGATGCGATGACGTTTGCTTGCCGCTCGGCAATTAGTTATTTAATGCTTGACTGCCGACTTATCGCCAGTGATCACTGATCGATGGCTGGGCATGGATGCCCTACAAAAAATAAGGGGATCGTAATCATAAACGAGGCTTATGGGAAGGTTTTTTGTTATTTTATTCAGACTTTAAATGACGAAAAGGGGTTTGTTTCTACGTCATAAGGGGAGTTTATAATTATATTATACTTCAGGGAATAATTTCCAGATTTCTTCATTACTTCACCCCTTTTGGGACACTTCACTGCCATTTTTTTTCTATAAAATGCTTTCTATGGGGGCATAGCATACAATTAAATGCGAATGGGGTGTGCGTGGAGTGAGTGGGGGCTTACTCGAAAATCGATAAACAAATCACTTCCGATGACGACATTGAGCACATGGCGTATGCGCAATCAAGCTTTTGACAAATTTTCGCCGCTCACCTGATATCACAACGCGGCGGCGGTCAAAAGCAATTTCCTTAAACGGAAGAAAGTTCTAAAAAAAACCAGCAGCGCTTCCGCTTTCTTCAAGAGGTTGGGTAATACAGTTAACAATCGATAAACGATCTAATACATAATCTAAATAGCTTTAGGGTGTCGTGCCAAGTAAAGGTGATCAGAATTGAGGAATAAATCGATTCGATGAGCCTGATACACCTGAATCACCTTGTTTTCGTGTCGAATCTTTCGCCGGAAAAGTCTTAGACAAAATTCCTGGACTTCCTCTAGTCATATTTAAACAATCTTTAACTGGAATTGATAAGCTAATCAAGAAGCGGTCTCCCGAGTCCAAGTAATTCATAAACAGTCCAATCTATATATAGAAAATCGGCTGGCGTTTCTCACATGTTCTTTCCACATCATTTCGACAATTGTTATTAATTGAAAACATTATGGAATTTGCTGTTTACTTAAATACTCTAAGGCAACGAAACAAATCAACTAATTTCTTTCGAAACGTATTTTCTTCCCTCTATATATATTCTTGATACATATGTATATATATCTTTTCACTTGGATTTGTTTATTCGCTGGCTCTTGAAATTAAAATTGGAGGGATGAGTTCATTTAAGATGAAAATGAGAGTCCGTCCCGTCCGCGTGCTTGCTGTCACAATTCTGCGATTCTGACACTTTTCTGACAACTCGAAATGAACAAGAACAACAACAGCCACTACAATCCAAGTATCGTAATAATATTGTGAACCAAAAATTCCTGACACTTGTCAAAACAAATCATCTTCATTATATGCCGTGTCTTTATTTCAATTTTTATGTGCAAAGAAAAAAAATGGAAATGCAACTTGAATTGTGATGAATGCATTTTCCATGGCTAAAATATTCAGTTTAATAATTTATTTAATGCTCTTAAAAATTACATTTAAATAGCTCTCTTTTTTGGCTAAGTTTGTTGGGGTTTCTTAATGATTCCCCCCTTTCTAACTTGTTCAATCATTTCTTTTTCAGTTTACCTAATATTCTATGATCTTTATGGCTTTCTTTATTTGGTTATTACTACTTTTCTAACTGGAATTTTAACTAGAACTTTAACTAGAATTTCCCGTTGCCTTTCCCCCCGTTTATTCCACAGTTTTGCTTTGAAGCAAAACGCTATATTTAATCGCTTAAATTTTCTTCTACAGTAACGGGCCAGAGAACAAGTGGCTCACAGCACAGATTTCTATCTATTGAGGATGACCCATATTTCTATTTCTCTAGTTTATCACAATTTGCAATTGCTTTCGACGTCCACGGTCTTTGCTTCCTCTTATTCGCACGCAGTTTCACGGCCCACACAAGCATATACACTGTGCGAAAAAACATGTAGAAAGGAAAAATATTTTTAAATGGGAAAAAGTTGTCCAAAACTTAAGGGATGCTAATTCACATTAGATTTTGATTTAATATCAGTTTCAAAATTATTTTCTCTTAAAAAGCAAAGAATCAAGAGAAGAGGAGCGCCATCCTTATTATGGTTTTTAACCAAAGACTTTTTCACCCAGTGCACTGTACGGCATTTTGTTTTGGTCGCTCGTTGAGAAATTACTTTTGACAAAATGTTTTCGCATTTTGTTTTGGTATGTTTTGCATTTTTCTTTTTCGGGGCGAAAACGCGACAGATTCTCGCCTTCATTCATACAGAAGAAGAAAGACGGCAAAAAGAAAGCGGCGAGCAAAAATAAAATATTTATGGTAATTATTATTATTATTATAATATAGAACCGAACAGAACAGACACAAGAACAGAGCGGCTGACGTATGATATATAATATTGTTATCGCTGTCATTGCTCTTCGGGGGCTGGGATGGGGCTGGTATGGGGCTGGTATGGGGCTGGTATGGGGATATTATTATTTTTAACACGCATATATAATGCAGAGGCGACCGCAAACCTCGATGATTTATTTCTCGCCTCAAAGCCAGAGCCAGCAGCCAGCAGCCAGCAGCCAAGTAATCAAAGTAATACAAATGGGCGCCCGGCACACACACCACACCACCGACAGACACACCACACACACAGTTTATAAAAATAAACAAACCAAACGAGACAAAATAAAGCGAAAGCCATGCGATAGAACACAAAACAGTAAACAGCAGCATCCCAAGCATAGGAAAGAAGAAAAAAAAAAACATAAATAAATATAAAAAAAATAAAATAACAAGAAGCAAAATACTAACGAAATCTCGAGTGAACAAGGGCACGACAGCTCGAGAAATGATGGCAAATTTTGATTTTGATGCACGTCGCCAGCTGTGCAGTCAGCAAAAAAGGAAAACAAAGCCACGAGATCGGGTGGGAAATGGGAAATATGGCAAAACATTAACAAATTGTGTTAAGTAAGCAAGTGCGGCAGCAAAATTAGAGCAGATCTCGATAGAAATTCAAGAGCTTTGTTCTGGGAAGTTGGGAAATAATGAACTTCATAGAGGTAGAGACAGAAAACGGATAATATCCTTTGATCTTTTGAAGAAAATTGAATTTTAAGACTGTAAATAATTAAATTATTTACATTTTTTTATTGCATATATTTTGTATAAATTTATATCAAAAAACCTTTATAAGAAATTTAAGAAATCTTCCCAGGAAAGGTTAGGAAATAATGCACTTCACAGAGGTAGAGGCAGAAAAAACATTTTTATTCATTTTTCTAAAAATTCCTTCAACCCTAAATAATCCAGTTTATTTTATTTTGATATATTTCCATACATTTCTTTACAGAGAACCTCTCTTGAAACATAAATATCCTGTAGATTTTATCCTTGAAGTATCGAGTTACAGCAGCTGATACTCTGCGGTGAATTGAGTTACCTGCTGCAGCTGTTAGGTCGATACGACAGGTGCTCAATGCAAATTAACATACTGGCGATACAAACATGCATTATGTATTTTATTGGGGCTGCTGGAATAGTCTGAGGTTCGTGTATTTCCCAAAGAACTCCCCTCCAAAAGGGGAAAAAGTTGCAAACGTACATTTTTGGCCAAGAAAAAGGCAAGCGAAACGGAGAAACCAAGAAACCCAAAAGACTCTCTGACTCTGACACTGTCTTTGGCCCAAAACCCCGCATTTGCATGCACGTACTTATTTATTTAATTTTAAATAGAAAGTAACCTCAATTGCACTTGTAAAAAACATAAGTAAATAGCGCCGTCGAATACATAACGAAAGAGAGAAGTCAGCCAAGTACACAAACAGACATATAAACATTTCGAGTAAGTGCCCCGATCTGGCGATCTACCGATCCACCGATTTTTTTTCTTTTTGTATTTCTTGTACTTCTGTGTAGACTCTGTGTAGACAGTGAAAGGCCCCTTCGGCCTACAAAATCAAACGAGGAAAATATGTATGGAAAAAATACAAGGAAAGAAAAAGTAATAAAAAAAAAGAGTTAAAAGCGGGAAATAACACACAGAGGAAAGAGAGGCGAATTGCATGATGGGAAAGTGAGTAATAATCGTAGTAAGTAACCATACGAAAAGATTGTTAGATTGGGCTTTCTTTCGGGCATGAAATTTAAAGCATTGCGGAAATGAATCTTAAGCCATGTTATATAGGCATAAAACGAGGGATTATATAGCTTTTTATTATAAAATCAAATGCAGAATATTAAAATAAACAATTTGTAATATGAGAAAAGGGATATATTTCCTTTTTCTTTAAATATAGTTACTAATTAATATATTAATATAATATTACAATAAGATCCTGTATATATATTTAAAGCTTCTTTGGAAACCTCAAGTGCAACTGAAAGCGTGATATGTAAAGTCGGGGAATGCAACCACTCAACCGCTCAAACACTAATACCTTTTTGTACTTTTTAATTTTGAATGTTAAGCAATTTTCTTGCATTTTGTTTTCGGTTTTCGGTTTTTGGCTTTTGTTGTTGTTTTTGTCACGCTTGTCATACGAGGCGTTTAATATGCAAATCAACAAGTTGGCGGCGACGGACAAAATAAAGAATAAAAACCGATAGGAGGAACACACAAAAGAAGCATAGTTGCAATAGCAAAAAAAAATAAAACAAATAGAGGAATTATAGAGGGAAATTTGCGTGAAAATTTGTGGTGTGTTTGGAATGTGATCAGAAATCGGCGGGGGAATATCTCGGCGGCTCGGATCATATAGATGGGGCGGAGATGAGTCCAACGATATAAGTTTATAGAGAGGGAATCGCAGCATCACACAACAACCCACAACCCACTCGTTGTTCTAAATAAAGATCAACAATTGAATAGATTTTATCTATAAATTGTTCTAGATACACCAACTGGGCCAAGTGGATGGGTGTGTCTCAGTGTGTGTGTGGATATAAATCTGCTTTTAATACTAGGAAACCTTTCCACTGACACTCTTAATCCAATAAGTTAATCAGAAAGAACACATACATATATACGCACATTTTCTGTATATAAAACGAAGCAAATATAAACCTTACCCTTTAGTAATTTTATGAAAAATATACAAGAAAACAGGAAAGAAGGAAATATTCTGGGACTTGATAAATTTGCAGCATTAATCACTCATTATAAATTCGCCATAAAGATTTGTTTGCTATATATTTTCCCCAACTTAATATATATATTCTAAACATTTCCTGTGTGTGCCCGCTCCTCTCAAAAGTAAGACTATAAAGATCCATTTCCTTTAAAAATACGATTTCTTAATAAAATGCTGAAATTGTTGGTGGCCTCTCACCGGGCAACGAATAAATTCATTCATATCCATAAATAAAAAAATGTTAAAATGTTTTTGTATGTGTGTAAATCAGGTGCGTAGTCCATGGGGGGGTCAGCGCTTCGCTCTTTGCCGCAAATTTGTTTATGTTTCAATATAAAATATTCGAAAACTAGGGCATAAACCTGACATAATGTTGATTAACTTTTGATTTAAGATGTTTTGTGCCCCAAATATTTATTATCTTCTATATAGACATTATAAGACTAACAGTTGTCACTTAAATAGCAAATAGATTAGTCATTAAGTTGGCTTAACAATTAAGGCTTCAGTATAAACAATGAACTTGATTTAGCAATTCAAAATGTAGCCTTTGCCTTTGGAGACCAACGGAAAAAAAGGGCTTTCTAATTATTTCAGTTAAGCTTGTGGTTCTAGTTCATTTCCCCCTAGGAAAATTACCATATCACGTGTGTCTTTTTTGTACGATTTTTGATTTGAAAAACAAAAAAAAAACAGGCATGTAAGGCAGGCAAGTGAGAGTAAACGTGCTCTGTTGCCGCTGTCAATTAGCTTCTTTTCGTCTCGTTTCGTTTCGTTTCGTCTTGCTGACTTCTTTTCCACAATGAAAACTTATGAAAAACAACACCGTAAGAAATTTAGGAGTTTTTATTGAATATTTTATTAAATTTAATTAAGAAGTAATCAAAGAACTAAGACAGAAATATGCTTTCCTAATGGTCTAGTCCACATTTTTGCTCTGTACATATTTATTCGAATTTTTCTTGACAAATTCTTTTTATAAATAATAAATTGCATTATAAATGTCATTATTTATTTGTTTATTATTTATTTAATTTTTTCAAGTGTTTTTAGAGGTATATGCCTCTCAATTTTTTGTTATTGCTGCTGCAGTTGCTGTTGCGTTGCTCAAAGTGTTAACAACTCGGAATACATCGGGCAATTTAGCTTATTACTCCGCTGAGGCCGTTGAGGCCGCTCAGGCCGCTGAGGAGCTTGTATCGCTTCGACGGCCCCTTGACAAATGTCTGTGTCTAAATCCCATTTGGCTTGCATCACCTGCGTGGAAGACGCTTGTAGCTTTTAGCTGGCGTTTTCTTTTTGGCGAATCGGTCACAGTTAATTAGGAAATCTGGCTTGCATAACGAGCAAAACAAACAAAAAATAAACCATGCGGCTGCGAAAGTTTTGCCACCAAAAATGCAGACTCTTAAAACCCAAAACTAATTATTAAAAAATATTCTAAAGACTTGAAGCACCTGAAGCTATATAAATATATCAAAATATGTCTGGAAAATCGACGACAGCTTGTACTAGATGCGAAGCAATCATTAATCAAAATTAATAATGATGGATGGGAATTTCATAATTTTTAGTCGGTGTCTCTCTCTTGGTGGGTCAGCGATTTCCGAAAAAAATACACACATTTTGATTCATATTTTAAATTGTAGCACGTATAAATTATTTTAAAAAAAAGTCTAAAAAAACGAAGCGAAAAAGAAACCGGCAACAGAAAATAAACAGCTAAGCACAACAAGGCAAAGTGAAAACGAAGCTGTTGTTAAATAAGAAGTTCGAATCGAACAGCAACAAAAAGTAAGAAAGGAAAAAAAACAAAAAAACAAAATATATACATACAAACAATATGTGCGAGGCGAAACTTTCGCTTTGGCTTTGGACTTGGCCATCATCATCTGACGACAAAAAAAAGCAACAGAAACTGGAAATGGAAATGGAAGACCGACTTGCGGGGTCTTGGTCTTTGTGGCGACCTTTCTTATGTCACGTATATTTATTTCTCGGGCTCTTCTCAGCTGCTGCTGCTGCTGCTGCTCTGCTGCTGACCTGGGCAAAAGCAAAAAGCGAATTTCTTTGGCTTTTCACTTTTGGCTTTATGCTAATTTAGGGGACTGCGGCTGCGGAGATTATGTCACGACACACGACCTATCCAACCCCTTGAACTTTGATCATTCCTCACGTAGACGGCATGCCGCATTCGTGATTCTTTCTGCGATTCTCCAATTCCCCAACTTTGAATACGAATACGAATCTTCAGCAAATTAGCATGGCAGCTCAAATAAATTAAGCAAATATCCAGAAAGAAAACGCAGAATCATAATCAAAATCATATGATGAGATACAGCCCATCCATCCCACCGAATTCTGTCCAGGCAAATTGTGTAATAAAAGTGTGTATGTTAAAAATAACAACAAGAGCGAGCCGAGCAGAGCAGATGACACCATTTAATAGATTAATAAACATAAATTATTGTATAACAAATTCGAGCAGATTAAATTGTGTCACGCAAAAAGGAACATAACTATTATCAATGATATAGTAACCTCTAATTTAATGCTTAAAAACTACACAAACTAATTAAGCATTTTAACTGAGCATTTCTCTGTTTTATTGCTTATTATTTCTTATTTAACAACTGGAACTAGTCTTATCGGGCGGCTTAATCGGCGAATGATTGATTTGAACTTGCGGCGTCTCGGTCGCAACATCTGGCAATAATAAAAAAATATAATAAAGACCATAATAAATGACGCCTTGGCGGGATTTCATCATCATCATCATCATCGCCATCATCGGCATCCATCTGGAGAGCAGAGCCACAAAGTTGCCAACAAATTGTTATTATGCACGGTGGTGCCTGGTGCCTGCTGCCATAATGCATGGCAAAGCAAATGGGAATGGAATGCGCCACGGCAAGGGAACTATTTTGTTCGAAACAACAACGGGCGCAGTCACTTAATAACAAATAACAAAAAATACGAGGGAGCACACACTGATAAGAACAAAGTGCGCGTAAAATTCGCAACGATGATGAGCTCCAGATGTTCCAGAAAATCTGGCAAACTATTCGCAAAGCTCCCGGCTGGTTAAATACCTCTGTGCTCAAGGCGTAGAAAATTAAAATAATTATCTTGTCACCGCCACACAATTCCACATTCCACAAGGTGGGTTAAACTTCTTCAACGCGATAAAAAGCATTGAACTTGAACCCCGCCTGCGAAAAAAAATATTTCCCTAATAGAGTGACCAAGCAGAAAAATACCTGAAAACTTAAGATTGTAGTGTTTATATAAGGTTCAAGTCTCATAAAATATAGTAAACATTGCAATCTTAATATTTGACGTTATAACCAAGTGTTCTCTTATATCTTTCCACTTCAATTGTAATTAAAGATAATCAGTTGGGTGCTTTAAAATGTAGTTTAGGTTGGAAAAAATATAATAATTAATTATTTGGGTTTTTCTTAAGTGAATTTAAAACATTTTTCCCAAGTAAGTTCCTCTTTTAATTGTATTTCCAAGCCAAATTATTTAATTTAAAATAAATCCTGCTTGTTTATAACCAAAATAAACATCCTTCATTGCGAAACTGCCTTCATTTCCTCTTTTAAAATCAAGAAACTCATTTACTTTTCCCCTTTTATCAGGTCGCATTCGAAAGTTTGCTGTTAATTTCCCTCAAGCTGATTAATTTGGCCAATTGCAGTTCACTCGTACATCGCGCTCTTTGGTAATTTATTGAAAATCATTTACTGCCTACACGTAAAAATAAATGAACTCAATTTGCAGAGTGAAATAACAAGAGCAAGGCGAAATAAGCACCACCACGCCGACGACGACGACACACACAAGGAAACCCCGAAAATAGATGGCAAAAAACCAAAATCGAGCAAATAAAGCAGAGTAAGAGGGAAATGTTAACTGCCGATCTGGGTACCGACAATATACACATGTATATACATATAGATTATATATATATACCTGTATGCACATATACTTAGTTTGCAGTTTTGCAGATCGCCGAGGGCGGACCTTTCTCAACCGAAAAGAAAGTAAGCAACTTAAAGTTTTTATCTCCGCCATGCAAATTAGTTGTGTGGCCCAAATGGCGAATGAAAGTTGCTCGGGGGCATTCGGGAATTATTATGTAAACATCGGGTTTTTTATTTGTATTTTTCTTTAGTTTTTTTAGTTTAAGTCTTTATTTTTTTTTGCCTTTCGAGAGTGACACGAAAAACTTGATTGCGCTCGCTTCCTAGTTCGACTGCGAGGAGTTCCCATCTAAAGAAACTCTCTGATATCGGAATTCTGACATTTCTGTGGCCTCATTTTCGATTAATTATTGCAATTGAAGTTCGTTCTTATCGCCAGCGAGACCGACTCTGAGCGATTTTAGAGGGATAGGTCAGGGAGTCAGTGGTTCCCGCGGGTTCCCATTCCCATGCCCGTATAGTTTATAAAGCTATAAATAAACATAAAATAAGGCCTGAACTTTCAGAGGTGCGTCAGTTGTCGTGGCGGAGAGAAGTGTGGGAAAGTCCCACACAGCTGTTTCTTCTTCAAATATTGCCATTTAAATGTGATTAAACATTATGCGAGAATTGAGAACTTTTTGGGAAATGCCATGGCTGCTCCATTTCACAGAGCAAAAGTGGATTAGGAGGTTAAGCTCGGAGCTTGGAATTCTAGCACTTGAAAGAGAAGTGCCTGGGCACTTGGCGGGTTAATTGATCAATCAAGTGGGAAAATCTTTGCGGTTACTTGGCGGCCGCCACAATTGATCGCTTTGTGGGGACGTTTCCGCTATTTTTTTTCCAGGGAGACTTGTCGTATTCCATCCCATGGAAACATCTTGATAAATCGCTTAAATGTCGATTATAAATATTATATATAGACGGCATGCAATTTGATTAATGAGAAACGGGTCATAAACCGTAAAGATAACGTAATGGATTCGGTATCACCAACAGTTAACAATGCCGATCAATCAGTCGCTATAAATGAGCTAACTATTAGAAAATCCAATCGGAACTTTCTTTAGACGAGTTTTCGGCGATTAAACCCACCAACTTGTTGAACTTTAAACTTGATTCTTTGTGTGATTCATCATAATAAACGAGGGTTTTAAAGTAAAAGTGCAAAAAATTATTGGGCAACCAAAGGTCCTCCATTACTCAACATTTTTTATATGGCAAACGTAAAGTTTCATTTTAAGAGCTCCTTTTAAAAATTTGGCAAAAAAAAGATTGCCAAAAAATATTTAAACCCTATTTCGTTAGCCTTAGGTTTGCATAACTCAACTGTTTTTTTTTTTTTTTTAATATGGTTTATAGGGGCTTCTGTTCAATGCCGCAAAAGTTAGTCAAAATTGTAAAATCTTAATAGCTTGCAGCACTTTTTGTTACAAATCACCGAAACTAGTTAAAAAACTGTTTAAGAAATGAGGGAAAATGCCAGTTTGTGCATGACAAATATTTTCGGTTATCTGCGTTTTTGTAAATAAAAAAATAAAATAGGCGAACGATTGCCCAAAAAATCGGAGGACGTATCGCGATGTCATTTTTGCAGCTCTCGGGAGCAGAAGGAGGATTATTTTCCTGATCCCAGTACACCTTGATTTTATGACTTTCTAGGCTTGTAGATTTGCCCTTTTGAATATTTTTGGACTTACTTTTGCACTTGGCTAAGCCACTGGCCACCTGCAGGAATCCGTAGACGACGATTACCACGCAGGGAAGTGCCACCACGCCAAAGGACACGTAATCCATGTGCGCCAAGTAGTTCGTGATTTGCTCCATTGTTTTGCTGCTTTTTATTTATTTCTTCTTTATTTTTTAGTAAGTATTTCTACTTAATTCCACACACACACGAAATGCACTCAAACAAAAAAAGCAAAGAATATGTTTCGGTTTTGTTTTCTATATTTTTTGTTGATTATTTGTCACTTTTCGGGCTGCGCAGGCGCCACCTTTGTGGATTTTTATTTTTCGAATTCGAATAAAGATACTTTTTCGGATTGAGAGTTGTGTTCGGTTTTTTTCCCCCTTTTTCAATTTTTTAGTTTTGTTTTCGTTTCGAATTCCCCCCTCTGGCTTTTAATTGCTATTATTTCCAGCGGTTTTTTGTGGCGGCTCCTTTTTGATGGCCAGCGCTATTTGAATGTCCTGCGGTGTCGCCTCCTTCGATATTGTTGTTGTTGTTTTTCGTTGTTGCGTTTGCTTTTGTTGTTGTTGCGGTTGTTGCCTTTGTATTAGTTGTAATTGTTGTTGTTGCACAAACAACGCCATTGTTTTGCACTGCAAATCTGGCGTAATTGATTTGCATCGGTGGCCAGGAAACGCAGAAACGTTTTGCACTCTCTCTTTACGTCTCTCTTAACTCGGGCCAACAGAAACAAAGGTGCCAAAATCCAGAAAAAAAGGTAACGGATTCGATTTGATTTGATGCGAAAAGCACTCGCGAATTCGCGGCGTCGTGGGAATTTAATGTTGTATTTATTTATTTGGTTTTCATTCGGCGGAGCGCGCAGTGAATTCGCTGCGTGCGCGGCGACGGCGAAACGGCGAATGAATGAATGAAGCGAACCGATGCCGAATGACGCCGCTGCTGTCGACGGACGTCGCAGCGAAAGCGAGAGAGCGCGCGAGAGAGTAAGGGTACACTGAGCGAAATATATGCATGTGATTAGAGTGGGTAAATGTTTGATTTCATCCATTCATCCCATTTACTTTAAGTTTAGGCAATTTCGGTATTTAGGGTATTACAAAACTAAAACATGTTGAATATATGTATATTCAATATATTATATTAAGTAAATAGTTTTAAAACTTGAAATATACTGAAGTATAAGTTCGCACGTTGAAAATATATTGACAATATATTAAATTTGCTAATTAATTTGGCAAAAGTATTTGAAGAAGAAGAATTTGGTAATACCAGTGATGTAAGCATTTCGCCCAGTGCACTCCCTGGTGTTCTCTTGTGCTCTTGTGCTCTCTTCCGCTCCCACGCGGTCGCGATCAGACAGTGGGAGATGAGTATATTATTTTCAACAAAATTCACCGGCTTATTATCATAATATACACTAAACCCAATAACTTTAATTAGCCTTATATTAATAGTCTTAAGAGGATAGAATTTAGTAAAATTCTATAGGTATGGGGTATTGAAAAATTATACTCAAGGCAAGGTACTTTCTCCCCCACTGTGCGGCGTTTGGAAAAGCACGTGAGTGAGGTATTTTCTTTATATTAGGCTGTGCTCGTTGCTGAAGCTCCTTTCTTAAGGGAATTTTTGCAATTTCAATTTGTAGGTTTTTAAATATTGATTAAATATTTTATAAATTAAATTAACTTAATTTATATACCTTTTATATGTATTCTTGAGCAAATTATTAATCAAGGAAGGTAAATTTTAGAAAGACGTAATACAAATTCTTATTTAAGTCTTTTAATTAAAAAAAAATGTTTTTATTTCCTGAAGAGCATTATAAAGGAAATAAGATATGAGAAAATACGAAACCCTGTAGAATTTCTCTACGAGAAATGTAACTCCTACAGAAAGTCATGATGAAATCTTAACAATTCGAGTGTAAGCCAATTTTGGAGGTGAGTGGTTGCACACAAAAAAGGTAAAATAAATTAAAACAAAAAAGGGGGAGAGGGGGCTGGAGGTCGAATGCCCGAAAAAAACACGTACATAGAACATGCGCCAATTCAGTGCCGTTACTGCACGTAACCGAGCGAGTGGAGTGTCTGCAACTGTAACTACAACTATATAGGCACCGCTTTTCGCCGCCCACTGGCCACCCCTTTTTCCGCCCACTTGCCACTCGCTCGCCACCCCTTTGCCAGATACGAACTTTCCACAAACTACGTCAGCGAAATCCCGATGTTAGCAATTAGAAGTACACTCGGGGGGCCCCTCCTAATATACCCATATATTGGGCCCATCGGATAGGGCAAGAGTCACTGGCCCCCACCAGCCTTGCCACCCACTAATAACACTTAACTTTTGGGCCACGTCAGCCAGAAAAGTTTGACATTGTCATCGCCGGGGAATCGTTTGAATAATAGATGGCTAAATGTGGACATATTGATTGTCTAGGGCCGACAGGAGAATTACGGCCTATGGAGTTGCCCCGGGGGCAGCTGATATAATACGAAATTATAGCAAATTATACCAATTCATAGCAAATTACCATTTGAGTGCGTAATTTCGAATGGGAAATCGCACAGCTTTTCAGGTAATCAAAGCTAAACTATATGCACCTCAAATGTATGTCATTTATAAGAATAAGTTTAAAAAAAATTCATATTTTAAGTCCAAGATCACGTCAAAACCAATCGGGGGAAGTTCCAAGGCATTTGCAAACCGCAAACTACTGAGCTCGAAATAAACCAACTATTTTTCATATACCACCAATATCTACAGATGCATGTGTATATAGAATGCAATTAAATTATTGCTTCATTATTTTTATCAGCTCCGTAATATCTATTGGAGGTGTGGGCACGGTCTTCTTTGTTGTAAGGCGGACACGACCCAGGTGTCCTTGCCCAATTATGATTTGTAATCCCGGGTATTTCATCATCATGAAAGAAAGTAAGGAACGGAGCACCCCAGCCCCGACACTGTCTCGGCTTTCTATCTGAACTTGTCAGGGGTTCAACGAATTATTTGTTATCCGAACTCCGCAGAATGTTAATGACTTCGGGGTGACGCCCTCGGCCTTGCACAACCCCCCGATATATATACGTACATATATTCTATATAGCATGTAGCCCATATAGCATATCCCCCCTTGTTTTTTGGGGCTGTTCTGGATTCAATTTGGCAAGCCATCTGGTCGGGTGAGAGAGCTTTGTATTTTGGCTTTCTGTTTTGTGTGTTTTGGGCTTGTGTTTTGGCCATTGAACCTGATTCCTTGTTTACTAGAGACACCCCTGGGGAACACCCACTCAAACAACCATCGGTGGTTTAATGTACTAGAGCTTACTGGTGCACTGACAGAAATAGGTATGGAACAGCTTCCAGAAAAAGCTATAACATTAATTAAAAATTCTTTTATTAAAACAAGAAAGTTTCACGGGCAAGACATTCTTGTCTGCTTCTATCCATTTCTTGCCGTGTAAAGCCCCCTTTAATTTATGCGCTCGACGCCCGCCTAATTGTTTTTTGAAAACGCAACAAGTTCTATATAAATATCGTTATGCATTTAAATAAATAAATATCTGTATATATCGTGCATATTTCTAAATTCCCGACTTTGTGCTCTTGATAAATGCGCAATTTCAAAGCGATTCTCAAAGTGGTTTTTGGCATTTTTTTCCACACTTCATCCCAAGTTATTGCACATTTCTCAAGTGGAACCTTGGGGCGTGGCCGGTCGGACACTTACTCAGAGGCACAGTAACTTCTTGTTTGGCAGACGATCGTTAGGAAGATGGTTTACTCACCTGCAAATAAACAAATGCACAGAAACAATAAACAATAGTTGCATGGGTAAGGTAAGGCTAAACGAAATTGAGGTATAATATATTTATATAGCTTAGTACATTGTTCAAGAACGATGGCTGTGCATAATAACTTGTATGTATTTAAATGGGAGTTGGACCTGTTAAAAGGCAATCACATAAAGTAGGTTATATATGCATTTGTTGTTAAGCTATAATTTGGCATTCTTTAGTAACAAGACGGGGCATCTTAGGTTTACAAAGTAACATCATTATTTTGTTTAATTTGTGGAAGATTTCACCATTGTCGCGCGCTAACATTATTCAGGCTCCAAGCTGGACACTTGATGCCTATCCGTGATTTATTATTAAATATTACAATTATCTAAAATAATATTTCCCCAAGTACTTTATTACAAAGTAAGGTTCATTTTAATTGTGTATTTCCCTAGCTTTAAAATATTCAAACAAGCCATATAAGCAACCTCGAAATGCATTATAAAAAAATCCCAACTTAGGCCCAGAAATTGTATTTATTTTAGAAATAGGCTTGACTGCCAATTAATGGCTTTTGTTGGTTTTTAACTAAAAGTACTATGGTGCGATAACGGGCGAAAGTTCAATTGCGTTTTCCCCAGAAGGAAACTTTGAACTTTCATGCTGGCACAGGCACCGACACCCTTGACAAAAACGCGCAAATAAAAAGCGAAAAAGCTCTTATCGGTGTAACGAACCTATATTGTTGCTTTTAGCTATTGTTGTTATTTTGTTTTGTTTATATTTGTTGTTGTTCCTCTTGCTTATTTGTTATTATTGCATACTTATTGCCAAAGCGTGTGCGCCTTAATCGGTCACCAAAAAAGAGCAATGATATTATATATATTTGAATAAACATATATATCTTTGGGGTGAAAGTGAGAGCAACGTGTGTGGCCAAAAGCCCAAGGACGCGACGGGTCGGGTGGCAAAAAGGGGGTGTGGGCAGGGGCAGGGTGCCGGTGCTTGAACCTTTTGCTGTCTGCAGATAAAAAACAGAAACAAAAAAAGAGGAACAATCAACGCCGCGCGTGTCTCTGTAGAATCAGGTGTCTGGGCGGGTGATTGAACCGCAGCTTTCTTGCCAAACAAAACCCACAACACACGCCTCCAAACAAGCCACCCAGGAATATGGTTTGGAATATGGCTTAAACATAAATTTTCATAGATTTTAATAGAAATATTACCTATTTTTCAAAGTAAATATATATGGTATTCAGGAAATTAAGTGTTACTTAGAAAAATTTAATAATCAAACAACAAATCAAGGTAGAAAGTATTTTGAAAAATTACCTAGAACTCTAAAATACTTATACGATATTTCTAAAGATTTCAAACTAAGCAAATATGGTTTGTAATTAATCAACAAAGAATATCCCCCAAATTCTGCAATAAGCTGATAATATTTAATAAATTAATTAATATATTTCTTTATTAATTTTTGATATACATATATACGAGAACACATTCCACTTAAGAATGGCGCCCCGATATTTATTAAATTACGAATTATCATCAATATGCATGGCGATTCATGGCCGGCAATATTAAGAACGACAGTGTTTACATTTCTCGCGATGACTTCCTGTCTCTGTGCTCTTTGTTCATCTGCCACAGCGACGCACAGGAAGTAATATCCACAACATGCATACATGTGGTGTGTGGTGTGTGGCCCAGCAGCACTTTCATATAGAGATTACGGTTTGTAAACACGTTTCCTGGCGATTTGGCAAAAAAAGGGAGGCGGAGATCGGCCGGCCACCTGCCAGCGAATGTCCCAAAGGAGTATCCAAAATAAAAACAAAACATAAAACAAAGTAAAAGCCACAGAAAATTAAGATAAAACCAGGCAACATCATCGGCATCGGGATCGGCTGGCTTATTAATGCGGAAATCGAACGAGACGAGAGGCACTTTTCGTGCGGAAGTTGGTTTTGCTTTATTGAATTTATACATTTAATTGCCTCGTCCGACGGTTAATCCTCTTGCGGTTGGATAAGCATGGATTTAAGTAATGTAAATTATACAAATAAAATAAATGTGGAGTTTATACGTATTTATTAAAGATTTAATTGCAACTTCGGCTTTTGCATTTTAATAGAAAGCCAAGAAAGGAAAGAAGAGATAAGTAGGAAATTTTCCGGAGTGGAAAGTTATCTCGAAATATTTTAATCCCTTGAGAAGTTTGCATTATCAATTCCTATTCTTATTAAATGCCCTGCATTGGTTTTACTTTTGTGGGCTCAGAAAGTCTGATATGTTTAAATTGCATTTTAATTTATTTAAGACCTTGCTGGGGGACCTTTCCATTAGTTCGATGCGCTCTAAATTGAGTTAATCAATTGCGCTTTGTTAACCATTTAATTAGCAGAGCGACACAATGTGTATTATGGTGTGTGCACACACAGCCGAGTGTTTGTGAATTAAATGCGATTTGCGATTTGCGATTTACATTTCCGAGTGCAAGTTGAGGCTGGTTCTGAAGGCCAAACGGAGTGAAAAGCTCTCCAAGATATGAAAATTGGCATTGTGTGGGTCGGTGTTAAGAGCTTTCTTTGCTGCATTTGTATGTGCACTCGAAGAAAAAAACCTATATTAATACCATATTTGGTAATATATTTAATTTGTGATAATCATAGACCTAATATGTGGATTTTTAGTATTTCTTCTTTTAAAATTAAATTAATATTTTTATAAAAATATATAATATTATTAACTATAATATTATTAAATTGCAAAGCAGTGAAGGAAAGACATTTTTGAACCTTTTAAGTATTTATATTCTTGACATTTATGTCTGTTTTGTCCGTTTTAAAGCTTTCTAACTAGCTTTAATATATTCTACCATGACTTCAAAATCTATTTCAATTTGTATTAAAATCTCTCCTCCGATCTCTTTAATTTCCATAAACTTGCAGCTCTTTTCTTCAAGTGCTTTTTGCGGCTGATTGAGCTTTTGTCGCAAATTGAATTCTACTGCGCCTTTAGGTGGATTGAACCTATTGTTTATTTAATTTCGGCAGCTTTCGATATGGGGCGCTAAGTAGAAACCGCTGATGTTTTTTGCCAAAATTTAGAAAGAAAGAGCGAACGAGAGCGGACAAATGCCAATGCCATTGCCAAAAACAATATATATGTATGTATGCGAAAAAAAATATACAGTAAAAGCAAAACGAGATTCGCCATTTCTCCTGCCCCTTATCCTCCGGTTCGGACATTAAATTCAACCTCGAAAACAAACTTTTCTTTCGTCGTCGAAGTTCATTGCCGTACTTTAACCTCGCCGAGTGCGTTGTCTGTTTTCTTTCTCTCTCTCTCTCTCGCTCGCTTGCCCTCTCACTCTCTCTTTGTTATTATTGTTAAATTTTGCTCTTTTTTATTATTGTTGTTGCTTGAGTGCCGGCGCATTTATTGCATGTGACGATGACGATGATAATGTTGAGATGCTTGCGTTTTCCTTTTTATTTTCCGAGGCCAAAGTATCCTTGACCGGTCAAGCTTCGCATTTCGACCTGGTAACCCTGGTCGTTACAGAGCACTGGGAGAAACTGGCGCTTATATGACAGTAATTTCAGTGTTTGTTGCCATTGTAAGGGAAAACCTTGGCCTGTTCGATAAGAACTTTATTTATTTATTGAAATGAGCTTTGCGAAAATGGTAAACAAACCTTTATGGCTTAAGAATACATGACCTTACAGTTTTTTGAACAAAAAAAGCAGAAATTTGCATTTATTTGTTTAAACGATGCAATGTTAATTCATGTTCCGACCTAGGAACTCGGTTTTTTGTTTGGAAAGGCTCAAGATAATTATGAACTGATAATGATAATCAATCTTTGTTTTTATAATTTTTCCATTATCATTTTTCACATTAATCGTAGGCTTATATTTACATGTATTATATTGGTTATCATTTCATTGAGTTTTGTGATGTTTATATTTGCAACAATAGATTGATCCTTAATGCTGTTAACTCATTTTTCAAGATACAACTGATTTATATACAAAATATATTTAAATTTTGTAAATTCAAGGTTTATACACAAATATTATTAAGAAAATGTAGGTAAACAAAATAAATGTTTATATGTATATAGTTTAATACTTTTCGCAAAATCATTTTTCTCTGAGAAGTAATTCGAGTATGTGCCATGGAAATTCGCTTGCTGCCCAGCTGCTTCGTGCCACTGTGCGATCAGCTGATTGCTGCAAGTGTGCACAGCTGCTTTTATTATTATTATTTTATTTATTCCGTTCTTTTTTATTTGTAAGACGGTGGACCCCGAAACGTGAAGCGTGCGATTAAAGCGCATCATAACAAAAAGCGCGAAACACGCAAAATAAGCAGGCAAAAAGCAGAGAAAAGCAAAAGAAGGAAATCATCACAAACTCACATGTTGCTGCTGCTGCCGTTGCCGTTGCTGCTGCATTGCACTGATCGTTGTTGCTGCTAAATATTGTTGTTGTCGTTGTTGTGGGACTCATTGTTGTTGCGTTGAATTTGATCCAAAAAGGTCGCGAATTCGAATTGTAATACATTCTCTGATGATAGCGAGTGTTGAGGATGTTGCTGCTGCTGCTGATGTTGCTCTTGTGCTGCTTGCGCTGCAGTTGTGGCTGCTGCTCCTGCTCCTGCTCGGTTTTTCGCTTGAGCATGTTTTCCTTGTGGCCAGCAGCGATTTCCGCCAGCAGCATGTTGCTGCTGCTTCCTCTGCTGCAGCTGTTTCTCCAGCTGATTTAATATCAATATCTGGTAGGTCTTGTTGCAAGTGCAATTGCTGTTTATTTTATGCAAGTCTCACTTGTATTGCCGCTGATATATGCCTGATGTTGCATGTGTTGCATGTGTTGCACCTTGTTCTATTTGCGTCACTATTTCTTTGCGTTGCATCAGCAATACTCGCATAGTTTGAAGTTTCAAATCCCCACCGAAAGACAGGCACCTCACACGCGGATATACACACAAAGAGTTCGTTTTTCTATTCAAAATATATAATATATATTTCCCCCTTTGACGTCACTCCGTTTATTTATTGAAATATTGGCGGGGAGAAAACGATCTACGCAGCACTCGAATCGGATCCCAGTAAATCCCAGGGCCAAAAAAAAAATGGCACCGAAATGCGTTGTGAACTTTTTGCCACTGTGTTCCTTTGAATTTACACACTTGTACTTGGACTTGTAACAACAACAAAAAATAATAAACAAACACTGCCCAGTTCACTATTAATATTTAAATATTAACGAGAATACAACGCCTGACCGCTGGGACCAACAACAACAAAGTGCCCGCGAATGATTGAAGCTCAAAAATTGAACTGAAAGCAAATTGTTGCCGCTTCTGCTTCTGCCTCTGTCAGTGTCGCCGTTGCCGTCGCCGTCAGCGTCTCTGTCGCCGTCGCCGCAGGCAGCGGCGTTCTCTCTTTCGAGCGGAATGCACAGCACACTGCACAAGTGGCCCATCGTCTCTATATCTCTATATAGCTATATGGCGGCCCAGGTCTACGGTCTTTGTGCATAATTCCAAGAATATATCGAGAGTTCAAATGCGCAGGAGAGCAGGCAGCAGGCGGCAGGCAGCAGGCCAGCGAGCACCCGACTAACAGATACCTGCTAACGCCATATGGCGAAGTACACCAAAACAGTTATCTATATACCACTCTAACACTCTTTTATCTAGGCAAATAATATCATTAGTTTCTTTGAGTCTCTAGACACAACCAAGTAGTTTTTAATAAAAAGAGCACAACGTTTCATGTACATTTGTGGGAGATATGGGAAATTATAATATTATATGTGATGTTTTTAAATCTCCAAGACAAGCTGTCAATCTCTTTATCTTCTTTTGTAAGCATATATATAATATTTGAAGAATTATAGTTTACTTTCAGACCTGTACAAAGAGAATTTGTTGAGTAAAATTTACCTAAAATGTCAACTCCGTACTCAAAATGAGAAGAGTACATATTTAAGAATATGAGAGATGAAGGATCTAATTCCAGAAATACCTTAATACAGAGAAAGAAACTTAACAATATACAAATATTTAAGATTTATGTAATATTATCTTTAGAAAAACTCTATTGGTTTGAAATAAACTAAAATTGACTCCAAAAGTATGCCATAAAAAGTTACACATAATTAACTGCATAAGAAATGACCTAAAACATTGCATTGCATATTTATGGGCATCGCTTAAAAGGGTTTCCTAACCATAGTAATTTTAAGTAATTTCAAGAACCTTTGCCCTAAAATGAAGAGATATACAAAGCGATCCCCATCCCCTTTCATTGAGTGAACACCATAGAACCTGGGTGCTCCAAGACCCATTGACCGAGGGTATTATCATATCAGTGCCTTTGCCTTTGCTGTCGGCGTCGCTCTTAGCGTCGCTGTTGGCGTCGCCACATTTGCAGAGCGCAGAAGACAAAGAAAACGGCAGCTTCGCTGACGCACGCCTCGAATAAGGTTCGCATACGGACAGAGCATGCTTCGGTTCGGATATATTGCGCCTAACCCAATTCGGGTGTCATCATCTGGTCATGGAGCCCCACCGTACCTCTCTCGTTCTCTCCGTGTAGACCTTTGGCGGTCTTTATCAAAAGCTTTCACTCGACGCGAACAGCTGAGCGGCACAGTGGACAAGTTGGAATTTAATTGAATTATATTTTTTACAATATAAGCTAGCTATAAAGGAACTGATGAGGAGACCTGGCTATATTTTAAGCATTTTGCAACATTAGAGCAGAGGCTTAGATGTCTGTGTTTATAATAATTACAAAAATTACAAAAAAAACGTTTCTTTTGTGGAAAATATAAAATAAATATATAACAAACTCCCGATCTTGATATTAATTATAAAGGTGAGTCTAAAGAGCATCTAATAATTAAATACAATATCCAGAATTTAAAAATCTCGTATAAAATATGCTGCACTTACCCAATATGCTGCTTTCCTGGTATATCCAATTGATTTTCCTTAAATTTTGTTCCTTTTTGAAGCACTTGATTTAATGCTTTTACAACTTTTTACAATTCACACACTGCTTCTACATACACACACTGTAGTTAACTGACTTTACTTAAAGATCTCAATTTTTGACACACTTTGGACACAAGGTCTCCTTTGTTTCACTTTCATTTACTATTCGCTTAAAATTCAGGCACTCTCCGGACCGGGACTTCTCTGTATCGGGTCAAGAAGTCAACTGACGAGGATGCCCGCATATTTGCATATTTATAGGAAATATACGAAGCTCGGGCTGGGTTGTAAAAAACAGATTAAAAACACATTGTGACCGATAAGCGGTCGCCCAGTAGTTATCAGGTAGTTAGCAAGGACTCGCCGTCGAGGACCTGGGATCTTGAGAGGTACAGAGTCGCGACAAGCAGACTCGTGTCTGCAAGGGATTTCCCTTGGGTTTTTACCTGCTCGTATATTTTTCGCATTTATGTGCTACTTTATTGCTGACCCCTGTCCCACTGTGCAGGTCAGTGAGGGAGAAGGCTTACAAGGCGGGTAAAGTCCAGGTGTAGAAAGGGATCAGGTAACCCACTTAGGTAAGCGCGAATTACGCGCTTTTAAGGTGATCCTTGAAAAAGGCAACTGTCGACACTCTACCAAAAATCCAGAAATCTGCCAAATGGAGGTAATAAACCTTAATCCCTTATAATTTACTATATTTTTGCTGTGCTAATTTTGTCTATAGTTCTTAGCTAAATATTTCGCCAGCACTGGTCAGCGGGCGTAGAACTCGGCTAGCGGCAAGCTTTTTGCTTTGATTGCGAACTCGACTGGCAGCGTTTCTGGTTTATTCTTTTTATTTTTTGATAAGCGAAACGCTCCGCTCTCCGTTTTGTTTTGAGCTGAAAATTCTAAACAAGCCGCTGGAGATAGTAGCAGGCAGCGGCGAGCACGTACTGGTTTTTGCTTTTTTCCGATTTGGATTTTTCTGAATTCGAAATTAGCAAATGTGCAGGCGCATCCAGCGGACGAAGTGCATCGCGGCGGGCAGTCCGACTTGGTCAATGCCATTGTCAATTGCGTCTCAGATTTCTTCTTTTTTTTGAGATGACGCCACACGGAAAGAAAATTTTAATGCTATTTTTAGGGTTTTGTAAGCTTTGATTTTTGCATTTTTAAATCTTTTACAACAACTTTGAAAGAATCTCCGGTGAAATCTCTAGTTAAGTCTTAAGTTAAGTCTCCAGTTAAGTCTCCAGTTAAGTCTCCCGTTAAGTCTCTAGTTAAGTCTTCAGTTAAGTCTCCAGTTAAATCTCTGGTTAAGTATATAGCTAAGTCTCCAGTTAAATGTCTAGTTAAGTCTCTATCTAAATCTGTACAGATTTACCTCTAACTAAAACTCTAGTAAAATTTATTGCGAAATCTTTAACATATGTTTAAGAAAGTTATTAGTTTAAATTATCTAAGCACATTCACAATGTTGTCTTAATTTATTTTACAAATTATTGGCACATTTTAAAGCATATTATTATGAACATATAATTATTAAATTAAAAGATTTATCGCATATATTTATGTATATTTAATAATAATTTTAATAGGAAAAGTCTGGCCCACAAGTATATGTATTTAACTCTTATTACAAGAGGTTGATATCAATTTGTATAAATTTAAGATAACCTTAGTGATTAATTTTGTCTCAAAAATATATTATATATATAATTCATATTATGTTAATTATTTCATATTTTCATTTGTTTTTAAACCATTTAATATTGCAAAATATCACAAATATAAAGCCAAATGATACTTTTGTTTATTATATGAGCTTGACACGCCAGAACTAATATTTTTCTGTGCTGAGCACATGCCAGGCACTTGAGTCACACTTTAAAGTTTCAAATTAGAACGCACGCAAAAAAAAACAAAAACAAAAAAAGCATCAACAATATAAAGAAAAATAAATATACATTTTGTTTATAACACAAACGGAGTCGCTGGAGAGATGCAAACAAATTATCTGAGCGGCGAAAAAAATGGGAACACGGAGCAGGGAATTGTGTCACTGTGTCATGTTTGGGTTTACGAGATGGCAACAAAGAGTTCGAGTTCGAGTTCGAATTCGAGATCGAGATCGGGGAAAATACGCACAAAGTGGGGTAAGTAACTTGTTTTTATCTTTTAGCCCCATAAATCCTTCACGGAGACACACACTCACCAGCATTTGGGGATGATGTGGATCGGCGATTAACCCAGTTACAGACTTCAGTTTTTATGGATTTATGCTTGATTTATTTTGTTGTTGTCTGTTTTTTTTTTTAATTTTCGCGATCCGCTCGGAAAGGCGTTCGGTTATCAACTAAGCGGCGACGTGAGCTTCAGCTTCAGCTCGAGGAGAGGAAAAATATTGAAAAGTTTAAAATCGGTAACAAGAAACAATAAAGAACACAAAGAAGCGGAACAACAAAAGCATTGCCTGTATGGACAGCTGCGGTCAGAATGTCAGAGTTAAATTTAACTCAAAATAAATAAAGTATTAACTTATTATTTGTGTTTTATTAATAAGTTTTTGGAGTTTAAATATATCATTTTATTTAAAAATCGAAGGTAAAAGCTTTTCTTAAAGTTCAAACCTTTCTGCAGTTTACGGATTTGATTTTCCGTTAATACTAACGACTAAATAAACCTTTAAAGGTTTTTTCCACTGATATGGTGGCTTTCCCATTTTCTGGCAACTCTCCGATAGATTGGCAGCTCTAGTATTGCAACCGTAACTGTACGCAATCGCAACCACATTAAGCGGGCAAACAAAGCGTAAATAAAATAAAATAAAATATTTCATCCTCCCAAGGGGTATGGAACTGAGCTGATTTTGAACTGAGTAATCTTGGGATAGGTCACTACACCCCATTCAGCGGTTTATTCATCATGTATCGTAAAGGGTTCCCTTGCAATTTGAAATTAGTACAGTTGCCGCTAATGAAATAACATGCAGAGTAAATCGATAGTCGTGGGGTGTTACCTACGAATCTAATGCGATATACGTAGAGTGACCTTCAATATTATAGTTAGTTTACTTAAATAATAATGCAATATTAGTATACATTGATGGGATTTCCAGGACTCTACTGAGCTTATTTTGTACCGAGTAATCTTCGGACATCTTATTCCACGGTATCGAGTAAGGACCATCGCATATATCGCATAGATTAATGCTATATTAGTGTAGTGGCCTCCACTAATGCGATAGTCGCGATAGTGGGAAAGTTCCCAGGATATCATATATATTATCGATATTAATTGACTTTCACGAAACGTCACCAGAAAATTTTCATTCCGATTGGAACCGAAAGCAAGCGAACACATCTGGCGTCAGCAAAAAAAAAAAAAAACGAGAAGAAAACGTGAATTTCCTTTGAATCTTGTGCAGTGAAGACACTTAATCTCCCTAACAAACGTGTAACCTTTTGAAGAGTGATTTACAACAAAAGCTAGAATAAAAACTCTGAAATCAACGTGAGAACATTTGATTCAGCTTCGACAACAACATCTGCAAAAGGGAAAATTAAGACTTTACCTCAACAAAACGCAATAAAACCCTTTCCGTTCAAGTTAGAGGTAAGTAAAAACCAGAAAAAGTGTTTAACCCCGGGGAAAAGCAAATTTTCTGCGGGGAAAATCAAACCTAACCCCAACAAGTTAACAAATTCTGCAAGAAAAATCTGGTTAAAGTGATGCAAATTAGTTTCTTGAAGACACAAGCCATTTTTTCCAAGACAAAAATTAATTTCTTGCAGAAAACAGCCATTTTGTTGAAAGAAAAAAAATTGGAGCAATGACTGGCAAGAAATTGCAAAAAAAAAATGTTGCAGGGTTGCTCAATGACTTTTGGCAATTGTTCGGGTAAACAAATTTTAGCAGGCTTGTCACCTGCAAACAAAATGGCCGCCAGAAAAAAAAATTGAAAGCAAGAACAATTTCTTTTTTTTTTAGGAAAGCGCAAGTGAACATTTTTTATGAGAGCCTGAATAAAAATAAAAGAATCCTTTCGATTCCGATTGAATGAAATAATAATCAGTAAAGTAATAAAGAAACCTTTCCTTCTTTCTTTTTATTGAAGATTACTGGTAAAATCCCAAGAAAATCTTTGAAATATGTATCGCGTCCAGACAAAGAAGAAGAGCTCTAACGTTTGGGTGAGTACTGGCCCCCTGGAGACCATTGCAGAGGCATCTGAAGAAGGCCCTTCCACCGAATGCTCCTCCTTGCAGACGAATGAGATCTTCGGTGAATACCAGGACGGGACTATGCCGAATGCCAAGAATGTGCTAGCCAAGATGGCCAATGAGCCGCAGTCCCAACCGGTGCCGAAGCCTGTTGGTCAGGGACCGAAGCCTCAGCAGGCTGCCAAGTACCAAGGCCAGAAGAACCAAGGTTACAAGGGGAACCAGGGTGCCAAGGGTAACCAAGGTGCCAAGGGTAACCAGGGTGCCAAGGGTAACCAGGGTGCCAAGGGGAACCCGGGTGCCAAGGGGTACCAGGGTGCCAAGGGGTACTTGGGTTCTAAGGCGTACCAAAAGCAGAGGATTTACCAAGGGCAGAAGTTTTACCCAGGGCAGAAGCCCTACCGTGCCCCGAACTCGTACCAAGGCCCGAGGACCTACCAGGGGCCCAGGACTTACCAAGGCCCGAAGCAGCAGCAAGACCCGAAGCAGCAGCAAGAGCCGAAGCAGGAGCAAGACCTGAAGCAGCAGCAAGACCCGATGCCGGTCCAGGACCCAAAGACTAAGTACAAGAACTACAAGGTGCCCGAGATCAGCGTGAACGAGCTGTGTCGCACCCTGGCCGGCCTTAAGGCCTTGTCGGAGCAGAGGGACAACCCGCAGCAGGCCAACAAGTCGGGCCAGAACTTGCCGGGCAACGAGCCCTTCTTCGCCAGCAACCTTCAGTACTATCCGCACCTGCCGCAGGTCTTCTACTCGCAGCAGTACCAGACCTTCGCCGATCTCAAGGCCTCTGTGTGCACTGGTGATCTCACCCAGGTCAAGCCGCCCCTGGACCACGACTACCGCTTCGTTAAGGAGTGGCGGAATCTCAAGGAGCAGACCCACGAGGAGCGCCAGGCCTATCTGCGCAATCAGCGGGCTCTGAACGCTCAGCGCATTGGGCGGGAGGAGCGCCTGAAGCGCGAGCAGGAGCAGGAGCTTGGCGGCGATGTCAAGGCCTCGGGCGGATCCGGCCACGTCAAGCCGCCGCCCATGGAAGATCGTTTTGTCAGGGACTGGCGGCAGACCTGCGAGGATGTGGACCGCCAGCGCGATATTCGCCGTCTGCAGGAGGCCCAGGAGGCTCAGCGAATGGCGCGGGAGCAGCACGAGCAGGACCTGCTGGCACGCCGCCAGGCGGTGCAGAAGCGGTTGGAGCTCGAGGCTCGCCGCCAGCAGATGGAGCAGAAGGAGAAGGAGGATCGCCGCCGGGAGTGGCTCAAGTTCCAGGCCGAGCTGCGCAATCAACGCGCCCGTAACGCCAGCCGCATCGGGCGGGAGTTTCGTCTGCAGGAGGAACGGCGTGACACTGAGTTTCGCCTTGGACTCCGTACCATGGACGAGAGCAAACGCAACCTCATGGACCTCGTGGCTCCCCGCGAGCTGGCCAGAATGCCAGCCATCCCATTGCCAGCTCCCCCATTGCCATCGGAGCTGCCGCAACCGTTGCCCTCGATTCTCGCCGGGATCAACAAGAATATCTCCGGATCCGAATCCGGATATGAGCCGTCCATTGACATGGGCCACAAGGAGGGCGACTTCTACGACTAAAGGGCAACCGGCAGGAGCCATTTCCATCAGTATTAAACTAATGAACGAGCTGTGATTTCGTTTATAACAAAAGAATACTCTAATACCTTAAATAGGAAATATATTAATACAAAAATTTACAATAAACATTATTATACCTATAATGTTAAATATAATAACAAAATAAATGCATTAAACATTGCAAAAGACAACAGAAAACAAAAGTAAACAATGGTAAATTGGTTTCAAATTTCCGCATTTTTTTTTTTGCTGAGCATTTTCACAAACCCTTGTTGTTATCTTGGCTAATTAGGGTTGCCACCTTCCAACAGCCAATTAATGTGCCTTTTGTGACAAGTGTCATCCCTTTTCTTATTTATTTATTTACATCATGTTTGCTTAAAGTTATATTATATTATTATACATTATTCGGGAGTATTTAGTGTTGTTTTGAATTAGTGTTACCATGGCCTTTCTACTGGTTGTATTTAAAGTGTTACCATGGCTTTAGTCCTCGGTTTCTTTAAGTATTACCATGGCTTCAATCAAGTAGATTCTCGGAATATTAAATAACATATGCTCCAGCCCTCTTTCAATGTTATTTGACTTTTGGGATTTGGAAAGACTCTTGACTTGCCAATCAGTTTATGGCCTGAAGAGGGCTCGTACCGGGCTATGATCTTGGCTGGCAAATTCCAGTTCGACGACGACAATTGGCAATCGGCAATCGGCATTTGGTTCAAGATTTGAACTTCAAGTTTAATGCACTTTTTGCGCCGCAGCAAATTCGCGAACTAGACTATCTCATCTATGGGCTCTATCGCAATCTGACTTTGGCGGCATGCCGCCAACCACAAAATAAAAAATAAAAACAACGCAAAAGGAAAGAAATAATAAAAAAAAAGAAATAAAGAAATAGCGGCAGATACGAATACAACATGAAAAGCTAAGTAAACATATTGTTGCTACTTGAGTTTTGACACAATTCGAGGCCTGCCAAAGGTACGGTTGCAGTCGATTTAAGAATTCCCTGTTTGAGCTCTTTATTTTAACTTTTTTAAGATTATAAATAAACTTAAAAGGAGTCTAATAGTAAGCTCTAAAAATTTTACTAGCTTTTACTTGTTTTCAGTAATTAGTATTGTTATTTAGTATTAATGTGTATGTCCTAGTATTTCTATCTAAAATGTTTTAGTATTTCATATTTTTATTTGGTATTATTTAGTATTTCCTAGTATTTTTTGCTGAAACCTTACTTTTTCTGACCATGATTTATGCTGTTGAGTGTTGCGAGTCGTAATGTTTATCTATTAAGGTATGCCGCCGCGCCACGATCTTTTGATTTGATTGGGTTGGGAATCAGTGTTTACCCAGATTGTTCCTATTGCTCTTGTTCTTCACCATATACTATATACACTATATATACTACATACATATGTTATTACCAGTGGTCAGCAGAGAGTTATGCGAGCACTGGAAGTGTGTGAAGGTTTTGTATTTGTAGGGCTCTTCAAGCCAACAGATTGTGAACGTAACGCCTGCGGAATCGTCGTAGGTCACACTGTCTGCCAGATTACGATAATCGTCACGATTTTTCCAGAACTTACCTAAGGCTTTTTGTTGTTTTTAGATCATAATAATCGGGAGCTGGATCTGAATATTTATATCAAAGAATAATCATATCATATAATGCTGGCTAAACTCTATGTATACTCTTCAATCAGTAAAATTATTATTTTATTAATTTAGTAGGAATCTAATTCCATATTCCTCTATCTCTCGAGTTCAAAAATACTTATTCAACACATTAAATCAATAAAGATACTTGATCTTTGACCTCAAGTGTTTCGTTTCCCACACTTTTGAGTTTGCCCGTCCCGCGACAAAATCCAAAAAAAATGGCGTATCGCGAATTCCGATTTCCGTTTGGCCTCCGGACGGACGGACACTCTGGGCTCTCGCTTTCAGCTCCGAGATAACCCCCGGAGTGACCTCCAATTACGGAGCGTCGCCGGCGTCTCCCTCGGAAACAGAAACGGAATCAGAAGTACGAGCGCGAGATGCAGATACGGGTCCAGGTCCTACAAAGATGTTGCACCTCACCACTGCCATGGCCACTTAATGGCTTTTAATTTTAGATCGCAAACTTTGCGTAGTTCAATGCGTCATTAGAGATTAGTGCGAGACGCAGACAAGTGCACTGGGCGAAAATACAGGCAGGATTTTGATAGAAATAATAAATTCTATGCAGAAAAAAGAACTTGGCAATAGAGACAAAAATATCAAGGATCATGGCTGGATCAGCATCCTTTTGCTCTATTTTAATTAAAAAAAAAATTATAATTTATATATTTTTCTTCTCTGCATCAATAATGCGATTATAATCGCTGGATCTGGCAAATTCTGGGGTCAAGACCGATGTCCAAATATAGTGCGATCTGGGCAAACGCATGGGGAAATAATTAGACGGCGGCCAGACGTGATCAGAGATCAGGCATATATAGTATATATACGCTCCTCGATTGTTGTCAAGTTCAATCCGGATTCGCGTATAGTTTCGACGACGACAACGAACCACGCGAACCCTGAGTCATCATCCGATTTATAAGCCCAGACTTACGCAAGTGCCATGGGTTTATCTGTGGCACGTAGTGGCGCTTCTTAGAACTTACACCCAATATATATCGGACAATATGGCACGAACCCCCAATCAAAGGTGACGCAATGTTTGGAATCGAATTTATATATATTTTTTCTATATGTATAATATATATAAAATATATAAAATATATTCAGCTGCAAATCAAAACAAAGACATTGCACTCTGCGATTTGTTTGTTTTCCAAGATCTGTCATCTAATGCTTATCGGCTGGGCGGGAATGATATATCACATTGGTAATCACAGGTCAAGGCTTCTCTTTTTTCTTTGGGTTTTTCCAAGAAGCTATGTACATAGTAAGTATATAAATTAATTAATGGTTTCCCATCAAAGGAGAAACCCTTCTTCTAGTAACTTCTTATCGATATTTGTTGGCTTGTCTGGGGGAGGAGGATTAATCGATAGTTGGATGGCTTAATTAATGTCAATTAAACCCAATTAGGCTTACAATCGATTAGCACACCTTGCGATTAGATTAAAACTCAGCCACGTGCTGGATTTTGTAATCGGCGCCTCAGGTATTCCATGGAGGTTTCCGTCACAGGTGCCACTAATCAATCTATCAACTGTCCCGAGATCTCTCTCGAAGCCCGAGTTCCGCTTTCTTTTTGATATTAGAATAATACAAAGTAATATTTAATTTTTTGGAACTTTGAAATATTTTTAATCGAAATCGGGAGCTGGTGCGGTGGCGTTGCGGCCTCAGACGCATTTATCATTTACTTAGACCAATGACAGCGCTGACTAGTGCATTGGTATTTGTCCCATATATAGGTATATATATTTACTTATTATTATTAATTTTATTATTTCTATATATACGGTATGAATGTATAAATATTTATTTGGGGTATGCGGACCACGTCGGAGGCGCTGGCTCGCCTAGATAATATGGATGTGTGCGGCATGCGAGAGGAGATCGGCTCGGACCCGGCTCGTTTTGGATCGTGTCGAGTGTCGTCTATTGATGCAGGCCAGGGGCTAGGTACTTTTTGGGAAATACATATGGGGACTTGAGTTGTCTAATATTTTCTTTAAGTATTCTTTAGTTCGAAAATATTTAACTCGTACATACAAAATAAATTCAGAAAGGGATCCTCTTCTTTTACATATCTAGTCAATACCAGGATGAAGCTAGTACACCTTGGGAATTTTAGTAAAAGTTTTAAGATAAGTGCCCGGATTCTTCAAGGATCCCTTGTGTGCTTTAGACCTAGCTACCTGTGAAAGTTAGCATTCTAGAGTTCGCGTCCTCTTAAAAATTTCACCTTTGAGCCCCTATAACCCGTATATAGGTACAATTTTACGCTAGAACTCTTTGAGAATTTTAGTAAAATTTCAACGATATGTAAATATATGCTAAAAAGGTTCCTTGTGTGCTTTAAACCTAGTTTCCGGTAAAAAATTGGTTCCCTAGAGTCCGTAGTCATTTAAAAATTTCACTTGTAAGCCCCTGTAACCCCTATATGGGTACAATTTTACGCTAGAACACCTAGGGAATTCTAAAGCAATTCAACCTTTCAAAACTTTGTTTCCTGTGAAAGTGCGCTTTCTAGAGCCCGCCACCCCCTCTGCAAATCTCACCTGTGAGCCCCTGTAGCCCGTATATAGGTACTACTAGCATATAGTCGGGTCGCTAGAGATATGGTCAAGCAAATATCTGTGAGTAGTATGCAGTCCCGCCGAGCTCGGCCGACTGCGACGTCGACTTCGACTGCGGCGCCGGCAGCGGGCGCACCTGATAAGGGCTTATATTTAGAGGAGTCCGCTGGCCCGGCCACAGTTTCCCAGACGTAGCAGCCGCCGCCAGAGCAGGTGTCCCGACAGAGAAAGACAGAGAGAGAGAGAGAGATAGCTAGTAGCCAGGACCCACATGAAGCTGGAAGAGAAAAGCCGCGGCCAGGAGCCGCCCAAGTACCTCAACGAGGACTTCTTCAAGGCCGCCCTCGAGGATGGCCTGAGGGACATGCGTGTGGACATCAAGAAGATTATATTTGCCGAGAGCAGCGGCGGCGGGGGCGAGAATTACTGCAGCAAGATCTACAGGGCCAAGGCTCTGTACAGGAGCAGCAAGCGGCAGCTGGACGAGGAGCTGGCCCTGATTGTCAAGAGCATTGCCATCACGCCCGCAACACAGTTCCTCGAGGAGCTGGCCGTCTATCTGCGCGAAAAGATCTTCTACTTCGATGTGCTCGGCAAGCTGGAGGTCCTCATCGGGGACGGCTCCAAGTTCGGGGCCAAGTGCCTGTACACCACCCGCGAGCCCATCCAGACCATTGTCTTTGACGACCTCACCCAGTACGGCTACAAGCTGGCCAGCCGGCAGAGCGGCCTCAACGAGGAGCACTGCGTCGTCATACTCAAGAAGCTGGGCAAGTTCCATGCCAGCTCCATGCTGCTGGCCGAGAAGGTGAGACATTTAATATAATAGTTTGTATTTTTAGTATCAGAGAGAGCGGTTTTTCTTTTAGTGTAATTATGGCTTAATCTGTAGGTTCAATTATTCTAGAGTTCACTTTCAATTTTCTCTTTTTAAAGTCTCTAAGCCGTTTTTTTAAGTGAGTAAAAGTTCGTGTACTTTTGTTTGAATCTTCGACCTATTATTATTATATTTACAATTCTAAGCGATATTTTTTATTAATTTTTTATTTAACCTTAATATTTTAAACTTCATTATCATATATAAACCAAGGTTATTTGGCTTTTAAGGTAGCCTACAAAAAAGTCTACAAATTATCTTAGTTTTTACATTTTTTTACCTTAAAATATATTTTTCTTAATATAAAAGGTAACTACGTAGGCTGCTACATATATTTCTGGCCTAATAATGAAAATACGAATATTTATTAAGGAAAATAGTTTTATTGTTTTTCAAAATATTCTCCATCAAGATTTACACACTTTTGCATGCGCTCAAACCAATTTTCGAAGCACTTTTTCCACTCTGATTGACACACCTCAAAAACATGGTTTTTGAATGCTTCAACAGCATCTTCTGGCGACGAAAATCGTTGACCACGCATTTTCTTCTTGATGTGAGGGAATAAAAAGAAGTCATTTGGTGCCAAGTCAGGACTGTACGGCGGATGACCCATCAATTCGACGTTTTGGCCAGTCAAAAAGGCGCTGGTTTGAGCCGATGTGTGAGAGCTCGCATTGTCATGGTGCACAATGATTCGTCTTCCCTTGTTCGTTTTTCGAATTTCACCGAAGACTTCAGGCAAACAAATGGTGGTGTACCAATCAGAATTGACCGTCCTACGTTGCTCAAGAGGAACAGTAGCCACATGACCAGTTTTTGCGAAGAAACAGGCGACCATTTGCTTCGAAGTGCTTCTTCCACGAACAACTTTCGTTGGATTTGGCTCGTCTTGGAAGACCCACACGGTCGATTGCTGTTTTGTTTCGGGCTCATACGCATAGATCCATGATTCGTCACCTGTGACGATCTTATAAACGTCTTTTGAAGCACCGCGATCGTATTTTTCAGCATTTCTTTACACCAATCCACACGAGCCTTCTTTTGAGCGATTGTCAAATTGTGCGGGATCCAACGAGAACAAACCTTTTTTACAGCCAGGTGCTCATGCAATATCGAATGTAGGCTGGTGGAAGAAATGCCTAGGGATGCCTCTATCTCACGGTATGTCACATGACGGTCTTGCATTATTAGTTCACGTACGCCATCGATGTTTTCTGGCACAACGGCTGTTTTTGGACGACCTTCGCGGAATTCGTCTTTGAGGGAGCGTCGGCCACGATTGAATTCGTTGTACCAGTTTTTCACAGTGCTATAGGATGGTGCTTCATAGTCATACAAAGATTTAAGTTCATCGCTGCACTCTTGTCGTGATAATCCACGCCGAAAGTTGTGAAAAATGATCGCACGAAAATGTTCACGAGTTAATTCCATTTTTTTGCGAAATTGATTTTTTTAAGTAACTGTAAACAACACAAATGATAGTCGTACGTCAAACCGTTCTGAGTACGTTTATGCTTAAAAATGTCGAACTTTTCAATGGAAATGTCAGATTCCACCTAACAACACTTAGTGTTGCCTAGGCCAGAAATATATATAGCAGCCCACGTATATCTTCTGCAAAAAATTTAACACAAATAACTTAAAGACTATCAGGAATTTATCATTAAAACCTCTTATTTTTTGTTTGATCTTAACTTGGCTTTCTAAAACGTAACTTTACATAATTTTCATTATTTATTTGTATTTTTTAATAGTTAAATAATATCTAAATTATTCTAAATAAAGTTCTTAAATTTCTAATATCAATTTCAACAATTAAAAACCTATCAATGAGTGCCAAAAAAATTCACCAAGTCGAACTTTGGTCTTCTGCGAAATCAACGAAGAATTTTCGTTAAACGGAAATGAAATAGCAAAGGTCGGGAATTAAAAATGTAAGAAAATATATATAATACTCCGGATTATTCCGGAACAAACTAGAAACCGATGCAATCTTTTGGTCATGGGTTTTTCCAAAAGAAATTTAAAATTAAACCAAAAGGAAGGCAAGAAGTACGATTATTATTTTGCAATATAAGTGCAAAACAAAATATTTAATTCAAAATAATCTTGTCACGCGACTAGGTACATGCTATATATTATATATAATGACAAAGTAAATTGAAACGTATTTTAATTTTCAGATAATAAATTCGTTAAATCGCAGTTTAATGTAGAATCATTTAATTAAACGCAATACTATACATAATCAAGATCAAATAGTAAACTTAACTAATAAATAATGCACAATGTATTTTAAATTTTAATTCACAAATTCTCAGACGGCTTGCCACTTATTATACAATTTTTATAGTTCATATATAGTATGTTTTGCAATGGCTTTTATCAGTAAAATATTTGAAACAAATGCCAAAGTACACACATAATGAATGCATCTGTTCGTCGCATCTATCAGACAAGGGATTTTTTGCTGACATAGTAAAGACGTCAACGTGTTGCTAGGTTTTAGCAATTGTAGGCAATATATAATGAAAAGTAAGGCTGCAAAAAATGTTTATTATTATCAGATTCCATTAAAATATTGCAACTTTTATTGGGAAATTAATTGGGTTTAGTTTAAGTTATAATAAAATCAATAAAACTATTTAATTAATTTTTTTTAGGTCTAAACAATTTAAAAGCTAACTTTAAGGTAAAGTTTTAAGTTTAATTTAAGAGCTAAGAATCTGCATTTATTTATTATTTATGTATGGGCTTAACGCTTAAATTTATGTATTATTTATTTAATATTTTAAGTATTTAATTTATAACTAAAAAACGGTTGAATGACACCCACCCTTAGCTTGTTTATAAATCTAAATTACATTTTATACTGTTACCAATTTATTTATTTAATTGCCAAGTAAAAATTTTGTTTATGTTTTTTTTTCGTTTCCGTTTTCCTTTCTTTTTCCTCATTTTTCCAACCAAAAGCAAATGTCAATGCAATATCACAAATGGGTTAGATCGATTTGTCTTCTATTTTCCGTTAAATGTTGTATTTTATTGGCAATTGGAATGTGTCTAATCTCGTTGCAGGAGCCGAGCGTGCGGGAGCACTTCACCAGCGGAATGCTGGACGAGAACTACATCAGGACCAACGAGCGCTTCATCACCTTCATGACCCTCCAGTGCCGGACGCTGGCCAACATCGTGGCCAAGTGGCCCGGCTACGAGCTGCTGGCGGAGAAGCTGCATCGCCACTGCGACGACATCAAGGAGAACCTGGTGATGACCGGACGGCCCCTGCCCGGCGAGATTACGGTGCTGAATCACGGCGATCTCTGGGTGAATAACTTTATGTACAAATACGACGATGATCAGCCCACGAAGCCCATCGATGCCATATTCGTAAGTTATCATTAATTATTAATTAAATTTAATTGGAATTTTGTAATAATATAATTGAAATCCCTCCCAGGTGGACTTCCAGAACAGCTTCTTCGGCAGCCCGGGCTGCGACATCAACTTCTTCCTGAACAGCAGCGTCCAGCTGGACGTGCTCATCCACCGGCGCGAGTTCCTGCTCCAGACGTACTATGCCTCGCTCCGCGACAGCCTGGAGCGGATGCACTCGACCTTTGTGCCCAGCTATGCGGACATCCAGCAGGAGATCCGCGCCCGTGAGCTGTACGGCTTCTTCTCCTCGTACGCCTTCCTGCCCATGGTAAGCCCCTCACCAAGTTCAGCGTTTTCCGCGAGATCTGCATGTTCCGCAATCCGCAATCCCCGATCCGTGTCCGCTGGCCTGAGTGCCACCGAGTTCCTGCAGCCCTTCAGCGGCGGCGTCTGGCTGACGTTCGCCCTGCTCCTGCTGGCCGGCTGCCTGCTGTGGATCACATCACTGTCTGAATAATGAATAATGAATGACATAAAATGTACTACTTATGCTTTCAATGCTTTAAATATTCATTTGATGATGTAGCATGTTGTGTGAGTTAAATATGCAGTTTGGCTAGTTTTGGGACACCAGTATGTGTTTAATTCACATTTAACTACATTTAAATCCCCAACTTTAGGTTATCAAGTAGAATATTCAGAGTTCCTAAAGCTTTTTGTCCCCTTCAGGTGACCATGAAGAAGGAGGACTCGTTCGACATCAGCATCGAGGCGCTGACGGACGAGGACTTTGCCAAGAAGAAGGTCCAGCTGATGTTCTCCTCCAATCCCCGCACCACGGACACCCTGCGCTATGCCCTGCGCCGCTTCGACGAGTTGGGCATCTTCGATTGACACCCAGTGAGAATGAGGAGGAGGAGGAACCTCTGATCCTAGAGTCCTGCCTTCTTTTGCTACTTTTACCAATGGCTTTTTTTTTTGTTTTTGTTTCCTAAACGTACTTAGACTTAGGCCCACTTTATATATTAAATATTATATCTACTCATAAATAATAAAAAGAAGTTTCACTTTTACAGATCACCTAACAGGCTTTTCTTTTCTTAAATATCCTTTATTTGTGACTTAATTTTGAGTCAATGCAAGCTAGGCCTACTCTATAAATTAAACACTTTAGAACTACTAATAAATATTAAAAAAAAAGCTGGTTTATAATTATAATTAACTAAAACTCCCAGGTGGACAGCCACTTGAGGTTGTGCATCGTGGAGTTGGGCTCGTTGGCCAGCGGACCGCTCATGCCATAGGCCAGGGGCGAGAATCGGGCAAAGCTATAGACCAGGATGGAGAGAACCACGCCCAGGATCACGTGCTGTACCCACTTGGGCAGCGCACGCATCAGGTAGTTGAACATTACACCTGTGGAGGCAAGAATTTAGTTCAAAATTACAGGAAAAACTCTCTAAAAACCCACCAGTTAGCAGGGAGTTGAATATCAGAGCCGGAAAATAATGGTGGAAGTAGAGCACTCGGCCCATGGCCCAGAAGGGCAGGTAGTGGAGCACCCAGCCCACGAAGAGCCAAGCTCCTGCCTGCAAGGACAGCGCTGGTGATGGGGAATCCCCTGAAGCTAGTCCCTTTTCCTGCTCCTGCTCCTGCTGCTGCTGCTGCTTCTCCTGCTGCTCCAACGAAGGACAGCAGCTGCACAAATCCGTGGTCGAGGGCTCACTGTCCTCGCCCTGGGCCACAGCCCGGCACTCCGATTGGGAATGCTCCATCTCGTACTGAATCTCGGCCTGGAACTGGGCCAGGCCAGCTCGCCGCTGCTGCAGGACGGCATTGTACAGGAAGACGGCCACGAAGAGGGCCAGGAAGACCAGGTTGCTCCACCAGATCACGGGATTGCCCAGCAAATAAATGCGGTAAATGTTACCCGAAAAGAATTGGCCCTAAAGGGAGTTTAAAAGGCGTTAATAAATATTAATGATAATATTATTTTGTAACCTTACCCTGTAATTAATGGGCCACTGCCAGGGTCTGCTGGTAACCTCGCCCTCCTTGGGTTTGAGACCTGCATTTCCCTGAAGCATAACGGCATGCGATTCCAGGAAGCGGGCAAAGAAACCCGGCGCGTAAATGCTAAAACTGACACTGGGCACTGTCCAAAAATGATGGAAAAAATATTAAAATTAAGTAAACTTTATATACAAAAATATATAATTAATTTGTTGTATAATTCTGTAGAATTTTTCACTCACACAGCCTATGCTCATTATCCTCCACATTCCACTGGCCATTCTTGTCGCGCACATTGAGGTTGCAGGACACCTCCTGCTGCTCGAAGCCCCACTTGGGCAGCTGCTTGCCGCTGGAGGTGAGGACGCAGTTCTGGAGCAGATGGACCAGCCTTAGGCGGGAGGTAACCGTGTGCACTGTCTCGTTGGTCTTGCCACCGACGATCATCACGCGCCACACATCATTGGCATCGCCAGCGCCATTCTAGGTTCAAGAAAAAAAGGAAGAAAAAGTTTTAAAAATATTTAGAAAAGTAATAAAAAACATATTAGCTATAATATAATTTTTAGCAGACTCTTTCAGCTCCCTTTTACCCAACCTGAACCTACCTCCCCGTAGCCCGTGACCTGCAGATGCTTCTTCGTCATCGGAGCCGCCTCGCCATGGGAGTGCAGGTTCCTCTTGGTGATCACATGCTCCAGCCGGACGAGATCTCCGTGCCGGAGCAGCTGGAGCTTGTCCTTGGCCAAACGCTGCTTGTTGTGCGGCTTGATTATCCACTTGTTGTTCTCGTCCTTGTGGGTGTAGGTGGTGATCTGGAATCGAATATCTTTTTTATTATTTTCCTAAATCTCCTTAGCCCTATATTCACCTGCTGCTGTCTGGCCCCTGATCCCTTGGGATACAGGTGATGATGCGAGTGGAGGTAGCCGCCGCCCGTCTTATGGTTCTTAATAGTGACCACCGATCCGTAGGCCACGTCCCGCGGCATGCTGGCATTGTACAGGGAGTTCCCAATAAGCCTCGACTGAAAGGCGGAGCTATAGAAGCCATCGCCATTGCCGCTCCTGTTCAGGACACTCAGGTGGATGTAGAAGAAGACTATGTACAGGAGGATGGGCCACACGATGAGGGCAATGGCCCGACAGGCCACCTGCTTCACAGTCTCCACAATTGGCTGGGCCAGATCGCCCAGGATAAGCCAAAGCTCGGTGGCTGTGTGCAAACCCACCAGGAGGACCACAAACAAACCCACGAACTTTACGCTGATCGTGCAGGATAACATGGTGCCGGTGAGGAAGAGCCAGAACCACCAGCGCAGGGAGTAGGATCCGCCCGAGGAAGTGCTCCGTGAGATCTTCACCATGCCCCACACGGAGGCCATCATGAAGAAGAGCAGGATGGGATCGAGGAGGATGTACTGGTTGAGGGTGAGGAGGCCAACGTCTAGGAAGGGGAATTAAATTAATTACAGAGTTTATTAAATTAAGAAAATATATGTTATATATTTAATAATAACGAAACCCACCAAATATTAAATAGGCTGCCGAGAGCAAGGCTGCCTCGTGGGAACGCGTTAAATCGTAGACTGTGTCGAAACCCATGGGCATAATTAGGGCCCCCAAGGTGGTACAAAACTGGAGAGAAATTTAATGATATAATTATATAAATATATTAAATATTGTATATTCTTAAGACTCACATATCGCATGCCCTGGTAACGCGTCTCATTGTACTTGTCGCCTGGTTTCTCAAAGGGAAACGTTCCATTGTATCCCGTCAAATAGCCAGAGAGGCCAATAAGCATCTTAAAAAAATAAAATATTAATGTTAAAAATTATAAATAAAATAGAGAACTATAAATTGAAATTATATATATTAATTTTTTTCAGGTTAAGAAAATTAAATAGATCTAAAAGAAAAATTGTTGCATGGAAATGTTTTCATGTTACGTATTTCCCTACCTTTTGTTAGGTTTATTTAAATCTTAAATTATTTATTACCTCGATTAAGATAAGTTCTCTTAATTCATATACTTTTTAATCAAAGAAAAAATATATATATAAATATCTTATAAATCTCTGTAAGCTCTCTTACCTTTCCCAGCGGCGGATGGACATCGAAGAAGAAGGTTCTATTGATGTACCAACTGCCCATCTTGCCAAAGTGCGTCTCATCCCAGCTGAAAAGTGTTTATATAATTTTCAATACATGTTATTAATTTAATAAATAAATAAATAAATTATTTACTCCCTACCATATGTGATCCGGCTCGGTAACCTTGTAGAAACGCGTGGCGAAGGTGATCAGGAAGACGGTGGCGAGCAGCAGCCACCAGTTCCTAGAGTGAAGAGGTTCGGTTCCCGGAATTGCAGTTGAAGTCTTTTGTTTTGATCGCCACTTTTTCCCCCACTTACCAATTGGCCTCGTTGCTGGATTTCTGCACTGCCACCGCCGGATTCTTGGCCAGATCCTTGGTCGAGCCCCGTCGCGGACACTTGGGCGCCTTGACCACACTGGCTGCCATTGTTTTTGGTAGGTTTATTTAGTTAATAAACAAATAATATTCACTAGAAATGGGGCATTGCACACGTCAACAAGCAGAGTGAATGCGCTTTCTCTTTCGCCACTCGATCGCTTCGTTCCTTCTTACCAACTAAGTCGGGTTGGCCAAAACCGGTCTTGGACTTGCCTTTAACTGGGCTTTGGTTTGGGCCAAGACGCGCAACTTTGGCTCAGCTGTGGCTGTTATCAAGCTATCGAGTTATCGATAAATCTGTGACAAATCTGAGATCGGCCCGAAAGTATGCAATATTTTGCGAAATGTGAAAAATAATAATGCAATGAAAACTAAATTATTATTATTTAATATTCATTGGTGTTCGAAAAACGGGGAAAATGTTTATTTATTATTAGGCAATTATTTAAAAAGAGTTATTATTAAATATTTAAGACTTTTATAAATGCTTTGATTTATTTTCCTAAGCTTTCTTAATATGTTTTATAGCTAATATAAATCATTAAATCATCTTTAATATACATAAACAAGTCATAGGAATTATTTAACATTTTATTTATAATTATTTAACTGTAATTTATCATTTTTAACCTAAGATTTTTAAAGGGACAAAGAGGTAAATATGTTTTAGGATATCATTTAAGATAATAATATTTAACTTTATATAAACATGATTTTATAAATTACATATACTTTATTTATATAAAGGAGAGAAATTCTGTAAGGGAACATTAATATATTTATTTACTTTTTTCCATTTTTATTAATATTTTTGTTCTTAAAAAATGTCATAAAAATGATGTTCATAGCTGCCAAGCCTGAAGAAATCCCCTCTCAAGAATTATGACTTCCGAAATAAGAGTTATTTCCCATTATTTGCGCTGTTTGCCACATTAAGAATTCGTTTTTTTGAAAAAGAAAGAAAATAGAGGCAGCGCGAGTTTGGCCTTAACCGGTTCTAGGCCGAAAATTAATGGCCAATTTGGTAAGCACTTCGTGGTGCATTTGTCTCTCAATTCGTTCTGTGTTCTGTGTACTCTGTGCGGTGTGCATTTATTTCGGAAAATTGCCCAGAGTTCTTAGCCGCATTTAACACCCGCAAATGGCCAGCGATTGGGGCTATTTTGGCCGAGGCCGAGGAGCTCTTAGAGCCGCCTTTACCTGTTGGTTGGCCTGTTACCTGTTTGGCTCTTGGCCAGCTAGCTCTGTGCTTTCTTTACTATTTTTTCACTTGGAGAAAAGCTAAAAACTACAAATATATTTTATTATTAATGATTTTTCGGTATTTAATTATATTTTTATAAGAGAATTTATTTTTTTTATAAATAATTGAAGGTTCATTTTAAAGGGGATATATATTAAATATATTTTATATATTTTTTCCAGTGAAGCAGTAACGACAAAACAGCGATGAGGATGACGATAAAGCGTCAGGCTTGGCTTGGCTCAGAATCGCCCCGTCTTGGCCCTGGCTCCCTACTCTTCCACCGATCTTTACTCAAGTCCAAGTCCGTCGGCGATCGGTCCCAGAATTTGAGCTCGAGTCGCGGGGCAGTGCCGGCATTAATCGCTTTGATCTTGGCGCACAAGAGTTAATTGCACGCTTGCTGCACAGTTGCTTTTTGCCGCCGCCTGTGCTTGTGCTTGTTGCTTTTGTAGCTGTTGCTTTTGCTTTTGCTTTAGCAAGTTGCAAGTTGCAGGTTGCTGTTGTTGCTGTTGCTGTTGCTGTTGCTGTTGTTGCTGTGTTTCGGCTTGTTGGCCGGCAATTTGTTGGATAGAAACGTTGCCGGCACGCGGTGTGGCAGCTTCAATCAAATTAATTGTGGCCCGGTTAATACTCATGTTTCTTTGGCCCAATGCCCTGGGAATACTCTATTTATTTAGGGCTATTTACTTAGAGTTTAATGTTTATTTTAGTTTTATTTATTACTCGGTGTAGGGATACTTTTTTTATGTTTAAACTTTGGGTATATATGAGAAATATATATACTAACTTACCAAGGAAAAAATTTCTATTGAAATTTGAAGAACAATTATATTATTAAAAACCCGTTTTCTTATTTTTTAGTTAGCATTTTCCTTGGGTAAATTTTAAATTGTATATTTCACTTGAAATCTATTTTATTTTCAGGTACTGCAGTATTATTTTAAAGAGCTTAGGGCATAGATTGGTCGCCATTCGCTCTTGCTCCCTTCTCGTAACGTGTGTGACACTCTCAGGGTGGCTGAAAAAATAAAATAATACAGAGAAACACGCAGAGCTGCTGAAGGAGAAGGAGAAGGAGGAGGAGCAGCTGGCTCCCAGGCAGAGAGTGGCTCAGGTGCGTTTTGAGGGAAGCCAGCAGAGAACGCTGGCAATCAACGCTGGAAGCTCTGTCATTAAGCATTTTTCTTCTAATTGCCGGAGACAATAGCAACAATTTAGTCTTTTTTTGTTGCAATTAAATGAAGTTCCTCTTCGGCTGCCCAGCTCCTCAGCTCCTTGGAATTCCCCGGGTTACTTTCGCATCATTAAGGCACTTGAAAGGTCTCCCTCCGGAGATAGATCGTGAGAATCGTAAAAGAAACACCCTTTATGTTCGTTTCTAATATAAAAATATTCACAATTTATTAACAAAAGCAATTCAATTGTTTTTTTTTAACCCTAAAGCTAATTAGATTACGCAAAAAAAAGAACATTTTCAACTATGTACAGACTTAACGATTAGCTAGAGAACTACTAATAAAACTAGGACTATTTTATTTATAATTAATTAATAATAATAAGAGGGGCGCTAAGACTATTAACACATTTCAGTTATTCCTTTTTTTGGGGCCTACATGCTACGCATACATGGATGTCCGTCGGGTCCATGCACTTAGATCAGAGCTTAAAGCCTTCTTCGGGGATCCACTAAACCCTCGACTGGTTGGGATTGTACACGGGGACATTGTGGAAGCTGATGCCCGCGTAGAGCGGTGTGATCCCGCCGCTGGGCAACATGGACTTGCCGCTCGTGTAGAGATGCTTCTTGGGCAGCGCCCCCGCCGACTTGGTTTGGTTCATCAGCGCCGATGAGTGTGTGCCACCGCCTCCTCCTCCGCCGCCGGCCACCAGGCGATTCCTGTAGCTCTCGCAGGTCTTGCGGGACCAGACCCACAGGCCCGTCAGTGTGCCCCCGACCAGCTGGAAAAAGATCCTCAGCAGCGCCGGCCAGGCACTCAGCGGGGTGGGCGAGGCACAGTCCTCCGGGGTGGAGCAGCTGGGCACCGACTCCGCGTAGCGCTCGCACAGAGCGGCCACCACGCCGGCGGCCGTGGGTGCGAAGTACAGCAGCGAGAAGACGACGAAGCGCTTCCGGATCTGGCCAAAGCGATGGTGGGCCAGGGCCAGCGTCGTCGGCTGGAGCTGCTGCTGCAGGGAGAGCAGCGACCGGGAGGCGCGCAGCGTAAAGTACAGGCCCAGCAGGAGGAGGACCAGGGCGGGCAGCTCCACGAAGCCGGGGGCATAGCACATCCCGGTGAGCTCGCTGGGACGCACTCGCTCCAGCAGAAGGGCCGCTATGGGCGGCGCCAGCGGCGGCACCCAGGCCAGGACATGGAACAGGCCGGAGCGCTTCTCCAGCGCCTCGCTGGACCACTTCTTGTGGGAGGAGAGGTAGAAGCACAGGGCGAAGATGAGCCACCAGCTGGCGGCGCACAGGCTCAGGTAGGAGGTGGTTATGTACGAGGCCAGGCAGGGCGGACTCAGCAGGCAGGCGGACCTCAGGCCGACCATGCCCGGACGACCCTGCTCCTGCAGCTGGGCCAGACTCCGCGCCTGGTTGTGGAACACGATCCGCTCCAGGTAGCACACGCTGAAGAGGTTGTAGCACAGGCAGAGGAAGAGCACCGGCCGCTCCGGGTAGCCGAAGCGAGTGGGCTCCGCCCAGAAGGTGACCAGCGCGAAGAGGGTGAGGACGAAGCAGACGGCCGAGAGGCCCAGGATCAGGCTCTCCGACAGCTTTTTCTGGGCCGTCGTGTGGAAGGCATCCCGCTGGCACTGCGGCACACACAGCTCCGGATCGAGGTGGCTGCCACTGAAGTTCTGAGGACAGAGCACCGCCGAGGCTGTGGGAGCTCCTCCTGCTCCCGATCCCGCTGCGGCTCCTCCTCCTCCTCCTGCTCCTCCGCTGTTCCAGAAGCGATACGCCTGCAGCTGCTGCTGCGGCGTGGAGATCTCTCTGTCCGCCGGAGCCGGATGATCAGCCGCCGGAGCACTTGGTGCACTTGTGGTGGGTGCCTCGCCCTCCTCGGGTATCCGCATGCACAGCTCGTGCTTCTCGGGCTGTGGAAGCCCGGCACAGCCCAGGAACGAGGGCCACAGCTCCATCAGCTCGGGTGGGGCATTCTGGGAGCACTCGCTCTGGACGGTCTCGCAGAGCGACTTGCAGGGCGTCACCGGACGCGGTACGTCCGGCGTGCAGAGCGGGAACAGGGCCGAGCAGAGCAGGAAGCGGGCGCGCCGAGAGCAGCCGGACTCGATCAGGGGTAGGAGCTTGGCGATCTGAGGGAAATAAATAAGAAAAAGAAATCAGAAAAATATTTTTTTAGATTTTTATTATGTAAAAATATATGAAGTTAAGTTTTTAAGATTTCTTTCTATGAAAAATATCATTAAAATATTTTCAGAGATTTTTTTTAGTTAAACTTATTAATCCTAAAAACAGTAGAAATTGTTTTTTTAATTATTCGCATACAATTAACAGCTCATCATAATTTTTGTAAGTGCCTACAAATCAGCAAACATCAAAAGCACATATAAACAATTTGAAAATCAAAGGAAAATCTACAAAAAGAAAACCCAAAAGCCACAAATTTCCAACGCAAATAAAAGAACACTTCAAATGAATCAATAATTCCGCTAATACACGTATGTTAATAAATTATTTCATATTTCTCGTGCTTATAATTATTATATATCGGTAAAAATTCCATGCCATGTGCAGGCTTTTATCAATTAACAACATTTAATTGTATTTGCTTTTCTGCGAAAGGCGTCGTCGGCAGACTTGAAAGCCCAAATAATTAGAACGAATTTTGGTGTTCGATAAGCAAAAAAAATAAAAATAACAAAAGAAAAAAAGAAAATTAAGTAAAAAAGTAAGCAAAGTGAGGGAAACACAATGATTCTAAGCAATTCGCATTCCGGTTCACACACAAACATTCATTGTTGTTGCCGCTGATAGTTGATGTCTATAATTTTGTCTAATAAAAATGCAATAAAAAGTTAGTCAGTTGGCTTTGTTGTTTCGCCGACTTCGAAGCCAGCAGCAAAAAGCTAATTTAACAAATGTTTGACATTTGCAACAATTGAGAGCGGCACCAGGACCGGCACCGCCACAATTGCAGCGTGTTTACACCGGCTAATGTCTGATATTAAATTAGCTGAAATTGCAAAATTAGATCGTGTAATCGTAATGATTTTCAGCTGTTTGTTTTCGGTTTTTACGGTTTGGTAATTCGCTAGAGAAATATAAAGTTTCTAAATGGTTTATTTTGCTTTTTAAGAAATAAATCTAAAAGAGGAATCTTGTCAAAGACCAGCAAAGCTCCCTTATTTTAAATTTCTTTTGTAAACTTACATTTAAAATTTATTTTAAGATCCATTTAAATTCCCACAAAACGTTATAAGCTTTACTATATTTTTTTAAAGTAAAGTCTGGGAAAAAATGTGGCCAAGCCATAATGGTCTTTTTCACACCAGCTTCGCCCTGTATTATTGTTGGCTGTGTTGTTTGCTTGGAACGCCAAATATTAAAAGTCTTTCTTGTTTATTTTCCATTAACAATCTCACACGTTTTTCCGCAGTATGTTTGGTGTGAAAACTTGCGTCAGACTTCACACATGGAAGCAGGCACATGGAACCATGGATACATGGCCAGGTTGGCCAGGTTGTCCAGCTTGGAGTGGAGTTCATTCCATAGCCATTTGCAGTTGTCGATGGCAATTAATTGTCAATTACCGGGCATGCAATCTAATAACTTCAAACGAAGCCACATAGCCCCTTCGAGAGATGAGAAATTAAGCCAGACACGGTGAGAAAAAAAGCCTTTTAAATTAATGTAGCATAAAATAAAGATAACTTTTATTGTAAACATATTTTCCTTTAAAAAATAGAGAAAAATATACCCCATTCAAATATATTTCTCTCAATATATAGAAGTGATCTCTTTTGCTTTATTTTTTTTCGGCCTGGTCAGTGTCCATTGTCCATCATACAAAAGCCCCGACATTGATGACGATGACGAACCTGGACGCATCAACATTTATGAGTTTGTGGAATTTTAGACAAGTCAGCTCAGCCAGGGGAAAAAAACAGGACCACAAACAGGGGCCAAAGGGAAAAGGAAGTTTTGGGCCAGACGGCTACAAAAAAAATGCAGAAAAAACCAGGCAGGAAAACAGGAGTGCAAAAAAGCTGCATCAAATTATCGAGAGACGTTTTCTCTGGAAAAAGATGGCAGGGGTCTTCGTCTCATCTCCTTTCGATACCCGATCTCCAAGGGGACTTGGTCTTGACTCCCAGAGCGGGACTTTTGACATGGATTTGATGGCCGAAGCCGGTGCCGGGGCCGTCTTTTTGTTAACGTTCTTGGCTAACAGTAACAGTAAGCAGACAGTTTTGTTGTTGTATAATTAAGCCACATTAGGCCACAAAAAAAATAAGAAAAAAGAAAAAATATATACCGAACGAGTGTATCCAAGAACCGAGAGATCGAGATGGAGATCCCAACCGGCGGGCATCTCGAATGGAGCATTAGACACGCGATTTCCAATTTTTGTGGCTTTTGTGCGCTGCGGCTCGGCTCTCTGAAAAATAGCTGCCAGCAATAATAATTTAATGATGCAGTCGGCAAGTGAACCTCATCATCGTCCCGGCCATTATAATCATCATTATGGCCAACGAAACTCGAACGAAAAAAAATAACACAAAAAACGGAAGGGCAATCAGCCTAATAGAGCCGCTTTGCCACACGAGTGGGAGCTCTAAGGGAGGCACATTGTGTTAAATGTGCAACAAAATTAAAGGTTTAAGAATTTTTACTTGATATTAAATGGTTTTAGAAAGCAAAATTCCAACCTTTCAATAGAATGTATAATATATCGATAATAAATCGATAATTTGGCTCCGATAATGCGAGTTTGAGGTGGTAAAATGTTCGACATTTCGTATGATTCGATAATTTCGATATTGTGATGGTTTTAGTTCTGGGATATAGACTTAAAAACATGAATAAATGAATTAAAAAAGAATGAAATAAATATTAACAAGCGAAAAGGTTGCTGTGAAATGTGTTTTAACCCTTAAGCTTAGCTGGCCGCGTCTCTAAAATTAATTATTAATGCAAAAAGGGCATTGCTTGGCCATCATCATCATCATCGTCATGATGATCGGCTCGCCAGTCTGCGCATCGAATGCAATCTGCAACGCTTTGAGCATTTTTTTTCGTGTTTCTTCCCTCGAAGTTTATTTTTTATTTTGTGCTTTTTTTTTGGCCACGCAAAAGTCAACGAAAAAGTGTGCAATTCGCCGCGGCTCGCCGGTCCACCCGACCAAAAGCGACAGATTCGTTTTGGTCGCGCCACAAAATTATGGTTATTACTGACAGGCCCAGTCGGCAAATATAAAAGGCATTAGAGATGGGTTTCTAAAAGCTATTTACACATTGTGCAGCTTTTACAGTGGTCACTGGACACTGAGGGGCTGCTAAATGTTATTTACTTTATATAGTTAATTGTACTTGCTCTTTTATTGGTTTTTTAAATATATACAAATTATTTAAAATAGCTTGTATATTTTCTGAGATATTATAATTATTTTAAATAAATAAAGGTACTCAGTTTCCTACATATTTAAATTTCTAGTGAAGAAAAAATTCAAACTTTATGTCAATATTATAGCTTAAGACGCTCAATATTTTTTTAAATTATTACCAACCTTAAATTAAATTATTTTAGTTTAATTTTGCTGCATTTTAACTGCTGACTTTGACGCCTTGGCTGCCTGAACTCAGACCGTAGTTGAAATAATGAATTCTGGCTTTGCTGGGATTTTGAAAAATCATGAAATTAACTTTTGTGTCGCGCCGGCTGGATCCAAAAAATACAGAAAAAAACCGAGAAAAAAGAGTTCTGCTTAATTTACTTAAAAAATCTCAAAAAATGAGCATTCACCCCTGGACACCCGCTCGTCCAACGCTGCGTTTCGTTTCGGTTTTTGGGTTTTTCTTCCAACTCTCCTTCTTTTTTTTTTGTTTTGCTGTTTGACTCGCGGCTATTTCTTTTAATTTTGTTTTTCAGTTTCTCGGCTTCTTTCGCAGCATGTTTCACACTTTTTTCGGGTGAAGTCTGGCCTCTGCCCGAGCCGAAAAACATTTAATTTCCTTCAATTTCGGAGACTGGAGCCCGGACCGGGCCCGGAGTTGTGTTCACAATTCAATTACAAGGCCCAGAACAGCAACAACAATGGGCGAGTTGACACCTCGCAGCCTAAACGCGAACCTAATGATTTCTCGATTTTGATTAATGATTTCTCGGAGCGAAAAGTCGAAGGGAGAATCAAATTGCTCCAGCGGCACTTTGACTTTGAATATGTTTCTTTCTTTTTTTTTTTTTTGAAAGGAATTACAGGCAGAAAATGGTTAGATACGTGGGCACACAGAAAAAAACCATTTACATTTGGATTTAGAATTGAAATTATATAGAAATCCTACGAATATCCTTTAAATATTAATAAAATAATAATAATAATCGAAAACATGAACCTGAATCCCCATCAAGCCGAAAAGCACTCATGTGTTCATTCATTATCCACGGTTCCAGCCCATGTCCGATCCTCCTCGCGACCAAAGAGGGACACTTAATGCGTTCGGACATCTGCATAATCTACGTAATGGATTAATTTATAATTTTCCACGCTTGCAGCTCTGTCGAGGAGTGCCCACTGTCCACGGGAGTGGTCTGTATTCCATCTATGGAGCATCTCTTTGGCCCGAGTGGAGCACACAAATTATGGACTTGAGCGCCCGGGGACCTCGAAATGGGAATCGAAATGGTAATAGCATTAGGTCTGGCACTGGGATGGCTCCAAGGGTGTAATCTAAGTATCGATGAATGCAATTTGTTTTGCGATTATTTAAGCAAAGTGGACGATGCTGGCCATTAAGGCGAGTTTTTAAAGGAGCTTTTTAATTATTTTTGAACTAATAATAGTCTTTATATATTTAGGGATATGAGTTCAAGTGTTTTAATTGTAATTTCTGTGCTGTAAAATATTTATTTATTATACAGCCTCCTTGAAACGAGGACGAGGAGATCCTCTGCCTGTATCCGTATCTGCCAGATGCATCTAGTCGGCACGCTTCATTGGCTTTGGCTTGGATTTTGGCTTGAATTTTGCTGGGGTTTTGGCGGCCTCAAAACAATTTGCCGGCTGTCGGCGTGACAAGTGTTGCGAAATGCCAGCTGAAAATGCCGCACACGCAAGAGATGCACACATAGATACGCCAGATGGACGGACAGAGGGGCAGGCAGTGAGACCTCCTCCTGACGCACCACTTGGCAGCTCAAAGTCAAGTTTGGTCAGCAGACGGCGGCTTTTTATCTCTAACCCGTTGCGAGGCGAGGCACTGTGTATCTGGCAGATACAATGACTTTGTTTTGGGAGTATATACATTTTCAAGATATAAAGCATTAATAAAAATATTTAAGCACTCCCCTGGTAATAAATATATTAAATTAATTTAATTTATTATATGGCAACCCCTGAGTAGGGTATGCCAGCTTCGGTTTCTCGTGCTTCGGTCCCATGCATTGTGGGCACTTTATTTGATTTGCGCTTTATTTGATTTAGTTGCCGCTCGGCGCTGCTCGGACTTGAGCCGCCGCTGACTCGAATTGACAGCTGTTCGCCGGTGGTGGTGGTGGAGTTCGACTTGGAGGTGGATGAGGCTGAGGAGAGCGAGATGAAGGGGCAGTGTGTGAAGTCGGCACAACTTCAAAGTCAATTGATTCAATTTGCTACGAAAGCGTTTGCAATTAGCGAGCGGACCGCAGCTGCCTCTGTATATTTTCGTTTCGAGATGCTAGAGATGTTTGCTTATTTATCGATAGATTGAAACCGATATGTTTTAATGATAAAATAAATAAGACAAATCAAAATATTGCTATAGCAATACATCAGATAATTCTTACGCTATTGAGATGCAAACAAAAAGGAAATACACGAAAAAATTGATTATTTCGATAAAATATAATAAAAAAAAATCTGTGAAAATAAATAACGAAATTATCGATTATTTACATCAAATATTGTAAGCAGTTTATGCATCAAATAACATTGCAACATCGATACTTTCGATATTTCCGATACTTTACTATTTCCCACCCATCCCCAGTTAGAGTTTTTGCTTTATATCTCTCTTTTTTTCGGCTGGAGTTGTCTCAATCGCTGGGCAGATCGCTGACTTGATTCTGCGCCGTAATTTGCATAATTAAGATGCCGTCCCGTGGCGACAACGATGCGATGATAAATCGCCGAAACGCCCAAGAGAGGCGAAAATGAAAATGGGAATGGGAATGAGAGACAATGACATCAGCGGCAGCGGCAGCGGCAGATGCAAAGATACATTTTGCATTCCTAATTAGCCCTAGCTTAGATAAGCAGCCGCTCGCCCAGATACAGATACGGATACGGATTCAAATGCACTGCTAAGTTGGCCAACCTCAGCTGACTTAGCCCGACTTAGCCTGACTTAGCCTGACTGCTTTAAGCCGCCGACCGACGACCGACGACCGATGACAGAACTGTCAAGTGATGCCGACGACATACGACTGTCGTCGTCTCACAATTAATTGACATTTTGACTGGCGACGATTGTCATTCAAAGGCAAACGAGCACCGGGGCCCAGCTCTCGTGATCGCCAGTCGGAATGCACCAAAGCCGCCAGCCAGGATTGCTGCTGGGAAGGTAAGGAAGCCCAGAGAACTCCTCTCCCAAGATTCTTTGGTCAGGCTGAGGCACAATGGCGGTCAAGGCTTTAGCTGCTGAAGTTGTTTATTGAGAAAAGGTTATCCTTTTAATAATATATCGAAATTATCGCATTGTACATAATATAGATTATTTTGAGCATCGATTATTTCGATATTTCATATGAGAAAATTGATTAACATATCGAAATTATTGCTACGTACATAATATATATATATTTAATATTGATTATATCGATACTTAGTTATCGTCTAAAAATGTTATCGATAATATCGTTTCCTATTCAATATGTACTATTTTATATGCTAATAAAATGGATTCCTGCTTCTGAATTTCGATTATTTCAAAATTGATAAATGTGTACATCGATTTATTGCCAAATATAATATCGTGAATACGTGGATAATATAGGATTTCTGATGATATCAATGTTAATTTATGTTAATATCGATTTATCATCAAATATAATATTTTGAAATATAGATAACATAGGTTTAACACATCAGTTAAAGAAAACCGTGATCATAAATTATTATTCATATTTTAATTTCATCATGTGAAGAAATACAAGTACTTTGTGATTTATTTTTTAGTGATACAGGATGTATCTATGCCTGCTTTCTTTATAAGATAGAACCGAAGACCTCGGAACACTTCTAGTTCGCCGACTGGCATTGTCTTCGGTACGCTCCCAAGTTAGATAATCTGTGGCAGCGATCTGCGGCAGCGATCCGGGCATTCAAAGGCGCAATTGGGCTTCGTGGCAGTACAATTGGGACACGTTTGGCCAGTCGGTCGGTCGGTCGGTCCGCAGCTAGAGAGGATCCCATCCCATCCCCCTTTGTGCCAGGGGACGGGTTCGGGCACTGACAGGCCGTGCCATTGTATGGGCATCGGTTAATGTATGCGCTGCCGTCCGCATCGCTGACATTTTGTCATTTCGGATTACCGAAATGAGCTGCCGTTTTGCCGGCTCTACACGCAAGCTTACAACGCCAAATTATGCCAGCTGTTTTCCCATATTTATTTATTTTCTCTTCTTTCTTTTTTATCTTTATTTTCTTTTCTGTATTTTTAGCTTTAAGAACGAGATCGGGCGGTGAAAAAAATAAGGGAGTGAGAGCAATTCACGCGAGCGCAGGCGCGCAGTTCAATTAACTTAATTGCCATGTAATTACGCGCAACAGCAGCAGCAGCAACAATAACTACAAGAGCAACATTAACAACAATAACAGCATCAGCAACAAGCAACAACAACAGAGAGTCAGATATCCAGCCAGCTCACCATCATCTTCAACATCCTGCCGCCAACAAAAAAAAAATGAGAGAAGAAAAAACAGAAAGCAAAACAAAAGACTTAAGGCACAAACCTGCTGCGGCTGCTGCTGCTGAGCTGAGCCTCATCTCTTTCGGTCACCTTGCTGGCACGTCTTGATATATCTTACATATTCCCTTTATTTTAGATACAAAAGAAGTGCTCTATTTTTGGTTAATTCTATTTTTTTAAGAGGCTAGCAAATGGAGAAATCTTTGTTTTTATTGGATGAAACTCTCTAAACCACAAACTTTAAAAATAATATGAGAAAAGCGAACTAAATACTTATTATTTGTTTACAAAAAGCACAAAATACCATTAAATACTTTAAAGAATTTAAATTAATGTAAATAAAAGGGTAATTTTTGCAATATCCTCAGTAAGTGTATTTAAACCTCTCTAAACCCCAAGTTATAGACTTTCTTCTCTTGTTTTTTCCGCTCTCTCTCTCTCGCTTGGGTTTTTCTTTCCAACTCCGGCATTCCAGGCAGCCTGCTGCTCCTCCTTCGGTTATTCCTCTTCCCCTTTTCGCTGGGTTGGCATTTGAAAAACGTTGCCGCATTTTTTGCGTGTTTGCAGCAGCAGCAGAAGATCAGAAGCAGCAGCAGCCGCCGCAGCAGAGGAATGAACTAATTGTTTTTTTTTTCTCCCTGGAGTTTTTGCCGTTTTGTTTTTTGTATTTTTTTTTGCTTTTGGCTTGCCTGTCAAATTGTTTTCGTCAACATTGCAACTGGCCAAGCGGCGACCCATCATTATGGAGACGGATTGTGGCCAGGCCGAAAAAATTCCAGCGAAAAAATTCATACACAGAGATAAATTGCAGCAAACAAACATGGCACAGAAAGAAATAATTGAATTTACCTAAAAATGTCAGAGTTTTCAGGTAAATAAAATGTGAGAAAGGTGCAGACTATGAAATAGCCGGTACTCAAAGCTTTGTGCGTTAAATTAAATTTAATTAACTAATTTATGGGTTACCGGGTATTAAAACTTAACTAAATTTAATGGGGAATGTATTAAGCTTGCTTTATTTTTTATTATTTATTCCTTAACTCTTGTCTGGTATTAATATATTTTTCTCTTGCTTAAAGAAGTGAAAACTGTTTGAATTTCTCTTCGATAATTTTCTTCGGTGCACCAAAAGGCATTTGTGACTCGAGTTGAGTTATGTTCGCCATTCGCTGGACTTCAAAGTCAGTTGTCGCCGAGCAAAAACAACAAAAAACTAAGGCAGCAGCAGCGGCGTTTTATTTTTGTATTTTTTTGCTCTTTATTTTTATTTTGTGTTGTTTTTTTTGTATTTTTTTTTTGACATTATCAGCGTTAAGTCGTTTCAAATGCCGCCCCTGATGGATTTCTCATTGCTTGTGCGCGCCGCCAGTGCCGCCTTTTGCCATAATTACAATGCAAACAGAGAGAGCGTTCTGCTATCCCGCTCTCGCACGTAAGCCAGGTAGCAGCAGCAGCAACTACAAGCTGGCGGCGCTTGACTGCGATAAGAACGCTCCGCTCTGGGTTACCTTTTTTTGGCTCTTATCAGAAACCCAGAAAAAGCGGCGGATTAACTCTGTGCCTTTGGTTTCTTTCGGGGTTTTCAGTTATATTTTTTCAATGATATTTTTCTACTTTTCAGCTGATAAACGCACATTAGTTCTGGCCTTTTTCGTTTATCGGAAATTGGTAAGAGGGAATTTCTAAGGCTAGATATAATGACAGTGATGGGCACTTAAGCCAAGGGGATTACGCGCCAACAGTCGCGGTGGAAGGTCGATAATAATTTATTAATCAGCTGCCACTTATCTTGGGTATTTTATATATTTTGTAGAATTTCCAGGGAAACTCTACCATTTTTTTTTAAGCTTTCGCCTAATTATTTAGCTTTATTCGAACCCGTGACGCACCTTTTCTTTAATCAAATGCGGCGAGATATAGATAGTGTGTGATATCGGATTGATATACTTTGCCCTGCCTAAGGTTAAGTCATGCAGCCTATATAGTGTACATAGTATATATCGCCCGGCGATAAGCCGCTGGCAATTGTCATAAAAAATACGAGTAAGTTTTACGGCATTCCTTTGGGGCAGCACCAAAGTATTTCTGCTCTGTTCTGTTTATCATCAAAGGGGGCCTATTGAAGGGGATACCAGCGAGGTACTGGAACTGGAACTGGTTGCTGAGCAATCTTAATGGGTTCTGATTTTCAAAATCAAACAATTTTATTATCGCCGTTGCTGTTGCTGTTGCTGCTTTATGGCTGCCATCTATGTGGCCGCGGCCTTGTCTGATGTTTTTTTTTTGGTTTTGTTTTTATTTATTTATTTCATTCTGTTATTTTTCTGCAGGTGGGGCCCTCGGACTTTCGTTCGCCGGCTAATGCCTTGCTCAAATATTTACAATTACTTTACATAAAATGCCGACACAATTGTCACCACAAAAACTGAGCTTGAGAAGCGTGAACATCAAGGTAAAAACTTGCCAAGTTTCAGGAGGTTTTCTCAAAAAGTAAAATATAAAATTTGCTTAATTTCAAAAGGTTTTCCTAAACGATTTCCCCTAAAATATTGTTGATTGTGCAAAGATCTTTAGATAAATTTGTTTTCTATGGTAAAGATGTTTTTTATTTAGTTTTTAAAAGGATTGAACTTTTAATACATTGATAATTAATAATAACAATCAATAAATTCCCTAAAATAAATTTCAAGCTTAACAAGATCTTTATTCATATTTCTTTTGAATAATTTTAATGTAGAAAATAAGAATCTTTGAGCTTTTATTTATTAGATCGACATCTTGCTTTTCTTGATTCCACAATCACATTCTGTCCAATTTCCTTGAATGATTTTTCTTGTTTTTTGGCGTTTGGGGGTTGGGCCCTTTGTTGACTGTTGACGGCATTTAACTACGAATATTTTCTTTATCTGACGGGCACTGGGAGATAGCAAGAGCACACATACGCCCCGTGGTACGGAGGGCGTGTTGGCTTGAGTTTTTCCCCATTTCTCGTGTCTCTGGTGACATGTCCAAGATCGTCAGGGACGAGAGTACATTTCGTCGTGTCTGTTTATCGTTATGTGTGTTGATTTTCCTAGTTTTTTGTTTGTTTGTTTGTTTGCTTGCTTGCGTGCTTGTTTGTTTTGTGTTTGCCGAGTGGGCGTTGCGATCAAGTGCCGACAAAGTGCTCGTCAAGCGACAATTACAAGCAAATTAATTGAAAGTGCGCCTCGCTGGAAATGTTTTTTTTTTAGATAACCATCAGAGGGGAAGTGCCAGCACAGTTACTATTACTCTACAAGCACGAGGGGGCTTTTTTAATAAATATACTACATTTCTCAGAATAATAATAGTTAAGAAATATGTAATATTGAAATTAATGCTAGAAACATGGGAGATATTTAACTAGAGAACACAAAGTAAAGTTTCTTCCCAGTATTTAATTCTTTTGTAACAAATGAAGCCCAATTTAATGCCAAAACTAAATAATCCTCAATTGTTGAGCCAAAAACATGTGTAATATGGTTCTTAAAATACTGGGAACTACGTACTTCCCACATAAAAGTAAAAAGTAAACTTCCCTTCCGTTTGATGTGATCTCGGGGCACTTTGTTATCTCGATCTCGGAGCATTATGTAAATACCAGTCCATGTGCATTTTTATTGCCGCCTGATGTGGGATCTTCTTGATTTTGATCTTTTGATTTCTGTATAGTTCTGTTTGCTTGCTCTCAGATTTTCCTCGATTTTCTTTGATCTGCCCCAGCAACGTGCTTCCGATTCAATTTGTTGCTCGGTTCGGTTCGGTTCGGACTGCTTTCGTTTTTATTGCCACTTGAGGCGGCGGCTGCCCCGGGCCCCGTTCATTGTCTTTCTCGTCTAAACAACGAAAGAAATGAAAGAAAAACCCGGGAGAAGATCGGGAGAAGATCAAGCGAGGACCGGACAATGCATTTTATTTTCTTTCTTTCCAGCGCCACGATAAAAAAATAAAGTAGGCGGCAACGCGCTTGGCAAACGCCCCAAAAAAATACAAAAGGAAGAGCGAGGTGAGGAGGGTATATAGCCAAGCTGCAGCCAGATCTATGGTCAGTAGGAGCTACTGTCAGCCCATAGTTTTCTGCATCTATTTCTGTCAGTGATGCCGGAAAAGTAGCCAGAAATCGTTTTAAAACGAGAAAGAAAGCTAACTTCGGTAAACCGAAGTTGGTATACCCTTGCAGTCTGCAATTGGATCATTGAAAATCGAACCATTTTAGTAATGTTGAAAAAATATAGAATTTTGTAAATTTTACATTTTACATGTAGAATTTTACATTTTCATATAAATTGATCGATCGCTTCTATGGCAGCTATATGATATAGTGGTCCGATCTTAATGAAATTAAAACCGTAATTCTAGAACCATAAAAAACTGCTATGTCTGAAAATTTATAGAAATACGTTGAAAAACAGAGAAGTTAAATTTTTTTTTACATTAATTTCGCCATCATTCCTATGGCAGCTATAGGATATAGTAGTCCGATTTCGGTCATTCCGACATATATGCTGCGTGCTAAAGAAATAAGACTATGCTGGAAATTTCAGCCCGATAGCTCAAAAACTGAGAGACTAGTTCGCGTAGAAACCGACAGACGGACAGACGGACAGGCAGACGGACAGACAGACGGACAGACAGACGGACATGGCTAGATCGACTCGACTGGTGATGCTGATCAAGAATATATATACTTTATGGGGTCGGAGATGCCTCCTTCACTGCGTTGCAAACATCTGGTCAAAATTATAATACCCTCTGCAAGGGTATAAAAAATTAGTTAAGCGAAAACATTTAAATACAGGTTGAGTTTATGTCAGAAAGTAATTTAAAAACCTTAAATACTTTACATGTATTTAATATTTATTATATTTTTATTAATATACAAATAATATCTGTACTTTTTTTCATAGTTTACTGCCTTGATTAACCCAGTTTCTGTTTCCTAAACTTGAACCCTAAGGTATATGAACTTCTTAATACATTCTTTATTTTTTTCATACTTTTTAAATATTCTTCTTGTCCATAAACTAGCTAGCTCCCTCATCTCCAGTGTCTGCACTTAGCATCCGACATCGACATGGGCTTGGACATCGAAAAGAAAAACAAAAGCGGCAGAGCGGCTGAGCGGCATCGACATTTGCCTTTTTCATCCAAAAGCGGGCATGGGCATGGGCATGGGCATGAAATGCCAGATACTCGGACGCTCAAAGGAGACCGAAGTCGGACGAAAGGTGTTAATGGACTCGACTGTGCGCACACACACACACACTCGCACTCAGCTTCTAGCTGAACTAGGCCCAAAAACTCCGAGCCGAAACTGATGCGTTTTGTTTACAGTGAGCGAAAATAAGGGTGACAAAATTTAGTTAGGTTTTTGGAATATTTTCAAGAGAAACACACTTTCAGTTTATATATTTTATAAGTAATTTAATTTGAATTTTTCTCTAAGTTCTCAAGTGGTTCTGATACCAAATTATATAAATCCCTGTAAATTTATAAAGAATTTAATTCGAAATTTGTTTAAAATTCCAAAGGGGTTCTGAAACAAAGTTCTCTGTAAATGTGCGAATAATTTAATTGAACATTTTCTTAGAATTCCCAAGAGGTTCTGGTATTAAATTCTATAAATCGCATTCACAGGACTGCCATTAGTAATATATAGATAAAATTAATGTGAGGGTCTTGTTAAGATTATAAATTTTTCTTGATAATTTATCAATTAATAAACTAATAAAACTTTCCTTGATCTTATCATTTTTCTATGATAATTTCTTCACCTGCTTTTAATTTTACTTTATTTAAAATTCATTTAACTTTCTGCCAGTGCATGCGTAGCACATTTCCCTCACAGCGGCAGCTCTTTCTTGTCACCCATTTATTCCTTTCTCCCAGTGTCGTCGGCACAATCGCACAGGTCTCCCCGTTGCCCGATCCCTGGATCCGATCTCCGCCTAACTAACTCCTAGGTCTTCTTGGTCTTTTGTGGCTCTTTTGAGATTTCCACTAAATGGCCTGCCCATTCTGCCGGCTTTCGGCTCTTTTCACGCACTCCGGCGGCTACTCAGCGATTTTCATGGGCCATTTTCACGGTAAATTATGGGCGGAAGAGAGGGAGATGACCTCAAATGTTTGAGCTCCTCTCTCTCTCTCTCCCGGCTAAGCCGCAGCATATTTGGACATGCAATGGTCGGGAATATTTTGGAATTAAGTGGGGCTATATTCCCAAAGAGTTTTGTTACATTTTGTTACCATAAATGGGTGATGTCAGAGAGGCTTAATCATTATTTATGATTCTGTGGCTAAGCTTAGATCATACTAATTTATAGAATAATATTTAATTCAAATATATATTTTAAACAACCTCCCTTAGCTGAGAGAGTTCTTTCCCTAATTGAAAAGCAATTAAATGTCACTTCTTTTGACTTCTTCTGGCCGATAAGAACACTGCATTTGTATTTGTCCCTAAGTGTTGTGTTCACTTTTATCTAGATAGCGTCGGGGAGGAACCTTCCTCCTCTCTGTCTTCTTTTCCTTTTGCCGCCTTCGAACTTGTTCCCCCGAGAGCGTTGCTAATGGAAATGAAACCCCCGATAGACACGAGAAAAAACCAGAAAAAATAACACAATCAGAACAGCGGGAGGCACACACAAAGTAAGTGAGGCAAGGGGCGGGGCTCTCAGGGTTCCGATAGCGAACCGAAAATGGAAAATCAGAGGAACCTCTGCTGAGGAGAGCTCTCAAATCGCCAGCTTACGAATGCAAACCATATTTCATAATCGTAAATAAAAACAACAAAATTACCATAATGCTCTGATTTCGAAAGCGACGAAAGCAGCGACCCTGATTAGATTAAAGCTGGTTAAATATTTGAAAAATTCGAAATCGTAATGTTTGGGAAGTGTTAATATCTAGGAACTTTAGCGGGGCTTACTTTGTGGGCCAATAAATAGAGGGATTTTACTAAAATTAGTAATAGTATTTTCTAATAATAAATTTAACTACATTTATTGCTTGTTTTTGAGCCTAAATATATTAAATAATTGTAATCTTCTATCCTCTTTAATTTATAAAAAATATTTAGGGTATTTCTAATAATATCTCTTAATTTTTGTAACCATTATTTACTTGCTTCTTTGACTTTACAAGCCTGAGCAAAAACAAAATGTTACGTGGGCTGCTACATATATTTCTGGCCTAATAATGAAAATACGAATATTTATTAAGGAAAATAGTTTTATTGTTTTTCAAAATATTCTCCATCAAGATTTACACACTTTTGCATGCGCTCAAACCAATTTTCGAAGCACTTTTTCCACTCTGATTGACACACCTCAAAAACATGGTTTTTGAATGCTTCAACAGCATCTTCTGGCGACGAAAATCGTTGACCACGCATTTTCTTCTTGATGTGAGGGAATAAAAAGAAGTCATTTGGTGCCAAGTCAGGACTGTACGGCGGATGACCCATCAATTCGACGTTTTGGCCAGTCAAAAAGGCGCTGGTTTGAGCCCATGTGTGAGAGCTCGCATTGTCATGGTGCACAATGATTCGTCTTCCCTTGTTCGTTTTTCGAATTTCACCGAAGACTTCAGGCAAACAAATGGTGGTGTACCAATCAGAATTGACCGTCCTACGTTGCTCAAGAGGAACAGTAGCCACATGACCAGTTTTTGCGAAGAAACAGGCGACCATTTGCTTCGAAGTGCTTCTTCCACGAACAACTTTCGTTGGATTTGGCTCGTCTTGGAAGACCCACACGGTCGATTGCTGTTTTGTTTCGGGCTCATACGCATAGATCCATGATTCGTCACCTGTGACGATCTTATAAACGTCTTTTGAAGCACCGCGATCGTATTTTTTCAGCATTTCTTTACACCAATCCACACGAGCCTTCTTTTGAGCGATTGTCAAATTGTGCGGGATCCAACGAGAACAAACCTTTTTACAGCCAGGTGCTCATGCAATATCGAATGTATGCTGGTGGAAGAAATGCCTAGGGATGCCTCTATCTCACGGTATGTCACATGACGGTCTTGCATTATTAGTTCACGTACGCCATCGATGTTTTCTGGCACAACGGCTGTTTTTGGACGACCTTCGCGGAATTCGTCTTTGAGGGAGCGTCGGCCACGATTGAATTCGTTGTACCAGTTTTTCACAGTGCTATAGGATGGTGCTTCATAGTCATACAAAGATTTAAGTTCATCGCTGCACTCTTGTCGTGATAATCCACGCCGAAAGTTGTGAAAAGTGATCGCACGAAAATGTTCACGAGTTAATTCCATTTTTTGCGAAATTGATTTTTTTAAGTAACTGTAAACAACACAAATGATAGTCGTACGTCAAACCGTTCTGAGTACGTTTATGCTTAAAAATGTCGAACTTTTCAATGGAAATGTCAGATTCCACCTAACAACACTTAGTGTTGCCTAGGCCAGAAATATATATAGCAGCCCACGTAAAAAATTATGTGTTGGTATGTCGGAAGGGCGAAAGCGGTCCTCTTTGATGAGCTGCCGTCCCCCAATAGTTCCCCCTGCTAGCCCCTGAAATTTCGCAAAAATTTCACAAGAGTTTGTGTCTTTTCAACCATATTTTTGTTTGTGGCTGCCTGTTGCTTTGCTGTGCTCATTTTGAACTCAATTGCAATGCTCTTTAAATGGGTATTTAAATTCGAAGGAAATGTATCATTAAAACAAACTATAAAATTGCACGAACATATAGGAAAAACTATATTTTATTATAAATTAAAAGCCCTGTTTTCTCTAACATTAACAGTAGTACTAAATGAATCAGTTTGCTTTGAATTTATTTGAATTAAACTGCTTATTGAAAAACATGAATTAAACCCCATTTGTAATACTTATTTATATTAAATATAGCCAAAGATTTTATGATTTTAATTATTTGTTATATTGTTAAATTGATCTAAACATTATTAAATTTCTTGAATAATTTATTATATTTATAACAAGAAATCTACCCTTGGCCTTGACTACAACATCATATATTTTCTTTTTGCCTTTGTTATAGTTTTTAAAATTATTGTTAACCATCTGGATTAATTTATTATAACGTTTTAAATATTTAACATTCAAAATAAACCATAAAAAAGCTACATAATTTATAAGTTCACATAAAAATCCACTCTAAACTATCCGGAATGCTTGCTGCCAAAATAAATCAGTGTATACCAAACTCAGTTAGTCACTTAAGTTGGTTTTCCTTTTGGATTTTTTTCATATTTAGATGCTGTTGTTTTTCCTCTTTTTCTACTATACTTTATTATTTTGTTTTTCGCACGTAAGCGACGAGAAGTATTTTTATGGGCCACACAAAAGCGGAGCTTATCAAGAACACGGGATCGCGGCCCGGAGACGTGCCAGCTTTTGGCTTTGGGTTTTGTTTGTGGCTAGAGCGCTCTTACCTGCAGCTCAGCCTCCAGCTGATTGGTGTGACCCGCCAGGTTGGGCAACGCGGTCATGTTGTAGCCGAGACCTTGGCAGGCGGAAACGCTGATCCGCTGGCATTGTAATCCATTCGAGCCGGCCGCCACTTGGCCGCCGTTCAGGCCGAGATTGCTCCCGCTGCTGCTGCTGGCCAGGCACTGGATCAGTGTGAGGATCAGGATCGCGCTGGCACCGTGCATATTGGAGCTTAGATCTGGCAAGGGTTCTCAATCAGACGCGGTTCATCATCGTTGGTTCGATTTCTTTAGTTTTCTAGATATCACTCGCGGTCACGTGAAAAAAATATGCAAGGTATTTCTGGGATAGTTTCTTTCGGTGTTTTTCGGTTCTGGAATTTACGTGTTTCGATTCGATTTTGAGTCTCGAAAAACGCGCGCTGAGAATCTCCGTCGACGTCCGCACTTTCGGTGTCTTTCGAACCAACTGCCGGCAACCGGTCGCCGGTCTTTGGGTTTTGTCCGCTTCCAAGAGCATCGAACATGCTCGACGCGGCTGGTGCACTGAAAAGAAATAGTGTAAATAAATTTACGAACAATATAAGATTCAAAGAAATATTTATTTTAGGTAAAATAATAAGTAAATCTTTAAAAATGTTTAAAATATCTTTAAAAGGTAAAGAAAATTCCCTTTTTTTATCTCGTAAATTTTCTTCATTAAATTTGAACTCACTTGTCTTATTTTTTGCTGTGCTTGCAGCATGTTCGCTTGCAACTCTCGATGAAATATACAAACATACATCCATCCGAGGTCCGTTCGCCTAATGAAGACAAATAAATTCACAGTTTTTATGCCCGCATCGCGCATCGTAAAGGAAACGAATCCTCGGAAGGAAGGCGAGCCCCCACGTACAGGTTGATCTCCTCGGGCCAATGGGTGGTTCGCTAATGATCGCAGGCCGGCTGTGAGTCCAGGCCATGATATATGGCCTTTCGGACGTGTCAGGATGGGGCGGAACATACATAGTTGCCGGCGGTTCAGGGATTTGAGTTTAGAACTCGAAAGTCGAAGAGGGAAAGTGATTTGTCAATTACCTTATGTGGTCTCAATGCCAATTGTCATAACCTGACAGAGTCCTTTCCTCCAGATAAATCAGTGACCAGCTGAGCTATACCCTTTCCTTCCAACCTGGTGCACCGATGATCATCGGTTCGACGCACACACTCAGTCTGTCGGTGTGTGTTCTGGGGTGCACTCGAAAAAGAAAAGGTTATTTAATTATTTAATTAAATCTAATATAATAAATGTATAATATTTAATAATAAATATAATTTTTAAAGGAAATATCACAGAAATATTGGTTAAAAATCAAAATAATTACAAAATAAATCCCTAACGCGACTTTTTCGGTAACTTTGAACGATTTTTGCGACTTGAAAGTAATTAAGATTTTATTTATTTATAGTTTTATGCTTAAACATTAATATACCTTAGTTTTCCCCAGTGTAGATGTGGAAATTCGATCGGCAACGGCGACCAACCGCAACAGCGACAGGCAACATCAAACAAAACTGAACGGCGACCAGGCCGGGGGTGGGCCCGGGTCTGGGCCCGGGTCTGGGGAGATGGGGCAGGTGTGGAGCTTGGGGAGGGAAGGTAGCGGATGAGGTGGATGCAATTGAACACCGCGACCTCCACAAGCTGCAACGCTGCATCGCTGCAACTGCAACCACGGCGGCAAATGTCGGCGGCGTCGGCGACCTTTGATGTGTGCTTTGATTTCCGGCAGCCAGATAAGATTTTTTGCTCCTCCAGCTCCTCCAGCTCCTCCTCTTTGCTTGCTGCACCCTCCTCCTGCTCAAGATCAAGACGAATCGCTGCAAATTTCGTTATGGATCTTCGGTGCTTCAGCCTGGAAGGTGGAGGAGATGGAGCCCTCGAAATCAATGGCATTAGATTGGATGAGTAAACACCTGTAGCCCTTCCTGTTTTAGACTCAAAGAACTTGGGGTATTTAGGAAAACAGGTAAATAATTATAAGAATTAATAGTAATTAGAAAAAGAGGGAAATTAATCCTGTGGAAAATAGTACCCAAAATGCAGAAAATTGAAGAGACCTTAAGCCTTTATATTTACATATTTAAATGAAAATCTCAACCCCCTAGGTAATCAATTGTTAAGTGTAATGTTTAATTAGAAGAAGAGGGATATTAATCCATGACAAAATAGTTTCAAAAAGTTAATTAGAAAATTCAGAAATGTAGAGAAACCTTTAGCCTTTTTATCCCAATTTTTGCAGCTTGATATTTACATATTTAAATGAAGATCTCAACCCACTAGGTAATCAATCGTTCAAGGTAGTGATTATTTAGAAGAAAATACTTTCAAAAATATATTTTGAAATAGAAAGGTAAAGAGAAGGTCTTCTTTTTTTATCCTAATTTTTCATCTTGAAATCGACATATTTAAATGAAGATCTCAATCGTAGCTTATATTTACTTTGTAATTATAATTACTTTTATATATTTAATATTTTTTCTCGCCCTAGAAACTCTATGCTCGAGTTTCTCAATAATAACACTCAATTGACGGCAATTCGGGGCGCACTTCCTCCATCTTCCGATCGCCAGAGATCACCAGATCTCAATTGTCATGGCAGCAAATCCGTAATCCGCAATGTAAGCACTATGTGAGCAGTGCCCAAAAAAATAAGAACGAAAAAAAATAAAAGAAAAAATAATAAAGAGCTGGGAAATATAGGGATGCCGCCGCATTGTTTGTTCGTCTGTTTGTTTGTTGATTCTCGGGATCCCAGCCAGTTTGTTTGAACTTGGATGCGCACGTAAAAACATCATCAAAGAGATCGATCTGGAGGCGGTGGATGGATCTGGAATGGATGGCGTATAATAGCTAATGTAAGCACTTGCACTTGGCCTTCTTCTGGCCCCGTCTTCCTACTGTGTTTACCCAATATTCCCTCTCATTCGGGGCTTTATGTTCCCTTTATTTGCTGCTCGAAGAGTGTCTTTCGGCTAAGTGCTGGCTCCTCACTCTCTGGCCCGGATGACACACGTAAGCGGGGATCACTTGGGCTCGGAGGAGATTAGTCCAATTGTGGTAATCGCTGCTTCTTTGGTTTCTCATCTCGGATCTCTTGGCTCCGGATGCGGATACGGATGAGGAAGAACTGAGGATCCCGGAACAGTAGTCATAGATACCCATTGTCAGGCACTTGACAAAGATTGAAGGAAATGCGATTAGCGGGGAGATTTAAATTTAAATTAAATTTAAAAGATTGTTTCCAAGAGCTTTGTTTATATTTTATTTATAAATTATTATTTTGTTTATTTTATTTTGTTTATAAAAAAACTCCGAAGTTGATATGGTTTATGATTATAGAAGAGTTTTGCAAATAAATTGTATTTTAGAGATGGTTTTTTATTAATTTATTCGTATCTCTCTACTAGCTTAGAGCTCTGTTTATACTCTCTTTATTTAGTTTATTATTTTGTGTATTCACATTAACAAAGTTCCGATAGCTCAATTATTAATTATCTTGTTCAACCTTTTGACTTTAAATACAATTTTTTATTTAGAAAAATACTTCTACCACTCGTACCTGGTAAAATGATGTCTCTGTACTCCCAAGTTAAGTGACACTTGGAGCCATTTTCCTGGCATCAAAGGAAAGCCGCTCGAAGAGGACTCGCTCAGCCGTTAAGCGCTGACAACATGGCCAACGATCATATTTTTCACGCCGCCTCTTGTTTGCCATTTTTCCATTTGCCATTTGCCATTTGTTTTTCCCAGCGATCATGGCTTGACATTGATTTGTTTGCGCTTTTCCTCCGCCATTAACATTTAACGTTTGCTTACCTCAAAATGTATAATGTGTTTAAAGGTTTTTGTAAGCTAAAAACACTTAGGGAAATCTTGTTTTTGATGTTCTTACTCTATGATCCATTTTTAATGATTTATTCCTTCTTTTTTCGAGTCTTTTTTCTCAGCGTCTTGGCCACCCACATTCTGTATCCGAAAGATACACTCTTTTAATGCTCTTTTGGCATTAAGATGTAAGAGGCAGAGACCCAGAGACGTGGTGTGTGTGTGCCATGGTGTACCATTAACTAGTTTTCTGGTCGGCCGAGTTCAAACGCGCTTATTAATCTCTGGTACTTGTGTTTAGTACTTTTAAATACGTTTTGAGTACTTTATTCAGTATGCTTGATGTTTTGCCGCCGCTCCAAGTCACGATGTTTGCTCTGCTCAGCTCTCAGCTCTCCCCTTTTATCGTTTCTCCTTTTCTGCTGTTTGCCTTTTGCTTTTGCTTTTTTTCTGCTTTTTGCTCTTGCGAATTGGACGCGCGTCAATATTTATTTTATTTATCTTCTTGGCCGCTCAGCTCACGGATCTTGAAGGTAGGAAAAACGCTACACAGAAAATAATATTATTTTCTATAGAAAAAAAATATGTGCAGCCTATAAATTGAAAGAATCGTGTAAGGGGCTCCTTAGATATATTATATTCCAAAGAGTTTCCCTTTTAAGAGGCTTAATTAATTATTTTAAAATTATTCCTTAGAATATTTTTCTCTCTGCTGGAAAATCAAGGGGGAAGCCGGGGCAGAGGCAGGTCCAGTGGATTTGTACACCCTCGAAACTGGCGCCCGCCTGCAATTCAATACAAGCCGGCCCCGGCGGGACGCCTCCTCCTGGCCAAAACTCTTTTCTTGCCTTTCATGTAATCCCCCCTCTGACTCTCTGCTTCTTTTGTAGAAGCCATAGAAATAATGCGATAATTACAATGCCGAGAATCACTCGCTTTCAGGAGGAGCTTCGCTGGGGAGTTGCAGAGCTGCAGAGCTGCAGGGTTGGGGGACACCGTGTGAATTACCGCGGCGGCCCCGCCAAGAAAGTCATCTAAAGTTACTGTCCCACCCCGGACAAGGCCGGGATTATCCTGCTACTTCAGTTACCCGTCGGGGTAACCATCAGTTACATAAATCTTTCAGTTTGCAGCAGGACAGGTCGAGGTCTGATGGATATATGGAGTGAGAGTTCGAGTACTTATGTAAATACAAGGGAGCCAAGAACAGAACCAAAATCGATAATGGCCACTGAATTCTTAAATATTTTTGCTTTAAAGAAATCCAGTAACTGATCATATATTTTATATACAGTTAAAGGTACTTGCATATTTATATTTTTATTCATAATTATTTTTATACTCTGATATTCATAAAGCTACTATTTCTTTTAGAGGGAAAAACTCCTTATAATCTATATTTAAATTAACCAAAAATTTAAATTTAAATATAAATACGCTTAAGCATCTAATAAATCTTTGGTTATATGGTGTGTATATAAAGCTTACATTTCGCACAACAATGTAGGCTCAATTAAGTTCCCAATTACTGAATTTTTTAGCGAATATAATTGCCTGAATATTCAGCCTCAAAGGTTATTTGATAGGCCTAATTAAGGGAGCTATAAATGCAGGGGAACATGCCTGGGAGAATCCTGCTGGAAACCGATACGCAGCCTCCGAAAAAAAGGCTGGCGCTAATTCAGGTACGAAAGAGCGACCCAAAACAACAATAAAGCCCGCGACCAGACAATAAAACCATAAAAACAGCAAACTGCGAAATGTGAAAAGAATCGGAAATAAAAATGATAAAAGCCCGCGAATATGATTTCCCCTAGGCTCTTAGGATTCCATATAAGCTTGAAGGAGGCGGACCAAAAAAGAAAAATATATATATATAATTTGCCATATCCTGGCACTGGCAACTAGACCAGGAGACGGGGCCCGTCCTCCCCTGGGTCGGCGGCGGAGATGAAAGTGCCGCTGGGGTGCTAATAAAGTTGCCCGCAGACAAATAAAGAGCTTCGATCCGCTCCGATCTCTCGCTGCGCCGGTGTAGGTGCTAATTCAGCGACCCCACACACAGATGGACGACCGACGCGGCATTTCCATTTCCATTTTCAACAGAAATGAACTCCCGATAAGAGACTAAATGTCAAAATTATCAACGCACGCGGTACTGAATTAACCCGTGAAGGACCCAAGTCACACAAAGAGCAACAGCTAATTGAAGTTAATAAAATTCAAACACTTTAAACATATAATGTAGTTGGAGATTCAATTAAAATTATATGTAGATTGTGGGTTTTCGAGAGAACAAACATTAAGTTATTTTAAAATATTTGATAAGCCTTTTAAAATATATTTCAAATACAAATAACAAGTAAGTTACTTCATTTTAGTCTAATCTTAATATAATAATATATTCAAGGTTATTAAATTAACACAGAAATATATAAAAAACCAAGTAATACCAATAATTTTATATATTTTCTATTTCCAAACATTTTTCTAGGCTTTACTTGACTTTAAATACTCTATTTAGATTGTTATTTAAATTCTAAAAATTAATAAAAAGTTTTGTAATATAATAAAGCAACCTAAGACCTAATTTAGTCCTCCCCCGACATGGGTTAAAATCCCCGTGATATGTCCCAGGTCTTTGGGGCACCGGAGATTGCGAGATCGAGCGCTCATCCTCGCTCGAGAAAAAATACAAGAATCACAAAAAAAAGCAAGACAAGCAGGGCACATGGGACAGACAAAGTGCAAATATATGTTGCAGACCACAAAAGCCGGGGTACGAGGCTGCCGTGGCTAAAAGCCAAAAGGAAGGCGGGCCAGAGCCGAACCGCAAAAAAGGAAGAAAAAGAAACACGGCTGAGTGGATTGCCTTACCTCGAGATGCCAAAGTGCATCAGGCACTAAAATGCAGAAAATTGAAACAGGCTTTTAATGAAATGAAAGCGCCGCAAGAGATGAGATGCGCGGTTGGCTGAACGCTGGATGCTGGATGCTGGAGCTGGATGCTGGATGGTCCCTGGACTGCACCTATCTATCTGGCTATCTGGCTGGCGTCCGCGGCTCAAAGATGGTGGCAAACGAGAGCGAGTAAGCGCTCGAAAACAAACTAAATAAATAAAGAAAAAAGAAAGAAACAAAATACAAAATAAAGCGAACACAAAGAGTCAATTAATTAGTAGATGGATCCACGATTATCGCTATATTAACATTGCACTGCAGTTGAAGTCGCGCGCAGTTGATGTTCACTGTTGAAAAAATATTTAAGGTTTAGTAGGGATATTAGTGTTGAAAATATATATAAAAACTTATACTTTTAATGAGAAATTAATATTTTAAAGGCTTACTTTAAAATCAAATACTTAAGACTTATAAATCTATTAAAATATGACTAGCAGACTAATTATAAGTTACACTTGTAGTGCAGGGATATAAATAAATAAATAAAATAAAGATATGTAAAAGAATCTGCCTTTTAAGATCAAAGTTAATTCAGTTAAATCTGAATCTTTATATTTAAGGTATTGTAAGGACACAATTGTTAACAATATAGTCTTATATATAAAGAAAATATACACTTTTAATAAGAAATTAAATATTTAAAAGGCTTTCTTCAAAGCCTAATACTTAAAACTTCACAATCTTTAAAAATATAACAGAGAATCTACTTTTTAAGACCGAAATTAATTTATTTCTATTTATCTAAATGAAAACTAAAGCAAAGCCAATAACTTAATAAACTAGACCTCGTTTCCTTCTCATTATTGCCAAGATCTCGCTAGTTAAAGCCTTATTTTTCACAGTGCCCGAAGCTGTGGCCGCAGAGAGTGGTCTTCCTTTTACTTAAGATAACGTAATACCGGGGAATGGGATCGGGATATGGGATTGAGAATCGGAATGGGACTGGGAATGGTCCTCGAGTGAAGTGTAGCGAAGTGGAAGCCGAAGCCGAAACCGAAGCGGGGCGTTCATTAAATGATAACAGAGCGACGGCCGCGTCCGAGTGATAAGGCCATTTGAACTAACCCGCTCCGACAGCTGATATACAGGTAGGTAGCCAGAGGGGCAGGGGCAGGGGCAGGAGCTGGAGCAGGAGCTGGAGCTGGAGCCGGAGATGATGTGGAATGGAATGGAATTCAACTAATGACAATTCCCAGAAAAAAAAGAGACCCAGGCTGTGGAGGTAATGACCCAGCCAAGCCAAGCCAAGCCAAAGGGGCAGCAGAAACAGAAGCTGTAAGGAGAAAAATGATTTAAATACACGCAATCCTCGAGGCGCCACAGCGGGCAGCATTCATCGTCGGACGAGTCCTTAAATTTATGATGCAATTTGTTTGCAAAAAAAAAAAAAAAAAAAAACAGAAAACAAAACAAGATAAAGGCAAAATAAACAATCGAGGAACACACACCGCCGCCCCGGTCGGCAATCAATGTGAATAAATAAGTTTATTTTCTCATTCTCCCCGTTTCGGGTCATGCAAATTGCAGGGAATATTTAGCATTTTCTTTTGAAAATTTAATTGAGAAATGTAAGGGAACCAGGTTTAAATTTAAGAGTTGCTAAGAGATATTAGCAGAGGTTCCTGACTCATCAGTGACTCAAAATAGGTGAACCCTTCCTTTTCCAGGTAGCCATGGCCATAAATATGAAATCCTGAAACAAAAATAGAGGACAAAGCGCTCAAATCGAAAGCTAAGCCCCGCTTTGCATGCGTCCCCATCATCTTGATGAAGATTATAAGCTACAGGTTGCGAAGCTGCAGGGGGGAGCAGGAGCGGCCGATCAGGATGGGATGCGGCACTGAAGGAGGAGGAGGAGCAGGAGAACCACATGGAGCGGGAGCAAAACGGCAGCCATCCGGGAATCGCTTTACGTCTTCTGCGAAATATTCATTACAGCAAATTTGTAAAGGCAATCGGCGGGGCAGCAACCAAGGGGGTGCACTGAGAGAAATAAATAAATGTGATCAGAGGGAAATACTGCTTAAATGGTGGCTTTAATAAAGAGAGGAGTTTCTATTAGTCAAATTAAATGGGATTTGAGTTTTTCTCGATCTTAAAAAATCATAAACAAATATATTAACATATTTTGTATTTTTCAGCAGTGTTCAGGCGAAGGAACAGAGACAGCGGCAGAGCCAGAGGCGGATGATGACGCAGTCGGAGGCTGGAACATGACTTGGCCCCGGTCTGCTGTCTTCTGCCCCTCATCTTGGCCGTGTCCAATGCGGTCTTCCTTTTCTCCCCTCTCCTTTCTTTATTTTTTGCGAAATTATCCGTGGTGTTATTATGCATTATGAGGCCTAATGCGCACAGTTCCTGTGTGTCTTCGGGGGATCGGAAGACGTGCAGGCGAGAGGCAAAAAAAAAAAGAAAAAGGGGACACAATCGGTGTACTATTTGCCAACAAAAGCGTTAATAGATCAAGAGGGAAAAACTGATGGGAACAGGCAGTGGAAAGTCATTCAAGAATTTTCCCGCAGACAGTCTTGAAAAGAAATCAAGCCAAGGAAAAACGGCGACAACTCAATTCAGGCTTTACACTCGAAGAAAACTAATTAGCGGAGGAATAATCCAGGTAAGTGGAAGTTTTAAATATTCTAGCAATCCTTATACTAAATTTATTTTAAATTCGGAATACCAAAGTTAAAACCATATATAAAGTACCTTAAATTAAAAATAAACATTTTAATTAAACTTAAATCTTTAGAAAACATATACTCATAATAAGAAACTAAATATTTTAAAGGCTTTCTTTAAAGCCTAATACTTAAGACTTGCAAATCTTTAAGAATATGAAAGCGAATCTGTTTTTTCAGCCTGAATTTCTATTTATTTTAATAACAAGTAAAGCACATCCATTGAATCAGTAATAAAAATGCAAGTTAAGCTCTAATTAAAATCCAATTAAAAGCAGAAATCAAGCAACCTGAAATAGCTTTGTTTTTTTTTGTGTGTAAATAGTGTTAGGATCAAGATTCGAGCTGGAAATTGAATGCACGTTTTGTTCCCCCATTGTTCGCCCCTCCTCCTCCTTCTTTATCGCATCCTCTTTCTCCCCTTCTTCATGGTCGCTGCTCTTGGCTTTTTTCTTTGGTTTTTTTTGCTGTATTTTCATGAAATATTGCCCGAGGGGCGGTTCAATTTTGATGCATTTACAAGGTTCGGGGTGTTGGTAATTATAGGGACTTTATGTCTGGAAGTTTCCTTTATGATAGGGTTTTTACTTTCAAGTTCCTTTCATATACCGTTCGCGCTGTTGCATCGCCTTTGATTGCTGAATTAAGTCGGTCGAGTGGATCTTTTTTTTATATTTTGTTTTTTTTTTCGAATCTTTGTGTTTTGTGGACCAGCGCCCGCGGGTAACGCCCCCCGGGAATATCGGAAAGGTGCGGCAAAGGTCGGACTGGGACTTGGACGCGGATTCGGATTCGGAGACGAAGTTGAAGTAGGATCCAAAGTCCCTGCTCAGAGGATAAATATATAATGTTCATTGTAGAGCTGGAAAAAACACCGGCGATGTATCGATACATCGATGTTTTCCCAAAATTGGAAACATCGAAGTTTTTAAACATCGATGTTCGATGTTTTCTCTGATTATCCATCACCTCAGTTTACTACTATTTAAGTTTAATTAAATTTAAAGAGAAAAAAAGCCTTATTTTTTTTGTAAAAACATTTACAATTAAAAAAAACAAATTTTATAATATATGTATATGCATGAAATGGAGCGAAAAAGTTTTTCAAAATTGCACTCAAAAAAACTTCGATGTATCGATACATCGATGTTTTTTTCTTAGAAACATCGATGTACGTAAACATCGATGATTTTCCAGCTCTAGTTCATTGCATCGAATATCCGTTTTCAATCCATTTGTTAAGGCTTGTGCTGTGTTTATTAAATCATTCGCGGATCCGAGCTCTATTTGTGGTGGGTTTACGACAGCGGTCGGCACGGCCCTATCCCGTGGGATAGGATTTTTCTCAGTCGGCGTCGCTGCCGCTCACGTACAGTATGCACAAAAGAGAACAGAAGAATCAGTGCAGACAAATTATAATTGTGTGGCTTGATTTAGCCTTTTTTAGCGTTAAATAGCTAGTTTTTAGGTTATAGCTTTTTTTGCCATATTAATAATAAGTAAAAAGAAGCCTTTTAGTGAACAGTATTTGATATGTTTATTAAGGAACAACGATAAGGTATTTTATAAGAGTAAACAAGTTATGAAATTACATAAAGGCTTAGAAATAAATAAATATTACTCGCTCAACTCGTCAAGTCTTAAAAGAAATGTACAAAGATTTAACTTAAAAGTCTTCAAAACTACTGAAATCAGTATTTGATATGTTTATTAAGGAACACGGATAGGATATTTTATAAGAGTAAAAAAGTTAGTTCATTTATGAAATTAAATAAGAAGACCCACTTAAAGGCACAGAAATAAAAGGGTACACATTTGTTCTTAAATATGGCTTGCTCAACTCGTCAAGTCTTAAAAGAGATGTACAAAGATTTAACTTAGAAGTCGTCAGTCACTTCAAAAACTACTGAGCTCAGTTTGCATTGTAATCAGTGATTACTTCTTACTGGTATTGTTTTCAAAACGTGGATTATTGTATGAGAAATTAAAGGTTTTCTTAACTAGTCGACCTCTTCAAGGCGTCGACCCAGTGTACTTATCCTACTAGTCTTTTGAGTTGGTTAAAACGTAGGTAATTGTATGAGAAATGAAAGGAATATGTTTACATACGTATATGATCCGATATTTGATCTGTATGCTCAATTAGTCGACCTCTTTAAGGCGTCGAACAAGTCGTCCCCTTGGGGCTTGACTATAGCTAACTTTCCGCGGTTGGAAAATAAAAGTTTTACCGGCATCTCATCGTCCTCACTCTCAAAGTCCGAGACATCTTTGGAGCCGGTAGTGCGTGGGGGCTTACGCTTTTGTTGAGAGCTCGTGGGGGTCGCGGCATGGACTTCTTGTTGCAGATTTCTCTGCGACCTCTTTGACGACTTCCTGGCTTCAGTCGATCTAGGCATTGTGGCTGAAGTTATTGGCTCACCAAATACACTTCCAATGCGATTGATTCTTTGCTCTAGCTGCGATATGATACCCTGTGACGATATTACATTACGAGTTGGTAGATTCCTTAAAACACAAGCTTACATTCTTCTCGTGCTCGAGTCCAATCAGTTCAGTTTCCTTCGTTTTAAGTTCCTCTTGCAGTTCGGAAAATGCATTCTGCAAAAAAGAATGTAAAATTGTATAAGTTTATTCAGTGTTAAAAGAAGTATTATACCTGTACCTGTTGGCATTTCTTTTCTTCCTCGAACTTTATCTTGGCTGCCGCAAACTCATTGGCCATCTGCTCCTTCTCGCCCTTAAGGTCAGAAACTCTCTTTGCAGCTTCTTCCAGTTCAGCCATAAGGCTTTGGATCGTCTCTTGGTCAACTTTCCATACTTTGTGCTGTTCCTCACTATCTGCTTCGAGTGCAGCGATTTGGGCTTCATAGCGCTCCTTTTCGTCCTTAAATTCGGATGTAACCACCCCAACATGGTTGGTTGCCGCGAGTAGCTTAGCCAGGTTCTCGCTTTGTTCAGCCTGCAAGCTCTGATTTTGAACTTGAAGCTCCTCATTTCTATTCTCCAGACTTTGTATATTTTCCTTGAGCTTGTTGTTCTCCATTTCGCACTTTTTGAGCTCTCCGTTGTGCAGGGAAAGCTGGTGAAGGTTGTCCGCTTGAAGAGTCTCGTGCCTCTGGGATAAATTCGCAAAATCAAGTAACTGCTGGTTCAGTCTAGCGTTCAGCTTCAAAATTGTATCCTACCAAATAAAATAAATAAATTAGATGCTTTATTAATTAGGGATAATAACTCACGTCGAAGGCCTCCTTTTGGGCCTTCAGTTCCATTGAGGACTTTGACTTTCCTGCCTCTAATTCCTTGGCACAGACTTCGTTGATCTCAGTCAATGAGACTTTAGCAGCCTCGAGTTCCTTAATGCTCTCTTTTAGGCCCATATGGATTGTTTCCTTTTCACCGAGCAGAGTTTCCATAGAGATCTTCTCATCTCTGGCGAGTTTAAGCTGCTTGGTGGTTTCGTCAAGTAACAACTGCAGTTCTTGGAACTCCACAAGGCGCAGGTTAAGCTCGCTGCAGCGCAGAACCTTCTCCTTTAATTCCGACTCCAGCTGGGAAATTTGACGCTGTAAACAAAATAATTAAATCAGATTTACAGACTCGATATTTATTAAGACACATGCCTTGAAAACTCCCTTCTCGGCGACCATCTGTTCCATGCCGAGCTTGCGCTCTTGCAGCTCAGCTATTAGCTTATTATTTTGACCCAAAAGCTGTGCGACAGTCTCTTCGGTCTGCTTCAATTTCCTCTCTACGTCGCTTAGGACACTTGCCATACCGCGGTGGGTCTCCTGCATGTTGTTTATCTGCCATTGAGTAAACAGAATATAAGTAGGAGAGTGTTCCGATGATCCCACACACCCCGATTGGCTTACCTCACCCCTAAGATCGCCGATTATCGATCGCTTTTCGTCAAGTTCTGTCATTTGCTTGTCAGCAAGTAACTTGGACATTTGCAGTTTGCTTTCAAAGTCCTTCTCGCAGGCCGTACGCGCCTTCAGAGCGCCCAAATACTTCTCCCCGAACTCCTTCTTCCGCTCAGTCTGCTCGGACAGCTTCTCGGTCAGATCCTTGACCTGGCCCCTCGTAGTATTCAAGCTGAAAGTAAGAGAAAGAGTACTGTAGATCGGAACTCTACCGCAATGAATTTTAATCTTACCGGTTCTTCAGTGACTCAATTTCCCAGTGCTTTTGGGTATTACTCGTACTTAAGTTTAGCAAACGCTTGCCAATTGTGGTATTGCAGTCCCTGTAGCGCTTGTAGAAGTGTTGGAGGCTGTTGAGAAAATAGACATCGTCGCCGGAAGGCCCGAGCATTCCTCTGGCGCAGCTCTCCAATATGCCAAAAGGTGGTTCTTCAATTTCTGCCACGGAGCTAACTCCTTTCTTGGCGGCCGGAGCCTGTCCGTTGCTCTGCGAAAGAGGTAAACGTACGTTGCAAACCCGGACGACTGCAGCTTTCGGGCTTTTCTTAGCATTTTCCTTGTCTTCTTTTAGATTCTTGGGAGCCTCTTTGGCTGGTGAAGGTTTTCCCTCCAATGGCTTGGAAGCTGCGACCGCTACTGGAAGCTTTGCGTCCAACGGCTTTGGCTTAGGGTTGTCAGGGAGCATACGAGGAGGCGCAATCTTCCTCTTCTTGGCCCCCTCGACATCTGACGGCGGCAAGGGAGCCTGGCTCCTTTTTGGAGCCTTAATGGGGGACACAGAAGCCGCGACGGAAAGCTTGAAACCTTCGGGTTTCTCCTTGGAAGCGTCCAATGATCGACGAGTTTTGCGAGTCTGGGTCAATTCCAGTCGATTGGCAGCACTTTTATTGGAAGTCGCGGCTGGGTCTGCGACAGCCTTGGAATGCAAACGGCCTAAGTTGTCCGCCATTTTGGGTGTCTCGAGTGGCGGTTTTTTAACTTCGCTAGTAGCTCTAGTTTTTCGAGGAACCGCAACGGATGTCAGATTTTCGTCAGAAAGATCGACGGGGAAACTTCGACTGGGTCTATGCGAAACTCTTTCTAGAGGTTTTTTCTCAACTTGGCTTTTACGCGGCATCCCGATCTGCTTCCAGGTTTTTGGCACGCATAAGCGCTGCAAATAAAAAGAGAAAATACTAAAGTTAAAAAAGTCATGGATGTTCGCCAAAGTGCCAAGTTATTTGATCCCTGTTAGCACAACAATTTAATAATAAACGAGCAATACTTACACCACTTTTAGCCAGTTTTAAGTTGAAACAAAACTTTTAGCAAATGCGCGCGTCCATTTGGGCAAGAAACGGTTTATTTCCAGAGCAGAGTGACCGCGCCAAAAACGATATAAAATACCACCTGTCCTAAAAATAAATACCATGAGATTCTATCCAAATTACAGAAATACCGTCTTCAATTTCATATAAAAAAATTACTTTCTGTTTCTGAGCCGGTGGCACAACGTTGGGATTGGTGCGTGAAAATGTAAGTTTCTGCGGAAAAGCGTCGGAAAACCCTAAAGGAGGCCTCTTTATAACACTTTATAACAGTGCACAAGAACAGTTTTCCAATTTCGCCACCTTTTTCTGACAGTTTATACCAGTAAAAATATGTACTTGAATGAAATGTGGGGAAAAGATCGACTCTATCGATAGTTGTATCGATGTTTTTAGCTATTTTTAGCTTTTTTAAAGCTATATTTTAGCTAAGGTCTTCAGACTTTTAAATGGATTCTTCGATCGAAACTTAAACTTACCTTACTTTTTAGTAAGTATTGGAATATCTTACATAGTGCTTAAATAAATTATGCCAATGTGGCTTGGAAAATAGCTGTAATTCCCGCTAGCCGCTATTTCCCAATTTATCCCGCATATGTCAATCGAAAACGTCTAGATCTAGTGGGAAAATACCTAAGCTGACAACGCTGTTCGCCAGCTCTGGCTGTAGCTCACGTTTTGTATTTATAGTGACATTAGGCACACGAGTGCGATTATTAACCCTAAGCGAAGTGCGTTTTGCAATTGCAGCGACTGAATTCAAGGTAAAGTCGCAATAAACCAAGAAAACAACAACAAATAAAGGAGGTGTGTGTGCTGGGCGTTCTTGGGTGTGTGCTGCAACGGACTCTGTATGTGAGACGAGCGCGCTGTGGGTGTGTGTGTGTGAGTGAGTGTGGGAATTGGGTTGAGTGGCGCTGAATTCCTCGAATCCTTGCGCCTCCACGAAAAGTCCGTAGGCCGATATATCAGTTTGCAGGACACATAGCATATGCTGGCCAAGAGGGCCGCAGGGGAAAGGGGCTGCGCTGCCGCTGACGCTGACTCTGACGCTGGCAGCGCTGCGACGAACCGACAAAGCAACGAAGCAAACGACTTAACCTCAAAGGCGAACAAACGAACGTGTGACGAAAGACAACAAAGCAAACAAAGCGAGAAATGTCAGTCGAACCGGACCCGAGTCGTGACAGGACAGAGACCAGGACCCCGACCGTGCAGTCAAGCGATGGGCCACCATTTTTGGCTGCCCAGCAATTCCATGACATCCCGTCTGATAGACTTCTTCGAAAGCAAGCCTCCCATCCGCCAAAAACTGCACTGTAATTCCCACTAATTCCGATTTCTCTCCCTTTCAATCCCTGCAGACTGCGCCTACAAGAAGGCCACGGCCAGTCAGCTGATCGAGATGGTAAAGAAGCGCCAGACGGATGCCCACGATCACGCCAGCTCCACGGATTCCGGCGAGGAGGAGCTGCAGCAGCACCGCAGCGGTGCCCTTGCCGCCGGCCAGGCCATGGACGGCGCCACGCCCACCGCCGCCAGTTGCCAGCACATCAAGAAGGCGGTGGATGCCACACGCCTGCGGCGTCAGCTCAAGGTGACCGGCCTGCTCTACGAGTGCCTGCAGTGCCAGAAGCTGGGCCAGGCCAAGGCTGGAGCCGAAGCGGGATCTCCGGCGGCAGGCGCCAATGCAGCGGGCGGCGGAGAGCCCGGCGACTACGAGTTTGACAGCACGCTCTGGCTGTGCCTCAAGTGCGGCACCCAGCTGTGCGGACGGGCCAGGAAGAAGCACGCCCTTGAGCACTACCAGGTGGGTCTGCCTCCCGGAGCTTACTCCGACCCAGTAGCTTGTCACTCACCTTTCTCCTTCCCCTTCCCCTTCCCCGGAAGAATATTCATAGTAGCTCCTCTGATCTCTAACCTAATGCTCTGCTGCTGCCCCCACAGACACCGCACTCGGACTCGCACGCGCTGGCCATGAACACGCGCACCTTTGACATCTGGTGCTACGAGTGCGACATGAAGATCTGCTCCAACATGCGCAAGAACCTGCTCGAGTGCGTCGAGCTGGTCAAGCGGCTGGCCCAGAAGCCGCCCACCGCCACGCCCAGTCCGCCCACCATCAGCTACATCGAGGAGAAGTTCAAGTCCACGCTGGAGCACCTCACGCCCATGGTGCCCATGACGGGTGGCTTTTTCGACGACACAGGCGGCGGCGGCGGCGTCGGCGGCGGAGCGGGAGCGACTTTGGGCGCAGGCGGCGGCAACCGGAGCACCCAGGTGGCCATTCCACTGCCACCACCGCCACCGTCCAGCAACTCGCCATCCGGCTCGCTGACCATAGTGCCCGGCATGGCCAAGAGGATTGGCCAGGGCAACGCCACGCCCACTGCCAGCCCGGCCAATGGCGGTCCTCTGCTGCGTCAATCCCAGAACGAGCTGGATCGGCTGCCCCGGGTGCGGGGCCTGACCAATCTGGGCAACACATGCTTCTTCAATGCGGTGATGCAGTGCCTGGCCCAGACGCCATTCCTGCTCTCCGACCTGAGGGATCTGGCGGAGCCGGGAGAAGAGTAAGTTTCAAGTAATAATTATCGAGGGTGACATTAATACAACGATTACCCTTGCAGATTCACCCTGCCCGGCGGAACCTTCAACTTCAAGGACAAGGGCGACATCGAGCTGCCCAAGATCGAGGGCAAGCTCTCCTCGTGGGGCCCCCTCACCGCCGCCCTGGCCACCACCCTCGAGGAGCTGCAGGCTGGCGGTAGCGTCTTCACCCCCAGCAAGCTCTTCGACAAGCTGTGCACCAAGTGCCCGCAGTTCACGGGCGGCGACCAGCACGACGCCCACGAGCTGCTGCGCCAGCTGCTGGAGAGCGTGCGGAACGAGGATCTGAAGCGCTACCAGCGCGTCATCCTGCAGAACCTCGGCTACAAGGACCAGGACATCAACACCGTGTCGGAGGAGTTGCGGCAGAAGTGCAAGATCTATGGCAACCAGGCCGGCGACCGCATCCTGCGCCCGGAGCAGGTCTTCCGCGGCTTCCTCGTCTCCACGCTCACCTGCCAGGACTGCCACAGTGTGTCGTCGCGGCACGAGTACTTCCTGGACATGTCCCTCCCGGTGGCCGTGGAGAAGCCCCAGCCGCCGCAGCGTCGCAAGCCGAGTCCCGAGCTCTCGCTCACCAACCCAAACACCAGTCCGACCACTAGCGGTTCTGTTACCGGTCAGCCGGCCATCAACACCAAGTTTTCGGCCGGCAACGTCAACTTTACGGCCTCCTCGTCGGCGTCGTCCTTCTACCTGCACGGCGACCAGCCGGAGCAGCAGCCGCTGGGCCCCTCCAAGTCGCAGGTGAAGAAGGAGAAGGAGCGCGAGCGCAAGGCCAAGCGCGCGGCCAAGCACCAGCGCCTCAAGCAGGCCCAGAAGCTGAGCCTCAAGCTGAATGGCAATGGTAGCGGAGGTAACGGCTATTCCGTAGACTTCGGAGAGCCGCCGAACGCTGCCCTGGCCGCCCTGGGCTCTGGCGATGGACAGGCTCAGGTCAAGGATAAGGTCGAGGACAGCACCTCGTCCAGTGTGACGACGTCGGAGCACTCGGACGCCGATGTGGAGGACAATCTGGTGGAGGACACAGCTCCGCCAACCAATAATACATCGAGCACGTCCACATCCTCATCGGGCACGCTGGCGGCGGCCAAGTTCTACACGGACAGCAATGGCAATGCCCAGCCGCTGGGCGAGAAGCGCGACGACACGCCAGAGCACATGGACAAGGATTCGCTGGAGGAGGACGAGAACGGTGAGTAGCAGGCTTTGAGTAGCTTTAATCCTAACAAAACGACCTCTAAATGGGTCAAATCTCAACCTTGCTTTGCTTATATTCCCCATCTTATCTGCTTGCCTGGAAATCACGGAAAACTAATCAAAATCAAATCTATTTATTTACTTTTGCAGACTCTGGCATTGCCACCAGTCCCGCCCCGACTGCCTCCAGTAGCAGCACCAGCACCAACGTCGCCAGCAGCGCCAGCAGCAGCAGCACCATCGTCCTCCCGGCTTCCGCCGAAGCCGAGGCCACAGTCACTGCTCCAGCCAGCCTGGTGAGTGCCGGCCTGTCGGAGAAGGGAGCCTCCCTCATACGCCAGCTATCGATCGGAGCCGAGCAGGGTGGCCTGAATGGCCTGGCAGCGGCAGGAGGAGGAGGAGCTACAGAGAACGAGACCCAGGTGGCCGTCCAGATAGAGCAAGCAACGCCGCAGACCCAGAGCCAGAGCCCGACGCAGGCGCAGGCGCAGGCCCTGGCCAAGGCCCAGGCCCGCGCTAAGCGGGTGCGCACGCAAAGCTACTCGGACTGGAGCACCACGATAGCGCCGCGCTATCAGTGCGAGGATGGCGAGTGCTCCGTCCAGTCCTGCCTGAACAACTTCACCGCCGTGGAGCTGATGACCGGCCAGAACAAGGTGGGCTGCGACAGCTGCACGCTGCGCATCAATGGGAGCGACCCGAAGGCCAAGTCGGTGAACACGAACGCCACCAAGCAGCTGCTGGTGTCCAGTCCGCCGGCGGTGCTCATCCTGCATCTGAAGCGCTTCCAGCTGGGGCCGCGCTGCATCTTCCGCAAGCTAACGCGACCGGTTAGCTACCCGAACCTGCTGGACATTGCCGCCTTCTGCGGCTCCAAGGTGAAGAATCTGCCGAACATTGATCGCAAGCAGAAGAAGCTGCTGTATGCCCTCTACGGCGTGGTGGAGCACTCGGGCGGCATGTACGGCGGCCACTATACGGCGTACGTGAAGGTGCGGCCCCAGGTGACGCCGGGCGACAAGCGTTACAAGTTCCTGCCGCTCGGGAGCAAGGCGGAACTGGATCAGGACGACGAGCAGCTGAAGAAGCTGGAGGAGCTGCAGGCCAAGCAGAAGGCGCGCGATCTGCACATGCATGCCATGGACGACAGTGACGACTTCTCCGAAAGCAACTCATCCACCTCCGACGATGGCAATGCAGCGCCCCCCGACGAGCAGCAGGAGGAGGCCGCCAATGTGCAGGCGCCGCCCGGCAAATGGTATTACGTATCGGACTCGCGCGTCCAGGAGGTCAGCGAGGACACGGCGCTGAAGGCGCAGGCCTATCTGCTATTCTACGAGCGCATCTACTAGGGACGGACGCCTAGCTGGGACAAAGAGGAGCGCAGACCATGGGGGAGCAAGCCTAGGATACTTTCGCTGGGTTTCGTTTCTAGTTTCATGCCCCCTTTCCGCGACACACAACCTTTGATTTCATATTTTTACACACTTAAACACAATTTTTTTTTTTTTGAACGCATTTACAAGAGCTGCTGGACTGCTGGGCTCCTGAGGAGGAAGGCAGGCAGCAGCAGGACCAGCAGATGACACACTATGATGGGAAAACGAGGGAAGAATACGCTTGAGCAGAGAAATCTCACAAGGAGACTGAGATCTGGGGAGAAATTTCAGGCAGAGACAGAGATTTGGGGAGAAATCTCAGGCAGAGACAGAGATTTGGGGAGAAATCTCAGAAGAAAACAGAGAACACGCCAAGATTGAGGGAGAACGAGATGGCACACAGCGAGAGAGAGAGAGGGAAGGAGGAGGAGACGATGACGACGACGACGACGACTCACACATGCCAAATGCATTCATTCGATTTAGCCCACTCAGCATTTTGTTTGTAATTTCTTCTGGGACAGGGAAAACTCATTTTTTTTAAATTGTTGCTCCCGCGAGGAGTTTGGTTTCTGTTTTCCTGTTTATAAACCGTTAATGCCTTGATTTTTTCCATTTTTTTATTAACATATTTATGAAAAGACACTTGAAGGGGAAATTACAATGTTTATTAGTTCTAAGTTGCCTCAAGCCAGGACAGCGGAAGGAGCTCGGACCTGAGGCGGAAAATGCGGAGGGCGGCTAGGTCGTGGAGGAAACCACAAACCACAAACTAAACGAGACACAACGGAAGAGAGGAAGGGAGGATACACGAAACTATTTGCTGATGTTCATAAGTTATACAAACAAACAAAAACAAAACAGAAAAATGAATACGAATGAATACGAAATAAAACTACAACCAATTGCTCGCTTCTGCCAATAAATTTAACTTTGCAGTAATCTTAACTTATATACTATACTATATACTATATACTATATACTATATACACGAAACTATACCGTATACACTATCTATCTAATGGGTCTATATACGACGTACACGTAGATATTTACAATTCCAGCCGAGAGATCGAGATAAAATGTTTCGAAACCTACACCTAGCGAGGGAAATTGCAACGAGAGAGATTTATACGATAGCGAAACATAATAACAATATAAGTATACACCACACAGTTTATCTTATGAATTAGGCTTAACTATCGATTTAACTATGATAATTAATTCCTCAAACATTGGACTCGTATGTACATTAAAGAGAGTGGCTAAACTATGTTTTAACTCGAGATTAGTCCCGCAAAAAGCAATCTATTATGGCAGCCACCAAGCATCATCAATATTTCACCACAAAGCCAATACAATTTTCTTTTATTTTTTCTCACATATATTCATGCAAATTATACAAATTTTCTTTGCTTTTTTTTTTGTACAAGATTAAAGTTTAATTTTATTTTGCAAACAAAAGAAACCTAATAAGATGTAAGATAACGAATATATACAAGCATTCATAAAGGAACTCAAAAGATGTGTAAAAATCAGCCAGAAACGGTTTAGGTAATTTTATTTAAACGAAATAAACACGACTAATATGACATAATAATTATAATAATAAACATTTTCGCTTTTAAACTGAACACATAGTTGTGATAATTAAACTATTTAAGGAAGTCATTAAAGGATTAACAATAAACTGTGTATCATTCATGGAATCACTCATCGGATATCTTTTACTGGTGAAGCAAGAAGGGATGCCGAAGTCTATACCCTTGCAGTTTGCGTCCTGTTCCTGGGTTTCTTTCTCTGCCATCAAACTTAATATACCAAATTTAAGCGAGAGAGATCCCAGAATAACTGTTATAATACAATAAGGCGAAGAGTACTGCGTAAGCCAGTTGCCATTTCTGTGCGCCTGGTATTTCGTTCTCATAGATGAGAATGGAATGGAATGGAGCACCCACTGTAAGCGGGTTTTAGGTACCAGGCGAACATAAATACTAGTTAGAGGACGACTTCCTCTGGGCTCAAACATAATATAACAGTTTTTGGAAAGAGAGTTCCCAAAATATCTGTTATAATACAGCTAGGGCAAGAGCACAGCGGCCGCCCACTGCCATTTATGTGTGCCTCTTATTTTATTCTCTTCGATGAGGAAATTGGTTGGAAAAGCCAATGTAGGGGGGTTTCGGGTACCAGGAGAACAAAGGTATTAGAAGGAGTACGACTTCTTCTGCGCTTAAACTTAATATTACAGTTTGAAGCAAGAGAGAGAGATCCCAAAATAACTGTTATATACCAGTTATACCAACTGCCATTGATGTGAGCCTGGTATTTTATTCTCATCGATATGGGAAATTTGTTGGAAATCGTCGGAGATCACTGCGTTACAAGCTTCTGGTGAAAAGTATAATACTCTGCAGGGGTATAAATATGAAAATAAATATGTCAAACTTTTATAGAACTTCTCGGAACTATGGAAATGCAGCAAATGGAATTAATTATTATTATCATGATTGGGTTGGGGCTAAAAGCTGGTTTTCTTGGCAATCCCGTTTCTCAGCGATGCAAATCGCCGCCTTATCGGCGATCTGCCCTCCCATCTGATCCCATTCCGCGGAATGGGGCAGGTGGCCAAGGTCAAGACGCAAAAGCTCCACGCTCCCGCAATTCCATCCAGCCATTGAGCCGGTCCAGTCGCACGATGAGAGCTGCTCTGTTCGGACCGCGGTGGTTCTGGCTGGGATTGGGCCTGGGCCTGCTCCTGCTGGCCAGCGATTTCGGTTTAGTTTCGGCCAAGCGGTTCCTGCGCTGCGAACTGGCCCGCAAGCTGCTCGATCCGCCATACAGGTTCGACCGCTCTCTGCTCTCCAATTGTGAGTACCATCATGCTACGTTTATTGAACTCTTGTAGAGCTCATAGTCCTTATCTCTGTAATATTTATTTTGTCCAGGGATCTGCTTGCTGGAACACGAAAGCGAATTGGATACCACTAGGATCACCACGAATCCGAATGGATCTCGGAACTACGGATTGTTTCAGATCAACAGCAGATTCTGCCAGGAGGGCAGGCGCGGTGGCACCTGCAATGTGAAGTGTGAAGGTAAGTCTCTTATAATATTCTGGGTTATCTATTATAGCATTACATCCTTTGCAGATCTCCTGGATGAGAATCTAATGGAGGCTTCAGCTTGCGCCAAACGGATCCACACTTCCGATGGTTTTCAGCATTGGAATGGCTGGCAGAGATATTGTCGTAATACCCAGAATCTGCCTAATCTAAGGGTCATTTGCGGGATCTAGACAATAAATTAATTGCAGTTTATCCTATTAAATGATCAGGTTTTATCTGTATTATGTATATATTTGTTTTTGGGCTTAAATGTGCCTCGTCTTGCTCTGTAAATAAAGATTTATAATTATCAATTCAAATGAAGGTTCTTTTATAAATATGAAAGGATTATGAAATGCCATTAAGCTGTACAGATATCGTAAAAATAAATAAATATAAACAAGACATTGTTAAATTACATTTATTTAAAAGCCCAAAATTGATATAATATAAAAAGCATTCTAATAATTGTAAGACCTATTTTTCTTTGTTGAAAAACTATCATAAAATAGTCTAGATTTTTGAAAAACATTGTGGATACTGTTTAGACTATTTAAGGTCTTACTAAATCTCGCGATCCACCAGAAACTACATACTTATGTAGCTGAGTGAGGAGAGCCTCACTCATAATGGCCATAGAGAGGTTCCTCTTCATTATCACCCACTGAGGAGCGCAAGCTTTGGTTCTCCCTCCCTCTCTGAAAAGTTTCTCGTTTGAGCTTTTCACGAAATAACGCTCGCTCTACGTCTCCGCCTAGTCGAAGGCACAGCGGGTTCCGGGGTCCGGAGCTTACGTGGCCCCATGGCTACGCGAATCGCACACGTCGGAGATTTCATTTGGCGACATCGGCCGAGCGACTCGGAGCGTTTGTCGGCCGATGGCGGCAGGCCCCAAGAAATAAGTTTCCGTTCAATTTGGCAACGTGTTCAAAAAAAATATACATAAAAATGTACAAGTACCAACGAATAAAAATAGAAAAGTCAAAAGTCCAGTGCCCAGTGCCAGAGATAAACTCTCTATATGAAATATATTCAAAGTTATACTCCACAAAGTATACTCCATGCAAATCTGTCATTACATAAATGCAGTTATCTACATGTGATATTGTGTTTGAGCCCCTGAAACACGATAATATATATTATATTATCCCCTATGTAACCCCTAAGAACCCCTGCCCCTGAACACAAACCTGAAGCCCGAAGAGATTGCTCCTGATCCTTAGAAGATCAGTCGTTGAGCTGCTAAGTGTTAAAGTTGAAGCCAAAAAATAAAATCTCAAGTGTATATACTTATTTTTTGTTTTTGTGTTCAAGTCCCCAAGGTCTTAATACATAATGCCTGATCTGTACCTTGTAAACTAGTGTTTCCCTTAAATAGATTTCTAAGGAAATCCTACCCAATTCTCGCCCATAATTTACATTAGAAATAAATAGAAATATTTCCAAAATATATGTGAATAAGAAATTAAAATTAAAATATTAATATGGGCCCTATATTTGATATTTAAAAAAAATATATATAAATATATATAAAACGATGTGAATAAATATTATGATTAAAATATTATTTTGAGCCCTATATTTGTTATTGTGTTGGGAGGTAAAAATCAAAGAGATCTCTTCTAGAGATCTTAAAAATAATGCAAATATTCCTCTAAGTGTGATCTTCAAGATATATGTATGAAAATGTATAATAAATGTGATCAAATATGTCTGTATAATTCTCCAAATAATAAAGAAAACAGCTTTATGTAATTGTTTTATAAATATATATTCTGTAAAATTGTGAAATTATTAAACCTTGTTGAAGGTGAATTGTTGAAAAATAAACAAAGTCAAGTGAAAAAGGGCCCTAAGTTTATAAAAATACATTTAAAAACAAACAAGTGATATTAAAAGTATTTAATTTAAATAATTGAATGATGATATCATCATTTAAAGTGATCTCATATTATATTTACCCTGAAGGGTTCCTTAAAAAGAGCCTTAAAAAGAAAATAAATTCAGGTTTGATTTTCCACAGATGATGCGATCAAATAAATGCATGAGGGATCTTCAAGCTGGAGATCCTGGAGCATTATGTTGATCTCCATCTGAAATAATGATGAATGAATGAATGATGATCCCTGGTCCTTTGCCAATATGCCCTGCAAATGTGATTTCGGCTCCCTTTGAGGCTGTGAACTTTGCAGGGGGAGCTTTCTCTTTCTCCAGACTTTTCCTCCAACATTTTCTATTCTTTCCATATTTTCATAAGCTTGTGAAATGCAACATTTAGCGAGTGCCATTTATTTGGATCACTCACGCGTTGCGTTGTCGGGGCTATTTCATCACAGAACGAAATAAATGCAAAAAAAATCCCCACTGCCCTTGACGGCTTTGTTTGCGGCTTTTTCTGTGTTTATTTCTTTTTCTATGTATAACTCGTAACTCGTATATCGGAACGACGCCAAATCCACGTAGCTGATAGTGAGAATTGTGAAAACAAAACCCACACCAGCACACGAGCGCTGCTCCGCTGTTGTTTTCGCGTTTTCGCTGAGAGAGCAGTCAGTGTACAGTGGAGACTGGCTAATGAAGAATTACACATAATGTTAAAATGATATATTATCAAAAGGCCCTTAGTGGCATCTTTATTACGCTGGGATCTTTAGATTTTAGGAGTCTGGATTAATACACCTAGTATATTTATGCCTATTTTATTTTCTGCTAGATTTTAAAAATTTATTCAATATCGGTTTATAAAGATACGATTCCTGGTAAATAAAATAACCTTGCTATATCTCCGACACCAATGGTATCTCTTTCTCTGATTGGATTAAAGTATAACTACACATTTTATATATGAACTGATATTATTGGGATTTATTAACATTAATTATAATATACATGTATTAGAGACAAGGTTTTTAATCTATAAAAATAACAAAAATTTACTTTCCTTCGTTACAATTTATTTAAAGTATTTTAGAATCTGATCTAAATAGGAATCCTTGTTTATTAAAAACTACCTTAAACTTTAATGTTTTCAAACACTTTTAAAATCTTTAATCAAACATTTGCAAATACTTTTTATGCTAATACCATATTTTTAATTTAGAAATCAGCAATCAAGAAATAAATAAATAATTTGTTGAGTAAAAGAATCATTTAGTCTAAGGAATATTTCAAAGATTTCAGCTAGCAGATCTATAGACCTTTGTTTATGTTTTCAAGCCAAGTCTAAGCTGTTTCGGATGCTTCAAGCCATTTCATCAGTTGCTTTCTTGTATCGGTTAGTGTAGTGTACTTTTCAATTTTTTTTTCAAGAAAATTATTATAGCTCTAAAGTGAAAAAATTTGCTTAAAATAATGGAATTACACCGCTTTAACCAAATCAATGAGGCCACCCTGTACCCGAGGTGCTCTCCCTTTGTTCGCGACGCATTTCGCCCGGTTCCACCGATGCCGTGGCGCTGGCGTGGCGGTTCTCAGGCCCCGTTTTACCACCCCCGTACCGCTCCGCACCCGCACTACTCCAGCAACCGCTCCGAGGTGCCGCTCGGCTGGGGCCAGCGTCGCTGGTACCCGAAGAGTATAAATGATGCCGGCCGGCAAGCGTTTGACATCAGTTTGCAAGCTCGCCCCTTTGTGGAGAACCAACTTGTCAGCGAAGAAAATATAGAATCCAACTGGGAATACTCTCCCAACGAATTAGAAACTGAAGCAAATCGCATTGATTACGCCATCGAAGGAAATCCAGAACAGACAGTGTCCTTCGATAATCCCAGCATGAGCGAGTTGGCTAGAGACCTGCAGCAGCGGGAGCAGAGGGAGCAGGAGTCCGCGGAGCTGCTCGACTGCGACATCGAGTTCGATGACGAGCCGGTGGCACCTGTGGCGCCGGTGACGCCGGTGGCTCTCCGAGAGGTGGCCAAGGACTCGCCCAGATCGGCCAAGATGGTCAGGAAGGCCCTCAAAAAAGTCACCAAAATCACTCGTATGCTGGAGCAGGCCCGCATCCTGCTGGCCGAGGAGGCGGCACTCATCCAAGAGCAGCCCACCACCTCCAAGAAGGCCCAGAAGAAGGCCAAGAAGCAGCAGAAGAAGCAGGCCAAGAAGGATCAGAAGCGGGCCAAGAAGCAGGCCAAGAAGACCGCTGCCGGCGCTGAGAACGTAGAGGAGGCCCCAGCCCGTTCCCGTTCGAGCAGCGTTAGCTCCACCTCGAGCTCCTCCAGCTCCTCGAGCTCGAGTTCCAGCTCGAGCTCCAGCTCCGACTCGGACGTGGAGCTGGAGCTGGAGGTGGGCTACCCTGACGACCGCTGTGGCCGCAGTTTCTGGCGCCGAGGTTATTACGAGCCTCGTCTCAGCGTTGGCCACAAGCACGGTCGCAAGCACGGTGGCCATCATGGCAGGCGCCATGGACACGGGCATGGTCACAGTCCTCGTCGCCATCACCATCACCGCCACCATCACCTGGGACCTCACCACTTCGGGCCCCATCACTACGGCCCCCATCACTTTGGACCGCACCACTACGGTCCTCATGCCTTTGCCTACGATCGGAGATCCTGGCTGGCACCCTGGGAGGATCGCTCTCAGTTTTTTCGGTGGGTGGGCCTGCCGTGGGCCCCAGGAGCAATCACGGACTGCCGCAGGAGGAGCCGATCTCCGGCTAGAGCCCCCCTCCCAAATCATAGATGTCGATTCCGACATGGCCACCCGGGTCACTCACATGACCGTCGAGTAGAGCGCTCCATATCCCGCTCCCGTTCGGAGAGCGACAGGGAGCCCAAGAAGAGGAGCAAGAGTGGCAAGCGCAGCGGCAGGAAGCATGGCGGCCGCAAGTCCAGGTCCAGGTCGAGCTCCACCTCGAGCTCCAGCTCCTCATCCTCCGATGATGAGCCGAAGGGCAGGAAACAGAAGAAGGGGGAAAAGGAGCCGAGTTCCGAGGACGACAGGAAGGCTAGAAAGAAGGGCAAGGACAAGAGGGAGGAGGAGGAGCAGAAGCCCAGGAAAAACAAGAAGCAGTCGGGTTCCTCGTCCAGTTCTTCCTCCTCGAGTTCCTCTTCTTCGAGTTCCTCCAGTTCGGACAGCGAAGGGGAAGTGCAAAAGAAGCACAAGCGCGGTCACCATGGCGGCAGGCCGCATCATGGCCACCACCATGGATCGCCGCATGGCCACCACCACCATGGATCGCCCCATGGCCACCACCACCATGGATCGCCCCATGGCCACCACCATGGATCGCCCCATGACAACCACCATGGATCGCCCCATGACAACCACCATGGACCACCGCGTGGCCACCACTATGGACCACCCCATGGCCACCACTTTGAACCGCCGCATGGAGACCACTTTTTACCACCGCATGGCCACCACTTTGAACCGCCGCATGGTGACCACTTTGAACCGCCGCATGGAGACCACTTTGAACCGCCGCATGGACGCCGCTATGGACCCCTTCATGGCCATGGACCGCATCGCCGACCCGAGTTCCACTGGCCGCATCATGGACCGCGTGGCAAACCAACTCCAGAGTTTAAGCCACCGCCGGCACCATTCGAACCGCCATTCGGTTGCCAGGATCCTCGAGATCCCTCCTGGTCCCGTTACCAGGACAAACCCCTTCCCGTTCCGGATAAGTGGGGAAGGCGCAGGCACTACTAGGCCAGATAAACAAGGCAGGCTGGCCCCAAGGATGCATCATCAATATATTCCTTCAATACCAAACTATATCCTTCAATGTTAATCCACTATTATTCCTACCCTTGTATCCATCCTCCAACTTTATAACCAGAATGCTTTATTATTATGTATAGAACAAAAAAAAACGCACAAAAAAAGATCAAAATGTATATCACAAAAATAAATAAAACATAATTACACGAAATGAATATGTTGTTTTTCTATAGAAATGGGAGAATGGGAGCTTGGGTAAATAAATATAATCCAGAGTAAACATATAGAAATAACAAGCATTGACTGACTATTAAAGCTTGCTAAGCTAATATTTATTACGGCCAATTATGGCTTTGAACTTGTTGTTTCGGCCAGAGGTTAATGCAATTCCAACTAGAAATTCCGATTTATTTATTTTGTTTCGGGGATTAGAAATCATTCGAATTGCCATTACAGCTCGCTCATAATTATCATAACTATATTATTTAATTGTATTTGACCATTCGGCTGACTGAATGATTAAATTGCATTATTAATGCATCGACTGTGACAAAGAAACAAAGCGAACAAAGCGGCAAACAGCAAAATGAATCCCATTTGGGGGCTTTCCAGTCGCGAAAACAATTTAAAATAAATATTAAATAATTATTCTATTAGTGGCGGAGTGTTCCCGAATAGATAGTGCCTGGGGCTTGGGCTTACATGATATGACGAATCCCTGAGATAAGATGGGTATGGGTATTCCTGGCGAGGTTTTTCCGCTGGCACCTCATACCTTATCGATCGATAAGCTCGGGGAAATGATAACCAAATTGCGGGACCCCACCGCTCTCGGTGTTGTTTTTGAGTCTTTCACCTGGAAGAATGCGATTATTTTTGGGCAGGTGAAAGGTAAGCCAATTAAATGGCCAAAGCAGCCATCAATTAGCTGCTAGAACTAGGACAACCTCTCGATGGTATCGAAGGGAGGATGGTTGGATGGCAGGACTTCCCCTGAAAGGCGCATAAGTCGGGAACACTTGAGGGCCAGCTGTTCTCAGTTGCGGAGGGGAAAGCCAAGCTGTTCCCTGTGGTTGGTTTGCACCCGTAAGGCAAGCCCCTTTTAATTAAAGGTTACTGGGGAAGAAAGAAAGGAAGAAAGTGGATTTCTACTGAAACAGTCTTCTGATTGTCTTTGACAATATTTTTGGGGTTTTTATTTAAATTTAACTTCCATAAACTTAATAAAATAATATTTTTAATATGAAAACTGGGCTTTCGTAAAATAAACTCTATGCTAAAAATTTATTATTGTTTTAAAATTAATCAAAAACTATATACCTAATATAAACTAAACTATAAACTTAATAGAATATTATTTTTAAAGTGAAAACTTGGCTTTCGTAAAATAAAATCTGTGCGAAAGACTTCATTATTGTTTAAAAATTATTCAAAAACTATATTAAAATCATTTTCCCTTTAGTTTCATTCACGATAAAGTAAATAAAGAATAATATGCCCGCTCTGTGTAGGGTGCAGGGCCCTGCTTTCCCCTGCTTGCGCCTTGGCTTAAGAGAGCGCTTAAGAGAGCGCAAAGAATACTGGAAACAGCTCGGCTGAGAACACAGCTGACTGGGAACACAGCGCGGCTGGTAACACTCTTTCGCTCTCCCTAATTAATGGACGGCAGGCAAATGGGAATTGCTTTTGTCTCTAGCCCGTCTGGCAGATTGCGTGGGGAGATTGGCGGGGGGAGGGCAGGATGGGATAGTGAAAAGGAGGTGGGGTGTGGGAAAGAAAGAGACCACTGACCGGTTAGTTGGTCTGTGTGGGTTAAGTGCTGTTTAATAATGGAACGCCGCACCAGCTATGACGGGTGTAGTTGCCTTTCCACTAGCCTTCCAGATTCTTATGCCAATTCCATTTTCTATAAGGAAGTCGAGAGCCGCAGAAATCGGCATTAAAATCGGCGACTCTCAGCTCTCACCTTTCCACCGGCAACAATCAACAGGTGAACGCACAAGGACACACACTCGCACACACGCACACCCAGCTGAGGGCGTAAATTTTCAAAGGAAAACTTTATTCAATTTCTGTGACATTGTGACAGGCGCAGGCAGCAGCAGCAGCAACTTTCCGTTGTTGCCCTTTTTTTTTTTGTTTGTTTGCTTCTTTTATTTATTTATGTATGATGTACTTTTGCTGACATTTGAGAAAGTTGATTTGTTGTTTATACACTGGAAAAACAATACAAATATTGCATATTCATAATTTATATTATTCTTAAAACAATAACATATTTTGTAAGCTATTTGTGGGTCTCTCGGCGAACTTCAAGATATAATAGAAATTCTGTTTAAGAAATAAGTAACTAAACCTAATTTTATATAAAAAAGTACATAAATAATTCAAATATTTATTTCCCCATCATATTTTCCCAAGTGCACTGCTTTTTGTCAGCCCCTCCTGAAGGCCCCTTTGGCTCCACCTTTATTTGTCATCTGCAGGTCCTTAACTCAACGCCAAAACTGCGCTTTTCGCTAACCGAAAAAACAGGAGATTTCTGTTTTTCAATTTCCTAAAAACAAAGAGCGGATAAACGGGAACAAAAGCCAGCAAAAAAATAATAAGAAAAAATAAAGCGAAGCCAGCATGGTAAATGAAAAGTGAAAGTGTGTGGCATGAATAGAGGAAGTTGCCGGAAGTGGATTTTTGAGCGGAAATAATTTTGCCACATGTTGGCGAAATAAAGAGACACGGGAAAGCGGCGAGGGGTCGGAAGCGGGGACAAATGCTAAAACAAAGTCACGCGCCAAAAAAAAAGAGAAGAGCAAGGGAAAATCGGAGGCAAGCGGCGGCAAGCGCCGAGAAGGACATGGCGCAAATCCTTCCGTTGTCGTCATTGTCGAAAGCTTAAAATTCAATATAAGCACTTCCAGCTCGCTCCATTTGCAATAAGTATATATATGTATAATATATATGTAAATATTTTGTATATTTTTAATAATTTTCCTCATTTTGCCCGCGAGGCAGGTGGAAACAGCTTTGGGGCTTACTTTCCAGTGTGTGAGTGGTGCTTTGTGTTTATGACAAGCTGAGGAAGTGAGTTCAGGAGATGAACCTGTCAGTTTCGAATTATTTAAGACAACTTTAATATCTTTGATTCATTTTGTGAGTAAGAAAATGGTAACTTGATAAGGGAATACATCTTTAATTAATAATAATGTCAAGGACTTATCTGGAATTTATCTTTTAGCAACAATATTAAACAGAAAATAATACCAAGGCCCTAGAGACGAGTTCTTTGATATTATTTCTATTATAAGTTGATTTTGTAAGGTCTAAGTAGTGACATTATTTAAAATCTGTAAAAATATTATATTTTACTGTCTCTATATTATACTTAATGTGCCCGTTTCTTCTTTTACAGAAAATACCTTAAATCAAAACAGAAGTTTTCACTTAATACCAAATTGCGTTAAAAACTTAATAATAATAATATTCTGAGTTGGATAAGCGTCTTAAATAAAAGTAATAATAATTAAGGCAAATTTCTGAATCAATATGGCTTACCTTAAGTGTCCTTATAATATTCCTAAATATCTACGTGGTATATTTTCGATTTATTTGCATCGGTATTAATAATACTTTTTCTCTTGAATCCAATTGACGAGCAGAAAAATATGCACCAAATTGGTTCTGATAAAAGGAATATTTTTGAGAAGAACACAATGCAGCTGCGGTAGCAGAGCAGTAGCTTCCCCTGAACCTCTTCGAATGCATAAATAATTCCTCCTTTGTTGGCTTGTTTAATAAGCGACAGCCAAAAAAAAAAAAAAAAAAATCGAAGAAGAAGATCCTGTGCAGGTTGCAGGGGCGATGCAGGCATTCCTCCTCCGATTGTTGGCAGCATAATATCATTGCAAATAAGATGGGGCGACAGCAGTGGCAGCCCTTTCATTTTGGTCTTGATGTTTTTCCTGTTTTTTTTGGGACCGCCACTCTCGGCTAACTGGCAAACAATGGCCGCCGTAATACAGCACAATAGATATTTGTCAAGGGCCGAAGAGGGGTGAAAGCGTGCTAGGTGCGAATGCAGATACATAGAAAGTTATACGAATGTTACGTGAGCGGAATGCCAGAGCAGTGAAAACTGTAACAATGAGCGGGTGACCCCAGCGGGCACCTCACACCCCCACAGCCCGCAGCCCGCAGCCCATAAGTCCATCCCCCCCCACCCCCCGCCTTTTCCACTGATAACCCTTGGCCCCGTTGCAACGCATTTCGTATGCAGCGCTTGTCCAGGCAGCGCAACCTTTACGGTTCTGCTCCGGGTTCTGTTCTGTTCTGTTCCTGGTGCCAGTTCCACGTTGTTTTTTTCCACTTTTGCCACTTGTCCACTTTTCCACCTCCACTTTTAGCCAGGCTAAAACAAACAGGGCGGAAAACACACGCACACACACGTACTAACGACACGAAGATGAAGACAGAGGATGTAAAGACAGAGAGTGCAATTTGCAAGGACAACGTGGCGTATGCGCAATGTTTATGTAAGATATTGAGACTCTAAGTTACCTCTTAGAGCTTAAAACACTGATTAATGACTCGAATATAGGATTAACAATTAAAAATACCTTGAATTAACGAAATATTGGAAGAAAACATACAGAAGGAAACCTGCGCGCAGGTACAATGCGGCGTATGAGTAATGCGAACTACAGAAATATGCATATTTTATTTAGTAAAGGATCCTTCAAGTATATATTCTTGGAAGAAAGGCGGAATATTTATTTATTTATAATGTCATATAAGTAACCAATGGACCCTGCACAGGCTGGGTATTAAAATACAAAATATTCACTGGACAATGAGAAACGGGGCATCTCTAGTCACTGGGGCCATTTGCCTCTGCCCTCGCCCCCCGTGCCAAAACTTAAACATTGCAATTAAAATGGGAAAAGCTAACAATTTTAGGGAGCAGCCACTTAAGCCAGTTTAAGCTTTAATTGCCTATTGCAACGAGGCAAGAAATATTCCTATAGAAATATAGGAAAAATGGGTATTTGTCGAAAAGCCATAACTATAAGGGCCTCAAATTGGTAACTGAAAATCTTTCGGAGTAGGAAAAAATATGAGAAATGCCATCTGCATTGCCATGAAGTTAAATTGTTTAAATTGTCTGTTGGCCAAATGTTGCGGACAGTAAATTATGGCCGACTCTATATGCAAATGTGTATGTGTATTTCGGTTATTGGGAATTGGATTGAATGGCCCTCGGGGGAGTTGGCCAGAGTTATGGCTTAAAGTGTGGCGAATGATCGATATTGGCAATTGCCGTTGCAGCCTATTATTTGCATTTTAATTAATCGTTAAAGTTAAAGGGTTTTGTAGGATTTCAGTGAACAGTTAGCCAGTTTTAATTGTTTAAATGTTCTAGTAAATATAATTAAATCATTTCATATTGGTTACTCATTTTTAAATGTTAAAAAACACGTTCCACAAATTATTTCAATTAAATTGTTGGGAGACAACTTTTGGTGTGCAAAAATCTGCATACGAGATGTGACAAATTTGACGCTATAAAAGCCAATTATTCCATTTACTTAGTCCTCGCTCTCGGCTAGGACGCGACACACACACACACACACACACGAAATTAAATCAAAATCTTTATTAAAACATTTTATGCAAATGAATAAATAAGCAAGTGGCGGAGGCTGAAGCTGAGGCTGAGACTGGGGATGAGGCTGAGGCGACTGACAGCCGTCAGAGATGTCTCAGACGGGGCGCGAGGCAACAGTTACGCATTTACATAAATATTACAAGGCTATTACTCGCCATCCCTGGGCGCCACGCCCCCTCATAGGCAAATGCCCGTGCGTACATATGTGTCCGCGGGTGTGTGCGTGTGTGCATTACAATAATATGAAAATTATTTGTAATGTAATTTCAACTTAATAAATGTTCATTTTCATATAAAGCGACAACTCATTTTACTCCAGTCGCCGCCCGGCCCCGAGAGCCGCAGGTAAGTGTCACAGTGCACGGTGAGAAATGCCATTTAAATGTATTTTTAAATTTGTATTTTAAATATTTCAAGCAGCTATTTAACATACTTAATTAGTTAAGCCTGTTATGCTACCCATAACACAATTATTGTGATATTTTCAAGATATAATTACTGGCCTTTATTTATATTTATTTAATGGAAACATACCAAGAAACCTCTGAAACATTCAGAGCTTAAATAAATATAATAGATAATCGAATATATTTATAATTAAGGTTTTCTTTTTCGCTTAGTGCACAATTTCTGTTAGAACGAAGCCCACCTGCCGAGGAGCCTGCGTCATAACGGAAGCCGACAATGACTGTGGTAATGGTTCAGAAAGGTAAGGTAAGGGGATGAGAATCCAGGTAAAAATAAGCAGCGGAAGGGGAAGGGGGAAAGGGGAGGGAAGGATGAGGTAAAAGCCAAAAGCAAAGGCAGGCCCAGGGACGGGAACAGGGACAGCACGACAGGAAGTAAAGTTGTCGAAAGTGAATTTGCATAAACGTATGAAATTTTAATATTTACGACAAATTTTCAGCAACTTCCCCACACGCACCACCTCCCCTCCTCCCCCCCCTCCCTCTCGGCTCCTACAGCCTCACAACTACACACACACGCGCGTGGTGTGCACTCAACTTTCAGCCTCATTCTCGGCGTCTTCCACTTTTTGCGCTGCATACTTTCGAGCGCGCACACAAAAAGTTCGCCCAGCCTACGGAAATTGGATGGGGCTGCCAACTTGGCTAGTTTATAGCGGAAATTATTAGCTATGTTTTTGTTAAGCTAAAGCAATAATTAAATTTGTTTTTATTTTTCAGGTTTTCATGTGAAATTTGAAATTAAAAGTGATTAAAATAAATCTAAAAGGATTAACCAAAAATATCACTACTATATCGATTATATTTAATGTATAACGATAACAAATATTGATAATATAGAAATGTTCATTAGCTATAGTTTATTTTTTCAGCTATATTTCACATTTTACTTGCCTTTTTCATAGCTGCGACAACACTACCCGCCCTACCTGGCTGCGAGCACCTGAATGGAGGTGTAGCTACGTGTACGCGTACATGTGGGTGACAATGTTGCTTTTTTGCCAAGAAAAGCAAGGCGAGGGAGGCCAAGAGAGGAGGGTGGCGAGACGAGGGTGGTAAAGGCACTCACCGAGTGTAAACTAAATTGAGTTAGCACTGAATTGGGCAATGAGCACGGACCGTGCACTGAGTCCCGAAGCGGACGGCGTGGTTCCACCAAGCGGTTTCTCATTTAAAAATTAATTCTGGGCTTGATTTAACGACAACTTAATAAATTCAGTCTGTAAATAATCCTTCTAAAGTTAAATTAAATAAATATAACGAAGAATAAACTTAAATGATTTATTATTAAGAGGAAACTGGTCTCCAAGTTGGACACAGGACTGGGCAACCTCGATATCGATTTGGCCAGGTGGAAATTACCGAGGCGGAACTGCTCCACTTTCGGGTAATTCCTTTGGTCACACCAGCTGAGCTCAGGCAACCGGACTTGGATTCGGACCAAGTTGGCACATGCAAAGTGGCCAGGATGTGCTCTGATTCGGGGATTCGTATCTTCTTTGTGGGGCATAAGTTGTGGCCAAAATTAGAATGGCATGTTGTTTACTGGCTGAGTCAATTAAGATTGGGCCCCGCGGCTCTATCGCCATTAAGTCCATTTGCAATTAGCGCCGCCATTTAAATGATCTCTTACAATGCACATCGACATCGCGATTTGTTTACTCCATCAGTCAGCTTAAATGTTAGTTTAATCGGTATAAGTATCTGCTCCTCGCACTCGCCATTGCTATAAAATTGTTTTCTAAATATTCCCTTTGTGGCAACTGCAACTCCGAGTGCCGCCACTCGAGGCGAGCGCGGTCGGGGCGCTTTTAATGTACTTTTTAATGGCTTTTATTGCTCTGGTCAATCGGTTTTCGATTGTTTTTGAAAAAATCACTCTACGCACTGAAGCACATTAAATTGCCATTGAACATGGATAGCATTCGTAATCGGTTCGGTTCGGCTCGCCTCGCCTCCGACTTTCCAAATTGGCCATTGTCAAAGTTTACTTCTTCCATAAACCCTTCAGCGCGACGACCCCTTTGGCTTTTTAGAAGGATTTTAATTTTTATTTCAAATTACAATGAGAGTGTTAGAAAAAAGGGGAGCAACTGGGGCTGATATTTAATTAAAAAATGTTTATTTATGCATGAAAATATAATGATAAAGGCTTAAAGAAATTGACTTTAAAGGATTTTATATAAAAAACATTACAAATTTTACATACAAATATATTTAGAAAATGTTTAATATTATCTGGCTAGGATTTCAGGACATTTACTAAACGTTATCCTGTTTTTTCAGGGCATCGTCTCCTTTAGCTTCCTGTTATGTACATTATTCTTCGTACATATATATAGATGGGAATTTTAGATTTCATTAGATATTGATTGTCAGCTTGCAGCCAGCGTGCAACATCAAAGAAACGTCGACAAGTCTTCCGGTCACGGGGCCCAATTTTGCCACCCACTTTCCGCAGGCGGCGGCGCCGGTTGAGACCATTTAACCCTTTGACGTATCGTAAATTGATTAAGGATGAAATCAGTGCGCTGGCAATTTACAAAATAAATGCAAAATTAAGTTGTCCCCACACGGAGCAGCCATCCATGTTTCCGATGTCGGTTCGATGTCGTGCATAATAATATTTACGCAAATGTACATACATACGCCAAGTACTTTCATTTTATTTATTACTCTGGCACTGGCTCTTCATGGTAATAAGTGCTGAATTATTCACAGGACTCGTTGATGGATTGCCGGTTAAAAAATAAAAATTGAAAAAATAATTTAAGGGTTTAAAGTAACCCTGAAGGGAAAAATAAAGCCTACACTTTTTTTAGCTAATTTAATACTTTATTATATTTAATACAGAGTCCATGACACACATTTTGAACTGTGAAAACATGAGAAAAGTGATGTTTTCGTCTATTGAGTGCCTCTGTTGGCGGACAGCTTATTGTTCATGCCCCTTTTTGGCCGGCTGGCAGCTGCTGCTCCCTCGCCTGATTGTAATTAAAACTGCTTAATTTGCTGTCAATACAAACACACTCCCCCCGGGGTGATTTTCGCCACCCACCGAAGGCCTTTCAGCCTGTCAACACGACGCAATTAACGCTGGCTGCTCCCCCCGAAAAAAAAAAATCTAGAAAAATCAAGAAAAGAAAATCAAGAGAAGAAAATAGGGAGAGTCGTGGCTAGTTCGTTTCGGGCTCCATAATGACGCATTGGAAAATTTCAATTATGCGCGCGTCCCTCCAAATTCCTGGCCTCGAAAAAAAACAGAGTTTCCGCTTTAATTAAACGCCTCCCCGCTTGTCATTTTTATCGCCCTATGCGGTTACACTACATACTATATACTCGTATATACAGGATAAATACACGTGATACCTATACATACCTTTACTATATGTTGTTGTGTGAAATCAGGCTTTTGTTTGCCCCCCTGACTTGTTTTATGGTCACTTAATTGTTTGCCGTGCGAACATGTCTGTTTGGAGTGGCTGGGTGGCTGCGAGAGTTTATTAAAAATCAGTCTATTAATATGCCATGGGAATGCACTTGAATAATGTAAGGGGTTTTTGTATAAATCATATAGAAACAATTTAAAAATAATATATAAATCAAAAAGAAGCAGCTAATATTTAAAGTTCTAACACATCCTAACATCGTGAGAGGAAATTGCCATTTACAGTAGTTTAATATAGTCAAGAGTTCTTTGTTAAAATATAGGTTCTTTGTTGGAAATTCGATATATTTTTTAATAAGCTTATCCTGTAAATATCCTTGTCTATTTGGAGCATTGGTTTAGTGTTTTATTTTTAAGTTTATAAAAATATAAAAACACAAAGAGATTGGCCAACGCTTTTGTGTTTCTGATTTGTCAAAAGGTCAGACCAGAATTATTGATTTGTTGTTTCCAAGTTCCTGAAACAAATTAGAAACCTATATATATTTTCCTCAAAGGTGTTTCTATGCATGCTTCAGGGGATAAACCCCTATTTATTTATATAAATGCTTACCACAGAAGCCAACGCCTGGGGTTTTCCTGGTTGAGCCGACGTTGCCATTAATTAAGGCTTCGACATGTTACGTATTAAGTGGCAGCTCAGTTACCTTGGACTGCATCCTAATCCTGACATCGGCAGGACACTCCACTCCACTCTCCGTCTCCTCCGATTCAATTAAAGGCTGCACTGCCAGCCGCAACAAATAGGAAATCAATACGCAGGAATGGGCAAGGAAGGATAAGGGACGTGGGGCGTGGGACACCCACACAGACACAGACAGACATAGTAAGTATGTATAAATCCAGCCCCGGCAGTGGGTAGCGTGATTGATGTTTAGCATTTGACCCCGGCGACTGCAGATTGCCTTTCAGCTTTCACTTGGGGGTCCCGGGCTTCAGGCTTCAGTCTCCAGTCTTGAGTTGGGTTCGTCCTGCTGCTTTTCCGAGTGCATCGTGCTTTATGCCATGCATAAATTACGTGCCACCAGCAGTCGAGGGGCGTGGCGTGGCGCAGAGTCGCCCACTTTTCACTTTGTTAACTCTCGGAAAATTGCACAAGCACACTGTTGAAACTGTTGCTCCTGGGAAAGCGGAAAAGCCAGAGAGAGCCGTTTCCCTGCATTCACCGAGATAAGACAAGCGGCTTATTGTCACATCGAAATGCCAGTTGCTCCGCAATTTAAGGTCTGTCTGCCAACTGAAACTGCATTAGAAAGTCGTAAATAAATAAGGGAAGCTGCTTCCTGCTACAAAAATATCATAACTGACTCTGAAAATAAATGTAATAAATTGTACAACACTTTATTAATTCTTAGAATAACAAGAACTACACTGTCTTGAATGGTTTGTATTTTAAATATTATTTCCGCTCGTTATTATTATAAAGTCTTATACTTTGAGTCTGCTTTAAGAGGTAATTCATAAAAGAAACTCCTGGTTAACTTGATTATTTATTTTTTCATTGCATATTGATATTTATAAAATAAACAAATTAATATTAATATTTTCACTCATCAGCCAGAGTATATTTAGAGGTTAAATAAGTACTACTTATTTATTTATTTACTCGTACCTAATGTATTTATCATGCATTTTTTTATGAAATAAATCAATTCAACTCTCAGTGCTTTTCGAAATAGACACAAACCGGCGACAATTAAAAAAACAAAAGCTTAAACCATTAAATCCAGCCATTACCCCAATGCGATCTATATTTTGAACGTATAAACGTATAAATGCCCATTTCGGATGCAAGCTAGCGGAGAATGGGCCCCTGGAAATTGTCGGGTTGCAGCTAATTGGGCGAGAAAACATTGGAAAATAGGCAGTGGCAATACAGGGCAGACAAGTCCAGATCCTGGCCGGGAGTGCGGGAGTGCGGGTGGCAGGAGTCCCTGGAATCGATTCCATGCATTTACAATGAGCTCAATGGCAGAGACCGAGGCACTCGGATGGCATGTTAATTAACTAAATCGCTTTAATGGCTCCTTTTTTTCGGAGGCCGGAGAGGGGCCGCCGCCATTTAAATCTTCACTAAGCTGTTGAGCAAAGCGCATTAAATTGTAATGAGAAGGCGGCACAGAATGCTTACTTTTTCCATTATTTCGCTTCTTTTTTCTCTGCTGCCTGCTGCCGGCTGCCTGGGCCAAGGTCATGGCTTGACAAGCCGCTTAAAACATTAACTTATTATTCTACTTTTTTTTTGTTTTATTTTTGCAACAGCAGCCTTCGTCCCAAACAAAACATGGGGAATTGCTTTTAATTATGACTGAGGCTCCAGTCTAGCCCGAATGTTTGAAGTTGGCCCCGAAAAGAGGCCCGTTTTAATGGGTTCCTACTTGATTTTCCTAGAGCTTTCCCAAGCACAAACATATCTGATCTAATCAAACATAAGTTTCGCTGCTTAAAAGCAATGCGAGACATGCTGGGATATTGCCATTTATTTAATTGTTCACCATAATTAGGCTCATTAAAAGCACATTCTCGCGAAATGAAAGAATGGCAGGCAACTTTTAACAGATCCTCGCGGAACGGGTTACCCTCCTCGTAATCCCAATTAGACAGAAGAAGACAGGCGGAGCTGATGCGAGTGACAGCCACAAGGTGTTAGCTCATCCTCCTCAGCCGGGACACTTAATTGCGAGGGAGGAGGCTGCCATTGTCTACTCCTTTCGGGAGTCCCTCGGTTGCCTGCGAACAATTGCTCATCATTTGCGATTATCAAGGCCATTTGCAATTTGTTAGGCGGCATTGGGACCTATTAGGCACTACCTTCGGGTGCGAGAGAGCTTCCTTTCTTTCGCACAACGCACACTCAGCCTTCTCGGGCATGTCAGGACATCTTTGTGATCAAAGTACTGCCAGAAATTGCCAATGCCAGGACACAAAGGAGCAGCAGACCAAAAACTGAACTGAGACGTGCTAATTGCCAGCATGAACAGGCGCTTCTCGCCACCGAAAGCGAAGGCGAAAGCTGCCAAATTACATTACACATACGCCGCGTTGCCAGACGGGCGGGCCTGCTCCTGCTCCTGCTCTTGCCAGCAAGGTAACAGGCCGTGCCGCCAGCAACTTAATCAGACAATTATGCCCCGCTAATATTGAAATAATCTTGAGCTTAATGCTTTTAATTTCGCTCGTAAGCCGTTGCGGCAACGTCCCAAACATAGCCACGGATATATCGCGTTTGGGAGTGCGAGGAAGTCTCAGCAATTTTCAATTAAAATCGCTAGACGCATGTAGCTACATGAAGGAATCAGAATTTGATAACACCAATAGCAAACAAAGGGGCCTATACCTTGGTATAGAATTTGCAAGCTAATGTTGATGTATTCTCATGAGAAAATAAAATATTTATATACAAGTTCTAGGCTTTATTTACGTAGGAAATATTTTAAAATAAAAAATAACAACGGTCTTAGAATTTAAAAGAAAAGGGTAAGTATGATGAATATAATGTGTAAAATAATATGTACATCTTGCATAGATGGTATTTATCTAAGATATATACTATATTATATATTCGAATTCAGTTGAAAAGATTTCATAAATATATTAAATTCCCGCTGAAAATGAAGCCAAAGGCTTAGCCTAAGCCGCTCTTTTAGTAAAAGCCTCAAGCTATGCTGCGCTTCCTACACTAACAGGGTAGCGTGTCTATAAAAAGGTGGCCCGTGGCAGGTGGTCGGCCTTCAGGCCCCTCTCCTCGCCTCGGCCACCCACACACTCCTCAATCTGTCAGCTAGTCGTCTGTCAGACGCTTTTTGCTGCAAGTTGCCATGCGCAACGGGAAACCGCTGCTTATGGCGAGTGCTCAGCGATGGAGCCCCCACAGTGGCTCCAAGAATACTTAAACTTAACAGTAGGGCTTCTTAATAAATTATTTTACAAAATTTAAATTTGATTTCTGGTAAGATTTCCTATAGCTGCTCAGCGCCTAGGCAGGCCTTGCACGATCTTTAAGCTCCCTATCTGCGATCGGAGGCACCACTGTGCGGTGGAGGTGTAAGGTTCGGTGCGGGGGTGGCTACTGTTAAAAAGCAGAGAGCTAACCCTAAATGGAATTGCCCTTTAGTAGATGCGAAAGAGCGTGGGTGGCGAGTGATAGTTGTCTGCAGCAGAAGCGCTGGCTGCTGCACACGCGGCGTATACGTAATGCGTGTACGTTATGTCTCTGTGCTTGTGTGTGTGTGCTGTCTATTGAATTATCCCGTGGCCCTCGGCCCACTATGCACATATATCACTATATATCACATCAGTTGCCAGGCCAGCTCGCCTTAATTTGGTTTAGTTTTTGCTTTTAATATTTATTCTTTTTCAGCAGCGCATCTCCCGCAGGCCACGAAAGTTGCAGCTTTGGCTCTGTGTTGGTCTAATTAATTTGCCGGATACACGAGTCCGGCGTAAGCCTTTTGTAATTCCAGGCCAGTCAGAGAGAGAGAGAGACTGTTTGTAATTGGTGCTGAATTATGAATAATTATAAAAATTGTGTAGTGGCTTACCTTTCATTTGGTACCGAGAATTGGCTTAAAATGGAAATAATTTCCATTGCAATTTCGCAATTCAACTTTGTATTTGTTATATTCCATTTCAAGTTAATTAAGCAGAGATAATATTAATTTTGGCTTGTTTTTTGTAGAAGCTAACTGTCTGCAGCGTTTTTCCATTTTTATTTAATTTAATTTTTCATGTTTTTTGGGAAATATATTAAGTATTATCTGCTTATCTGCAAGGACATTAATTTCTGGAATTCTGCAACCACAGAGTTGCATCTTTGCGGGAAAGCAGTTGCGAGCTTCCACGTTCTTTCATTTTTGCCAGACAAATTCATAAACTATATATATATCTATATATCCCATATATACGTGCATATAGTATACGGGGAACGATGTAGAGCTGGTCCCATGTGGAGCTGTGCTTGTGGTCCTCGGTGGGATATCGGCACGCACACAGCATAAGCAAATGCATTACAAGGCCCTGCCCAAACGCACACCCACCGCACGCACACACCACACACACTCACCGCACACACACCCCGCACACACATAACAATAACCGAGATAAGTAATAGCAAATTGCTGGCATCGTTCACTTTCCCACCCCCACTTACACTTACTTGTTCCTGCAATCTTGAGGGTATTTATAGCCCCCGCCCCCGCCCCGGCGCCCTGCGGTTAGTGTCTCCTAATTACTGCCACTGCCACTGCGGTAATCATGATTTAAGCGCTAATCTAGCCCCCGTCCCGCCCATGAGCTCTGCTGGGGTGGGGGATAACCCTCTCGCCTCGCAAATCGACCGATTCCCATACATATAGTGCCTCCGAGGCATGTCGTCTATGCAAATGAACAAGAGAGGCGACAAAGATAAGGCAGGTAAGGCCTGCGGGGAGTACAAAGGATCGAAGCTGAGATACCCTGTATTGTGCATTTATCGATAAATAAATGGGATAAACGATAACTATATAGGTTTATCAAAGAAGTTTTAACATTTCACATTTTAATAATAATATTATTGCAAGTGATAGAATTGTGTTTGGTAAATCTTAACAAAAACGATGTTTTAATCTTGTTCCGAAGCTGAAACACCCTGTATTAGGGATGTACACTTATCGATAAATAAATGGGATGAACGATAGGAATAATATATATTTTAATAATAATATTATTACAAGTGTCGGAATGGTGTTTGGTAAATCTATTAAAAAAAACTATGTATTATTCTTGTTCAGAAGCGCAATAACCCTGTACAGGGATGTACATCTATCGATAAATAAACAGAATCGATAGAAACGATATAAACTTTTCTAATACCTTTTAAACATATAATAAAAATATAATTACAAGTGCTAATCAATAACAAAACTATGTATTATTTATTCTCGTTCAGAGTTGCAAATAAAATAATAAGGAAATATCGATATAAGTATCAGTCAAGATCTTAAAATATTCACATCCATTAAAAAAACCTTGGGATTATTTTAAATCCAATATTTATTCCATCTAAACTAACTTATATCAAAGAAATGTTGTTAAATGGAAATATAAGTTCCTACCTAAAATATTTCCCACATTTAGTTAAAATATTATTTTGTATAATAATTAAATTCTTCAAAATTCCAGTAAAACCTAACCAACTAGTAAAAACTTAACCCGGGGTAGCACATCGAAAGGGGATAAAAAGGCATTTAAAGCAAATATGTTGAATTCAATTTGTTACGCACACAGAAACGCGTACACCTTGAAAATGCCCACAGGGGGTTTGTGTGTGTGTCGGTGTGGGTGGGGGGGGTGTTTGTAGGTGCACACACACACACACACACGAACAGAGAACACAGCGAGCTTGTTTGTTGGTTGTCAAAGAAATACCAATACGACAAATACACGCATTGTGAGCAGATATTTTGCCACTTCCGTCTTTAACCCCGCAGCTGGCAAATCGAATGGGGGGAATGAGAAATGACTGTGGGATAAATAGAGAACGGAAATAGTCGAGGGTTAAAATACCCTCGAGGGAATCTTGAAATTAATACTTGAGATACTGCAAGTGGCTGTGTCTCTGGGACCATGGAGTTATAATTGCTAATATAATTATAACAATAATTGCAAATACGATACTAAGACTATCAGTTTCTGTATATATCTTATTTCATTTATTTTATATCCATCTCAAATGTCCAAGCAGAGAATCCCGGCGCCTGCCCATGGACACGTCCCGGAAAATTGAAAAAGTAGCAAGTCAAAGGAGTGCCCGCCTGCCTGCCTCGCTTTCATCCGATTGCCGAAAGGTAACAACAGCGGAGAAATGATTGAAAACAGGTAAATATAGAACATGTAGGACATACCATAGACCCGTGACGCACACACATACCGGGAATGGATGGATTTTTGAGCTTCTTTTAATAGCAGTCGAAATTTGAATGACAAAGTAAAGATGACGACGGCTGGCAAGCCGGAAACGAGAAGTCCCGCAAATGCGGCAACTCAAAGGATTCGCCGTCGAACATCAATGGGATCCTGTCCAAAAAACAGATAAAAAACAAAGATCAAAAGTATTGCTATTGATCTGTAAATGATTGAGAAATATATTTGATATTAAAAATATTACAACTGCATTGATATGTTGTATAAATTTATTTTAAATTCGAGTTCAAAATTTACAAAGTATCACAAAATACATTAAATTAATGGCTAATTATTTTGGCCTCAAAACTAACCACTTAAAGGTTATACCTTAACTTTTACATATTCAGCTCGATAATAATACTTTAAACGCGAATGAGCCCGTGCACCTGCTGCCATTTTTAATATGAATATTAACTCCGGTGCGGATATTGATGCGCTCACTGAGGCTGAAGCCCATAACGATATTCAGCGAATATGCATTAAATGGAAGTCCAATAAGTAAGCGGATATGGACGATAATTGTTCGCAGGATAATGGGAATGTTTAACGAGACCGCGATATCTTTAATAAACATTAATCGGACACACGGATAATTTAACAATATCAATTTGAAAATGGGAAATCAGCGAGGCATGCGGGCACGAGCAGGCACGGGAGAAGGCCTCTTCGCATTGGATTAAGGTGTTCGAGCAAGTGATTTAAGGATATGTAGCTTGACACTGGATTTGGCAGGAAAGCATTTCGACTCCGATTTCGATTCCGATTCCGATTCCCCACCGAACAATGCAAATTGCGGCACTCTGATGCGATTTGCGTCCGTTCCAGTGTGTGCTTACAGTTTCCAATCGGATTATCCTGGACTTGCAGTGACACCAACACCTCTGCCATAACTGAGGCTCGCAGGACTCTTGGTCTCAGCCTCAGCGGGCTTCCCTCGCTCTCGGAGACATGCAATGCAAGCGAACCCCCCAAGGCATATCAATCACTTTGAGCCTTTGTGCCGGAATTGTGCTGACCAAATTCTATGAAATTGAGTTCAAACCGCCTTCCATGCACTACCCTGGCCTGGCAGGTAGTAAGGGTATGCTGGCTGGAGCTGCCTCTCTTAGATTTTAGATAATTTATACTCTGGGTTTTCCATAAATTGGTCTAGAAATATGTCTACGAGCAGCTTTAAACTGGTTGTTATAACTGGAGAGGGTTTTAAATAATTATATTCTTATGTTTATTATTTATTAAATGTTCTTGGTCTTTACTTTTCTACATTTAAAATATTTTAAATAAAGATCTTGTTACTTAAAAATATTTAATTAATTGTATACATCTTTATCTCTTATTTAAACTACATTTAACCCTCCTACAATACAAATAATATACCTCTGTCAGTTTAAATGGCTTGCTTATTTATTATATAATTTATTCATTTAGAATTTAATTTATTCTTTAGTATGTACCTGATGGTGTTGCCTATTTCGATTTTCGGCAGCAAGTTTTCCCTTTGTGCTCACATTTTTGAGTCGTCATTCTGGTGAATTTTGCTCCTTCATCTTTCGTTCCTTTCATCCTGACAGCCGACTTCCTGACTGAAATACTGATGCGAGGCGACTTCGGGCTGCTCTACGCATCCGTATCCGTATCTGCCTCTCCCCAGGCAGCAGTGCAGAAATGCAATTATAATGCCAGCAGCCGGCAACAGCAGCAGTAACTGGAACTGCAACTGTAACTGCAAGCCGCAACATTCAGCTGCAAACTGCAACTTTGCATATCAAAGAGTGTGTGTGGGAGTCCCGGGGCAAAATCTGGGGGACACCAAGTTGACAGCGAACGTGTCCGGGAATTTTTTGGGACATAAAGCGAGCCGTATTCTCGAATTCACATTCGTTTTGTGGGCGGAAACTTCGGCGACAAATACAACAATAAAACCTGGGCCAAAGGCTTCAGTTCTCACTTTGATTAATATGAAATTTGGCTCAAGTGGGGACATCTCAATATGTTTTAGGGTCTCAATACCAAAAGAAAAAACCAGGAAATATGTTAAGAATATTTAAAATAACTATACCTTCTAGAATTTCATTATTTTTTACTAATTGTATGGTTTATATTAAAATAAAAAGTTATATAAGAAGCAGGGAAGATGGAAAGTCAGCCTTATTTTTTCTCAGTGCCCCCAATCAGCAATTTAGTCCTCGAGGTGAGTGACAGGGACCGGCGGACGCGGGACAGGACTTATTGATTCCAGAGTTGCCAGATGTGCACTCATAAACTGGGATCTAATCGAGTAGCTGAGCGACGACGATGACAACTCCTCAAGTGACTCCTCCTCGAGAGACTCCTCCTCGAGTGACTCCTCCTCGGCTGGAAACCGGTGGCAACGCAGACGGAATGGTTATAAATATGGATACAGGTCGGAAATGTGACAAGGAAGTCCTTTTCTCCTTTTGTTTAATCCGGCAAAAAGGGGGGGAGCCTCTCGCCTTGAGTGGAATTTTCCAGCAGACGAGAGTCGTTGAACCGAGGCATCTTCTCTTCTAATTGTTATCCTTTGCGAGGGCCAAAAATATCCCAGAAAAAAAAATCCAGGGCAACAAAGGATCAATCAGGAACAAATCGAATCAGGGCTCAATAGAAATGGCCCAGAAATAACCGAGTCACATGGCGGGGGAATTAAAAGCGGTCCTGCCGCCGCCACAAAGGACATGAATGAAACTGATAAGGAAATTGCATTTCCACGGGGCAACGGTTACTACTCACATACAGAGCCCATAAAAGTTAATGACTTTTGCCATTTTTGCGCATTTTTCGGTGGCAAGTCAATGACCAAAATGCCACCGCCAAGAAGTAAAATCAAAAGCATAAAAAAGAAACCGCATAGCTTAAATCATAAAACAAATTTTCTAGATGCCCTGCGAGAGTATGTCCCTGAAAATGTAGAGTTTATTGGCTTTTTTAAGCGTTTTGTCAAGGGATTCGTTAAATATAATTATATAAATTTCTTTAATTTACGTGTATAATGAAAAAGCAAGGTGTTGTGTATATTTTTAATATGACAGAAATTAATATGTATTAACTGTAAGCTTACGTATTTTCCACAAATAATATAACAAACTGTTTCTAAATACAGTATTATTATTTTCAATGATTCTTTCAAACTTATCCCTCTTTTTCCCCGTGATAGAACCAAGAAAGAGCGTCTGATTTTTGCCTGCAGCTAATGTGGGAGCCCAGGATCCCGACTCTGGTGATTGAGTAAGTTCTCCGAGGACGAAGATGCGGTTAAATCTGGATGTGGATGCGGCTGTGCATGTGGGCCGTGCCTGTGGCCGTGACTGGGACTGGGACTGGGACTGGGAGTCCTGGCCAAGGAGTGTTGTGGCCAAGTGTCAAACACCTTGCTAGGATGAAACTTTCGCGAACAGCTGAGCGCTGAGAGCAGTGCCTCGTCGTCGACGAAAACAAAGCGCGGCGCTAAGAGATTAAAAAACGCTTAAACAAAAGCAACAATGCCGGCCAGAAACAAAAGCAACGCGGAGAAGAAATAATAAAAAGATATGGATACGACTATATAATACCCTCTATGTCTTAATAAAATATATAAAAAGTAGTAAGACATTAGAAAATTGATAATAAATATTATTTAAGAAACTAAAACTCATAAAATTTTTTTTAATTGATATTAAAAACGGTATGGCTATAAAATCACTTGAAAAGACGCCTTAAAGCAGGCTATACAAATATTAATCGTGAATTAAATGTAATACAGCATACTTGTGGGCATATGTTAAAGGTATTTCAAATCACCAAAGGCTTTTGCGCTAATTTATTTTAAAATTTATAAATTAAAACCCTTCTTTTAATTATCTATCAATCTTTATAGCAATTAATATAACTTATTTGGGTATAAATATATGCCTTTAAATCATAGCAAAAATTAAATTAAATGTCTAAGTATACGATTTCCTTTCTCCAGCTCCCAAGGCATCATTCTCCCCCATATCCTGCCCCAGGTCATGCCTTTTCCGAGTTCCTACAGAGTATCAAGACGAGAAAAGTCAAGCAGGGGCCACATGTAAACAACAAGCGCCGAGCTGCGAGGAAGGGCGCAGACGCACGGATAAAAAGCGTGAAAGCTGGGGCGGCCGGATAAAGCGGCGATAAGGCGGACGGATAGCGGCCGGCCGGATAACGGCGCCAGCTGGGAACACTCCGGAGTTTCCCTGAGTTTCCCGAGGCCTGTGCCGAGCGCCGAAACGAAGCGAGTCCGCCGCTTTCGCTGTCTCTGCCGCTGCTGCTGCCACTGCTGGTGTCGCTGCCGAAATATCCGCCGACATCAGGCAGAGGAAACTTTTTCGAATAAAACCAAAGAAATTTGTTTGTTTTGATTCAGTCGTTGCGGGTTTTTTAAGGCGAACACACAGCCCTGGAAAGAACAGAAACCGAAACCGAAACCGAAATCGAGAGAACCGAGGAGCCGAAAAAACGTTTTTGAAAAAATACAAAATAAATAAGATAAATAAATAAAATACACAAATGTGCAAAACTTTTCGACAACTCGAACTGGCCTAAAAACAACACACGAAAATTCCCCAAAATATACATTTTTTTCAACATTTTTGTTTCTGTGCTCTGTGACCGATAATTAAAAAACAAATTGCCGGAACGCCAAGAATTTATCAGGTAAATAAAGTCTCTCGTTTTTAGCCTCAGTTTTTCGAACGGGGGAAAAAACTTGGGGAAATTGTTGCCGCAATCCGAACTGACAGCCAAACAATGGCAAATATTTATCGCTGGCCCTCGAAGGCATAAACAAGCGAAACCAGCGAAAGTTCCCCGAATTCCTTATGTGAAAATGAAATCAAACACAATGTTTTCCTCGGCCCTTGGCCGGCAAACGAATCTCCGGCCATTTATCAAGCGGGTCCTGCAGGTCCTGCAAATCAGATTGAATGAATGCCATAGATTATGATAAAATCTCTCAGCACACAATAGTTTTAGCGCTTTTGTTACAAGTTTTGTCGGTTAACAACAATTGTTGTCAAAGTCGAAGGGCCAACAAATTGATTTCCAGCTTGGGAAAACAATTGTGGAATTAAGAGCCGAGTTCTTCAAGGACCTAACGATCGTTGGTTGAAAAATGAAAATATTTTTAACAGTTCTTGCGGCCCTTGGCCCGCATAGTTTTGTGGATCTTATCTGGCGCAAAGTCAAACTTTTCGCAGCAAAACAGCTTAAAGTTGAATAAAATGTGAAGACAAAAAAAAAAGCTAGAGAACAAAAATTGATATGAAAAAAGCATAAAGACTAGAAAACTTCTACTTGGAAACTTGTCAGGCAGTAAACTTGCACTTTGCCCTGACTTTACTTCGAGTTTGAGTCCTTGGGTTACAGGAAGTCCTCATGAGAAGAAAAAAAAAAGGAAAAACACGTGACAAAGTAAAGCTGGCTTACCAGAACATATTCTTCTTAGTTTTCCACTATCGATTCCATAAAAGGGAAAATATTTATACACCAAATCTCTGATAAAAAGTTAAATATTTTAAGGGAAAACTATGGCGTAAAGTAAGCTTTAAAGAGATCTAAAATTAGTTTAGATTATTTATTTCTGCCAAAGTGAAGTCCCACGAACAGCCTGTTTACTTTTTGTGTGTGTGTGCCAGAATGTCTAGGTTCCGTGGTTATGACAGTCTGGCTTCTTTGTCGTGTTGCTAACTGTCGAAAGTGCGCTTTTCATATGACAGGATGCCCGGCCAGGGCATTTCCCTTCATTTCCCCAAGCATTTTCCCGAGGCATTTTCCAACTTTTCCCACCCGCCGCCGCTAGTGGCATCGATTTTTGAGTCGACAATGGCCAGGCCAGCGGACAACTGGCAAGTATCAGACGCAGACTCCGCGCCGGAGTCAGAAACCTATTAAAATTATATTTAATGCACTTAGCCGGGAAAAGCGATTAGGTCGGGGGTGGGGGCTAGGGAAAGCAATGGGAAAATTGGAAAATTGCTGCACTGACAATGAATTAATTTGAGATGCCAGCAGAAATGCTGAAAGCGTTTTCGACTGCTATTACCAATTCACACATAGTTGCACCTACTCATTTCCTGTTAAAAGTCTCCATCAAATAATTAAAGCAGAGCCCTTAATTAGTGACCTGGTACTTGACCAGGGAATTGTGTAATTGGAAAATGCATTTTCTATCATTAAATAATACGATTTGGCTTATTATAGATAATTCGTAAATTTACAGGGAACAAGAACGATATTAAATACTGGCATTTACTTAAATATATTGAGAGCAGTTATCTTAATGATTTCTTTCATAGCTAAAATATTAATTGCAAGCTGTAAATAAAATCGAAATAATTTACAAGTGCAAGTAACAAGTGCAAATAAAAAAATTCAACTTAACTGACTCCCAGCAGACATTCAATAATTTTAAAGATTAAAAAACCAAAAGAAATACTTCAGCTGAAACTTAAAATGAATTTTAAATAACATTTTAATGGCGTATTTGGGCTGTCAGTAAAACGCAACTGCCAAGGGGCGATTTGGGGTCCTTGGTTCCTTTGTTAATTATATTTAAGGAGTATGAGCGTTTTTTCCACATAATTAAGCCGACATAAAATCGATTTCCACTGATGCTGCACCAAAAAGCGGGGCTTATCAGCAACTGACACACCGCATACGGTGTCCGGATAAATGTATATAAATGTATGTGTATATGGAAGTACTCGCAACATGGAAAACCTTTTGAGTTTTGACCTGCGGACAAAACAAAGACCAAGTGCGGTTGCCACAAAAGGAGCAAAGCTGACCAAAAAAAAAAAAAAGAAAGCCGAACAAATCGGGCCAAAGTGCAGCACGCACAAAGGCCAATGTCGGGAAGCCAATGGGCTGGCCAGAACCCTTTCTGGCCAAATTATTGAAAGAAAAACATTAAGAGCCCTCTGTGCGGTCGGTCAGTTGGCTTATTTGCCATTTGCCATTCGCCATTCGCCATTTGCCGTTGGCCACGTCTTCTTTTTTTTTTATGCCAGCCAAAAAATTTGTACGCAGTCGAGCGGCAAACAAACAAAGCTCCCTGTGATCCCAGGGCCTCCCTCGGCCACTCGGGCCCCACTTAATGGCACCTGTGGCTTCTGTGCTAATCATGATTTTAATGACTCCTTGCCCCGGTTCCCGGCTCCCGCTTCCCGGTTGTTTATGAATGCCGGCGAAAGGTTTATCAAGCATCGCTGACCCCGGCCGAAAAGGTTACAATTAATTTTTTAAATGCTTTACAGCCGAAGTTTGTCTTTGCCTTGTTTTCTGCTCTCTGTTGTGTTTTCCTTGACTTTTCTGGATTGAGTGTTAAAAGGGGGATTTCCGAAAGAGTTATTCCACTATTAACTCCCATGTAATCTCTACTAACTGGCCGGGATCTCAGATGGGAGACTTTTTAATGGCTTTTAGGGGTGATTTATGCCGCAGGGAATTTGTAAGATATTATTATTATGATTTGCTAACTTATTAAAAGATAAACTAGTTTCAGAAAATGGGAAAGTACATTAAATAAAGATCTTTCTCAACGTTTTCCTTAAACTGAGATTTTAATCGCAGTTTGAGTTACATATTTTTTATAATTTATATTAAATAAATATCTCAGTCAACGATTTCTTTAAATTAAGATTTTGTTCAATAATTTCCTGAGTTTAGGCAGAAGTCCTTGAAGTTTGATTAACTTTCAGGCGTTCGCCTCATGTTAATTTTAACTTTTTCCGTAAACAAGCGCCCACTGGTGACGGGAATCCCCGCAAAGATTGTTTGCAAAACAGATGGACAGCTCAAGTATTTAACATTTTCAACCTCTAATTTATTCGATTTGAAAAGGGGCCAAACTCAAAAGACAAACCCAGAGAACTCAATCAAAATCAAGTTTGTGATCTCATTACCAATCAATGTCCGTGGTAACACTAGACCCATTTGATTCGGGGCCTGGCCCTGGGTAATATAATCGCCCAAATTTAATTCCTCAACAAACACCGAACCGAATGGCAATATGTAATTTCAATAATTTATTTTGCCATGGGTAGTTTCGTTCCTTCTTTTTTTTCGGTTCTAGGTGGTGTGTTTTTATGTTTTCTTTTTTATTTCGCTGGGAAGTGGAGGGAAGAAGAGCCTGTGGGCCCTGTCAATATTGGCACAACACGTTGTTTGCCTACACTCACACGAGGAGGCGCACAAGGACACGCAGCGCAGGACTATGCAAACGAGGCTGGCCAAAGATGAAATATGTTAAACCGACAACATATTGAATTTGGATTTAGTGTCGCCAAAAACTGAGCAGCGCGTGTGCCGAGTTTATGGGGGGCGAGTGTAAACAACAACGATGCTGTCATCGAGAGGCTCCTAGGTCCTAGGTCCTGGATCCTGGATCCTGGATCCTTAATTCTGGAGCCTAAAAACCTTCCAGGTTCATTGACATCAAAGTCGTGAGCCGTGAGCTGGGGGTGGCGACAATAACAAGGGAGAGCAAGGACATGTGCCAGGAGATCCAAGTGCTACGCCTCAAAATAAATACCAGGAAATGGAAATTGCTACTTTTTTAAGCTAATTATACCGCTCAGATGAACAGGAAAATTTTTAGCGGGTTTTTAATTTACAATCCTTAAAGATCCTTAACCTTATAAGAAACTGAGGAGGATTGTCTCTTTATTGTTTCATTAAATTAATTTTATTTTTAATTATTTAATGACTGTGCTTCACTGTGGCTCCACATCCTTAAAGGCACGCAGAGTAGCAATTATTGCACGGCTCACCAACTGCCAATGAAAAGAAATCATCAGCGAAGTGAAAAACTTGCTGGGTGTGGGGGCATTCTCTCGCTTTCACCGCTTTTCCCGCTTTTCCTTTTGATGAGCAGCGCTCGCCCGGCCGAAACAATGCCCGGAAAGCGGGAAAAGCTAAGGATTCCGGGACAGGAAGCCCGAGATCCTTGGGTCCCGAGCCTGCATCCTGCGCCGTGTGGTTTCGCTGGCTCCACGGGCAACAGGTTGGCCCTGGGCCCTGAATCGTCTGAGATTCAGATTGGGTTTCCGACCTCGCTCGTTTTTCGGTCTCTCAGGCTTTCGAGGACGAGGTGTTGCGGTTTCTCCCAACCAGGGTAGGTGTCTATGTGGAAAAAAGAAATAAAGAATATGTGTAACCAAGTTAAAGAGTCAATTTAACCTTGGGTTACAGTGCTTCAATTATTAATACGTTTAAATAGCACTTAAAATTCAGGGAAAATATAATTCAACTACATGTTTGTGGTTATTTGTGTTCCCTTTCAGGCCAAGCCCAAAACGAGTTGTTCGAGGTAAGTAAATAGTGATTTACATAATAAAATACATTTCCGAGCAGCCTCTGTTGTGCGAAACATGAAGGGAAATTAAATTTGATATTCATTAGTGAATTTCTCCAGCAATTGACAGGTAATCTTTGGCCAGGCTCCGGGATGTGCCAGCTACAAAGTTGCCATAATAAAATGAAGTCTGTCAGGAGTTTAATTAATTAATGAGTGCAGGCATGTGTAAAATGCAAATACAATGCAATAGCTGAGCAGATGCATTCGCAATGCTAATTGGGGCTTAGAGATTGACGGAAACTTTGAGATTAATTTCTGGCCACATTAATTCTTCATTTATGGACTCCCCGGCGTATCGGCTGATTTATGGGCATACACATCGAGGTATTTATATGCACTCAAGTCTATAATTCATATTTGTTGGAGGGCATCTAATTAGCACATCATTAGGCGCTGCTTCGCTGTTCAATTTTCATTTAAAAGCTACTTTCTCGAAGCTCGAATCTCGAATCTCGCGACTCGCTGGCTGAATAACCGCATTACGCATACGCACTGTGTGCCCATGACGAGCAAATTAATTGAATCAGCAATCGAATTAATCAATGTGCAGAAATGATAAAACAAGAAGCGAAAAGAGAGAAATTAATGACGGCCAGCCTGGGCGGGGGGATTTTTTCACCGAGACCACAAGCCAAAAAGAAGAGAAAAAAGGTGTTTGCGGCTAGCCAGGCTAGCGCTGTTCAGCCAGTGCCAATCCATCACTTTTATTTAATCATTTACTTAATCAAATTACTGATTATGCAACCGACCTAGATGCGTGGTCGGAAAAAAGCGACGCACGAGCATAATAAAGTGATTTTTGGTTGTTTATTTCCCGCCACCTCTTCAGTTTTTCTAATTTTCCAGCTCGCCTAAGCGTAGTTATTAAAAAATATACTTTATAAAATAAAAGGAGAAAAATAGAGAGATAGAATCGTAGTTCCATTAAAATAATGTCAATGCTAATTTCGGTTTAATTGACTTAATCTTGCGGCTTACTGTTCCCAGAATAACATACTTATGTATATGTAAATATTTTAGGGATAAAGCCGTTGGGAGAAACGATTTGTAACTTTCAAGGATATTTTGCAAGCTGACCCTTTTCCTTTGGTCTTCTTTTCTTTTTTTGTTATTTGTTCCGTTCTTTGTGTTGATTTTCCCCTATTTTTCCGAAAGCATCTGGGGGCCTGTGTCACTTTATACTTTGATTATGATGTTTTCAGCTTGTAATCGTTGAAATAAAATAATAAAAGGGACACTGATGTGCGGCATATGTGTGTGGCGAATGGGACACAATCAATCGCATTTCCGATTAGTTTGTTTGTTGTCCTGCCAATAAATTCCTGTCACCGTAAAATGCGTATTAATTGCCATAGTTTATGGTTACCCACACAGCACACATAACGCATTTTCCACAATTTGACATGAATGCAGTTGGGCTCTGGCTCTAACCCTTGCAACCCCTGGGGGATTCCCCCGACTGGCAGGGCCATGTTTTGATGGCGGACGTCAACAGTTTGTGATTTATTGATGTTCTGTCTGATTTATGCGCTGGTTATGCCCAGTCCTCCCGACCGGAGATCGGGTGTGTTTACCCATAAATTTCATTGCCTTTTCCCGGGAAGTTTATCAGCCATGGCACTAAAGTCCCGTTGACACTGAGTCCTTGTTCGGCCGACATTAATTGAATGTGCCAGGGGATTTGCCAAGTCGAGTCAACGGGGCTATTTTCGCATTACTGTCCCCGCACTACTTTGAGCTCTTGAATAGTGATGGTAACTAGCTTAATATATCGTCATAGCTGAAGAAAATTTAATTTAATAATTTCCTTATTATTAAATGGGTAATATCCTTACTTTATCCCCATGTAAAAGTGCATTTTGCGATATTTTCGATATTTGCTTTTCTCTAATATCCATCCCTACTCGTAGATAAAAAAACCAAACACTAAAGCTGTTAACATAAACAATATCCAGTGGAGATTGCTGACTGGGCCACAAAAACCGCAAACTACCGACTACCGACGGCTGCTGCCGCTTAGTTTTCCTCTGGCACACATGGCGTATGTGTAACATTTTGGCTTGGCTCCGCTCGTTTTTTGCACTCCCTCGTTTGCCCCGACCTGGAAATGCTCTTAGCTTGAATCAAATTTAATAAAGTTTTTTTTTTGTTTTTTTTTAAAGAGAGTTACTAGTACATATATTCCTGTTTAGGAGTTACTAAGGAATATTTATCGAGGGAATATTTTCCCAAAATAACCTAAACTGCCGCATAAGCCCCATCGACAGCGTCAGCGGCTCGTAATGAATGCTCATTAAAAACTGTCACGCCTCGGGGAAAGGGGAAAGGGAAAGGGAAAAGGGCTGAGAGCAAACCGTCCAAATGAGAACAGCTCGGCGACCTTGGGCGGGGTGGAACGACATTGATTTTCCAGCAGCAGCAACGGCAGCAATGGCAGCAATGGCAGCAAGGTGTTAATGCCGCGCAGATAAACAGGATTCGTTGCGTTCCCTCGCACCGTTTTTAATTTGTTTCAATAAAGTTGCAGCCCGCCTGCGTTTTATCAGACTTATTAATTTGCCCATAAAGCCGGAACGGGGGCTGTAACTAAAATGTACGCTGGCAGGGCATAAAAAACTTTGAGCGGCCAAATAGAGCGAATGAAGAACTTTGGCCGAGACTTTGCCAAGGAAACTTTGAGGCGAGCCCCGAGTCTGGCCCGAGTTTGATTAAGACTTAGTTGCTGTACTGCATCATCGTGATGGTCGCAGTTATGGCGGAGTATACATATATACACGATGCTGATGGACTTGCAGCCATTAAAGTCGCCGATTTCTGCAGCTGGGCGATGCTGGGCAAAGTTTTAAGTTGCCGGGGGAAGTTGGAAAGTTACTTTGATATCGATATGTTCAGGTGTTGGGATATTATTTTCCTCGAATTTTTCCGTAAACTCTTCAAGGCCCTCTCTTGACTTAATTTCGCTGGCTGTTATTTTTACAATAAGCAGTAAACGCAGGTCCTTAAGCGCGGAATGCCATTAAAAAGCCAAAAGAGGGGCATTAAGATAGTGATGCAGATGCGCTCGTATAGATATAGATATGGATACGGGCCAATAACCATTCCGCTTAGGACTGGGGCGAGAGGGCCAACATAAACTGAGCATAAAATGTAACTCGAGTAAACAGAAGAAGTACAAAAATATATAGCAGCGGTGGCAACCGCAGCCACTCAGACAATGTATTAATTTGTGTGCGCACACACGGGCTGTTTGGAAAAGTGCGGGAAAAGCTGGGAAAAGTGGCAAGTTTTATGGGGGGAAAGCCTCAATTATTTGTTTGAGGTTTCGCCCAGCGCAGGGCTGAGGAAAAACCAAGGAAACAACTTCAACTGGCACACCCTCTGACAATTATGTGCGCCAATTAGTTGCCACAAAAAAAAAAAACAGAAAAGGAAAGTGTATATAAATATATGTGTACACTTGCCGCAATTATTTGGCTCTCAGACAGCACGGGACCAAATACTAGGAGCTCAGATGGGGTCTTTAAAAGAAAGCTTAAATTTCTAGCAAATCAAGCTGTTGTTTCTTAAGAATAAAACATACAAATAATATTTAAAAGAAATCCCACCTTATTTGGACCTTCTCTGTGTGTTGGCAGCATCAGCCTGAGTGAGCGATAAGAAAAACGTTAAATTGAGGAAAATTGAGGCGGGAAATTGATTGCGGCCTGTTGTTCTGGGCCCTGTTCTCAGTTCGCTCAGCTCTCCATTCTCCATTCTCAATTGTAGCTGCTGGCGGGATGTTACGACCTCTTCATTGGCATATGCAGGCATTATAAAAAAGTTTATGTGCGGGCTTTATGAAAGGCAAAACTGAATTTGCATATGAGCTTGGCAAACAACCCAAGCCGAGCCGAGCCGTATGATATAACGCTCCATTGTCACAGACCGAACCCCCTCTTTGCCCCTTTGCCATCGGCCTGAGCTCATATGGTACATGTAGCCAAGTGTAATATGGCTCGGCTGTGATTTGGCCTTGTTAACGTTGTGCCAGCTCCAATTTGGCCTCCTCGCGGATCGCTGTTTATTATTGTTGCCAGCGATGTAATTGGGCGACATTTGTCCTGTCGCGTACGAGTACCTGTGACAGCTAGCGGAAGCTGCGCTCAGTTTCCGTTTCCGCTCGCCGCGATGGTAGGTGTCACCTCCCGAAACGTCAAGTGTAATTGGAGTGCAGCTGCGCTCGAGACGTTATACTGTCTGCCCCAAGATTAAATAAATTATTTAGTTTTTGTTGGGTAAATCAGTCCATTCGAGCAGTTACATCTAATATTTCACGTGTCTGAGAGGGAAGTTGAACCCTAATTCAATTATTTCTCGAGAAGAAAGAACTTGAGTGTTGGGACAGCAAAAGAATAATATCAGTTTTGTCAGAGGAAAGACAAGAAAGTTGTTTACTTTTGTATTCCGACAAATAAAAAATATTTTGAGCGATTAAATTAATTAATTAAAGTAAGAGAGAGAGGTACTAAAATCCTTTAACTGCTCTAAATCACAGAGAAACTGATTAATTAAAAAAAAATAAAAATTTGATAGTTTTCTCCAAATTCAATGGAGATTTAAGCAATTTTTCCTGCAAAATACTTAAACTTTCTTTGATGTGTGGCGCTTTTCCTCGCCTTTTCGCATCAAGTTAATGTCTGAGCCTTGTTAAAGTTTATTCGTTCGCGTATTTGACCGTCTGCGTGCGACTTTCTCACTTTCTTACCTTCTGGCAGCTCCCTCCAAATATCACTCATACGCAGCGTGGTCGCGCTGTCAGCCCTCGTGCTGGGATAATATATTTTTTCAAATTTATTGCGCTCTGGTCTGCAACAGTTCGCCGGCATTATGTTTATATACATATATATGTTTGACTGCAACAACACATTTTTGAAGTGGCAACACGCGCCGCAGGATTTTGCTTAGTGGAAAAGCGAGTGGAAAAGGCCATTGGCCATATTCGTAAATATGAAAATTCTGGCGAATTATACGTTTTTATTATCGCTCAACAAAAGCGACCTGAGATTTGCATTCAAGTGAGCTGCTCCCGGGATCCAGCTCCAGCATCCACTCGGATGCCAACTTGTGGCATAAAAATTAATGAACTTCAAAAGATTGCCAAATGGAGGGGTGCCTTTGCCTTTGCCTTTTACTTGTCTTGCCTTGCCTTGCCTTGGTTTGGTTTTTTTTTTTGTTATTTTCCAGAAGGGACAGCAATCACAGTTCGCCGCCAGATGAGCTCTGGAATTACGCTAATATAAGTCAGAATAAAACACTTAGAAGGGGGCACGGGGAGAGCGCTTTCGGGAAAAACAATTGGGGGAGAACACAAGAAGCAGTTGCAGCAAACCAGCTGAAAAATTACGCACATCGCCGAGTAGGAAGCGCTGCTAAATGAGCGTGTTGCCCGCGGAAAATCCACAGCCAGCAACTTGCCACTTCCCAACTGCAATTCCCGCTGATTGCCAACAGAGATACGAGTCCTAGTTGCTCCTCGCCCTTGCGGCTCGAGGCGGCGCTGAAAGGTATGCCACAGCTTACCCAGTTTCCCAGTTTCCCAGATTGTTGCAGAGTTTTCCCTGCGATTGTTGCAGTTTTCGCAAATGGCAAACGTCAAGGAAGCGTCTGAAGGGTGGAGTATTTTGCCACAGACGAATGCTGAAGCTGTAGCTCGGATCAGGCTTTAACTTCTTATAAAGCTGACACTAAAACGGGTTAGATATTGATGGATGGCTGGGATTTGAAGAGTATAAAAGAAGATATGTTAGTCTTAGGAGTATTGTCTAAAGCTTTTTACATTGCTACGGACTTTTTTTTTTACTTGGAACAGCTGCTGTTTATTTCCCTTCTAAAAATGTTTATATTATTCCTTTAGAAGGGATTGACACTAAACCAGATAACGTAGTTTTATACTTTCCAGCTTGATTTTTCTGAGAATTACTTAAAAGTAAATTATACCCTGACAAAAATGTAATTAAAGGTAGGTGCCTAAAATTGTATTTCCTCACTTGCTCCATGACTTTATAAACCCTAGATCCCACCATCAATAAAAGCAAAAATATAAGCACAAATATTTATGGCATGTGAAATATTAAATAATGCCAAAAGCCTTAAAGCCGACTTTAAGCTCCTTGGGGAATTTGACCTGCTGGGAATTTAAGGTTCTTTTTCGGCAAGCAATGTCGATAATCCGATTGGGAACATACAAACACATATTAGAGCTCACGCTTTAAAGCACAGCCTTCGACTGTCGAATTTCAAACATATATTCGATTCCTGGTGCTTTTTAATGCCACCAAGGACTTACATCAAACGCAAATTAAGCTTTTACCTTCGGCAGGCAGGAATTATGCAAGAACTGAGGCTGAACGGAGGCTGAAGTGAATAATAAAATCAGATCGAAGAGCTCTTTGGTTAATTTCCCTTATTTTGCCATTAGAGGCGAGAGGATAAGCAGATTGCACTTGAAATCAATTCCATTTAGACGGCACTTGTGCCTGCTACGATAGTAGCACTATGCCAGCACGAGGACGAGTAAGAGGACGAGCATGAGTCCTTAATGTCCCCATGCGTGCGTACGAATCGAACGAAATAAATATGTAAATTCGAGACAGTCTCTCCGGCAACGGAATCCAGCAGATATCGGATATATATACGAGCATTATGAGGTGACGGGGGGCTGGGCGTGAGAGGTATGGAGCAAGTGGTGCGTAAAACTGATGACTAGACACGTTGACAATCGAGTATGGCAACGACGACAAGTTGGGCCATTAAAATGCCCAAAATGGCGACTCTGGACTGGGTTTTAGGGAACGAAAAAACAAAGGCAACTGCCCTTGAATGCTTAATAATATTGACAAGCAGACAGAGACGCATATCGGGCCGGATAACTAAACAGGGAACAGATTACGATCGTCGCCTATCGATTAACGATTTAATTTCTCACAGATCCCTTGCATTTTATAAAATTATCTTACGAGGACTTTTTCCTTGGAGCATAACCTAATACCAAAAATTATATGCCACAGATACATATATTTATACATAACTTTATGTGCCAGTTATAGTTTAGTAGGGGCGGCAGGGCGTGGCCACGCCCTTGCACTGACCAAAACAGCTGCTGGCAGAGCGGAAACACGCCCAGCAACTTAATCAAAGGCCAAAAACCAACAAGCAAGCGAAGACTCGCAAAGAAAAGGGCAAGTTAACACCTTAAGGGCTGCGAGGGTGCGAGTGTCTGCCGCACCCCTTTGGCCCACTTGGCCCACTTGGCCCTCTCATTTATCAAGTGGCGAACAAACAGACACGCGCCCATTGTTATTATTGGCATTATTGCGAGACAAACGGACCGCATCCACCAGATACAAATTGCTCAATTCAAAAATGTGTGTAATTTCGACCCACCATTGTAGGTGGTGGGTGGTGGGAGGTGGGTGGCAGCACCTACGATTGCGTGACCAAAAATTAAGGCGACTGCACACGGCCACAAATAAATAATGTAATCAGCAATGAAAGCGAAATGAAAAGAATCAAACAGGACAATGTTGCACACGGCCGGGGGTCACTATACACCCAGAAGAAAAATTATGGTGTTATGACACTAGCCACAGTTGTTTTCATTAATTGGAGTACGTTTTCTTAGACTATTTTGGGGTTTTATATATATGCGATATGATGAGAAATTATAAGCCCGATAGACTTCCAAGAAAAAATATATAAAGCGAAAAATGAATAAATTAAAAAATTAAATAAATTTCCAGGACAAAATATGAAACGAAAAATTAATACTTAAAATGTAGTGTTATAACACAATAATTATTTGGATATTCATTTTATTGTAATTAAATTTGTTTTATCTATTTTCCTAGTGCTACAAGGTAATCCTTATAAATTAGTACACTAGTCACAAAAAATCATATTATTTATATATTATTCATTATATTTCTATTTTTATTTATTTATATCTAAATGTATTTATTTTGAGATGTATTTAATTTAGACATCAGCTGTCATTTAAATCTCTTTTTTTCCTAGGCAAAGGGGGAGAGTACACACTTTTTCTTGCCGTGCATGTTTGCTTGGTGAAATTTGAAAGAGATTCGGGCATCATTTGTAACGCCTGAGACGGGGCCAAGTGGACATCGGGGGCTCGTCTTTATATGAATAAATTAAATGTATTATTTGTGGCGCTTGTGCTCTGCTCTCCCCGGCTGCCCTGCATAAAACATTAAGCACATTAAGCATCAAACGAACCCCCTGCCCGGCGCTCCGCTACTGCGCCAATTGAGACATTTAACAAAAAGGTCCGTTTACCTTTTTTTTTTATTTGGTGTGCGGGTGTGTGCGAGTGTGTGTAATGAATGTATAACACGCTCTGCTCTGCATCTCCGTTTGAAGTCCCCCTGCCCGAAGAGCCCGAACAAGGGACAGTGGTCACTCTTCAAAGTTTACTTGGTTTTTAGAATTTAAAAATAATAAGCAAGTATTTTGCTTCCTTATAAAGCTTCCTTATAAATGTATTCGTATTGTATTTTTAGGATTTTAATTGAATAGTTTAAGATCAGTTTTTAGCCACTGTGCCATTATTGATATATTTTCTACTGCGTTTTTTTTTAGTGGTTGCCAAAAGGTTGTTGTGTGCGTTTTAGTGCTCCATTTTGTCTACGCTGGTCAGCAGACGAATGCTGATGTGTGTGTGTGTGCTTAAGCACGGACGGAAGAGGGATATATACCCCCGGCGGCGGCAGGATATCGGGCAGGATATCCCGGCAGCTGCGGAGTTTTGCTTTATTTTATTTATTTTGTATTTCACTCGGCGTTTATTTTTTGCGTACGCTCGTTCGGAGCTCGTTTAGACATCGTTTTGTCATTTCGGGGGCACATGTGTGTGTGTGCGAGTGTGCCAGTGGGCCAGTGTGCGAGTATGCCTTAAATGTCAAACCCTTTTCAAAAATAGTCTGGCAAAGGCCACAGAATTTCGCTCGTTGTCCAGGACATTGAGGCCTCACAACACGCACCGTAAATTTTCCGCTCGTTTTTCCCTTTTTTCCCAGTTCCCAGTTCCCAGTTCCCTTTTCCAGTCCAGTCCCTCTTCCGTTGCTTTCTGGCTCTCCTTTTATTGTGCGCCAGCAGACAAATAAAATTGTATTATTAACACATTTGAGACGCCAAAGTAATGCTTGGTCAAACGTTGCTAATATGCCTAGGAGCGACCGCTCATGCAAATTGTTTACCGGATTCCCAGACTGACCGATCGAATCGCAGTGCCTGTCCATTAGTCCCGCAGACACGCACAGATTTTCTCTGGACATTTCGCTGCACTCCCTTTTTGACCGGGGATTTTCCCTGGCTTTTCTCCCTTTTCCCAGTTCCTTCTGTTTTTTCCAAGGAGTGAGGGAGCTCGCAAAATGATTTCTTTGGGTGTTTGACTTAAATTGTATATTGATAATATTAGAATCTATTTTATTATCGATGTTTAATGTGTCAATATTATTTCAGACAATCTATTACAAACTATTTATATTTATTCGCTGTTCCTTCTGTGAAAATATATAAGTAATTTCCATACGTTCTTTTATAAAATCCATTTTCTCGGATTTGAATAGAAAACTATCCATATTTTTGATAAAATTGAATAGTTTTCGGACCTGGAATATTTAAAGGATGTCAGGTTAAATTCTTTCCCTTGCAAAAGAGGAAACTGGCATCTGGCCACTGACAGTTGTCTTGGCTTCCCTTCTCTTCCGACTCGGGCATCTGTCCATCTGTCTGCATGTCCTGCTGCCAGTTTCAATTTGAAACATTGTCTCGCCCCGGGGCGCAGGGAAGTGCAATTACTTTCGTGTTGGGGAATCGCTTAGCGAAATCAAACAACGACGACGGACCATTTGGGTCTCGTGCTTCCGATTTCTAGGGCAGCAATTAAATGCGGGCCAAAGGAATAGTTTTCCAAATGAAAGTCGGGTCCTGCGAGCCAACAAAAGAATGCATTTAAAAGTCTGTCAACTGTCATTGTGAACTCTAAGTTTTAGTCCACTTAAAAAGTAAAAAGGAAAAACTAAAAAGCGCTTAATGCCAGCTACTAGAAGGGCAATAAAATTATATTTAGAGAACCAACTTTCCCTTAACTGGGGCTGGACGGTGGCTATTGATTGAGTCTCTTTGGGAAATTATCTGTGCTTGGAAAATGCAATCAATCTGTCCGCACCACATGGCGTGTGTGAGGGCTCTTTGTCGCTTTACAGTTTGTGGAATTTTTGTTTGTGAAACTAACTTCCGAAACTTTCTTTTTTCTTCGTCGAAAGAACACTGTCAGCCCTTTTGTGCTGCATACATGGATTTTTCGCAGATATTTTTTATGTTTTGATTAACACTTTTTGGTGCATGAGTGACAGGCGACATGACAGGCGCCCAAAGGGTGTAGGACGACGATGCAAGGTGGAACAAAAACAGAGAAGCGGAATTTTCCCGGGACCTCAATGTTGATTTTTCAGCGATTCTCGACTATTCCCCATTTTTTTTTTGGTTGTGTTTTTTAGCATGTTCACACATTGACCCTTATTCGGCGAAAAACGGAGCAAAGCTCGCCAGGATTTATGGCCATTTGAGCGTTTGAGTGGGGCCCCGAGAAGAATAGAGAGGCTTGTAGCAATTAGCAGGACCCCGAAATACTTTGTTGACCTTATTTAAAATGTAATGACTGGCCCAGTCTGGGGCCAGAGGCTGGCACGATTTATTTGCTCCTAGCGCGCGCCCCAAAATAAATTACAAATCAACCCCAGGAGCAGGACATTAGTCATCGACCCCGATTCATTGTCCAGATTCATGAGGAGAGGGCCGCAGGGCGGCAGTGCGGCAGCGAAAGTGAATCCAAATTATGCACAAATTATAGGGATCCTTGGGATCTTAGCGAGGGATCCTTTGAAGGGTCTCAGTCTCGCTTATCAGCTGGCCAGCAGACCGAACTGGAGCCACCGGGCGTATGAGTGATATATGAGCTTTTCCTTAGTTAATTGCAATTGCTACATAACATTTCATGGCAACACTTTTCCTCCTCTCTCATTCCAGCTCCCTCCGACACTCATTTGGCGAAAGGGAAGAACTAAGAACTAATCAGAAAAAGGTAAGATATGCATCCTTTTCACGAAGTTTAATTAAATTTAATTAAGTTTACATTTTTCAATTGAGAGTTTTGATAAAAGATTGATTACGTTCTCCTCTGGAGAAATGGAAATGGATTTCCATTTGGCTCTCGTTTTAAAATCCACAATCGTTATTTATTCATTACGGCGCTGTAAATTCAATCGAAACGCATAAAACACTCGCCAATTCAATGGCAACATTTGTTGCGAGCATAAAAAAGCGACGAAATTGTATTTAATATTGGAAAATATGCACATCCAAAGGGAGAAAGCAGTATTTTTGTATGAATACGGCCTTGATTAAAGTTATACAAGAAATATTAAGTGCAGTTCCCTGCAAAGATACAATCTTTATTATCTTTCTCAATCAAATATATTACTTTTAGGCTTTGCAAAAATATTCCTACGTTCATTAAATATTTCCAATTAATTATTTAAAGTTATAAAATACATATTAAGTGCAGTTCCCTGCAAATATACAATCTTTATTATCTTTCTCAGTCAAATATATTACTTTTAGGCTTTGCAAAAATATTCCTACGTTCATTAAATATTTTCAATCAACTATTTAAAATTTCCATAATTCTTTTTAAAGGTTTTCCTTGGGCATATCCATTTATTACTTAGAAATAAAAAGTATAAATATTAAAAAAGTTATGCTACAAAATTTGTGGATATGCAGATATGCCTCTGCCAAGCGATAATAATAAAACGCGATGATTAAGGCATCTGCTGGTGCGATGACTTTTGGTCAATCGTAAATCCGCCTTTTGCTGGTCTTTTAAATGACAGCAGCCGGGGTGGGCGGTGTTGTTTAGTGGGTGCTTACTGTGGTAACGATGGCAACAATGTTGGACAGTGACCTCCGCCGCCGCCGCCGCTGACGAGTTTTATTCTTTTGCTTTTCGATTTTAAAATGTTCAGCAAACAAGTGGCAAGTGGCGAGTGGCGAGGCCAAAAACAAAGGCCAGCGACGAAACGCCGAATTTATTTGCAACACGCGCCAGTCTGGCCAAGATCTGTCGCCGCAGATTATCCCGCAAAGAGGCATTTAGTCGACTTCACTGCCCATATCCATATATGGCCACGAATATATATGTATTTATATGCGATTCCTCACAATCTCCGTTGACAGCCATTAAAAAAGTTGTAAAGTGCAAAGATGCGGGGCTGGCTCTTGTATGCAATTAGCAAACAGCTTTGTGGGGATCTGGAAGGGATGCCATTCCCAATCCCCTCCAGCTCAGTTTCGGTGGCTTCTTGAGAGGAGAAAAAAAGTAGAGCCACCAGAAAAGTTTCCACGTCAAGGGGATTGATTACGTGGCATCTTGAACCTAGGAAGCAGGAAGTAGTCCTTGCTTAGACATATTTATCACTTATTTAAACTGCTGAAAAACACCTTAGGCACCTCTCACCTCATATAGCTCATAAAACGCACAGATATTATTCGGTATAGCCAGAGGGCCGGAGGGCCAACTTTGCACTTATGAATTTATTAGCCAAACACGCTTTCGGGCCTCCATCAAAATGGGGAAGAAGTGCCCACATTCCAGGGCCAGAGCAAGTTTGCAATAATTATCCGAGTTTCGCCACAATGAAGCCATAAAGCATAAGCCGGAACATTGTTTCGAGCCCGTCTCGAGGCGTTGATGTTTGCCATTTCAGTTGCTGCTGATGAATTCCCAGCACGTTTCTGGCAGAGGTCAGGGGTTGGGCCTCGACGGCTGGTTAGGGGATAACTAACAACTATTAAGTGAACTTTTTAATGCCCAACTTTTGTGTGTGTTGTAAATTTGGGCCACGAACTGTGAGGGCGGCAGCCATCCGCATGATTAGGCCGAACAATGGAACTGCAGTAATTGGGCAGCCCCGTAAGAGATACACTGAAGAATAATTTCACTAGCTAGAAATTATTAAACCTTATCAAGAACTTTTAGCTGATTTATTTGTGATATAAAGTCAGCCCTATTATTATAAATCTTGGATACCAAATTGCATAAATTATCCCCTGGCTTTTCGCGTGTAGCTACATGTGAGTTAACAATGAGATAACCCTGCCGGCAAGCATCCCCATATGCCTGCGATTAACGGGGAAATGCGAAATGGGAAATGGGAAATGGAGCATCCCCGGCCGACTCTCTATGATTTATAGCCGTAATTAAAATCTGTAGTTGCCCGCCGGCTGGCTGGCTTTCTGGCTGGCTCAAATAAGCCGCTAAGACTTTTGTCAAAAGACATAAAGGCGAGTGGTGGTGGGCCAGCTTAAAGCGCTGGGCTGGGCCCAGGCCGAAATCCTTTTATGCCGGAATTTAATTAAGGCAAATCTCCCTAAACACACACATACACACACACATATCCTTTTGGCCCACACGGATTCCACGGGGGCCACTGAAAATGCCAAAGAAAAAAGCCAGCCATCCAATATTGCCTTATTGTTCCAGAAGGATGTCTGGCAACATGCACTGCCCGGTATCTTCGGCCTACAGCCTGCATATTTGTTGAGTGCTCACAGGACACGGGACACAGAAAAAAAGGCGAAAATCGGGCAACAATAACAAATAGGCTGACGACTAGGGACAGGACAGCAAGGACACTGCAAGAAAATTGCAGGAAATAGTAACATAATCTTAAATAAGCCCAAGAACAGAACAAGTTTTCTTGGAAATAATAGAATAAATAATATAATTACTCATATTTTAATACAGAATTTAATAAATTTAAAGAATTCTCAAAGAAACATAGATTTCCTCTCAGTGCCTGGCTATTTGATGTATTTTTTGCCCCTAAAATCGAAAAGCCAGCCCTGCAGCAGCGGCCACTCCAAACAATGGCCTGAAAGAGTTTTCCAGTTAACAGCGAAACAAGCAGGACTCAATGGAGAGATATCTGTGCATATCATCGCCAATAAATTGCTCGAAACTGACTTTACTGCTTTGCTGTTAATGCTCCTTTTCGGCACTCACTGCGTATGCGTGATATTTACAGTTTGTTTCTCGCTTCGAGGCGCCGAAAGGTGTAAATCAAATTGCTGTTAAAAATTCGCATAAAAGTCCTCCTTCGATGAAGTGACGACCCCATAAAAGACTTCCGCCATGAAATGCAGCAAGACTGTCGTCGTCGTCGTTGAAGCCACTATGGAGAATTATATTTAGCACCGTCGGTTTACTAGTTTTGATGTGTTTTTGTGACAGGAAATTTACGTGGGATGCAAGCCACACACACACAGCTCGGTTGGGTTATTGTCCAGATTCCGGGATAAGTTTGAGATAAATTGCAGTTGGGTTTGAGCTTTCGAGGGAATCAGAAGTGCAATCTAGGAGCGGAAACCGGTGGAAAATATTTTAATTACACTCGAGTGAAGCTCAAGGAAAATCCAACTAAATTATACCAAGTAAGACATGTAAGTTGAAGGATATTTTTAAAATATTTTAAAATATCACTTGCCCTTGTGCTCAAGTGTTTACTGAGTTATTTTCCCATAAATAACCCAAAATAGTGTGTTTATAAAGAGCTCGCAAAGATTTATGTCTGTCTGATGATGTAAATAGTCAGCAGTTCTAGAATCTAGATTAATTATAGCTTTGCGTTTTTTAATTGGTCTAATTGGCCACACTTTACAATAGTCGGAACTTGGCACTTGAGTTCATCAAGGTCTGGGCAACTTTTCGCACCCCCTAACATGCCATAAAGCATATTAATAAAATGCATTTAATTGCTGGCCAGTAACTAAAAAATATCCAAAGTTACGAGTTACGAGGGAGCCAGGGAGCTGGGGAGCTGGGGCACATCTAATTCAATTACCGTTGGCCGCTCTCGTCTGCCAAGCGTCTCAATATAAAAACTCAATTTAATGGGTGCCAAGTTTGTTGTTCGTGTCTGTATATATCTGAGTATATATACATATATATTCCCATACCCTCGAAGGCGCAAGGTGACCGGGTATATTGCAGGATTAGTTTTGGCTAAGCTTTGGGTGATTTAATTATTTTATCAACTAATTATTTATGTATCTTATAAATGGAAAGCACTTAAATATATTGTGTAAAGCTCTTCATTAATACCTTTTTTTACCGGGTATTTAATGGTCTAAGCCGTTCCTTCTCCTCGTATATTATATATATATTTGTGTATGTACATGCGAGCGAGTGTTGGGGTCTTGAGGTCTCTGGGTCCCTTGAAAGCCTGTCAACAACAGCCAACGATGCGAGGCGAACGGCAAAGGCAGCAACAACAACACTTTTCCCGGGGAAAACTCGGTGCGAGCAACAAGAATATTGGCTGGGAAAAAGGAGGAAAACGGGCGAAAACCACGAGAGCAGAATCAGCTTAGCCTAGCTTTATTGGAAGAGCAAGGAGCAGCAGCCGCAGCAGCTGCAATATCAACAACATTAGATGCAAGCCACAGCAGGCACAGAGAGAAATATATTAGTTTTAACTATTTAACAGTTCAAACTGGGTTTAACCTTTAGGGGGATTTAAGGAGAGACTCAAATCATTTCTTAAAGTGCACAAGGTGCTGAGAAGTAAGCAAAGAACCACAAAAGGCCAAGAAGGCTGAAGTCTGAAGCCCGAAGTCTGAAACCGTGAAACCGCAGCAGAAAAATAGAAGCAACTGAAGGAAAAGGAAGCAGCCACAATAACAACGCCAGTCAGAAGCCAGAGAAGAAAAATCTTCAAGCATAGAAAGTCCTGCAGGCAGCGCGTTGAAGGCAAATCTCCATTAAAATAAGACCCATATCGGAATGGAGGACTCACAAATCCAAAGAGCTTATCAAATAAAATGTAACGGAGATATAAACAATATGTAGTATTTAAAAAATAATACTTAATACTTAAACTACCTTAAATAAAAGTTTAAGAACTTTATCCTAGGCTCTGCAATGGCCTAGAATATGGTTAAACCATGGAAATGCCTCTGCTAAATCCCAAGGACCCCTATATTTTGGCACCAAATCACTCTAAATTGGTTAAGTGAACCCGCGCCAGAAGTCAAATGAGCAAAAGTCGAACAGGAGACTGGGCAGGATACTGAGACGATGACGATGACGGAGACAGAGACTCTGACTCTGACTGAGACCAAGAGTTCGCCTTCGACTGAGACAAAGACAAAGGCAGCTGGACCAAACGACATTTCCATAGAAATTAACAGTTCATGGACCCAGTGGGGCATTATACACATATATATAGAATGTATATATATATGCGTTGGTATAATTATGCCCACTTGGCATCGATGGCTTCGATGCTTTTGATGGCATCGATGCCGGCGCTTCAATGAAGTGGAAGTGGCATCGCTGTGTCATTCGGCGGAATTTGTCACGATTACCAAACTCGATATACACTTCACTTCGGCAGGACTCGGAATCGGATTCGGATTCGGATTCGGCGACAGAGAGATTCGGGGCAGATACTGCCAAGCGGCGTAATTGATTCACTTCGATTGATTTTGGTCAGCAGCTGGGCTGCCTGTCGACTGGTTACTGACTTTTCTCGCTTTTCCACAGCTTTTCCCCGGCTTTTCCTCGCCGTTTGCCACGTACTTATGCGGCCTGCGACAAATGCTCATTACGAGACATCGGGCGAGTTAAGCCCACTGATGATGTGTCCAACACATGCACCGAGTCCGGGACCGAATCCGATCGAGTATGGGGGAAATATGGGCTTAATATTTATTAACAATGGAACATGAAAGGGAAATTAAAGGCCCTTTGTTCTGGACACTTTGAATTCCCTCTTAGGCCCTGTAATTACGCTTAATTACATATTTAAAATTCAGAATATTACCGCTATTAAAATTTCCCAACGCCTGGTATATTAATTATCTTTATGAGCCTGGAATTTTGTAGTTTAGCCTCGGGGCCTTGCCTGTGCATATTACTTGTATTTTTATTATCTGGCAGTAAACACTCCCCGAGGAGAACTAACTTAAGATTGTGAACCAAATAATTGTCCGGCTGTGTTCTGTGCTGGGAGATGTGTCCTTGCGCCGAGGAGGAAGTGCCACAAATCCCAAACGAATTCGGGAAGCATTAAAAGGTAATGAGCGAAATGATCCTATTTGTAATTAAGGCAACAGATATCTTGTTAATTTGTATGAAATATTTTAAAACATAAATAAGGAAAGGTATTTAATTAGATCTTAAATATTATATATTATCTCTTAAAAAGAGCATATGAAATTCGCCTGCCTTGGGTGTCCCTTCAATTATTATTTCAGCCTGTTCCGGCCGTCTTTGGTTTCTGGCTCATATTTATGTGACCACTGGGAGCTGTTGGCCGGGCCTTAAGTGATTTTCTGTTGCCAACTTTGGCCCAGAGCCCGCTGTTTCGGCCTTGGTCAGTCTCTTCTTTTTGGCCAGCCGTCTGCCGAGCTGCCGCTCTTTTCGATTATTGTTATTATTATTCTCGTCAGTTTCAGTTGATACTCCTGCCAGGTATTTATGGACGCACATATACAGTTGAAAACGACGACCAGGACGAGGCTACACGGTGAGGAATAATGGTAGAAGAAGTCATTTAAAATTATTAGGGAAATATAATATAATTGAAATCATTTATATTACTTTTAAATCTTAACTTAATGTTGGTAATAAGTAAAATTCTTTGAGTAAAATCAAGAAAATGAGTGTAATATTGCATTTTGTTTTTAATGATTCCCTGATGGTTCTTCAACAAACTAATAATTTATTAATATGCAAAATTGAGCTTCGAAGTGATCACATTTGTCCGATCCCTGATCCTTTTCCTCTGTGTGCAGGGCAACATTTAGTTCATTGGACGCTCTGCCCGCTGCCTGCCTGCCATTTTGATTCGTTTCTACTTGGCTGACATCTTTTTCATGTTTACTTTTGACTTAATTAGGGAGCAGGCTCCGCTGCGGCCCCCTCGTCTGGCCCGACACGTGCCCCAGACTGTAGTTCATTTCGCCCACAATTCGTGACAATATTCGAAGGTCCTCTGGCTCCATCTTGCTCTTTGTTCCGCCCTGGCCCGGGATTTTGCCGCGACTTATGAACTGAACAAGAATAATAAATGAAGCGGGCGACGCGAGTGTTCGACTGTGAAATACGCTTTGGAAAATCCACGCGAACGCCAACCGGCGGATGTCTGCACTTTTTCGGAAATGGAAATGGGATTTGCCTGCGGACAAGAGCGAGTCCATTGAATGGCCGCTCTGAGCGATATATCTGTCTGTATCTGTAGCGTAATTATGGGGTTCTCGGCTTTAATTAAAGTTCAATTTTGCGGGAACTGAGGCACTGAGACATTTCCAAGGCTGGGGAGATTTTAATATATCTTTGTATGAATAAAAACCTCTATTTAATAATTTATTATTTATATTAAATATACAATTTAATACCTCTCATATTTTATTTCAATTCAAAATGGCCTCATTCCTCTCCAGCTTACTTTGTAGTTTGCCCAACATAAACTCACAATTTATTTGAATAATATTCGAGTTAAAATCTGGCATTTTGCATCGAGGGAAGAGGGAATGGCCACCATATTTAGTCCACTTATCTCCCCAATGGAATCTTTTTGTTTCGTAAAGTTTCTTTGGGGGATTTGCTGTACTCCAATTTGTAAGGGCAATTTATAGTAAAAGTTTCGCCTGCACATCCAACAGCTTGCAGTGGATTTAGATGTTTGTGTCTTCAAGTTGGGCCTGCCACCCACTGGCAACAATAACAGGCAGCAGAGACAGAGCCGAAGGGAGAGCGGGCTAGATAAATATCTTTGCATAATTAAATCCAATTGGGCGCACAACTCGCAGCTTTTGTTTGGGCCAAGTCAATCAAAAGTTGGCCCACAGCTCAGCTGGCCAGCGGCAACAGAGAAAACAGAAAAGAAAGCGGCGAAAAAAGCATAACAAAAATGGAGTAGATATAGAATAAAAATGGGGAGCAGAGGCGCCAGCGAAGCAAGACTAATTGGCAGCCGGCGAGCGGGGCATAAACTAATTAAATCAAATTATATAGATATAGATTTAGAGATCCGCCGCAGCCATATATCTCGGCCGAGATCGTAAATCGCTTGGCACTTTGACCGCCCGCCAGGCCCTCTACTATATATACTCACCTCTCTGGACTCGGATCCCAGACATAGCTTTTGTTTATCCAAACTGCGCGTCTCCTAAAATTGATTTACCCATTGGCCATTGACGCAATAGCATTATTTGGGGAATATGTAGGAAATGGGAGAGCTGAAATAAGAGGACATTTCCCTAATTAATACCAAATATTATCTAGACTTAAAAAGCTGAGAGCCACATTTTCATATACTGCGCGAAAATTTATTCATTTATTTTACATGTGCGTTGGGGTTAAGGGTTAGCGGTTTTTTTCGGTGCACCAAACTGAAATTTCGCTCAAGGCGAGCTTAGGGATTTTCCGGGCAAGCGGATATACGATGAAAAGTGTGAGAAAAGCTGGGAAAAAACGTATACATTACGCCACGGGGAGAGACTCAAATAATTGACATTTTAATACGAGTTTCACACAACTATTTTAGCAGTTTGTTTTGAAAATAAATATATAAATCATTGTGTCATGCGAATGGGGCACATATTTACATTTCGCACAAGTTTCTGCTATTTTTTCGCCCATAAATGTCAAAAATTTCGCACTTTTGTTTGAGTTTAGCTCGGTTTGTTTGCTGCCAGTGACTTTCCGAGGGTTTTCATCGCTCTTGTTTCTATTATTCAAGCTATAGCTTCCAGCAGCAGGGTTTTCAATTACGTTCCATGCACATTTTTGCGGCCAAGTCCATATTTTCATTTTCCCCACTCGGTTTTTAGTTATTTATTGATTTTTTGCATGCGGTCTCGAATTACTTCGCAGAGTGAATTATAATTGGGTTGAAATCGGTTTAATTGAGACTAGCAGACACACAAAATATATTATATAAATCGGAGATAAAAGCGGAATGAATGCCAAGCATTCTCGTATCATCATCTCCCATCAAATGCTTGTCAAATGTGACTGACAGTCCGAGAATCGCTTTTGGCTTTCTGCTTTTCCGATTTTCGGTTTTTTGGTTTCTGTATTTTGTTTTTTGTTTTTGCTGGCCGGTAATCTTGGCTGCTGTCTGTTCGCTTGATGGACACTATTTGTTATTAAATTTTGTGGCCAGCCGAGTGACGTCCTTGATTAACAAGGCAAGAAGACATGGATTTTATTAGTCTTTATATTTAATTTAATATTAAATATTAATATTTGTCAAGTATCAGAGACTGAATAAATGTCGTTCCATTAGGCCTGATTGGCGGGATCAGTAGGTCGTTATTGTGGCTGCCTAATTTTGCGTATAATCACGGACAACTATTTCAATTTGGGCAGCCAAGTGGCTTTCCAGGACATTAAGTCCTGTCTAGAGGCTGCTCACCTCGCTCTATGCTCTACTTTCCGCATTTTCCGCATTGGAAACTCTCCCAAGTGGCCGGGCAACAATGGCGAACAAAAAAAGTGGTGAAACATTAGCGGATTTTTCGCTGGGAAAATTCATTTTTTCCCTTTTTTTCTGTTTTTTTTTTTTAACCCAGAGCAAAACCGAATCCGAGAATGTAACTGGTAAAGTTGTCAGCGGGCTTAGCGGCCACGTTTCATAACTAACCAAAAGGCCAAAAAGTTACTGGAACAAGTTTGCGGGGATTATTTCGAGTTTGGGCTTTTCTGGGGCTTTGCCAACTTTGGACTTGTTACGTATAGATTAATTGCAAGATCCCTTCATTATTGACCAAGGATTCCTTCATTATTTCGGATGATCTTTAGCTTAAATTACATTTTCCATAAGCTTTAAATTTCGTTCTCAACTTGGGCACACATGTTTTGCGGCTTGTGCCAGTGTTTTCCGCACAGCTTTCCACAGCTTGCTCTCTGCTATTTTCCTCGTTTTTCTCGGCTGTTTTTTCTGTGTTTTTCCTGCAACACTTTAGCCACTTTTCAATGGAGGCGGCAGAAGATTTCGCTCTCCCTCTCTCTCTCTCTCTGGGGGAAAACTCGTACATTTTCCACAAACATTTGGCAAATTGTTATAGAAAAAGCCCCGAACACACACGGACGCGCACTGGGGAATACACACACTGTGCTGGTAAGGATAAATTTGGTTGCGAAACTCGACTACAACATATGTTAACGACGCATTTGCCTTTGGATGTCTGCAGGATGTGCGCCTCCGCGTCCTGCACCCTGTACTGGCCAGAAAAAAACTAAGGAAAATCGGAAAAAATAAGGTTTTTAAACGGGAAATTTCTAGGATAACATGTATAAGAATAGTTTAGGAAAAGTATAAAAATACAAAAAAGGGGAATTATTTTTCGTTTGATTTTGAATGCAAATTTCCAACTCTATTAAGGGGTATATATTATGTTCAAGACTTAAGATCTTAGTTGGCTTTTTTTTTATGCACAACCTGCACGTGCTGGGTGACACACACACTACATAGACTGTAAATTCGCATTACATCAAGAGGAAGCCATGCGAACTCGGCCAAATTGAAAGGATCTCGAAGGGCTGAAGGACTTGACTGACTGACTGGCTGAGATAGATTTGTGGCAAGTAAACACAGTGAATTCCCTCTCCTTGGCCAGCAACTGACAACGGCAATTACTTGCTAAATTACTCCGTTCCTGGCTTAATAAATTCCCAGTCTCTGGTCTCTGGGAGAGATTTGCATGGCGGGCACAGCTTGAGAGGCACTTGTGGAGGAGCTCATTATATGGCTGGAATATCCCGCGAGTTCTTGGCCAGCACCCGCAGCGATTTGAGTCGGCATGACCACATTTTATTCCCTCTCCGGCTGGGGTAAATAGATAGATAAATAGATAAATAAATCTACCGAAGAAACCCTCACTTTTCCCGTCCTTTTCTAATTTCATTTTGTGGCTGAGCTGAGATTTAATATTAAAACCTGCCAAGGACTTCCGGCGTTCACCTTGGTCGAAGTAAAAATATTTTTTATCGATTTCTTAAATAAGAAGCCCTTCGAGGGGATATTTTAAGGTGGAATATATACCATTGAATATTCCTCCTTTAAGAATATTGAGAGTTCCTTAAACTTAAACCTTTAAAAAAGAATCTATCAGGTTTTTAGGTAATTTTTTCTCCCAGGTTTACGCTCTCTTAGCTCCGATCGATCTGGCTTACAATGCGTATACTTGTTTTGCCATTATTTCCCACATTCAATGCCACAGTCGCCATTTTTCGGGGGGGCGACGACGGCGGCCGCGGCCATTTGCATATTTTGCAGTTGCTCGCATAACGGCAAAAGGTAATGGCGGAGCTAAGGCCAACTTTAACAGTGTAAGTGTAATGCCGCCGGTAATGGCGCCTAGAGCTTTGCCATGTAAATGCGAGCCATTTGAAATAACGAACTGCATTCCACACGCACCCAGGGCGATACTCGTATATTTATTTAAATACGAAAAAATTCACCTGTCCTCGAGCCTCGCCCCTCGCCTCTCGCCCTTCGCCCCGGAGTTCGTTGAACCGCCCTTGGTGGCGTGGTTTTCTCTGTTTATATTTGAATCAGCATTTTCCACTTCATTTCCGGCGCAAGGAGGAGCGGATGCGGGATGGCCGCCATTTTACGGCTTAGCCGGTGGCATTCAAATTGAATTGGTAATAAAAAAAAAGAGCGAACACAACACCGAGGAGCTGCAGCAGCTGTCTAAATAATACAATTCTATTTGAATGATTCATTTGCCAGGGAAACTGCAATAGGGAATGGGGAATGAGGAGTCCGGAAAGCGAATTCATTACTGCGGCAAACTTGAATCTGAAAAGGCAGTAAACCGAGGTCCCTGAAAGATTCTGCTCGGGAATTAATCATAGTAGGTCTGATCTATCAAGATATAGAACTATCTCCGGAAATGACTCACTTTAGCCTATATTCATGATTAGCTCCGCAAGTGCGAGAGCATCTAGTTTTCAGAGCATGTAGACACTCTCCGAAATTAATCAGTTAATGCCGCATAATCTGCCACATGGCCAACGCAGAATATTTTACACAGAGAGTGCGTCCTCTCCCAAAAGGCTAAGAAGCTTTTCAGCCAAGAAGGAGGAAGATGTCATCGTCCCAATAGAGCTGCCACCTCGGAATCGCATGAATTCTCGATTCAGATTGAGATTCCGGCTGTGGCACTGGTTTTTTCCCTTTAGTATCCTGCCTTCTGGGAGGCAGGCGGAGGCCTGTCATGTCGAGGCAGACATCTAATCCTTTTTATGTGCCCCAGACACGCAAGGTGCCCCCGATGCCATTCCCTCTCCGCCTCCGCCGAGTGGTGCTGCCAATTTGTGTGTGGCGGCTTATCACTTATCTAGGCGGCTTTTCCGCGAGCACAGTTTTCCGGGAGGCGGTGGCGGTGGCGGTGGCGGTGGCTTTCCCCATTAAAGTGGAGAGCGCCAGCGATGCGTGCAGAGTGGCCGGCAAAAGTTTCTCTTCTAGGAGCGCCGCAGGTCCTTGGAAACTCGAGAGATGGAGCCGGGGGAAAATCCTCCTTAGCCAGAGGCCAGTCAGTCAGCCAGCCAGCCAGGCTTTGTTGTGGATGATGCCTTTTTATTTTAATTCCCAAATCGAAAAAGTTTTCGCTTTGGCGATTACGGCTGGGAAAACTCTAAACGCTTTAAGCGACGCTGCCGCTGCTGTAAAGGCCGTGGAAAATCGGGGGAAAGCGTATGTGAACTACTAATTCAACATGTCTGGCAAGTTTCCCTCTGGCCTTATCCGCCTTATCTCGCCAAGGAAAAGCCATGGAAATTCGGCCAAGTCTCCTATCCCCTAAACGATGCCAAATGATTAAGTCTGCAAGTTGGCGTGAAAAGAACTCGGCCGAAAGTGACATTATGTTTGTACATTCTCCCCACTCTCATTTATTATTATTTCGGTGAATTAATTATGTGACTTTTCGCCTGGCTGGTGGCTGGGAAATTTATTCATTGCAAAGAAAAATTAAAGAGCAGCCGCAAGGAAAACAAACATTACAGAAAAAAATGAAAGCCAAGAGAGAGAGAGTGTCGCCTAAATGGAAAATGGAAAATTACTTAAGCCATTCGAAGGCACACACACACACTCACACACATCCCTCTGGTGCCCGCCCCCATTTTCCCACGCTTAAGGGCCTTTCCGTTTTTTTTTTCTATTTTTTGCCCTGGTAAAAAGTACAATTAAGTTCATCCTGCCCCCCCTCCTGCCCAGCTTTTCCGCCGACATCGTTCTATTTGATCGACTTTTCTTCTCGGTTTTTCTGTTTTTCTGCATTTTTTTTTCTGTGTCATTGCTGTGGGCTTTGGGAAAACAAGTTCTGTAAACGGAAAAGTGGGCGTGGCCTGTGGCAATGGGGAAAATGGTGCGAAAATGGCATCAAAATGCTGGCAGTGCAGCCCGATTCTGACCTTGCAGCTTACATAGTTTACAATGGAGAACCGATTTTGCCAAAGGGAAAAAGAAAAACAAAGGAGAAAACGATTGAATGGCGGATAAAAGGGGCAAGAGGGTCCATTAATTACTTGAGAGCTTAAATACTCAGTTCTTTGGAGGGAAAGTGACGTAGAAACTCAGAAGAACTCGGTAGGATCGGGTTAATGTTTTGATATATTGCTTGAAACTATAGGAAGAAGAAAATCAACTGGTATTTTAGGGAATTCCCCAAAAAATGGTCCACTCTACCATCAATTACCAATGCTCCATTGATACCATTGAGGCCTGGTCCCTCCTTGTGCCCCAGGGCGCACACTATATATATTGGAAATTCATTTGGGGCCGACAGTGATGTCCTTGGGCCACGCAGGAGACAGGAGGGAGGATAAACAGGGGGCAGGAGTGAAGCAGGCGGAAGCCGAGGCATTTTAATGGCAGTTTTAGTTCCACTAATCGCTTTATGATGATGACTTGACTATGCATAAGTGTGAGCGCGTGCAGGAGAGTGTACGTGTGTACACGGAGAGAAAGGGGGCTTCATTTTCACTTGATATATATTTATTATAAAGCGGAAATGAAGCTGCTTTTCTCTAGAATTAGCCTACATTTTTAGGCCTACCATTTATATATATATTTTAATTTATTTAAGTCTAACCTACAGTTTTTTCCCAGTGCCTTTGGCTATGTGCAGGTCCCTGTAGGTGTGGGTGTTGTTTGCAAGTGAGATTCGCATCTGCGTTGTCCTAGTTAAAGTTTTCCATCATCGTCTTCTCGCCTCCTCGCCCCCTCGGCTCACGTAGTAATGGATCAAAGATGGCGGCTAATGTCTATGTGGGGGGAAGAGGCGGAAAAGCTGCCAGGGGGCGGCAATGGAAAACAGATCAGAATCAGAGCCAGAGCCAGAGCCAGAGCGTGTGTCAAAAGAAAAGCCAAGGCGAACACACTATAATTAGAGAGAGAGCCAAGCCAAGCCGAGCCGAGCCGAGCCGCCGGGCAATCGATATGCAACACCTAACTTAATTAAAAGCCGTCGCCAGCTGCCATCTGGCCATGGAGTGCCTTTAATTTGGAAGACTTAATCGCAGTTGAAACGGAGTTGCGGCAAACGAGAAGCCACTCAGTCCAAGATAGATTGGGTTAATTTCGAGGGGATTATACGCGAAGCAACCAACTTGCCTGATTAATCTCCTGAGCATACACTAAGTAATGCTGGAAATTTCTCCACTGGAACATTCCAGTACTTACCTGCTCGCAAAATTCAGTTGCGGAAATTGCTTTTCCGATTCGCTTTTCCCCTAACGAAAAAGGTTTATGGAAATGTACATATGGCTTGCCTTCAAAAATGCAAAACTTGTGAATGCAATTGGCACTTCCACAAACAAGCCAACAAGAGTAGTTGAGAGGTGCACAGAAAGAAAATATGTGTCTGAAATTAATCATAAAGTAAAGGGAAAGTGTAAATAATAATAAAATTTTTAAGCTTTTATAATTATTTAATGTTGAAGATAGATAGATAGATGTTGATGATAGAAGATAGATAGATAGATAGAAGCACAAATATAAATATCTGTAAATTATAAGTTTTTCTCTGTGAAAAACGAGGAAAACGGATGGCTGGCTGGAGTCGAGTGGAATTTCCCAGCGGATTTCCCTTCGACGAGGAGTGTGCACCGCGAAGGTTAATTAAAAGGAGCGAAGGAGTCGGCAGCAATCTATTTCCGCTTTGGTTTCGCGACTGCAGCTGATGCGTTTCCTCTTCCGTTTCATTCCGTGTTCCCTTTGACTCCGTTTCATGCCATGCCGCCTCGTTCCAATTCGCGTTGATTGGCAGCCAACAATCAATGGCAACTTGATTATTCCGTTTGGCTGTTTTCCCCTCCCTTTCCTTCTCCATTTTCCATATTCCGAGCCGATAATGCCTGCAAATCCGCGGCAAAGTAGCTGGAACTAATTTAATAATTCATTCAATTGTGTCCGAAATGCATTCTGCCAGCATTATTGATGAGCTCGGCGATTTTTAATCTAAAATAAATAAATTGCAGCGCCGGCAATGTGCATAAATTAAGTAATTTACAAATTAACATGCATTTAAATTAAATAAACCCGCTTAGCCCTATTTTTTCAGTGTTAACTTTTAAATTATTTAATTGGAAGCAAGTCGAGAAAAAAGGCTTAATTAGATATATGTCAATTTCAAATGGATTTTAATTGCTTTTGCTGCTTTTCAATTAAAATGTAAACATTTATTGTGCGGTTATTTGCTTGAATTTAAACTGCTAATCCGATCTGGCGACTTTCCCCATTTCCCAGCCGCACTTAAACGGCATTTGGTATGTAGAACATGCTGCGAGCTGAAGAAAATATGCCAATGAATGGGTTTTCTTCGGTTTTTCCTTATTTTTCCAAGAAACCAGAAGTCAGAGACAACCCCTGACCCCTTCTCCTTGGGCTTATGTGGGTCAATGTGGCCATGAAGGAAAGGCAGTGAAAAATAGCAAAAAATATGGCCAAAGTTGGACGAGTCCTACGGATTGGGAATGCGCAAAATAAAACCATTAAAAGGGGGCAGCATAAACATGACATAAACATGCGGAATGCCCTGTTATTAGTTGGCTTCTGACTGGGATCCTGCCCAGAGATGGGACCCACCAGATGAGCTCACAGAGACCCTATGATGTAAGTGATTATAAAGGGCGAATGTGACAACTTTCAGGGGGGTGGCAAAGTTAATTCCAAAAACTAAGCAATTACTGAGAACACTTTAAATTTTGAACCCTCATCCCTGGCACTTTTTGAGAGTTTCAAGGAAATTATATCAAGGGGATAAGGGTTGCCTTTTATAATATGGATATTACATATTCTGGACCTGTTCTCTATGAGAAATATTAATGATATTCCTTGGTAATAAAAATAAATATTATTTCCTTTCAACCCGTTTTATGTATCAAAGTCCACAAAAGTTTGTCCTTCTTTCTGCTGACTAGGTCTTGTCTCCCAAAAGTTTCCATACCAAAAACGGACAATTAAATTAGCTGAATCATGTATTTTATCAATAATTCAGGCAATCAAGAGAAAAATCCACAATCTATCTGCACAAATCCCCAGGAAGCACAAATCAAACAAGGAACGCTCTCTGCATAACTAAAGGAATCATAACCGATTTGAATATTGAAATATTGAGAGCCGGCTGGCTGCCTGACTGACAAATAAACAAACAGTTTGCCTTGGCAAACCTTTTAGCAAATCGAAATCGAAATCGAAATCGCTCAGACAAATGAAAGTTGGCCCCTTTGTTCGATTCCCAAAGCGGAAACATTTTGTCCCTGTTTTTCTTCTCCTTTTTTATCCTCTTTGGGAACGACCAAAGTTTGGCCAAACAAAAAAACACAGCCTTGTCCTAATTTACTCTTTACTCTCCCAAGAATCAGAACTTCCAATTGCACTTTAATTTGCTGCAGCAAAGGGGACCGTAAAATGGCTGCTTGGAAAGCGGAAAGGGAAATGGAGCTGCAGTCCATTTTTTGCTAAGAGATATCCGCTTCCGGGGGTACTTAAAAGCTTGAGAAAAGCAATTATCATTATCTTGGAATTTCTTAAAATATAGAAAGGACTAATTCTTATATTTTAATTCATTTTCTCTCCTTCCAGAACCGCAGCTTGAGCTATGTCGGCCTGGCCAGCCTCGCCTGCTAACTGAGGGCCCGGGGAAAGCTCTGGAAACTGGGAAAAGTCGCGGGAAATTCTTCCTCTCTCAACGATGGACAACCATTCGGTGTCGGCCGCCGTGCCGCAGGGCTTCGCCTCCGATTCCGACTCCAACTCCGGTTATCCGTACGACATATCCGCCACGGAGGTGCTGTACCAGTGGAGTGCCAATGCCGTGTCCGCCTCCGCCTTCGTCGCTGCATCCTCCGCCGCCTCCCGCCTCGCCCCCTCCGCCAGCCCCTCGGGCCTGCCGCCCGAAATCGCTGGCGAACCGCCCGGAATGCACATCCTTAGCCCCTCGGAGGCCGCCAACGAGACCACTCGCTTCAGCCTGCTCGACTACGGCATGGGCCTGAACATGAACATGAACATGAACCTGAACCTGGCCAACACCAGCGAGGGCTACGACGACTACTCCGCCTACCAGCAGCAGATGGCCGGAGGCGGGGGCTGCCGGCAGCTGGAGGGGAACATGAGCTACTGGAACCTCACCTGCGACTCGCCGCTGGACTATGCCCTGCCGCTGTACGGCTACTGCATGCCCTTCCTGATGATCATCACCATCATCTCGAACACGCTGATCGTGCTGGTGCTGAGCAAGAAGAGCATGGCCACGCCCACCAACTTTGTGCTGATGGGTGAGTTCTTCCTGTATTTAAATCCTAGTAAATCCATAAAAGGGAATCGTGCTACATGCAACAAATAGTACGGAATAATTCAAGGACACACACGAGCCTCCATTTCCTTGACATTCACGATGGGTCGGGACTGGGACTGGGCGCATTTTGATTTTCCCCATTCAGACGCCGCCTTTATGATTATTATTTATTTTTATTCCATGTCATTTCGTGCCTCGACATCGGCACGTCGCCCCTTTTTAGGCTTTTTCGGCTTTTTCGTCGCTTAATGTGCCACAATGTTAAATCAGGCAGAAGTTTTGCGAGATTTCAAATAGCTGCCTCCCCAAAATATATATATATATGGGGAAATGTATATAGTATCTCCTCCCACATCGCGTAATGCTGAGATATTCTAATAGCGTGTGTAATGCTAATGGCTCCGCGGAATTTGCCGCTGATTTATGAAGAAGAACTGACGAAGCTGAGTGAGTTCCTTGAGGACCAAATCCCTTGGCAGCATTCGATTTAAGTCCGCTGCAGGCTTCAGCTTTAAATTATTCCACTGTCAATGGGTTAAGAGCGCCCTCAGAGACCCCCTGCCGAATGGGGATTCCCCGCCCAAAAACGGGTGTCAAGCGCAGGCCAAGGCTAATCGGAGCAAATGACAGCGGACGCGGACGGGGCTCGACTCCTGCATCAGGCGACCGCAAACCGCTCGAGAGCAAAGCGAATTATGCACTGCGAGAGAGTTCCGAATACTTTAGGGAATTAAAGGATATGAATAAGATTTTACAGTGTATAAAATGAGGATAAATTCCTTTAACTGCTAGGAATTGATTAAGTAAATAAATAAATCAGCGGGTAACATTTATTATCTTATCAGGTTTAAGAGAAAGAAATATCTATAATTCTGATAAAGAAATAATCTGAAGATATTTTTCAAAATATATGTTTTATAGAAGTAACAGGATTCCTTGTTCAGCTTCCCAGGATTTTTGCTTGTGTAAACAACAGCAGACAGACAGCAGAGGACTGTCCTGTCCGTCCACCCAATGAGTGCACAAAGGTCAGGTCATCGGGGTGTGTAGTCAGTCACTTAAACACATTCGCTCGGTTTAAATGTCACTGGGCCAGAGCTAGAGCCAGAAAGAGCAAAGACAAAATCCGAAAACAGACAAAAGTCGATTAGTTGATAAGGATAAAAAGGATATGCCAGGCTGCCTCAGCTTAATTTGTTAGTTATGGTTTTATTTTAAGTATTTTTAAGTAAAAGTAAACTGACTCCCCATTAGGTTGGTCAATATTTGCTCCCAGCAAAGGTTAGTCAGAATCAACAGCAATTTAACTCGTTTTCCATATTGCAGTCTCTGAATAATTGATCATCGGCCCGAGAATCGATTATAAGCCCCGAAATCGGATTACACAGACAGCCAGTTGCCATCGGGCATCAGGCATCAGGCATCAGTAATGCTCAATCACACAATCAATTTGCATTGAAAATCCGATCGCCAATCATTTGCATAGCCATTACCATAATTTCTAATTCAAACTGTCCATCCGTCTCTCTCGTCTCCTTGCAGGCATGGCAATATGCGATATGCTGACGGTTATATTTCCGGCGCCGGGCCTCTGGTATATGTACACATTCGGCAATCACTATAAGCCCCTGCATCCGGTCTCCATGTGTCTGGCATACAGTATCTTCAATGAGGTAAGTCCACATCCATCTACTCTTTACACTTGGAAATATTGCTATTAACTTTGAAAGGATGCCCCGAAAACATTTCCCAGGAATCTCAATTATTATTTTTAAGTCGGCAAAGATTTCCAGAATTATTTGCGGAATTCACCCGACCTCTTCTTCGGGTAAATTCATTTATGTTTCAACGCTGAGTGTGGCTGTGTCTTCTTGCCACAAACTAATTGCCAGGGCTGGCCAAGGAGGGGCGGAAAAACTGTTTATTTTGGCTTCTGGCCACGTTTCCAGCCAGCTTCCCCCAAAGACGCCAACGCCGACGCCGACGCTCGACGCTCATTGACCTAAATAAAATGCTTGGCTGGAAGCGTTGAGCCGGGGACTCCCCAACTCGCCTTTGTCTTCTCCGTCTGATGTATGATGCTTTGTTTTGGGCCCCCCGTCGCGTTATCGTTATCGTTATCGTTATCGCATTTGATGCCACGTTACACTCGCGCTCTCAGTCCCCATTTTCCCCGATTTTCCCTTTGTGAGTGTCATTTCTGTCAGCATAATGAAAGAATGGCACTTGCCACTTGCCACCTGCTCCGCGGAGGAGGCGGAGATCCACATCCACATCCACATTCAGCCATTCACAACACTTATTCATTCGAGAGCGCTTTTCCACCATTACCATGCAAACTCCGAGCTTTTCGCTTTTCCCCCTTGCACGTTTGCCTTGATTAATCAACATTTTCAATTTATGGCACTCGAAGGGCGCAGATCGGGGTGGCAAAAGCAAAACTGTTTACTCACTTCAGCGGAGTAGTGTCAAGCTGATAAAATGCCCCATTCCCAGATCCCAGCGCCCAGCTACCGGGCATAGTGGTTCACTCCCAAGTCAACCCATTTTCACACCATTTCCATTAGCAATTACTTTTTCCGAATCTTGGAAAGGAAAGGAAAAGGGGAAACACCCCTTAAGGAAATTGCTTATTGTAATTATTTTTCCTTAAAAATCTACCATCATTTCCTGGCTACAGATATTTTTCCTGCTTTGAGAATTCTCGCAGGACTTTGCCCCACTGTGCCGGCTTGTTGTGGCTGCTGCTGTTGCTACGTGCTGTTAGTGGACTCTCAGGGGATTTGTACCAGCTAAATTCCATGCTGGGCTCAATGTCTGGAGGTCTAGATGGATTCCGGCAGGGAGTGGGCACAGCCCGAGATTGACTGGGTGGCAATGGGTGGATATAGGAGGGAGTGAAGGGATGCGAGGTCCTTTGACTATCTCTGCGTATGACTGCCATAAAATTCAACTCACATCCTGTGTGACGGCGGCACTCCTCTCGTTTCGGTAATAACCGCCAGGCGGCCATTGCAGCCTCAAAGTTGAAGATTTCGTTTCATTTCTTTGGAATTTATATGCTCCGGCAGCACGTTCCACGCTCCGCTTTCAAGCCGACTTACTATGGCGCATAATGGCCATGTTAATGTAACCAGAGGCGGGGGTCCACCATTTCCAACCATTTCATTGTAAAGTATCCATCCAGGCCGGGCTTATCCATCCGTGTCCGTGTCCATGTCCGTGCCGAGTAATTGCAGCAGAGCAGCCGAGCAGCCGAGCAGCCAGCGCAGACACATAAACCGGATTAGGCCACAGATTGTGCATTATACGGCCAAGCCTAGCCAAGCCCAGCCCAATGTCAAACACACATCTGCCGAAAGCCACCTCCATCTGCGCCTCCTCCTCAGCCACCTACACATCCCTTCCAGAGTGCCTTCGACTGTCTGCCGCAGGAGCCGCACTCATTACGGTCCATAAATGGAGCAGACACCTGTCCGGGCTCTCTCCAGCTTTCAACCGGAGCCGCGCCTGCAAATGGCCATTCACACAGCGAAAAAATTCAGTCTCTTTATTTAAAATTAAGTTAAGGAAAATAAATTATAACAAATGACATATTACTAATGCAATGGTTATGCAAACATTTTCAAACTTTGTATCACTTAGCTCACTCAAAGTTTTCTGTCTGTGTAACCAATGCCACTTGCCAGACTCATGACTCGAAGCTAATGCAGTTTGAAGACCGCAAATCTGATTTGGCAGACAGGTTAAGGAATGACTTCTCAGGGCCTTTGGGGCCATTAAAAGAATATATAAATATATATATATATATATATCTAGCTTTTTCCAGCGTTATGCAAGTTAAAGTATTTATATATCTCATTCGATTTGCGGAGTTCGCCAGGGAAATGTTTGCCACAGAAATCATTTGTGAAAGGGCAAGGCCAGAGAAAGCGTAGAAACCTTTAAGGAATTTTGAGTTAAAATTCAATAACTAAATTTATATAATATCATATTAATATAAGCTAACTTATATCTAAGAGTAGGTAATATTCCCTTTAACCACTAAACCAATTGCCAAGGAAAATAAATAATATTCGTGCGACTTTACCAACCATAGCAAAACGTATTTAATATATATATATATAGTATATGTAATGTACGAGCAACTGTCTCGCTACATTCTCACTTATTTTACAACCCCGAAAGTATGCTTAAGGCCCGTGCTCTTATGCTCGTGATAATCCCAAAGACAAGCCCACATTCCCCCGAATAAGAATAAGTATATAGTATATATTTGACTAACGATTCTCTCGCTCTTTGCTTGCAGATTATGCCAGCCATGTGCCACACCATCTCCGTTTGGCTAACTCTGGCCCTCGCCGTGCAAAGGTAAATATGCAATTAGGCCAATAAAAGTGAGCCCGACTCACACGCCTTTCCCAGGTTGCCCTGGCTGAGATGTAACTGAATGGAGTGACTGCCCGACTGACTGACAAAGTGACTTGCCGACTGACTCGTTGACTTGTCAATGGCGGCAATAAATCAGTTTTTGTGGTAAAAATAAAATGTCAATGCCTGCCTGGGGCAGGGAAGTCGAGGCAAACAAATGGGCTCACCTTGGCGCAGTCAACGCTGCGTATGAGCAATGCGTATGAGCGATGCGAGTTATTCCAAGACAATCAATCGATTGATAAGCCCAAACTCTTTAAAATCAAATTGGCCCGCCACTGAGGCCATAAATAAAGACCACTAATGCACAGACAGCCTGTAAATATTTTATGGAACAAAGGGAAAACAATAAACTAATTTCGAATAGGCAACATAAATTTCAAGCCCGAGGACCTTCTTTCTTCCACTCGAAAGTCGGCTCGGCCAACGCATTGTTCTATTAACTCATGTGTGGCATCATAAATTTTACAGCTTTGCAAATAAATTTGCCGAGTGGAGAGGCGGCGCAAAAAATGTTCTATGAGAATAGTCATAAATATTTGCGCCATTATGCGACTTTGGGGCTGGGACTTTTCAAGTGGTTTGAGCGGTTTCCCGAGGCAGGAGGCTGCACCACCAAAATAGCTAAATAATGTATATAAAACGCAGAACGGGGAACGGGGTATTCCCCCGGCCAGGACGCTCTCTAAAATGCGTTGAAAATTGCCCGAGGACAAATAGCGCGATAAAAACATTCAGCGTTTATTGTTATTATTTTGTTGTTGCTGCCGCCTCGGCTGCCGTTGTCAACTTATTGTATTTCAAGTGTTTTTATGGCCCTTCGTGATGGGCAGATGAGGGAGGGGGAAGTGGACATGGAACTGGGTCGCATAATGCCCTGAATGAACTGCCTGAGTGAGTGACGACGCTGCTCTCCATAAAAATTTCATATTGCAAAAAGTATTATATAAATAAATACATGTCCGTAGGTAGAGCATTGGCACACTTTTAAAGTGTCTCTAAAAACCCATTCGAGGCCCTATAAATATTTAATGTCTTCCCTGTTAGTTGTGTGATTGAAATTAGGTTTGGGGATGGGGCAGCCACCTCTCAGTTAATATTAATAAGCCGGATAAGGTGTGTTTTTTTTTGTAAGCTGCTAAATAATTGTATTTAACTGGGAAGTGCCTTAACCCTCTCGAAACCACTCAGCTAGCAAAGTAATTCCACTAAAAGGGGTAACAGGACTACAAGGGATGATACTGGCCTTTGTTCTGTGTTCGCTTAGAAAGCCTTATCATTTACATAACTTGTCCATCTATTTGGCATATCCTTCAGGAATCTCTGCCTGATTGATTTATTGTGTCGTTTATTTTGGCCCTAACCCTTCCCGGTTTGAGGGTGGTTTCCCTTTGGAACAAATTAACTAAATTGTTAAGATGACAAGGAAAATGAGAGGGAGAAATGTTATTCATTTATTAATATCAATTCCATTTAGGACTAAACGGCTGGCAATCGTTTTTAGTCCTTGGTCCTGGTCCTGGGTTGCTGTTTTCGATTTCGTTAATATCGCTGTTGCCGCTTTCAACTTTAATGAAATCCCCGCTTGACAAAGGTTCAATGAAAGATTGATTGAAAAACATTTTCAAGTGCCAGCGCCCATAATTATGCGCATAAATTAGGCCATCAGGCGGAGGTCCTTGAAGCCAGGACGAAGCCAGCATCAGCATCAAAGGTCGTCGCTCGCAGTTCGCTTCGAAAATTGGCCCAAGCTGAATTTTTCCACAACTATAAGTCGGGAAACTTTTCCCCGCGAGCGGGAAATCTCCCCAGGAAACGAAAGGAATTATTATTATGATTTCTCGAACGCAGGTTGGGTTGGGTTGGCTTTGACATGGAGGAGAACCCCTGACAAATTACTCAAATTATGAAATTATAAAGCGGCAACTTGATTAGCTTTTCCTTTGATTGCCTTCGCGGAATTCCATCTGGCGAGGAAGGCAGGAAGCGGGGCTGAAATTTAGGATTTGCCAAATTCGTTGTCACCACATTGCGATCGTAAATTCTCACCTGGGGAAATTGGCTTATCTCCGACCCCGTCACCGACTCCGGCCGTAAAATAAAATTATATTAGGCAGAGGCTCGTTACGGGGAGGAAGGAGGAAGGAGGCTTAGGGCCCTGACAGGAGCTCAGGGGTTGGCTTTGAACCAAAACCCATTACAGATGAAGTCCAAATAAAATACCGATCGCCTCCATTACCTCCATTACATTTACACTTAAATTTTTAAATTTTTTTTCAGGTACATCTACGTGTGCCACGCCCCCATGGCCAGGACCTGGTGCACGATGCCGCGGGTGAAGCGCTGCACGGCGTACATCGCCCTGCTGGCGTTCCTGCACCAGCTGCCGAGGTTCTTCGACAGGACGTACATGCCCATGGAGATCGAGTGGAACGGGGAGGAGACGGAGGTGTGCCACCTGGAGACGTCGCTGTGGGTGCACGAGTACATCGGCGTGGACCTGTACTACACCAGCTACTACCTGTTCCGCGTGCTGTTCGTCCACCTGCTGCCCTGCATCATCCTGGTGACGCTGAACATCCTGCTGTTCGCGGCGATGCGGCAGGCGCAGGAGCGGCGCAAGCTGCTCTTCCGGGAGAACCGGAAGAAGGAGTGCAAGAAGCTGCGCGAGAGCAACTGCACCACCCTCATGCTGATCGTGGTCGTCTCGGTGTTCCTGCTGGCCGAGATACCCATTGCCGTGGTCACCGTCATGCACATTGTGAGCTCGCTGATCATCGAGTTCCTCGACTACGGCCTGGCCAACATCTGCATCCTGCTGACCAACTTCTTCCTGGTGGTCAGCTACCCGATTAACTTTGGCATCTACTGCGGCATGTCGCGCCAGTTCAGGGAGACCTTCAAGGAGATCTTCCTGGGGCGGCTGGTGGCCAAGAAGGACAGCTCCACCAAGTACTCCATTGTGAACGGAGCCCGCACCTGCACCAACACCAACGAGACGGTCCTCTAGTAATTGGTGCTGTTGGTGCCGCGGCGTGGCAGCAGCGACCACCGGCGCACCACCTGCACCACCTGCACCACCACCACTGTGGGTTCTAGTGGAGCCACCACCACCACCCTCACCATCTCTACCAGTGGCGGAGGCAGCGGGCCGCAGCACCAGCAGCGACGTGTCAGCACCATGGACGTCATCGCCGAGGAGAGGAATGTCTAAGTAACTCCAATCCCACAGCCCCCTTTCCGATTTCTCTTTTCGATTTTGGTGGATTCGGAAGCGAGAGTCCCGCACCTTAAGTCCTCCAAAGTAAGGTCCAGAATTGTCCTGTTCCGTGTCCACCAAACCATAAGGGGAGGATTCGCCAACGGGGCTGAGCCACCAGGTTTCAAGAGGGTCAGACCTCCTTGGACAGGATCAGTTTCTGATGTTTCGAGAGCCCAGATAAATAATGCATTCAGTCTGATTTCATGAATTAATAGTAATTAAACTAAAGAGCGGATAATGCCAATAAGGAACTCTATATATGTATCGATACACGTTGTATGTTGATGTCTTTATCATAATATTCCCCCTAAATGCTAATAAACGTTTTTTTCGCCGGGAAAGTGATTGGAAACCGCGTAATTTAAAACAATAAAAAATATATTACAGCAAGTAGGCTAAGTCCCCGAATAAACGAATACTTACAGGAAACGCAAGAGTTACAACTATCAGAAGTATCAAGTAATCAATAACGCTAGACCTAAGGAACTTTGAAACGAGGCTTAAGTAAAAACGTTTATTTTTGGTGTGTAAAATATTTTTGTAATTCGATCAACCAACGCGGAATTTGTTTAAGTGTAGCTAGACCTAGGATCGACCGAGCATTTAAATTCGTAAACCTTTCGAGCCCCAGCGTTTACCAATTTAAATGCGATGAAGAAACATATATAAAGTAACAAATAAATAAATACATAAATATAATCATAACGAATTTCAAGTTGCATTCTACCATTTTTTTACTAGCCTAAGGTTACTAAGATTCAATGTTGATATGTGTACGCATTAAGATACGATTACCATTGCAGTTGCCAGTTTAAATGTTCTCAGTGTACACACAGCAAACTACGACTAAAACTAAGCAGCATAACAACTAATACGAGTCTACAACTATTACTACACGCATATAACTAAGAGTTGTCTGTCTGAATGGAATGTGTTAACTATTTATATTATATTTACATCAACTTAGTGACGACAGCGGCTGCGTTTCGATTTCTGATTTTGTACATAGTTCGACGGTGCATCCAGTTACGAATAAATAAATAAACTAATTAAATGTCACACTGCCTGGCCTGGCTGGCCTCTATTGCGTTTTTTTATATTTTCAGCTTAGGAAACTTGACGGAAAAATAATCTTATCAGTTCTCAGTGATTGGGGGAAAAAGTGGGGGATCCCATTTATTTATTTATTTTGTATTCTAAAAAGGATTCTTTCTTTTCTAATTTTCATATATTTTAGGGATATCTTAGCTAAAAGAAACATTATTTTGTAAATTTGTTTGGGACAGTCAAAGGTTTTTCTGAAGGTCTCGAAGTTGGCGAAGTTGGATTAGGAAATGAAACTAATCTGTGCTCAGTAAGCAGTAAGCAGGGAACAAGTGGGAGATCCCATCATAGCTTCCTAGTTATTTCTATTGTATTCTAAAATACATATTCCATGTATAAATATTATATATATTTTGTTTTATTATTTTTTAAACTTATTTAAGGGATATCCGAGCTACAAAAAGCCATATTTAATACAGGCGACACTGCAATTTCTTCCACTTATTTGTTTTATTTTCTAAAATATATATTTCATATTTGTAAATATTAATATTATATATTTTTTTGATTATTTATTAAACATATTTAAGGGATATCCGAGCAACAATAAACCACTGCAATTTCTTCCCAGTTATTCCGTATACATTCTAAAATACATATTTCATGTATAAATATAAAATATATTTTGTTTTATTATTTTTTAAACATATTTAAGGTATATCCGAGCTACAAAAACCCATATTTAATACAAGCGACACTGCAATTTCTTCCCAGTTATTCCTTATACATTCTAAAATACATATTCCATGTATAAATATTAAATATATTTTTTATTATAATTTTTTAAACATTTTTAAGGGATATCAGAGCTACAAAAACCCATATTCAATACAGGCGACACTGCAATTTCTTGTGAGTCTTCTTGGGGCAGTCAAAGGCCTCTTGGAAGGGCTGGAAGCTGGCCACCGCATCGTTGACCCTGCGGCTGTCGGAGCCGTGATCGTCGTTGTCCTGCGACGTGTCCTTGTCCGAGCAGAAGAACTGGGCAAAGTTCAGGAAGAACTGCTGCCTGGGAAGGCTCCAGGTCGTGCTCGGCTCCTGATCCCACCTGCGATCCCCCTCGACTGCGTCAAAGTACGCCGAGTAGGCCAGCTCCAGGCCATTGAAGTCCGCGAACTTCTCGTCCAGCTGCCGCTGGCCAAAGCGCCACCGAAGGCAGCGCTCCTGCTGCCGGAAGCGCCTGAGCCGCAGCAGGTCCCGGCCCAGGCTCAGGTGGTAGTGGCCCCGCGAGTCCACCGGGGCGGCGTCGGGGGTGAAGCCGTGCGAGAGCTCGTGCCCGAGGATGAAGCCCAGCGAGCTGTAGGTGAGCAGCTCCGACTGACCTGGGGTGTAGAGCGGCGGGCCCAGCAGGGAGAGCGGCACCACCAGCGTGTTCGTGCTTAGCAGGTAGAAGGGCGAGCCGAAGCTCCCGAAGCCGTGCACCTGGACGGGCAGCGGCTGGCGCCGCTTGGGGGGCAGTGGCATCCCCACCCCCAAGGTGTCCAGCCAGCGGGGGGCAGTGGACTGGCGCAGGGCGGCCAGCAGGCTGCCAAAGTAGTCGCTGGCGTTCAGCTGCAGCTCCCGGTAGTGGTGCTCGAGCCGTCGCTCCAGGGAGTGGACCGAGCCGGAGCGCGGCAGGACACTCAGGCGCAGGCTCATGTGCTCCAGCTTCGAGAGCAGGAACTTCAGGCTGTGCCTGCCGAAGGCGTTCCGGTTGGCCCTCAGCTTCTGGCCGAAGCGGTGCTTGAGCGTCCGGAAGATGTCCTGCAGGACGGGCTCCTCCGGCAGGCGGGGCTGGTCCTGCTCCAGCAGCCAGACCGAGGGATGGCTGAGCAGCTGACGGCACTGCTCGGCGCACTCGCTGCGGCCCACATGCCAGGCCTTGGCCTGGCCTCCTCCTCCTGCCAGTCTCAGTCTGATCAGGATGTAGGGTATCAGAAAGGGCGGCGTCTTGGCCGCCAGCAGCGTGGTCATCCGTCGGATGTGCCTCAGGCTGGGCGCTGATCTTCGCCAGGGCAGCATCCAGTAGGCGGGCGTGTGCCCATCGTCGAGACTTTGGAGGAAGATGTCGTCCTCCCTGTCGTCCTCCCGCATCATGTCCCTCTCCAACTGGCTCAGCTCCCGCCAGAAGCTCTCCCTGCCAGGCCGGCCCCTTGCTGGCACTTGAAGCCACAGTTGCTCGAACTGAGGCCACTCCAAGGGCTTCCTCTTGGTCTCGCTGGGATCCCACTCCGAATCGTTGCGCAGGAGCAGCTGCAGCCAGATGTCCTCCATCTTGTCGCCGCCCATCTCCACCAGCACCTCGAGCCGGAAGGCGGCAGTCATGGCCACGGTCAGCTCGTCGTTCCCCAGCTCCTCGTTGTCCGAGATCAGCCGCTCGAGGAAGGCCAGCACCTGGGGCATGTCCAGGCTGCGGCGACAGGAGGCGTAGTAGTCGCGGGGCAGCTGCAGGAAGCGGGCCTCCTGGGTAGAGCCAGATCCTGGGACCCGCTCTCTGTCTCTGTCCAGCAGCGTGGCCAGCCGCTCGTGGTAGTTGTAGTCCAGCTGGTCCAGCAGACTCCTGTAGGGATCCGACTCGTGGACAGCCGACCAGTTGCCGCAGGCGTGGGCATAAAAGTCCTTACAGGGACTAATCTTCCGGTTCAGATTCCGGCTTACATGTTCCGGCAGTCCCTCGTAATCCTTGCTCCTGGCTTGGACTTGGGCCAGGACCAGGGCCAAAAGCAGCAGGCGCAGGTCGAAACGCATGGCGAGAGTCGCGTCGCTAAACTAAAGCTGAGATCGGCTGAGAAATAGCTACTAGTCGGGGGTTATCTCTCCGGATCGAAGTCAGCCCGGGAAAGCCCTCGCCGCGACTGATCGGGTAAGAGATTACGGCGACCTTTTTCTCTCTAATATTTGTATATATATTTTTTTGCACTGGCAGAAATCATCATTAACATAATTTACAGGATGCTTTATTCTGATTTATTTCCTTCAGTAATTCCATCACAGTTATGAGCTCTCCCTTCTCTTCTTCCCATTTTGTGATTTCATAAAGTTGAGAGCTGCAAAAAACACTTTGCATTTTGCATTTGCAAAACTGCAAACTTTTCGCACTGCACACATGGAAAATGAAACTTTTGCCGGGGTCAGGGGGGGGGGATGCAAATAAGGATGCGACACTTTTCCATTCATATTTAATGCACTTTGGCCAAAAGCGTTGGCCCCGGCCAACTCAGGCCGGTTAAGTGCTCAAATATTTGGTGGAAAATCCGGGCAGAGGCAACACTGCACTTGAGAGCTTTCATCAAAGTCAGGGGGACTTTCGGGTGAAAGTTTTCCAGGTTTTTCCCAAACCCACACACCCCATAAAATAATGTGGAAGGAATTTACAATTTTAAGCCTTTGCCGGTGCCGGACCCCAAATGCCACACAAGCCTCATTTATTTCACTCAAAATTGATTGACGCCTTCCACAAGGAGAAAAAGGACCCACTGATGGACAGGCATAATGCTCCAGTGGTGCCTCGGTGGGAGGGAAACTAATTCCTTTGCTGGTAAAACTTTATTTTAAAAAGGTATTAAGCTAAGGCATTAAATGGGGATTAAAATGAATGAAGGAAAATATTATGCTGTAAAATAAATTAAATATGTAAAATATAAATAAATATAAATATATAAAATATAAAAAATCCACTCTCTCCTTATTTAGGCCCCACTGTAGCCGGTACGTGTGTGTATCGGACCGAACATCAACACGGAGACAATGAGAGGGCAGCAGCAGATAATCAATCAGAGAGCTGCTTATTGGCTTTTCAAAATGCGTCTAACAAAATAAATAAAAGTCAAAGCGACAATGTGGCATGTTGTGTGCCCCACATCAACCTCCGCTTCTGGCCAAAACACAACACGGCTACAGAGCCAACAACAATCCCATTCGAGCTCCGAAGACACAGAGGCCTGTGCTGCTGGCCTGACCTAATGCCAATTTAATGCTGCGTGTGGCTTATGTCTGTCTATGGTCCCCGTTCCCTCCCCGTTCCAAGGATCTCCCATCTCCCCATTATCCTGGCCGAGTTCGTGCGTGTGTGTGTGCGATGGAGTAAGCTCTCCGTATCGATAGACATATATAATCAAAGGCAATTAGGTTTTTCAGCCGGCATGTTGCCTTTGCTCGCTAATTAATTTTCAATAGAATTTATGCACACCCGCAAAGGAGCAGCCATAAACCAGCACACACATTGATTAGTTTGCTCAGCGATGGGAACAAGGAAGCGGAAATAGAGGAGATGCTGTGGTCCTGGCAAATCTAGGGAAGAAATTAAGCAGTTAGGCTTTAAATATCATATATCAAAGGCTGTTTGAAGGATAAAGAGTGCAATTATTAAATATATAAAGATTAATGGAAAATATTTAAATCTATATTTAGTTTTCTCTTGATTTGCATACTAAGAACTTACCTTAATAGATTTCTGGGAATTATTTTATTATTAATTTTCTCCTGATTTATATACTAAAAAGGGTAATAATTCCACAACCTACCTAAATAGCTTTCTAGTTACCTTTTCTATAGATGATTTCTAACCTTTTCTAGTATCAATTAAATGCAACTCACGTAGCCCCCTTCTGCTTCGATTAATTATCCAACGTAGCCCCAATGTTTTGATGTCCAGATGCAATTTAATTGACCACGAATTCCAGATGCTTGCGGCCAGATGCCAGGGAAAACCGCAGAGTGTCACTCGATTTGCAATTAATAGTTGTCTGAGTTCCGGAATTGCGCCTGGAATTCCTACCGCAACTATAATGGCAACTATTCATTATACCTGCCAGTTGGGCTAGTGATTTCGCTGTAATAACTCTCTGAAGTAAGCCCTTAAAATATGAAGAGGTCTCAAATCCATATTGCTTCGCTCTTGGCCTTGGCCAAGAGTATTTCCCAAATGGGGCGACAGGCTTTTAATTTAAATAAATGCGGCTTGTTAATGTTCCCAGCTACTGCCATTTTTATTCGAAGCGGAGCCACGCACATTTGTCAGCGGTTTGTCTGAGCATTTTTGGGTTTTCGGGTTTTATGTTTAATTGCGGACAAAATTTGCCATTTGCCCTGCCATTTTAGGCAGTTCGTTCGCTTTAGTTTATGTCTCGTAATTTCGTTATTTCCTCTGAAGGCCACTTTTGGCCCACAAAATTGGCGAATGGCCAAAATAAAGTTTCCACCATTATTGCAGTAACAAAGGAGAAGGTCCTTAATTTGAAAACCAGGCTTAAAGGGAACTGTGTAATCAATAATTTGAAAATATTCCTCTTTAAAATCCAGTTACCTTTTCTCATTCTCAAATTAATTTCACGCCTTTCTGGCCATTGGCCATTGAATAATTTCGCAGGTGCATCGCGGCCATAACTGCCGGTCATCTATCATCTTTAAATAGTCCGGCCATGACAATCCGAGTGTCAAGTAATGACTTGGCACAAAGCCAGATCCCGATCCCCATCCACAAGCTCCTTTGGCGAGGAGCGAGCCCAGTTCACGTGTGGCAGTCCAAGTGGCAAATTATGGCCCACACTTTTGGGGGTTCATAAATTAAGGACTCCATTCACAAAGACACGCAGAGAAAAGCCTACAATAATATTTAATATATTTAATTATTTATAAAGTAATTACAAATAACTAAAGTAAAAGAGAAAATAATATAAATTTCAGGTAAATAACTTTCTGCCAGTGCATACAGTTTTTTCTGGGGGTGAATGTCTCTGAATATGTTGGCTTTTTTGGTCAGTCATTAGCCCGACCAGGACATTCCCAACATCCACCACCATATATACACAATATATGCATATTTCGGGACCCTATATGGCATTCCTCACGCAAGGGCATCGCGGCGGCGCTTGTCACGAACCCACAATCAAAAGGTGTTTCTAATTTATGAATCAACGCAATTAGCTTTAATAACCCCGCCCGTGTCCAAATTAGCTGGACATATGTGGGCGTTGACATTCGGCATTCACCATTTGGCACTCATTCGCATTCATTAAGTTGAATCGGAATGACAAACGCTTTCGCCGGCGGCCAGAATGTTCAACAGATGGAGATGATTGTCATAAATTTCGAGGAGCCAATAAAAGGAATCGAAGGGGAGTGAGTACATATATTGTGTGTATAAATAAAGGAGCAGGAAACATTGGATAAACTAGCTGGAAATGCGAGACTACAATTAATTACGAGTCCCTAAATTATTGCAACTTGCTTTTGATTCAATATATATTTATTTATTTCTCTGTACCGCCAGAACTTTTCATTAACCCGGAAGATGTTGTATCTTTTAGCCATTGTAATCGAAGCCACAGCAAAGCCAGGGCCATGGCAACCATTGGCAGACTCTCGACCGCAGCTGGATTTGTTTGATTTGAATTTGGTTTGATTAAGGGCGTCGAGGCGTTTTAATTAAAGACGCCAGGACGAACGAGCCAACAAACCGGCGAACAAACAAAACAACAGGCCGGAAAGTTTCGGGAAAGAGGGGGTAAAGTTACGAGCATTCGAGTGAAGTTCGCGACAAGTTCGAGTTGATGGTGATGACTGTGACTGTAAGCTGGCAGTAATTTGGCCAGAAACTTTGGCCCAAGCACAGTGGCAGTGCTCTTAACGGAGTTTTCACCACTAAATTTCCCTTAAAATTAAATAATTAAATAACTTTAACATACAAATGAGCTTGAGACATATAAAAACAATTTTAAATTAAATGTTCCCCTTATTTAGTGGCCACTTTCAGCTGCTTACAGCCCAGTGTGCCACGCTGCGTATGCGTAATGTGTGTAATTCAATGAACTTTCTGCTCGAAATGAAAACTAAAACCTTATAAAGATGTGTGAGTGCGAGTGAGTCTGCCAGGCAACTTGAATATGCAATTTGAGTCAATTTGGGCCTCCATCTATCAATTAATTAGTGCTCCCTGGAAAGTTAGAACGAGGCCGAGGCCGAGGGCGAGGGCTTCGAGGAAAAGTGTATTCCAAATAATAATGAACTCGGCAATTGTAATTTGAGTTGTTATTACTTTGCCTGCTTCAATGTCGTCCTTGTCCCTGTCGTTGTCGTTGTCTGGGCAATACATGTAAAAAACAAACTGCTAAATTACAGTGGTCATTAGCGGGGATTTTCCTTTCGCTTTCCAGGCTCAAAAGGACATTGAACATTTAATGATACCTGGAATCTAGAAGAAATAGAAACGCGGAATCGAGACAAGAGACTGACATGCAAAAGCAAAAGTTGAAGGCAAGTTGAAGCTACTATCTGAGAAATTCCAAGGAACTCTGTTCAAAGAAATATGCAGCTTATTGAGCTTGTTGGTAAAAAAAAATTTGCTCTATAAACCTTTGTCAGAGTTCAATAATGTATATAATAATATTTTAAGCTTTAAAATACTTTATTGGTTTCAACGAATGCTCTTTCGAGAAGAATCCTTTACCTATTCCTTTCTTCCAAGAGAGACAACTACGAGTTTTTAGGGTTTTATGATTTATTTTAAGTTGATTGCACAATTTTTTATTGCAGGAATTGGGTTAGAAAAAAAAAGGGGAAGCAATGTGCACTGGGGGATACAAGTGTAGGATCCTCGGATAGACCAGGACTCTTAGGCCGACCTGGCAGTGGTAGTGCTGGGAGTGGTGGTCCTGCGGGTGGTGGTCCTGCGAGTGGTGGTCCTGCGGGTGGTGTTCCTGCGGGGCAGCTTGAGGCATTCCTCGGGCTTGTCGCCCAGCTGTCGCTCACCGCAACGCCTCTTGTCCGTGCGACGCCAGTCTGTGGAAAAATATAAAAAAGGGGTTTTAAAAGGAGCTTAAAAGGTGGCAGAAAAAAAGGACTAGCACTCACTGTTCCTGGGCAGGCTGTGGCAGTTCTGGTTGCGCAGCTGGCAGTTGTTCGAGAGCACCTTGCACTGCCTCTTGTCGCGGCTCCTCACGCAGATGTGCTGGGTCGGCGGCGATCGCTTGCAGACCACGGGCCTGCGAGGACATTGCTGGTAGCAAGGACGCCTGTTCGCGGCCCCCAGGCCGCGCACATCCTTGCACTCAATATCGCGGGTGTGTCGGACTCCCAGGGGATTCCCACGCCGGTTGGCCACGATCAGGTCGCAAATGTTCGAGAACCGCTGGCAGTCGCCGGCCGGAGTCCGTCCACAGACCCGCGGACTGTTCCTGGCACAAACCGGAGGCACAGGACATATCCTTGGAGCAATGGTGATCACCGAACGCCTAGTGGTCGTCGGTCGTGGCTGGGTGGTGCCAGAGACCAGAACCACGGCCAGGAGGAGGGCGGACAGGCCTGTAGAGAGATTTTATAAAGGTAATTTATGTTACTTAAAATTTTCTTCTATTTTTTAGGAGATATTTCCTAAAAAAAAAGGATATTCATGTTATTTTTACCAAAAATCAGTTGGTAGCTGCGCATTTTGCTGGGTTGCTGATTGCTTGTTGTTCTCAAGAGTTGGAAGTTGAAGTAGCTTCTGATAATCTTCTGGGCCGAGACCTTAACTATTTATACCACCAATCGCAGTGGAGAAACAATTACCTGGAAGCGAATGCAGATCAATTATGGACTGGCACGCGTTTATGTCGGCTTTTGTTTTATTCAAGAGCCATTGACCCCTCAGCTGCTAAACAATTAATCTGGAAGAACTCGAAGTTGAGAACTCTTCAGTCTGCTGTCAAGGGATTACAATAAAGTAACTCCGCTTTTAGGTAATGATTTAATATTTATTTTAAATATATGTATGTATTTAAAAATTGGTCATTGGTTTAATGGGAAATAAAATAATCAAACTGAAGTCCAGCCATGTTAGCGGGCTCACCTGGCGTATGCGTGATTTAGTCAGCTATTAGAGCTCGCTTAAAATACTTCATATAAGTGTATCGACTTATTAATGAGGGAAATATATAAATTTTAATGTTTATTACATTCACCTGAGAATATCTCTCAGTAATAATGTAATAAACATTAAAATGTATATATTTCTCTGATTAATAACAGCATTCATATATTTTCGAGCTACAATATTTTCCAGACCTTTCTGCAGCTTTTGCTCTGATAAATCACAATAACCATTCATTCATTCACAAAAGCCAAGAACAGATGGCAACCTTAGGGGAAAAAATCTGGGACAACCTGTGGCACCTATAAATACCCAACTAACCGATCGGAAAGGTATCAATCAACCCCCAGCAGTTGAAACAACACCAGAAACATGACCAAGTTCAGCCTAGTTCTCCTGCTCGTTGTCCTGGCCATCGCCTCCAGCCAAGCCGATGGCGACCGTCGTCCCTGCCCCGGCCGCTGCAACCAGCTCTCGCCCGGCGGCAAGAGCGTGTGCATCCGGAACAAGGCGACCAACACCTGCACCAAGCTGCGCGCCTGCCGCCTCCGGGAGAAGAACTGCCGCCGGCGGGACAATGGGCTGGAGCCCATCCGGGAGACCTGTGTGACCAGGTGCCGCAACATCCTGGGCACCAGCGGCGTGGGCCAGTGTGCCCCTCGCATCCGCAAGGGCGTCGTCGGGCCCGCCGGCAGCAAGAGGCTGCGCGCCTGCAGGCAGCCCTGCCGCGACAGCAAGGTGGCCACCTGCTGGAGGAACCAGCAGAACGGCTGCATCCTCCAGACCCGCTGCCAGGCCGAGCAGAGGAACTGCGAGAAGCCCAACAACCAGTGGGTGAGGGCCAGCCAGTGGAGCTGCTCCGGTGCCACCGTCGGCGGCGGAGTCCGCCACTGCAAGAGGCCCATCGTCATCAAGGACTAAGGACTCTGGCTCTGAACTTTACCGAGAAACCTAAACCCGAAACGCAATTTTCTTATTTTTTTTTGTAACATTTTACTTTTCATTTACTTTTCCCTTGAATAAACTTAAATTCACAAAAATTAAGGCTTTCCGATCTGTTTATTTATTGATTTTATTTCTTTTTATACCAAGTCGAGGCAGCTTTCCATATAAATGGCATAAATAAATGGCAAATAAAGTGTCGAATCGTTTCGAATGTGTATTTGCCGGGGCATTGCGGTTGCCAGTGCAGCATTTCACCAGAATTTCACATTTATTCACAAACAGAGGTGTGAACCACTCGACACTCTCAGGTGAATGTGTTTGCCACTCTGTGCTTTATTTGTTTAAAAGGTCGCAGTCACTTGTAAACATTTGAGAGTGGAACTAGCTGGCCATTATTTAATTTCACGCTCGGCGGGCTTAACCCCTTATGGGCCTCGTCTGTAATTCGGTTAAGGGTTCAGTTAGTTGTGCTAATGTTTTCTAATTTCATTATCCCGGCTCCAGTGTGTGTGTGTGTGTGTGTGTCTGCCACGACAGCATTTGCATTCGAGCACAAAGTGGCGGGTGTAATTTTCATATTTGCACTTTGCCGGGCTTCTCTCGAAAAGAGCCGCCATGCTAATAGAACGCCTGGGAGCCCCGACAGCTGACAGGCCACGGGTTGGTTGCAAGGCGATGCCAGGATTCAGAATTCCCTGTGTCCTTGTTTATGGACTCGCAGCAGCTGCAGCGGCAACAATTGCAGCGACAGCCCAGGCAACATCAGGTGACGGCGGCGGCAACAAAGCAAACTCCCACAGCAACTCTCGGCTTGGCAAATGTGCACTGGAAGAAAAGGGGAACATCTGGGATTAACCAGGGTCTTGGTATATAGTAAGTTACCTGAGAATTCCTTCAGAGGCTTTGGCTTTCTTTGGACTTCCCTTTCAAGTATCCCTTACCTTTTAAAATTCCTTTATTTAAGTCACAGAAAACGTATACATTTCAGTGCACTTACACAGGACAACAAAAAACAACATTTTGTGGGCGGAATGCTGCACTGACACCGCGTGCATGGCATGTCCTTAAGCCGGGATAAGAAGGGAGCTGGCCCCCTTGGGGACCTTTCAACCCCTTCCCTTCAAACCCTTCGAGTGGGAGTTGCACAAAGCACAACTTCTCGTGTTTCACTTAGCGTAAGCCGTGGAAAAGCGGGGAAAAAGCGCGGCTAGAAGGGTTCAGGGGCCAGCCAGCCAGCCAGCCAGCTGCTGACATATTATGACGACTTTGGAGAAGGAGCAGGGTTAAGGGAGCAGCAGCCAGGGAACAGGGAACCCAAAGCGAGTCAAGTGGCTGGCGCGGAGTCGAGTTTCGCTCGGGTAAACAGCATCGATAGGTGCTATTAAATACAGATTCGTTTGCTTTCCAGCGAAGTGTTGACTTGCAGTTTAAGGTAACTTCTAGTTTGCCTTAAGGCTTAAACTAAATTTGGCCAAAAGGTAGCTAGTTCCGTTGGCAAAATACATTTTTATTCCCGGAAAAGTGACTATTATATTATAGTGACTAGTGCATTAATTTAAGGATATTATAATACTTATAGCACTAGGAAGTAAACAATAATAAAGATAAAGATAATATTATGCGAAGTCTTATACAGAAATAAATATAAGGAATAAGAAATAAATTTATTCAGAATACTATATTACTTTGTTTAATTTGATAAGAAGAGTAAGCTAATGAATTATACAAAATTAATTAAATATACATTGATTTTACAATACTAGAATATCTAAAGCTGACACTGTTGATGCTGTTGCTGTTGCAGGAATAATTGATTCGCGCCGCTCTGCTGACACTCAATTAAATGGCTCTTTATTTTACATTTTGCCGCGGAAAGCTGAGCTCCGCTTAATACTACCACTTTCGGTGGCGCGGGGTCGTGTCACATGGTCGTACATTCTCGGATCACACTGTTAACCCTGTCGCCGGATCGTAACAATTTGCAAGCACACACACAGTCGGGACGAAAAGGGACACAGGAAGGACACAGCCAGGCCAGGCGGCAGCTGCAGCCTACGCCCTACACTGTCAGAAAAATAAATTGACCTAAGTAAGAGCCAGAAAGAATTTCTTTATATTCCCATTTATTTCCCTTAAATTATTCCAGTGCACACACATAATTATAAACTGCTCCGCCCAACGGAAATTGAGGCACTACAAAGCCGGCGAGACGCAGTCCCGAAAATGTCTAAAATAATGGTAGGCCGAATGGCCAGGACCCTCTGGGTCTCCGGTTCACCGGTTCACCGGGTCTCTGGGTCTCCGGGTCTCTGGGTCCCGCCCGGATAGTGCTCACAATTTAATTTCCTAGCCGAGGACGAGGACGCAGCACAAACAAACTGCAGGATGCTGGAAAACTACGTCCGCTGATTGCGCCACGGAAATGAAATTAGATGAGAACGAAACCGAGAGCGGAGGAGGTCCTGGCCTTCGTTTCCACCGGCCTCCTCCTCGTAATGAGGATGCTGATGCTGATGAAAAGTTGTATGTGACCCGCTGACAAATGGTCGCCCGAATTTAATTACTTGCCAGCGCCAAGATCATTAGGCTAATTATGAGTATTTTTGGCCCTCGAACCAGCTATGCAATTTGCGCATAAATCAAGCGAGAAAAATTGCTTTTTTGAATATTGTTATGGGCGTAAAAAGTGGATCTACATGTGGGCTGTCGGAAACCGCATAATAATCTCGTTACGGGAATTGACTTTTTCCGCCAAGCTGTCCAGAAAAATAACACGAATAATATTTGCAATTTACAAGAAAAAATAGTAATGAATTTTTTAAATTAAAATGTAATCAAGGCAAAGTTAAAAGATACCGAGATACTCTTTTAAAAATAAGTATAAAAATAATTATAATTGAAGCTCAAGTGGAGTTTAAAGATATGTATACTTTTTTCTCTTTGATTTTCAAATCTAGATCAATATTTTATTACCATAAAAAGGGTATTATTCGGCATCGGCCTCAATCCCACTCTATTTATTTGAGATTTTGTATTATTTTTGACCGCTGCCCATCAAAATGTCAAATGTGGGCTTGTAACACGCGTTGATAGTGGGCCAATTTGTTTCTTTTAATTGGATTTATTGGCAGCTAGCCCACACACACAGGCGAGGGCATGAAAAATGGATGGTTAGAAGAAGAAATAATCATCAACGCCAGAAATTGTATTACGAAAATAAACAAAACTCATTTTCATATGCAAAGAGTGTCCCTTGCCCCATTTATCCCATATATATATTTTTTTTTTTTGAGGCGTGCGTGCATCTGCATATATTTAAAACTTTTTTTGCACAATTCTTTGTTTATTTATTTAGTTGTGCTCGTGTTTGTCTTCTCTGTTCCCGTTCGCCGAACAAAAGCATAAGCAAAGCCCAAAAAACAAAAGCGAAAACAAAAACAGAAAAACATCGAGCGAACGAACCGAAGTAAAACATTTTTGCATAATTTTTTAATTTACTCTTTTGGCTAAAAATAGCGTGTTAACAAAGGGCCTCGGACTCGGTTTCGTTTACGGTTTAGGCCTCTCGAATTGGGATTGTCTTTGGGCTTTTGAAATCGATGCCGGATTCCAGGGGGGCAACCAGGAAGAGGGAATCGCTTTGTGGTCCCTCGAATTATCCCAGCTTCTCCTTACTTTCCTTGCCTATGTAGTTTTTTTTTTCTCCTCAGTTTGGAACCGGGTCTGGGTATTTGTAAGCAAGACAAATGGTCGGCACACGTCCTCTTGGCTGCATTTAAGACTGGCTAAAAGGGAAGTGCAGCGTGAGCTTGGCCCAAGGGTTCAGGCGGGGGTTCAGGATAACAGATGCGGGCTGCTCCTTAGTGGCAAGTCATAAATGTCAGGGACCCAGCCCCGAAAATACCCAGGCGAAGGTCTACAAAAGGCACTGAGAGAAATACTTTAGAGCTTGGTAGAGGCATAGAAAAATTAGAGAATAATACAAATAATTTCTTTAATTTCCAAACCCTAATTAAAATTTCTTTAAAGACTTTTTGGGAAGAAATTGGTATTTTTTCTAATTTCCCATATTTTTGTAACACATTAGGGGTCCTCCCCTTTCCCGCTGTGCACTTATTCGACTGACAAATAACTCAAAATGTGATTGATGACGGCCCTGACACGCTGACACATATAAATGCCTGCAAATGGAGCACGAGACTCTGCCGCTGACGTGTCGCACACACACACGGCTCCGGCGAATCCGTCCAGAGTCCGTCCGTATATGTACTTAAGGAACCCGTATCCGGATCCTTAGAGCTGCCTTTGGGGGCCTTTGTTTTTGCAATAGGAGTGCGTGATTTTTGTGGCCGCATCATTACTCAACGTTCTAAGTGCTCTCGGCGAGAGGGAGTGTGGGTGCCGGGTTTAACCTACGATTATTGCCATTCATTGCCGAGACTAAAGTATGTCAACAAACCTCTGGATTTTCCTCCCCCCCTCCCCCTGGCCACGATTTTCCATCCACTTACCCGCCGCCGTGGAAGGGGAGACAACTTTGTCAGTTGGCGGCGCGGCGGCCAAATGAATGCAATTTGTAGTCCGAGAGCATTGGGCTCGGGGCTTTCATTTACATTAAGTAATTACCTGGAAAACCCTCGGAAAATGAGACGAGGGGAACGAAGGCAGCTAAATGTTTAGATTTCATTTTTGCCCAGTCCCCGCCGCAGGCTCTCAGGCTCTCAGACTGTCAGGCTCTCATGCTCCACGGAATGAGTTCCAATCAAGTGGACCTGGACTTTAAGTGCTGCCATATTAAAAATTCACCTGCATTTGAGGCAAACTTTAATGAGACAAATACTTGCGGATATTTAGGATATTATACGTGTTTTTTAAGAATTTTAAAAATATCTTAAAGGAGCTCAAACCTCATGTTAGTGGAAATGTAAGTAAATCAAGGGAGGGAAATTATTTTGAGGAATCAAATCTGTAAAATCTTTACCTATATTAAATTGTTCAAACACTTAAAATATTTTAAGTATTTAAGCTATGACAAATAATTGAAAATGAATTTAATACTTATTTTTCCAATTAAAACTCTGGTTCAAGTCTAACAAAAAGTGTTCCATTATGGCGGCATCTAATGCCTTTGTAGCTTACTTATTTTTCCATTTAACATTAATGTCCCGACATGCGCTGATATGTGAGTGCTGGCCATTAGGATCTGTTGACTTATGTCTTACCTCTGGATTACTGGATGCCCCCACTCCCATTTCCACTCGCAACTCCCGTTCCTACTCCCATTTCGGAGCTCGGCTCATCTTCATTCAGCTCAAGTTGTCCCCGGATCCGTTGGCACAAAACTCTGTGTACAAATTGCTGGCAATTTTGAAACATGACCGTAACGCACACACTCACACTCAGAGTGTACACTGGAAAAACCACCCCACCAAGTTCATCCATTTCGTCCCCGGAGCAATGGCAACACTTCAAAACTGATGACACTGTCAATTTAGATGGCCCAGTTGCCCATTTGTGTTTGTGTCTGTGTGTGTGTGGGGGAAGGGGGTTGCTGCCCCAGCCCCCCTTTTCGACCAGATGATGAACCTCTCACTGTGAGCCCACCCAGCATCCCTCCCCCGCCCAGCCTCCGCTGTGATGCATTGCAATGACATTTTCATGCTTTTTCTGTGGCTGGCCTCGCATAAATTGATGCTCGCCAACAGAGGCAGGGGCGTGGGCAGGGGGATTTTCAAGGGGGGCACTAGGATAATGATATTATAAAATATAGAAATTATTTAAAGAGTTTTTAGTTTAGTTTAAGGCAGTAGAAGGGTTTAGTTTCGTTGTGAGACTCTATATAATTTCAAAACTAATTACATTAACAATTGTAATAATAAAAAAAAAAAAATAATATATATTCCAAATATATGCTCAACTCTAAATAATAAAAATTTTATTTAAAAATTAAAAGGTAGCTATAAAGCTTTAATTTAAGGACTTTCTTATAATAAATCAAGAATTCTTCAGACTAAAATCATGCAGCTCTCAGACATCCGCAATTCCAGAACATCCTGTTAGCTAAAATAAATTATTAAGAGTTGGCTTAGCCCTAAACATAACTCCCCCATTATTCTGTATTTTTCTGCACGCCCCTGTGGCGTACCCCCTTTCAGTGGCTCTTGTTGTTGTTCGACATAAAAATGCAGTCAATTCTCTTGACAAATTTTGCTTTTATTACACGCTTTGTTTATGTGAATTTGTGTACATGGCATTTGCACATCATCGATGTGCGAGCGACGGACGAGCTCCGGCCCCCTTCCGCTTGCCGCTCTTCGAGTAACATTTTGGAATAAAAGTAAAAATACGATTGGCAAGGACATGCTGCTGATGCTGCTGCTGCTTCGACTGCAGGATGTTTGCTTCCATCGGCGACATGGAAACTGTGCACATGACTTGGCAATGCTCTAAAGAAGTGTCCTTTTTGTGAGTGCATGACTGATACGCTGAGCTTCCGGCGAAAGTGAACGAAATTTTTAAGCTGGAAACCAGCTTAAAGCAGCAAGAAATTATTATAAGATACCAAAGCCAATAAGAGTTAAGAGTCAAGCTTTTGATCATAAATGGTTTAAACTAATAAAGTTTAAAGTCTTTTGTCTGGAAATCCAGAAGATACTTTGCTTAAGCCCCTCTCCCATCCCAAATCGATGAACCAAATCGAGGGTGATTCCGTGACATAGAGAGCTCGCTTCCATATCCCAATCCCAATCCCAATCCCAATCCATATCCGAATCCGTAGCGAATCGAATCGAATCGAATCGAATCGCATATGATGTTTTACAGGGATTGCCTTTGCCGTTCGCCACTTATTTTTTCATGGCATACTTTTATGCGCTGCAGCAAATTGTTTTAGACGCGACGCCGTTTCGTGTCCTTGTAAATCCATATCCATCAGTGTGTGTGTGGGTGTCCTCCGCGTGTGTGTGTGTGTGAATTAAATTCATTTTGGCAGCAACTGAAAAGTAATCGATTACGCGCCTTAGACGCAGTCGTCACCTGATTAGCATAATTTGATGTGTGAGAGCGACCGTGTTGGCAAGGACATTTCGGGGATGTGTTCGGTATTTTCGGCATTTTCAATCTAGCAAGAAAATTGTTCGATTTTCGGGACAAAATATTTTTGAATCAACGCCAGCGTTTGGGTTTTCCTTTTCGTTTTCATTCTCATTCTCATTTTCTTTGTCGCTTACTCGTCGCCGTCGTTTTTGGCGACATGTCATCATCAGCAAGCGCGACACGCGACAACTTCATTTTGTATTTTCCCACACTCCCAGGCAGGCAGCAACAGCACCCACTGACGTCGGCAAGTGACAGTTGAAAGGCTGCGGAGAAATAACTTTAAAAATTGAAAAGGTAAGCCAATGAACTCGAGGCAAACAATGGCATTCCCAGTGGCATTTTTAGCTGTTCAAGAAAGCGAGTATTAAAAGACCAAAAATATGAAATTCTGTTTAAGAAACCTTATAATAAATTGGTAAATATATTCTTTAAAATGTTTATTTATCTGTATTTATTTATCTGTTCCCCTGGTATTTTAGTCTCGTTAATATGGAAAGGAAAAGCCTCTGCACAGGGTACTTTCCCCTACAGTTTCTGATGGCAAATGTATAATAATCGATAAATATCGATTTTAAGTCCCTAAAATACGCAGATTTGAGGTCATCTTTTGATCATATAAAGGCCAAAAAGCAAAGCATTGCCAAATGTCATATATATTCCGATTTGCCATTAAAATCGTAAATGCTTAATGATAAAATATTGAAAAAAATGAGAAAACAAAATTTGGTCGATTTTGCAAAATTCTATAAGGGGTACCATCATTAAAATTGCCAAAAATTAAAAAAAAAAATTTTTTTTTAAACTTCTAAGATTAATTATTTGAATAAAAACCAACTTAAGGCAGCTTTCCGAATTGAAATTAGAGCTGTTTTGGCGGAGATATGATTATTTTTAAATAATAATATAATAATAATATTTTTATTTATGTATTTAATTTATTTTATTTTTAATAATAATAAATAATTGTAATAATAAATAATCTTGTTAAACTTACTCAGATTTGTTTTCTTTCTTACTTAAATGAAATGCAAGAAAACAAAGTGCAAAGTAAGCAACTGCTGCAGCGCAATGTTTTGTTTGTATAAATTATTTGTTTTTCCAAGCGAACTAATTGCAGTCTACTTGCAGGCGGAAGTACTTGTATTAAGTGAAATGTAATACAAACAAGCTAAGCAGAAATGAGGCTGGAAAAAGGGTATATTTTCATGAGAAAAACCCTGTTCCACCTCAATGGACTCAATCTAATGGCTAAAGAGTTTCTGGGCAAAGTCGTCGCTCAATTTAAATGTTGATTGATGAGCAGGTGGCACCCCGAATATTTTAGCTAAACTCCAACATATGGGCGCTGTCGTCTGCTCTTTTTTGTCAACACAATGCCAACGACCAAGGGAGATGTGACCCAGCATAGACTAAAACTGGTCCTGCTCCTGACCCTTTAAAACACATTTAGGACATGCGAACGCCATTAAAGCTGCTCAGGAAGTCGCCGGCGAGCAGAACCATTAAATTTGATATACGACAATAAGCGCGGATAATGCGTTAGGGGAGGAGCTCCGGCTCCGGCAGGAAGGGAACGCAGCAGCCAGGACCATAAATTAATGGCAAGACAGACGCGAAGCCACGTTGTCTAAGCCAAGTCGCTGGATTGGGGCCCAAAGTGAAGCGAAGTGCAGGTAAAGTGCATCCTTCGAACGCAATGAATAAAAAGCAATGTCACGGTGAAAGCTACTCGGAATAAAAAATTATGCCAAGCACGAGATATATTCTTAAAGCAATTCTCCCACCAAATATTAAAGAGACTCCTCCCATTTGAATCTTGATTTTCTGCTAATAAATTAAAACCTCCTACCTGAGGTCTCCCGGCCAATCCCCGCCGATTGAAACTTAAATTGCAGCGGCTATTTCGCCTTAAGCTATCGCAGATCGGGGGATACCTTGGCCGCCTGAATTTTCATTGGAATTTAAGCCGTGCAAAGCCGAGCGGAATCGGCGGCCGGCTCAATAATAGAAATAGCCCCGGCTTAAGCCTTTAAGTTGCCAATTACAATGAAAATTGATTTTATTTCGCCGGCTCGCTGTTTTGGTACTTTTTCCCCCCAGCACCCAGCTGGAGTAGCTCCCGCAGATTCCTGCTTTCTCATCTCGGTGGATTTCTTTTTATTTGGGCATTGTTTTGGTTTAGTCTGGCGGCCAGTCGCCCCTCGCCCATCGTCCTTCGTCCTTCGTCCTCCTCCAGGGGCTTTTATGAAAGACACAGCTGGCTGACTGGCTGGCTGGCTGGCTGGCTTTATTTTATTCCCTTCATTCAGCTCCTTGCCGGCTTTGGTTTTGGCTCTGGTTTCGGTTGTCTGCTGGCAAAGTGCCGAATGTACATAATGCCAGTGGATTAGGGCTTAGTTTATCAGCGTTTCCACTGCCAATGTCAAGGTCAAGCTCATAAGCGCGTATGACAACAGCATTAGCCGTGTGTGTGTGTGTGTGCACTGGAAGAAGTGCCTCTGCAAATGGTAACCCCAAATATATATTAAGTGCTTCTAGCAAGAAAAACATCAACTTCCTCTTTAAGCAATAAGAGATGGAAAAATCCGCAACCTTCGCTTTTTCTGCCAGTGCTGGGGGCATTGGAAATAAATTCAGCATTAGCCCCATAAGTTGGCCTGCAATCGCCAGCTGTTGAGCCACTTGGTCATCGCCTCTCTTCGGCTATTAACATACAATTATGCCGAACTGCCAATCAAAGGCAGACAGGAGCGGAACCCCCTGTCTGCTCTGGCTCTGGCTCTGGCTCTGGCCTCGTCCTTGGCCATTTATCATGGTAATAGGCGAGAGCGCGTGCGGGAATCGCTGTTTTGATTTAACGGCCCGTTTTGCCGCAATCAAAGTATCGCAGACACACGCACTCCCTCGGACAGTCGTCGTCGTCTGAGCTGGCAATAAAAAATAAAGAACCCATCGGGACGAACCAACAAAAAAAAAACAAGCAAACTTAAGTGTCTTCATCGTCAAACCGAAAGCTGCATATGCTTTAAGCCAATCAGGCAATTGGTACTTCAATTTATATGAAATGCCCGGCCAAAGAATACCTGGCTGCATGCCCTTGTGGAATTTCCCTTTCTTATTGCCAGCATTTTACAAATATTTTTGTTCAAAGCAGTCTACCCGAAGGAACTTGAACGATGAGTACCTAAACAAAGCAACAAATTTATGAATACGCAAAAAGTCAAGGGTTGCAAGTAGAGTTAGATATTTACTGGGTTTTAGGAGATACTCATTTTTAAATTTAAATAAAATAATATCTAGAAGTTAACCTTCTTTAGGTTAGATAACACATTTTAACGTACTTGGTATTTATTAAATAATTTCAAACATAATATTGCCAAAAAGTGAAAAAAACGTATATACTTTCAGGCATTTTATTATTTATTTCAGCCTAAGCGATGCGTCTTTATTTCCATTTGAGTAAATAGAGAGATCCCAGAACTGTAATAATAAATTTAGTCGAAGAGTTCAGAGCCCACCTCCTGTCAATTCTTTTGACCTGTATTTTATTCTCATCGATGAGGAAATTAAATGGAAAAATCCTCTCTAATGGGGCCTTCAAGTACCAGGCACTGCCGGCTGTAATTAGCCAGTTTCTGAAGAGGATCAGGAACTGCCGGCTTGAAATAGACAGTTTCTAGAGAGGATCAGGCACTGCCGGCTGTAAATGGCCAGTATTTAGGCCAGTATTTTGGCCAGTATTTAGGCCAAAAATCAAATTATAGCCAAAAGCCGTATATTTTCTGATTTCCCATTAAAATCTGAATTATTTAATGATAAAATATTGAAAAATATCAGAAAAAAAAATTTGGTCAATTTTTCAAAATTTGATAAGGGGTTACATCATTAAAATTGTCAAAAATTGGCACAAAAATTTTTGTTTTTTAATTTATAAAATAAGTATCCAGATAAATTATTTAAATAAAAACTAGTATGGAACAGCTTTCCGAATTAAAATTAAGGCCATTTTGGCAGAGTTATGATTTTTTTTAGCTTTGATTTGTGAAACAATTAGAATGGTTTTTAAAAAGATCAGCCTTATGCTTAGTGATTAAACTTAATGCTCTAACTTACTGTTCTGTGGACTCAAGTTTTGTTCAAGTTAAAAGCAAGAAAACAAAGTGCAAAGTAAGCAACTGCTGCAGCGCAGTGTTTGGCTTGTTTAAATGAACAGTTAATCAATGCCAAGAAATAGGATACAATTTTAGGAAAATCTCTGAAAATGCACTAGATATTTTATAGCTGGCTCGTAAATTTATTTAATATTATTTCCGATATCTCACAGATACGCATGGTCCCAGCCAACTCGTAGTTTGCAATGCCACTGAAATCGGACTATTTACTCAATGGGCAAGTGATGATAAAAGCTACGCTACCCGTCCACGTGTCTCTCCAGTCGCTGCAGATGCGCAAAATAAAGTGCTAAGCAGTTTTTTATGATTATGGCGAAAGGCTTTTTGAGGGTGCGACTCAAGGAGGGTCCAAGCACGTGTCCTTCGAGTGTCTCTGTGTCCAAGTCTGATTCTGAGACGGTATTGAGTGTATCCTCGCTCTGGCACCTATATTTGTAGCCTGGCTGCAACTTTGTATCCGGGTTTCGGCTTCTGTCCCAGGTGCAGTTTATGGCTAAAACAGAGATTGGCAACAAGGTAGCCAGGGGCAATCTTTTAGGGCACAGATGAGTGCCTTTCGAGCCAAGGAAGCTTTGAAGGAATTCATATTTTGTTGACATAATTGGCATCTTGCAACAAAGATGCTGTGCCCCCTTAGAGATAAGGCTTTAGTTTTTTTCTTATTTATATAATGATGCATAAGACATCGGAATAACTTAAGCTTTTAAAGGAAGCTCATAGGGGCAATTTTCCTCGCTGCTCGTTACTTTCTCGAGTGGGGGAAATCTCTCCGTTTTCGCGCCCTATTAGCGACAATTTCCCTGCATTCTCCGGAGTGTGCAGTGGCAAATTGAAAACTCTTAATGTAATTTGTGATTTGATCACATCGTTAGGACGGAGCTGCAAGTTGGCATAACTGATAATTTGATTATTATATGCAGCGGAATGGTGGTGCCACGCCCTCGCATGTGTGGCACACATCCTCCTTTCTGTCCAATCATCAGCTTAGATTTCCATTTTTGCTGCCATAGATATCCTGACAGCAATTTCCGCTGCGAGTCGAAGGAGAATTTGCTGCTAAAATCACTTGGGCTGTCGTAATTTCATAAATTGCGTAATTGCATTGCCTGCAGGCTAAGAAAAGCAGGGCGGCAAAATGAGCCAAGTAGCAGGATGCACTGAAAATAAAGAGAGAATAATATAAATATAAAGAAAATGGGAATAGATCATATAATTATGATTTTATTTACTCGGAAAATATTTTGGGAAATTGTAAACCAATTTTTATAAGAATAGCACTCACAGTTTTTGTATTTCATTTCTCTCCATGCTGATAACTCGATGAATTCTTCACGTATGTATGTCCTAGAGCCCCGGCTCTTGTTGCATTTTTCATGGACCCCGCCTGGCGTCCTCCTGCTGCTGGGGAATCGCACCCACGCAAAATCAAATCAAACGAATGACTCTGATGAAGTGCCTTTGGCTGAGCTGCATTCGCATTGGCAATCGCATTCGGAATCGCATTCGATTACCGCCAGTTCAACTTGGCCAAGTGCTCGTCCGCTCGATTGCCCCGAAAAACCCGCACCTACCGCGGCCAAACTATTTTCCCGACGGATCACACCTGGCGCAGCGGCAGCGGCAGCGGAAAAGCGGGAAATCGGAATGGAAACTCACGTACGCGATTATCATTATAAATGGCTGGTCATGGCTTTGCGATGCTCGATGCGCGCTTTCCATAATGTTGACTCATCAGAAAACTATCCCAAATTTCGGGGGAGTGGTGGCGAGGGGAGAGTGAAAATGAAAATCATAAATTCCCGAATTCGAATTTGGAAAAACGGCAAGAGCACAACTAACTTTATCGTGATGGCCATTAAATCATGGTGAAGAAGGCATCTTGAATCTATTTCTCAGCTTATCTCATCTGAAAAATCTAGTATATTTTTGTTTAATATATTTTATCTTCGTCTTAAGTATTTATTTGGGTTTTAATTTATTGATAAATTATTGCTCCTTCTTCTGGGATTTATTTGTAATAAATAAACACATTTTCTAGCCACTTATTTGTACTACTAATGGCTTACCTACGTCTTTATTTATTGGGAATCATATATCCTAAGCTGGCTTTTAAAGCGTGCATTCTGTAGTTTTATAAATAATAAACATTTTCAAAGTAAACCCACTTCTCCGTAACTCCAAATCGAAAGCTGAGGTTGCTGAGAACCCACTTGTGGATACTACCAAGAATTTGCTTCCAATTAGACCTCTTGAAACCGGGACGACTCTGGCAGATGGGACACATATATTTTCAGATGGAACAGATACTGCATCCCGTATGCAGACGTGCATTTTCCCGTGTCTTTCTCCTCCGACTACGTGCCACACACACTTCGTTCGAATCGAATTTTCCCGGCACATTGACTGTGGCTTTTCTTATCCATTTCCTTGGCATTGACTTCCCGGCACGCTTTCGATTCAAATTGAAAAATAAGAAAACACACACATTCGGGTGAAACAATCGGGCCTGGGGATTGGGGTTTTCCCTTCCCATTTTCCGAGGGAGCACTTACATAAGTGGCAAGTAAGGCGTCGCTCGCGTCGTAAATCGCGGCCCTGCAGGTGCAGTGGAAAATTGGCAGCGGAAAGCGGAAAATCGAGGTCCTCGGACGCGAGTTTAACGCTCAGCCAGCCGCAAAATAAATTGATCAAAAATCACGCTGAGAAAAATGGCTTAGAAAAAAGCAATGTGCCAACGCTGGCGAAAAACTGAATAGGGCAAGGACCGGGAGCAGTTGGCAGGGAGCCGGGCCGGGTGTGGACAGGGCCAATAAAATGCCAATTAAATTGATTTGAAATTCAACAATTTTTTAGATTGATTGAGACGCCGGGCCAGAGGAGAGCCGACAAACAGGCAGAGAGAGCCACATATAGACCAGGCCAGGCCAGGCCATTAATGAGCTCGAAACACTCGAGAGGCTGTGGCGGTAAATGTATTCCGATTGATTGATTGACGGATTGATTGCCGGGGTAATGTAATCGGCCAGAGGGGGGCAATTCATTAGCATAAATTACCCGCAGAAACCGATATGGAATTACCACTGTACCGGGGCGAGCCTTAAATGCTCTTTGATTAGGAATTTTCGGGTTTTTAAGGGAATTTAATTTCGTGTTTCGAGTGCTTTATAAATGAAACTATGGCATCTCTCTCTGTGAGCTTTAGTTCTGCAAATAAATCCTTAAATCCCCGTTAATAACTCTGCCAAGGAGCCGTGGCAAGATACATAGTTGGCAATGAGCTTACTGCAAATACGAGCTGTTCCGCCTTTGAGTTGCAAGCCAAAGGCAAACGGCAGCGATTCCAAATGGAGACGCGAGTGCCAGGGATCCTGTTAGCCTGCTATCCTGTTATCCTGTTATCCTGTTGCACTCGGGCCACTTGATTGATGGCGCCGGCACTCGAGTGCACACGATAATCATTTATAAGGCGCATAACTGTTCTCGTTCTTGTGTACGTCGTCCTGCAAAGGAGCCAGGACACTGGGCCGTCTGATACTTGGAGCAAACGCACCGCACGCGGCAGATGGCGTCTGTCCTGGGGAAAAGGACATCGCAGGACACCCGGAGGCGGCAGGGGGAGACGCGGCGAATATCAGATTCAGATTCAAATTCACTTGGCAGATACGCCGAGGTCGTTGGAATTATGGGCGGTGGTGTGGCGGTGTCCTGGGGGGGTTGGGCCTTCGGTTTTCGGTCTCGTCATGTCAGCTGCAGGAGTCTAAGACACACTCGCAGAAAAGTAAAGTAACAAGTGGGAGCTATTTCACATAAGTATTACATTTAAGTCCCAATACAAACTCTGAAACTGGAATAAAAATAGATTTTACCTTTGGTGGCCTCTGTAAAATCTATTATATATTCAGAGGAACTCATTTTTCTTTGTCTTGCTTTTTAGTTGGATTTTCTCCGAGTGCACTGCAAGAAATTTGCATTCAAATCGAGCCCTGCCAAGTGCGTGTATCTGACAGATTCCCAGCTGGCTGACACGTTGGAGCAAAGTATTTTGCACGCTTCTTTGTCGCTCCTTTTTCTCGGCAGAATGAGAAATGACTTTACCAGCCGCTCTCCCCCCTGACTTTCTCTCCACTCTCCACACTTTCTTCGGAGTGTGCGATTAATTATCTCCGTGCCCTCAAACGGTTACTCCAACTTCCGACTAATTGGCCAAGTCAGGAGCAAGTTTGTCATCATTTAGGGGCCTGGGAATGAATCTCGACGGGGGCAAAAACAGCAAGGAGCATCAACATATGGCCGTGTTCTTTTTGCTTTGGGTTTTTCCTGTATTTAATTTAAAGTTTCAGCTGCAGATTACATTATTAAAATATATTTAACACGCTGTTATTTAAATCAAATCTCAATATCAATATTAAACTTTTATATATTAACTATTTCCTTATTATTATTTCAAACTGATCTAAAGAGAGATTTCAAGAATTTCATTTTTACCTAAACACTCCAACAAACCAATGAGTCTGCCATAACCCATAACATTTACCGCTCCTTTGGTCCTGTCCCCTATTACCCTGTCCCAAAGCTAACAAAAAGTCGCTGATGCTGCAGCTGCCAATTACAGCGACTGCTTTTCTAATTAGATGCACAACACACACACATTTTCCCCGCTTTTCCCCACCTCACAGCCATAACTGGGGGAAAGGCAAGGCACAAACTCAGTCATGTGCAAAAATCTGCACTGCGTGCTTCTTTAACTTGAAAATAAAACCTATCTTAACTAAAGGCCTCAGAGATATTTATGTATAAATAATTGTATGTATATTAAGCAAGTTTCAAGTATATCAAATCGTAGGCTCCTTTGCCTTTGGTAATTACCAGCCATCCGTCAACATTCCGTTGTGGAAAAATCCATACGTAATCAGGCAGCAACATTATTTGCCAGCACTTTCCCCCAGAGCACAGAAGCCGCTCATCGCGGCACTCGAGCGAATTTTCCTTGGATTTTCCCCCCCCATTTCCCCGGTCAGCTTGCTCGGTGCGTTGCGTTGCGTTGCGATTCGTTGTTTATCGATGAGGTCAAATCTCGTGGCAATATGAGAATATTTATTTTTAGAAATCGTGTAAACAGCTCTTGCCGTTGGAAGTGCTCTCATATTGTTCGCCCGACTGATTATTACCCTCGGGCGGCCGTTCTTTGTCCAGTTTATCGAGCAGATATCCCGAGTGCATATTAGAAGAAGGTCTAGGGCCCCAACCAGTCTCGGCTCCCGATGTGGATTAGCTTTTTGTGTTCACACTTTGCACTTGTCATTTCCGGTCCATGGCTGCGCCGCCCGCCGCCTTGTGCCCATTTCCGCCGCATGGAAAATATCTATCGCAGTCCTCCGCCGGCCTCAAAATCTTCCATTCCATTTCGAATGAATCTGTTTCTATGTGTGTATATGGATCTGCATCTGAAACTCAGTGTCAGTGGAGGCGATTGTGTAAGTGACCTTGGTTTTTGGGGGCGGGGCGGGGGGCGGGGTAATAGGCCATCCAATAGACCCAACGCTCCATTCAGCAAATGAACCATCTTGCCTGAATATGAGTCAATTAATATAACTCAATTTGACGTTGTGTCGGAATGTTTTGTCTTTTGCTCTATCTGAAAAAAAGGGTAGCCTCGGCTTGTGAAGGGGGTTGCCTTTAATATATTGTTTATTTATTATTAAATAATATTTTAATAAAAGAAACACATTCATCGTGGATGTGTGTACCATAAGTATGAATATTTCACTTCATATATAGAGCCCTTTATGTGGGATTCTTTTTTCGAAAGATTTTTCAAAGAATGCCATACTGATATCGATTTTTAATCGATAATTGATATTTACTACAGGTTTGTATTTTCTAATATGATATTGATTACGATTAATTCCTAAACCAGCTTTTTAGGTGGGCTATCAATATTATTTAAATATATGTGGAGAAGGGTATTTAGAACTCGTCATAGTAGAAATGGTTTGCATAAGTTTGTGAGCTGGTTCGCTTGTTTGTTTGTTTGTCTGATTGTCTGTCTGTTTGGTATGACGTGCGATGTGCGATGTGCCATGTGAATCACGCTGAAATTGCATTTGATTTGGAGGCTCGCATTTGCATTTCAGTTTCAGTTTCGGTTTCGGTTTGGGTTTGGGTTTGGGTTTCGGGGGACGATTTATGTGCTTGCTTGCTCGCCGAATTAGCCTGCGGCGATAACAATAGAGATAAACGATCGGGGTCCGGCCACGATAACGGTGCCCAAATCGGGAGGCCTGCAAGTGGACTAGATATAGTGGGATTTATCAGTTCAAACTGGGTGCAACATAATGCCAGCATTATGGAACATTAATACAATGATGGAGCCATAAAGGCACCGTGGTGAGAGGCAGGGGAGTTGGCTCTGCAAAAAGTTCTAGAAAAAGTAACTTCTTCTTGACTTCAACTCTTTACCTCTCACCTGACGGACTTAATAAATATATATGCTATGTCTCTGAGGGCTTGTGAGTCATATTGCATGTCACAACAACCCCAATGAAAATTAGTAAAAGGTAACGAGAAAAAGTTACACTCGCACCAGCACGGGTCTCCCATTCAAATTAACTTAATTTGCGCCACAGGCAGGTGATGTCTGCTGTTATGAAGATGAAAAACTAGGGCTTTACTTATATGAACAATTCCTGAATTTTCCTAAACATAATTAGCATAACACAATTAACTTTATTAAAGTTTTATAAATGCAATTTAAAAACCATATTTAGTTTACTGCGAAGAGTGAAAAATCAGATAACAAATGACCCATGACCGGCCCCAATTTCGTAGCTGGCGTTATTTTCCCCATATGAGATCCACATCTTGCTCCACTGTGCCATGTGTTGTGCTGCTCTCCCGCTCTCTTGTTCTCTCGCCTGCTCCAGCTACCGCTCTTTGCCGCGCTCTCTCCCAAGGGGAGGCCTGCGGCGCACTGTGGGGTTATTGTTGTTATTGATAAAGCTAAGATTAATTGAAAATATGTGGTAATAAATTAGAAAAACTAATAATAGATTATTATAAATAGATTATTAAAAATTAAAAGCCAAGATTAATTGAAAATATATGGTAATAAATTAGAAAAACTAATAATTGATTATTTTAAATAATTAAATAATAAATAATAACAATGCCAAGTGCTTTTAGCGCTCGAGTATAAATAAATATAGAAATAGATTAATAATCACTAACAAAAATTTTGAGAAATAATCTCTTTTTATATGGGAGCTATAAGAAAAATTAATTTAAAAAAATTAAAACACTATAAAGTAAAAGATTGAATATAAAATCTTAAAAACTACAAAGAAACTAAATACTAAAACACACTTCTACAAATTATTTTAGTTTATAAAAAGAAACAAACTATTTATTTGTACTTTCCTTACTTCTAATCTAACCGAAGAATATATTTACCCACTAAAAATGTGACCTTCCCCACTGTGCGGCGATAGTTGTTGTTGCCCGCAGAGTATGACGATGACGATGGGAGCGTTCTGAGTGCTCGCGAGCAGCTTTTTGCCTCAGTGGCGTTCTGTGCGTGCTGGCGAGCGAGCGCAATGTGAGATTGGTCAGCGGCAGTCCATTTTCGCTTGGTCTCCTTCTCTGCCGGACTCCCCGAACCGAACCAGCAGCTGGCTGCACCTGTGGAGCTGCACCCGAACCCAGTGCCCAGTACCCAGTACCCAGTACCCAGTATCCAGTTCCCAGCGCCCGCGTGCAGGATGTCGGGCACCCAGGACCTCGATCGCAAGTATCTGCGCAGCATGCCGGGCCTCTGCAAGCTGGCCTGCCTGGTAAGTGCCATCGGCAATCGTTGTTCTGGATTTTCTTCTACATTTTCCGCTTTCCACGCAGCTGTGCAGCTTCATCGGATTTCTGTGCATCGTCTGCGGGCCGGTGCGCGTGAGCAACTTCCGCGGCAGCTTCTACCTGGCGGTGGTGTCCCTGGGCTTCGTGGCCACCACCGGCCTCCTGCTGGCCCGGCTCCTGCGCCTCTGGCAGCGACAGTTCTGCCGCTGCGATCCGACCCTCTGGTCGCTGGCGGTGCACGCCTCGCTGGCATTGGCCTACTTTGCGGCCTCCGGACTCGTCCTCTCCCTGGACATTGGCGCCTACACGGCCGCGGCGGTGAGTCATTGGTCCTGTTTGCATAGGAAAATATTTTATTTTGTCGTATGGAAAGTACCAGACCTTACGTATTCCACGTAGTCAGGGATTTCGGGTAGATAAATAAATAAATTGTTTAGGAAACACATTAATAAAACATTTGCTTTCGTTTCGTAGGTAAACCATCCTTAAGAAATTATTCTGGATTTATTGGGTCGTCTTTGGCCACCAAGTACAAGTTAAAAACTTATTTATATATTCCCACTTTATGATGCATACATTCTGATAACAAGACATCAAACATTTCCCTTATTTTTGACATTTTCGCAATGATTTAAATATTTGTAACCATATTATTAGCACTTGGCGATGTGTCATCTATATGCTGAAATATTTATTACTCATTCAAAGCAATGTAAAAGCATTTTATCTTATTGATAATTGATAATATATCCAGAAGCTGATACAGATGCGACATTTATTATTAATAAACTACATTCCAGCTAATTTTCGGCACATTAAAAGTTCCGAAATCGAGCGAATATGACACATTAAATGTGCCAATAATGGGGCTCACGAACTCGGACACATTCAACTTAACTTTATTGATATTGCCACCATGGTATTGATATTGCCATGGCATTTCTTGATTATTATCAAATCGTAAAGTAAATATTTGTTTGAAATTGTTAAATATCGCCATTTCCAGCTCGGAATAACAATTGAGACGTGTACACTTGGTGTGTTGTTATTATAACATCTGATTCAGCCACTTGTTTTGAAGGCTAATGGCTCTTGGGAGGATTCCCGCTAATTCTCCCCGGGTTCTGTGTATCTCAAGTTCTCAAGTTCTCAAATTCTCTTCTCTGTTCTCTCGTTTTTGCAGTTTTTCGGACTGACTGCGTTCAGCATCAACGGATTGGAGGCCTATGGAAACTACAGACGCAGTCGCCAGCGAGATGTGGCCACCCAGACGATATAGATTCCGATTCAGGGCCCAGATTTAAATCTAAATGCATATTCCAGCTTTGGAACAAACTACTTCAAGCTCGCTGCTCTCCATGGTATCCGAGAGTGCGAGTATCCGAGAGAGCGCTAGTATCTGCGAGAGCGAGTATCTGAGAGTTCGATTAACCGAGAGTGCGAGTGTCTACAAGAGAGAGCGGAGAGCGGAGAGCGAGCTCTTCTGCCTTTCGTTTGCGTGAATATTAAAGTCTGAAAATGCGAAAATGTGGAAAGCTTCTGTCGCTGGACAGTTATGGGATGTGTTATCCAATAGTCGCTAGATATAGGTCAAGAAGTGAAGGAGATAAACCCAGCCGATCCGCAGAGAGAGCCGAAAAGCAGAGAGCAAATGCCAAAGAGATAATTCCCATTGTGTTGGTCGGCCTTCTCCTCCTCTTCCTCCCCCCCGATAACTGGTTAACAAAGCGTGAATACACATGTATACATACACACATCGATATATGTATATATATATATCTATTTTTTTTTACCTTAGTTAAGTAACTTTGTAGTTGGCTATTCGCGTGTCACAAGAAAATAGCGTATTTTCTCACTTATTTGATAGTTATGTTAGTTTGTAACAGCCGCTGAATTGTTAAGTTTACAAATAAATACGGAACTACTTTTGTATATTTTAAATAAACCGAAATAATATATAAATAAGTATGTCAATGATACACAAATACCTGGGCAATTAACATAAATTAGCTAAATTAATTGGCTTCTTCGATGGTCACCTACCCTTCCCCGATTTAAAATAAATTCCTGATAGTTTTCACTAATAAATTGCCAGAAAACTTGATTATTCCACAGCACACACGAGATTACTGCCTTTGTTTATTATTATCAAACAATTTGGCTTAACTCGGGGCGATAGTTGCATAAACTCAGCACCTCGAAGAGAGCTACCCCTTCCGGGCTTCCGGCCTTCCGTCCTTCCGAGATATGGCCACTTTTATGCTACCGACAGGGTTGCCAGCACCTTGCACACACCCTGCACACCTTTGTTTGCCTTATCCGCATTAAAATTGAGAATAAACACTGGCATCCCAGGGAGCAGCTCCCTTATCTGGCCCCGTGTTTTGTGTTTGTGTTATTGTTTTGGTTTGTAAGCTGTTGCCATTGTTGGCTTTTCAAATCTTTCTATGCTCGCCTCACCATGCCCATTATTGCCACCACCCACCACCGCCCACGAAAAACACAGCCACCTGACGACACCAAGTACACCCTACACCCTACACCCTACACCCTACACCCCAATATGAGCACTCACCTTGGGGTTCTCCTCGGCCTTTTGTTGCTATTTCGTTTGGGGCCTGGCCTGACACCTCATTATTATTACTTTTGTTGCCAGTTTGATGAAGTTTTCGCCCCGATTTTTGTCTATTTCTGGCACGATTTATTCATACTTTGTTGTGTGCTTTGTTATAAGCAAATTTTCAGCTTTTCCGCTAAGTACATTAAACGGCGTAATGAAGGGCGCAATATATTCATGCATTTTATGCCCCGAGCTCCACCGTAAAAGGCACATCAAATAAATGGAAAATTTACAAATAAGATATGTACTATTTTCTTTTAACAATATGAAAAATGTAAGGGCTCCAATGATTGATATTGAAAGGAGTATTAGTTGGACTTTACTGCCTAGAAAGCAATTATTACAACGAATTTAGATGGTACTTGCTGCGGCCCTGCGTCCTTTCAGCTAAATGGTCGTTTAATTATTTCTGTGCTGGCAGCTTTTAGCACTTCCCATACATAATGTGCCATAATTTGCCCCCTTTCCTGCCATCCTTGGCCATGCAGGTCACGTAAAGTGAAATTAATTAGTCTTGTTTGCCAGTTAGTCGTCGGCCTCTGCTCTGCTCGGTTACAGGACTCCGGTACTCCAGGACTTCAGGGAGAGGAGAAACGGAGAGGTCGATGCTTGAGTGATTGAAATGCAATCGTGTGGACCAGGTCCTTATTGAATTTTGTGGACATTTTCTTTTTTCGCTCAACTGGACTTCCTGCGAGCGAATGATTTATGTCGGCAGCGGCCGGCGCGGCAGCTGTGGAAAATGCCGAAAAATTTAAAAGAAAAGCCCGTGCCTTCTAATAAGCTTAGAGTTCAATTGGAAATGGGGAAAAATGACAACGAAAAAAAGTAATAAATTGTCATGGCAATCCCCGTTTATGGGAGGCAAACCAATCATAACTTTCTCCTCGGGCCTAATTAGCTGTCGACAGATCTGCGATAAAACATCAATGAATAAAGTCCTCAAAGGCCATAATAGCCACCGGGTCAGATTCGGGGCCAGATGATAGCTTTTAGCCCGAATATAATTTGCAATTAAGTGGGGAGTGCTGGCTTCCCTCCGCTTCCTGGCTGGCAGCGCTGAAAAGGTGGCCCATCCTTAATTAATGAAATCATTTTCAAATCAAACGCGCATTTAATCAAAGTCAGGCCGCAGTTACTCGTGCAATTTATCTGGCTTGCTGCAGCACTTGGAAAAAAAAGGGGGAACTAAAATATACATATGGAAATAATTACAAATAGAAGAGCTTATCAAAAGTGTATTTTACAATTACAAATAAAAACACTTATAAACTAACAAAAATTATCTTTGGTTTATTATATTTTTAACCAAATTTGTATACCAAATTATTAAATATATTTTCTAGATTAATTATTTTGTTTTTGTTGGAATAGAAGAATATTTATGCTTTAGTTAAAATTTATAAATACTCAATCTACAAGCTTATATGCTCTTTTTTTTATAACATATATTAACGTCGTTTTTTTTAAAATTGTTTTTAACTCACAAAAACTTTTCAGAAAAGATCACACATATTTTCTATTATAAACATAATTTCTTTCAGTGTTTTCAGTGGCTTTCCCATCCAATCCATTCCACTTCATTCCGATTCATTCAGCCGGCGGTCCCGGTTCCGGGACGCGGTCCCAAACGATGCGGTGGCCAAATGACGCGTTGAAATGCGGGCCTACGCCCGCCCTTAACGCCCTTAACCCCCTGCTGCCCACTGGCGGGCGCTCTTAACCCACCCCCCAGCAACGACCGCAGCTATGCAAACGTTCCGGGATGCTAATGCGGCCAAAATAAATGATGGCATGAAGGCATCTTTGGCCATTTACTCGCCGCCTTCATCTTTCATCGGTTGTTGCTGTTATTTTGTTTTTCCGCTGTGTTTCCCTTGTTGCTGCTGCTGCCTGCTGCCTGCCTCGCATTACTTTTAATTTTCGGCATCCGCATTTTATCTTCGGAGCCTGTAATTGTCGCACATCCTTTGTCCGCCCCCTTTCCTCTTCGGCGGCTAATTTGGAATGGAATGGAAAACAATGGGCTGCCAGCCCAGACGCATTTTCTCATTTTTGCCGCCATTTAAAAATCGAAATTAATTTATTAAAAAGGCGCTGGGCAAGCCTTCTCAGCCGTGAAAGAATCGGCGACGGAAAAAGTGAGGAATTTCTTTAATAATTCAATAAGTGCAGATATCGAATGGGATTTCCAACTGTGAATAACTTGCCTCTTAATACTTATAAATACATTTTTGTAGACTTATTTTCTGAACGCGATTTAGTACGGTTTTATTTTTGTTTTATTTACTCATTTAATTTATAGGCTTTTATTTTAATTTTGGATGCTTCCGAACTGAAGCTATTTACCAGTTCATCTTCCTTTTCATCTGACTAAAAGCACTCATGAATGTATGTCATTCAAACCCATTTATAATAATCTAATACAATCAGCTAAATATTTTCGTTCTAGCTGCCAGTGTCAACTTATTGTTGATCAAAAGCTGATAAAAGACTTTTATGAAAGATTCTTGGGGATATATAAAAGGTTATAATGGGACATTAAAAACCACAATCAAGATTTAAATTGGCATTAGAAATTATTTAAAATATAGAGAGAGTTCTATAGCAGTCAAAATATTTAATAATAAATTAATAATTATAAAAAATATCTATCCTGTTTTATTATGAGATTCTAAACCCAGGATATGATAATGTGTAATCGTGTTTTGACAATCCAATGTTATGCGTTGTTTTTGTGTTGTTTCCGTAGTGTTGTTTTTAAGGTTCTGGGACGGGGCCGCCATAACCCATTGGAACTCGCCCGCGGGCCGCTCTGGCATCGTAGTTCCACTTGTTCCCTTTATTGGCATTAAAGAACTTCTGAAACCAATTTAGGAAGTCTATGTGTGCTTGGAAACTTCCTTCAACCAGATCCTTAATAGGAATTATTTTATCCACAAACAGTAGAGTAAAGGCATTCCTTAAAATGTAAAAATTATCATAACACTTTTTTTCGTCGTTTGTAAGGAAATTGACCCTCTCTAGGGGCACGGATCCCGGGTAGAGGAGATGTATGAGTTGGCAGTATGCCGCCCCTGTGCGTAGCTCCTCAACTTTGGTAAATTTCGACGCAAGGCGATCGTTCACCCACTCTATCATTTCGGAGGATAAATCCTTTCGGTAAACGTTTACGGCCATTATTGTATTCACTGGGTAAATGGCTTAGCGTGAGTTCTAAATGTTAAACTGGATTTTAGGCACAGAAATTGCAAATGATGAGTCGTCTTTCCCACTGGAGAGGTCTTCAAATGAACTGATTGGGAATGGATTTGCCGAATCGAGCGGTTGAACCTTCGTTTTGCTTGCTTCTAAAGGTTTAACTGGATGTTAAGCAAAGAAATTGCAAATGGTGAGTCGTCTTACCCACTGAATAGGTCTTCAAATCACCTGATTAGGAATGCCAATGCCGAATTGAGCGGTTGAACCTTCGGTTTGCTAAAAGTTCTGAATACCCTTTTTTTGATTTGAATTGAAGCAAATTTTGTTCAACTCGACTTGACGACTTCTACACCAACAAGACAATTTTCGCCACGTCACTAGAGATGAAATGGTTGACAATAGTGTGACCCTTCCCTCCAGTGCAACCCTTTCCCCTAATTTGAGGATTGTCACCCATAATCATCGGTATTTTCTGGTCAGGGTTGTGCTTGGATGGGGCATAGTTCGATAGAGTTGATATGATTGTTGCATTTACATTTCTGCTCCATACCTAGTAGCCAGGGCGCCACCGCGTCGTTGTCCTTGGCCGACTTGAGGATCGTGTCCGGCAAGGGAAGCGAGTGCCGCACCATGGCCCCATAGAGACCATACACGGTCATTATGGCCAAAATAATTAATTTATTTTCATTTTACACTTTTTTTATAATAACTTTATTTCGATTCAATTAATATAATATTAATGAAAATTTAAACAAAAAAGAGGCAAAAAGGTAAATGTCTCTCATCAATTGGCACTGAAGGTCTAGAAATTATATTCGACGACCAATCAGCTTCCTTCAGAGATTTGTAATCTTTCCTTTCGTATTTTTTGGCACACTTATTGCCAAAGAAGTTAGACAAAAGCGCGTGGCGAACGGAAATTGATGTGGTTTGTGTATTATGTATAATCAATAAGCTAAACTTAATTTATTGGAACACACGATTCACAATATGTTATTGTGAAATAACTTAGAGGCGGAGGGCGTTTCTTGGATTTGAACTCGCGACCCTTACGAGTACAGACAATGATTGTCGGCACTTTAACGAGCTGAACCATGCTCGTCCTCTTTATGAACTGCTTTAGTTTAGGTATAGGTACACTCTTATCGACGCAACAGTGTTACCGATGATTGCGGGACACTGCCTTACCATCGCCCTGATTTGCCATAAATAGTATGTGGCGCCTTCTAGATCACGATTTCAAACGTGCTCCGAGAAAGCAGTTCAAAAAGGTTTGAAACTCAGAGGGCTTTCAATTTTGAGTAAGCAGTTCAACCCCGAGTTTTAAACCTTTTCAGTTTCAAAAATCATAACAGACGGCGCCACCAGCGGATGTAAAAAAAATATAGGAACCGTTAAGGTTTAAATTTTGTTAAACAATTTTAAAAATTAACCTTTTAAAAATTACTCCGTAACAAGCTTGATATGATTATAATTAACAAATTCCAACTGTTTTAATGGCGTTCATCTTAAATGCCGGGGTAGGGAAAATATATGTAATTATATTTTTAAGTGAGTATATTTATTAAAAATATTACGTTTCGGTTTTTACACAGCTAAAATAAACTTACGCGTATATTTAAAATATTCGATTACAGACAATGCACTGGCTTAGGTCTAGTAAAAAAAAGGTTCTCGTATTTTTGGTTTGGTTTCGGGTTCATGGCATATTTCTCCAACTCAAGGGGAGTTATTTCCCTCAGATTTCCTCGCACTTCTTTACGGCAACACCTCCTGCTCCTCCTCCTCCTCCGCCGCCTCCTGTGGCGCTCAGCTCCATTTTGATGTTGAGATGCGGGCTTGGATGCGAGCCGGAAATGGGAATGGAATGGGGAAGGGGAACGGATTGCGGGGTTAGCTGATTGTTGTTGTTGTTGTGCTCCGCGTGGAGCTTGAGCATATCACTTGGCACTTGGGACTGCGACTGGGCCTGCACCTGGGCCTGGGCCTGGGCGTGGGCCGCGAAGCTGCGCACCTGCAGGAAGAGTCCTCCGTTGTTGAGCAGGCGAGCCTGGTGCTCCTGCGCCTTGGCCCGCAGGCAGGCAATGGAGTTGTTCCTGCAAAAAAAAATTAATTAATAGTTAGTTAAGAACCGGAACGGAAGCCGGAACCCACCTGAACGCATCCGGATCGTGCTCCATGAGGGCGGCGGCCAGGTGATGGGCATGCAGTCCCGTTGTGCCCGCCGTCACCTGCTGCGCCTGCTGGTGCTGCTGCTGGGCGGCCGCCGCGGCCGCGGCCACCGCTGTGTTCATGATCAGGTGGAAGTCCTTGCTGGAGGCGGCGGCTCCTGCTCCCGCTGCATTGGCGGCATCCAGCAGCGGATGATAGCTGGGCGGAGCAGCGCCTCCTGTCCCGTAGAGCTGCTGCGGCGGCTGCTGCTGCTGCGGCGAGGGGGAGCTCAGCTCAATGTGGGGACTCCCCGAGCTGCCCGAATTGGTGGTCACACCCGTGGGCGTTGTCGTCGCCGTGGGCGGGGCCGAGATCGAGGCCGAGGCGGAAGCGGAAGCGGAGGTGGTACAGCTGCTGGGCGCCGGACTCACCACGTTCAGGGACTCGGTGGAGGAGCTCAAGGTCCGCGAGTGCGAAAGCCCGTGCGAGTGCGCCAAGGATCGCGACAGATCCTCGGAATGGGCGGACTTGGAGCCCGCCGAGTCCTCGTGGTCGCTCACCCCCGAGTCGTCCTTGAGTGCCGACTGTGCCTCTATCGACTTGCGGTGCATGCCTGCGGGAAGGGGAAAAGAAACACACAAATTAAGGGAAGTTAGTCAAGTTTTAGTTGAGGTTTTCTACATTCAAAGGGAGGTCAGAATAGCAAATAAACTCTCTATAATCCCAAAATAAATACGAATTGGGAGAACTTATTAAGTGTTGGTAAACTGCTTTCCAGGGTTGATTCCGATTCCGATACCGATTCCCATTTATTTTCCCCGCTGGTGTTAATCATATGCCGCGCCCCATCAATTGCCAACTAATTTGACATATCGACTTAATTAAAAACTGCCAGATTAACTATGGGCCACAGTCCTCGCTAAGCCACTTTCGACCACGGCTACTTGGGAATTCAATTGCGAGGCGAAGGCCGCCGAGGAATGCCATCATCGGCAGCGCCACCCCTTCGAGGCCACCGCACAATGGGAATAGATAAGCGATAAATGCCAAATAAAACGGGAATTCATTGGGACTTCACCCCGTCCTCGCTTCACTTCATTTTATACCCTGCCACCCTCTTGCTCGTCCTGGTCCTCGTCCTGGTCCTGGTCCTTGTCGCGTGTGCATTTTGCATTTATTAAGCGATTATTAACAAATAAAGGAAGCGCAGCCACCCCACGAACGGGCACTGGCGGCACTTGTTCCGTTAATCCGCAAAGTCATTCCCGGGAAATGTGCGCAACATATGACGGCGACGCCGGAAAAGCGTCGTTGGACCTGCCCGCCAAATATGCTCACAATTTTGTAACCCATCCTCCCCGGGCGGCTATCGCTATCGTTTTATAATCCCCGAACCGCTGTCCTTTGTGTGGCTCGAAATTTAATTATACGCTCCTTCGAAGTTCACAGATATTTCACACAGAAAACCGAATTTAAATCGGTACGCAAAGGAAGTTGAGACTTGTCATGTTTGCAGGTATGGAGAGACTACCAAACTACACCGACCTCTAATGAAATAATAATAAATCTATAATTTTAAAAAATATCTATCCTGTTTTATTATGAGATTCTAAACCCAGGATATGATAATGTGTAATCGTGTTTTGACATTCCAATGTTATGTGTTGTTTTTGTGTTGACAATTCAATGTAATGTGTTGTTTCCGTAGTGTTGTTTTTAAGGTTCTGGGACAGGGCGGCCATATCCCATTGGAACTCGCCCGCGGGCCGCTCTGGCATCGTAGTTCCATTTGTTCCCTTTATTGGCATTAAAGAACTTCTGAAACCAATTTAGAAAGTCTATGTGTGCTTGGAAACTTCCTTCAACCAGATCCTTAATAGGAATTATTTTATCCACAAACAGTAGAGTAAAAGTATTCCTTAAAATGTAAAAATTATCATAACACTTTTTTTCGTCGTTTGTAAGGAAATTGACCCTCTCTAGGGGCACGGATCCCGGGTAGAGGAGATGTATGAGTTGGCAGTATGCCGCCCCTGTGCGTAGCTCCTCAACTTTGGTAAATTTCGACGCAAGGCGATCGTTCACCCACTCTATCATTTCGGAGGATAAATCCTTTCGGTAAACGTTTACGGCCATTATTGTATTCACTGGGTAAATGGCTTAGCGTGAGTTCTAAATGTTTAACTGGATTTTAGGCACAGAAATTGCAAATGATGAGTCGTCTTACCCACTGGAGAGGTCTTCAAATGAACTGATTGGAAATGGATTTGCCGAATCGAGCGGTTGAACCTTCGTTTTGCTTGCTTCTAAAGGTTTAACTGGATGTTAAGCAAAGAAATTGCAAATGGTGAGTCGTCTTACCCACTGGACAGGTCTTCGAATGAACTAGTTAAAACAGCCTAGGCTTTGTTGCACCGAGCGATTAACCGTTGGTTTTGGATGCTAAAAGTTCTGAATTTCTTTTTTTTTTGATTTGAAATGAAGCAAATTTTGTTCAACTCGACTTGACGACTTCTACATCAACAAGACAATTTTCGCCACGTCACTAGAGATGAAACGGTTGACAATAGTGGACCCTTCCCTCCAGTGCAACCCTTTCCCTTAATTTGAGGATTGCCACCCATAATCATCGGTATTTTCTGGTCAGGGTTGTGCTTGGATGGGGCATAGTTCGATAGAGTTGATATGATTGTTGCATTTACATTTCTGCTCCATACCTAGTAGCCAGGGCGCCACCGCGTCGTTGTCCTTGGCCGACTTGAGGATCGTGTCCGGCAAGGGAAGCGAGTGCCGCACCATGGCCCCATAGAGACCATACTCGGCCATTATGGTGCTTCCGCCCCAGACTTTCTCCGTTTTGCGCCACTTGGCCCGCCGATTCTGGAACCAGACCTGCAAGGCAAAATGGCATTAAATAAATATATAAACTGTATTTAATATATATTGATATTAATTAATTTCCTTGAATAATTTTTTAAAATAAAACCAATATTTTAGGGAAACAGTTCGCTGTAATATATATTTTTAACCACATTTTGTTTTAGTAAAACATTTTCGCTTTCAGTGCTCTCGGCCATATGGCAGCTGACCTCTTCGATGGCCAATGGCTATCCACTCTGAAGCCCTAATCTCTGGAAAATGGCATGCAAATTGCAAATTATTAAATAAAAAACCCATTCAAATTGAAAAAATGTAAATGGAATGTTTTTTAAATGCTAATACTTGGACCCCATAAACCTTTGAGCTGTTCGCAGGGAGAGAGAAAGAGACATGCACACACTCGAATTCAGAGTGGAGCTTACAGAACAGGGGTGTCCTTGGTGGGGGGTTTTAGAGGGGGATCTAGCCGAGTTTTAAAGCTGAATTAATTTTATAAATATATTTTCAAGGCTTCACTTAAGAGACAAAGTGTGGAATTAAACAGCAATTATATATAAAGGGTTGTCACAGTAATACCTATCGATTAGAAATTAATAGAAGCGATAGATAGGGTTGTCACAGTAATACATATCGATTACACATTAAGCGAAGTGACTTAAAATCCATAGCGAATTCTGTGACAACCCTGATAAATAGTAAATAAAATAATAAATCTTAAAATGTATGGAAATATGAAACTTATTCTATTAAATATTAACTTTATGGTGACAATCCAGCTTGCTCCTATCAAACTAAGCCCCTGGTTACGGCACACACACACTTCGCTTGCAGAAGTCCTGGCGAAGGATACTCCTCCACACATAATGGCAAATGATATACATATTCGCATATAAGTGACCAAATTAGATTATCTTCCGAGACATTAAACCGATTCTCTGACGGCGGCAACAACAACGAGCATGATAATATGAAAACATTAAATGTTGATCACAAAAGGCAGCCGGCAGCGGATGGGACAACAACAACTGTCACAATAAAAGGATTTGCCACAAGCACACGGCCACGGCCGAAAGGATTTTGCCAGCCACCCCCTCGAATCAGGAGTCGGCCGAGGAACGCTCCAGCTCCAACCCTCTGCACTGGGAAAGAAGTCATCATTTTTCTGGTCCATCAAATCGTTTAGTTCTGCTATTAGTCATGTGCGCACACCAGGGGGAGGAGGGTGGCCGGCCACCCTTCGATGTCGTCGTCGCCTTCGTCCTTTGGCCAGGACGAGCAGGACGAGTAGCAAAGATTGCCCGAGCTAGGGGGAAAATCGCACTGAAGTGGCTGCTGATGCTGCTGGTAGAGAAGCGACAGAATGCGAATTCTATAATAAAAAACCTAAATATGCAAAGCGGCTAAAGTTGGAAATCAAAGGGGCTGCCATTGTGGCGACATTTTTCCTAAATTCCAAGCTCTCTCTCTCTTCCTGCCAAGAATCGGGCATTCAATACCAGGGAAGAGCCTTAAATCGCAACAAATCGTGCGCGGGTTAAGTGGGCAACTGGGCGTGGCACTGGGAGGGAATCTCCGAAATATATTTAGTTGGGGAAAACGATAACGAAAACGAAAACGAAGACAAAGTGAGTTGGCTTTGGGGCCTGTCACCAGTCTTGGATGCCCACCAGGAGCCTTGGAATCGGCCAAGTCATAAATCTGGAAATCTGCTCGCATGAGAAATTGGCAGACCCGAATCCTGGCTGCCGAGGGAGGTTTATTTTTTGGCAAAAAATAAAAGAGCGAGGGGAACGGAGAGCCACTCAGCGCGATTCGCCGTTGCAGCCCAGGAAATTTACAACTTGCCGACAATTTTTGGTTTTTGGCACAGTGCCGCCAGTCTGGGTACGCACAGTACTGTCGGCCATAAATATAATACAATTTCTCAAAGTCCAATCACCAAATTAAAGCCAATACTTTATTCATTTCCCAGAACCTTTAATGATAAATATATTCAAAACAAATTAAATAAAATAAATAATAATTCAATAAGTACACCCCCTTACACTCCTGTCGAGCACTGTTCGAGGTGTGACTCAGCGATTGCTCAGGCGTGGAAAATAAATCCAGTTCCTGCCGAGCCTGGTCTGAAATTACCCGCCACTGTTCTCTGTCGAGAGCTGCCAACTGATGTCAAATTAATTTGCACATCCCGCCAGGATCCTTGCAGGCAGCCCTTGAGCTTTTGGCTCCTTGGACGACGCGCTGGAAGATGATGCTGGCAAAGAGCAACGCAGAGCAGCACAGACTTGGCAACCTGCAGCCTGGCTGCAAAATCAAATTAATCCGGTTTGTTATTTCATCATGCAACGTCAACGTCACCATCATCAGCTGCAACAACAGACAAAAGGTAGCAACACACCGGCAACAGCAACATTTTGCAATAATAAATAGCAGCAGCAGCGGCGGCGGCACACACTGTGTGTGTAAACAATACACACACAGGGCTGCCGGGAGCCTCTGCCAAAGGAGCGGAAAATTTCATTAACAAGGCACACAGGCAACAGCACCATTGCAACTGCAGAGCGAGAAAATGTGTGCTAAATGTAAGAAATTAAAAGAACAATTTCCAATACTTCAATAACTAATCAGTTTAAAAAATATTATACAATTTAAAGGAAATTAAAGAAGCTCGGTTTATTAATTTAGAGCACTAGCAAGCTAATCTTAAGGCTTTGAGCTTCAAATGAATGGCTTAACATAACGATTCTTTATCGACACTGTCTCGATATAAGTTTTGAATTTAAATATAAATGTTGATACCTTTAATATCTTAAGAAATAATTCGTAGAGCAAATACCACCAGTCTTTCACTACTATAACTATATATGATCAATCTTTAAATTACATCAATATTATATCGAGTTTCTCTATATTTTTATAAAATTCAGCACTTTCCCTAGTTTTCATAACAAACTAGTACATAATTCCCTTATACTATTATATGGAAAGATACCTAGTTTTGCCCTGTGTACCGACAGCAACAGCAACATCAACAGCAACGTCCGTTCAGCCGGCGAAAGAGGCGGCGGCAGCTGAGGGCCAGAAAGAGGGGCTGCTGGGCTGCTGCTGCTCTGATAATTTAATCAACTCTCATTGAATTATATCATTTTGCAATTTGGAGACCCCCGGCAGAAGCAGCAGCAGCAGCAGCAGCAGCAGAAGCAACATCAACATCCCATCATCCAGATTGAATCGTCATTATGATACCAGAACACACAGCAAATTGGGAGCCGGAAAAGCGGGGCTCCGGCCTAGGCCTGGGCCTGGGAAATTCGGTAGGGCTCCGTCCGTCCGCTTTGAGTGCGGAAATCAAGGTGGGAAATGGCATAAATTGCCAAAACGGAAATTCGCTCCTAACCGAGTTCCGACGTGGATCGGAAAATCCACTTTTCCCCCATTTCCCCATGCAATGGCTCCTACTTACTATTGCTTGTCGGTTGTCAATGACTGGGCTTATTTGGCCAAAAATATGACAGAAATGGAATGCTCTTAATGGACAAGGAAATATATTAGGTTATTATTATAAACTTAAACTTAGGCTTCAAGAATTACCTATAGGTGGCGACTATTAAATTCTAAAGATTTATGGAGAAGTTTAAAGAGTTTTCACACTAATTTAATATAAATAAACTATAACAAAGTTATTTAACTTTTCTGATCCACACTGTAATATGTAGTTTTGTAATTTACAAAGAGGCTCAAATGCCTTGAAAGTAAGAATAAAATTGATTTCCTTTTTAAAACCCACCCGTTAAATGTAATTTAATTTTCTGCTCAAGTGTGCGGTTAACTTAATCGCAACTCGTAAAACATCCCTCCTTCAGGAGCAGGAGGGTTGGACTGGATAATGCCAACTACTTTAATATAGATAACAGCTCGGACAATCTGCCGCTAAATGATTACTTGACCATTCCCATTTCCCGATTTTCCGATTTCCCCGCTTCAACTTCGATTCCAATACGCTGCGAATCACGACATCAATTTGCTGATTGAAAATTTATTATTATCCAGGATGCAGAATGCGCGGCCTGGCGGGGGGCCTTCCTCCTGGAAGGAAAGGGAAGGGAAGGGGTGAGTGCTCCGAACGGACGAAGGATATTTATGGGCCGAAACCGAAGATGCTCGAAGGGAGTGGCTCTGCCACGCCCCCTTGTCCGGTTGGTGGAAACGCATTTGATTTATCGAACTATCAACTTGTTGGCCAAACGAAAATGACCGATGATGAGGTCAAAATCTGCGCAAGGCAATGTTACGAGGGTCCTGCCAAACTTGCTCTCTCTATTATCTATAGTTATATCATATGGAAATTAAATACGTATTTTCCCTTCTGGGTATTAATCAGGAATAGATGTTCCAGCTAAGGGCAAGATATTTAATATTAATTTAGAATTTTCTAGTTGAAGGAATTAATCAGGAATCGCTGTTTCTGCTAACAAGAAGATATTTAATATTTAGTCAGGGATTGCAGGCGTAGAGCTCTAAATTTCTAGTTGAAGGACCTACTTTTCCCTACTTGGAAGGCATCATCCCAAGCTGTCGTTCGCTTAGGACCCGTGGAAGAGCATCAGCATCTGGGATTTCCATCTAATAATAACTCACTCGCCCACGTCCGGGATTGTCAAACCAATTTCCCGACATTTGGCCAGTCGAGTGGGCTCGGACAATGGCCAGGGGCTGGCCTCATAATTAAAATATTGGTAACCAATCAAAGGTTCTCAATGGGCAAGGATTTGCCCGGTCTTGCCTTTGGGGTTCGGGTATTGCCGATATCTGCTCACTGGGGCTGCAAAATTGCGTAAATTGCATATGTGGCGGCGTCGTCCTGCGCTCCTTTTCAGGTGACATGTGCACCTGTGCTCCTGCATTCGATTGCATTGCATTTCGGGGAGGCAGGAGGCGGGAGGTCTTGGAGGGATTGTGAGGGATTTGCCCGGCTTTCGGTCTGTGTGTGTGCGGCGGCATCCGGCGGCATGCGGCCTTTATTGGTTTACTTCATCAACTCGAACGACTGAGTGGGTGGAGGTGGCAGGGGTGGGCACTCTGTGAGCACTGTTGAGTGGAGCGAAGTCAGTCAGTCAGCCAGCCAGGCGAGGCGTGTGGAAATTTCATAACGACAGTGCCCGCCCGCACTTTATATGCAATACTCAATTGACATTCGCGGAATTCAGCTTTTTACCAGCTCCCGGAAAGGGTATCGACGCTACCGAAACGAATTAGAACTAATTTTAATAAAAATAAATAAATTCTAGTCAAAGAAAATCCTAAAAAAAAAAAACAGCATAAAGAAAGATATAAAAAACCTTAACAATATTTATATTTTTAAAACTCCCAAAGAGTATCCAAGGCAGCCTCTGAATTTCCGCCAGTTTTTCCACCCTTTCAGTCCTTCAGCCCTTCAGACCTTTTTGTCTTTGCCCTTCCCCGCCGCCATCTTTCCAATTTTTCCGCTGGAACTTCAATTTCCAACTTTCATATGAGTTTAACGGTCGCCAACTTTTCCTTTTTGTTCCATTGAGAGCCCCAAAGAGAGAGGGCTTTTCAGCTTTTTCCAGATTTAAAAATGTAAATGCAAAATGATTTTTTCTGCGCTTTTTTTCGAGCATTCGTTAGTCGAGAGTATTAATTTACGCAAACGGAACTAAAGGCTTGACTTTGGGGGGTTGCGAGTCATATTAATGACCTTTACTTGACATTGAGTCTGCAGCACTGCAATTGCCATCCATTGCCATTGCCGCTGAACTATTAATTACGCCCAAACGATGTTTTAAATGCCTGATGATTAATGAGGCGATTTTCTAATTACGTTCGAAGATCATAATGCCCTCGCAAGGGGGCGGTTTGTGTTCGACTCGAATAATTACGAAACATTTAGTGGGTGCATTAAGTAATCCGGGTAGTTCTGGCCATAAATTCTCCGTAATAACCATTGAATTGGGGAAGCCCCCTAAAAGGGGAGGTAATTGCTATCGATTAAGATCGGAAATAAAATCGAGGCAGCATAAGGAAGGATATATATCTTGTAGTACAGCTCCGAATGATCTGAATTTTGGAAAACCCCTTCAAGGACATGGCATACATTTATTATCTGTCGTAAATCACTCCCAAATACAATCTCATCCAGGAACTTGGTTACCGAAACGTGCGGCCGCAAGTGAACGGCGCTTCGGGTGGTTTCCCGGCTGAGTAGTTACCGCTATGATCGTCATCAGCGGCAAATTGGCAAGTGGCAAGTGGCAAGTGGCAAGTGGCCGTGGAGCGCGTGTCATCGCAGCAGGTTGTCGCCACGCAGTCGCATCCTCAGTCTGTGAGAACTGTTGCAATTTGTTTGTTTTCGTTTTTCGTTTTCCTTTCCCATTTTCCCCTTCCACAAAGGGTTGCCCTCCCTCAGAAGGGGGTGGAAAAACCGCCGCTCGTTTGTTTATGATTAACGCGCGCTAATTTCATTCATTTCGCACTCAATGGCTCGGGATCTCGGACTCGCTGGGCTCTCTGGATCTCTGGGGACCCAGCACACTTGTGCTTATTGGATTTACCCCGAGCTTGGCGTTGCCAGGGAGATCTGCGAGGGGAATGGCAAGAAACGATGGTCACACGACCGCAGGACCATTAGCAGGACCAAACCAGAGTCCTGCGGCCGCCGGCGGATTGAAGTCGACTTGCCGACGAGGTGTCGGAATACAAATCCCCTACCAACGGCAGCGGCAGCGGCAGCGGCGGCCCGAAAAATGATTCGATCATCGCCTCTGTGGCGTGGCGCGGCCGGCGAACTAATAATCTTATTAGAATTAACGATGGAATTTCCAATTTGCGGCGACAGGCGGCTCCCAGTTGCCAGTTCCCAGTACCCAGTTCCCAGTTGCCAGCGATTTAATGTTAATAAGGCCCGCGTTCCTCGAGTTCCCGGGGCTCAGCTACGCAAAATAGGAATTCCTCGCCGGACGTGCTCGAATGCCGGGCTCCCTGACACAGATTACGAGTGGGTTAGTTTATGCCCCTGGTCCTTCCGGGAGAGCAGGGAGTGGCCAGTGGGGAGTGGGGAGTGGAGCCTGCCTGCAGGCGATTTGTTTGACTGCGAAAAAGGCTCCGAAATACCAAAACAATGAAGCCAAGGGTTCACAAATCAGGAATGTATTTACGCAATGCAAAGAACACTGAAAACAAAACGTATCCACATCTTATTGATTTTTATATTTAAATTAAAATAGAGAACTTTATTCTAAATTTTTTAGGTTAGTAATTATATACCTTATTGCCATTACAAAGCAAGAACACTGCGGCTAAAGTATGTTATCGATATTATATCGACTCTATCCGATGTATTTCAATAACAAAAGTTTCAGCCATTTGTCGAAATTTTTATTGATTTGTAAATTTAAATAAGAAGAGAGAACTTAAGTTACTAACCAACTAATTGTCATTATAAACCATGTTATTCCTTTTTGTTTAAATTACAAAATTGATAAAATATCGGGAAATGGCTATCGAGAAATTACTTTGCTAACGATTTTTTTATTTAACCAAAAAGGAAGCACTTTAATCTACTTTATTAAGTTGCTAACTAGCTAATTATTATTTTAAGCCAAAGCAAACTGAGATATTCTCTAGGAAACTTCTATCTCCTTTTCCAAATTCTCTTCAAATTATCCCTATATTTTCTCATGCCTATAAATACTTTTTATTTTATTAAAAAAAAATAGAAAAGAAAACCCCAAGTGGACTGGGCAATAAAGTCCGCTTTTAATGCGAAACATTTTCGAATGGCTCTCCGTCTTTGTCCGCGCCTATTCACATCGGATTAAATCTGTACAATTTGCTGGCAGTCAACAAGTGACAATGGCCCGATGCTCAATCATCGTTATGATTGTCGCTGTGATTGTGTGATTGTGCTCTCGTGGTTGTCATTATCGTCACCATTTATCGGCGTTCTGCGTTCGATGGCCGATTGACCCAACAATCGAAGACGCAACTGCAGGTGCATGGGTGCCTGGGCCTGTCGATGACAGCAGTTGGTGGTGCGTGGTACGTGGTACGTTGTCATCATCATTTTCATTAATGGTAAACCAATCATTTTTCAATTATATTCGCCGCTGGATACAAATTGTCTGATTTGCGTGTGCCAAGCCCATTCCCAAATCGAAGCGAAGCGAACCGAGCCGAGCCGAGGCAAGGCGAAGAGACCCGAAGTTGAGTCGAGGAAGGCGCCATGTCACGCCTACCTGACACCGCCTGACACTCCGCTGTACACACTCACTGCCTCACGCTCTCACCGGTTACCAGTAACCACCAAAGGCAAAGGCGCCCAGCCCATCCTTTACATTTGTATGTCTTCAACTCGCAGTTGCCCTATTTTGCGCAAGGAAACACTATTTTATTGTAAATATTTTTTAAACAAATTTACACAGCTTCTAGAAACAGTGGATACAATTGGTTATTAAATATATTAAGTTTCGTTTTTATTTTAAATGGATATCTAGTGTTTTGAGATATTTTGTAAGGTATTTATGGGAAAAGACAGAACACTGATGAGTTTCTTATAGTTAGAGTTCCATCAGTCAAAGTTAATTCTTCTTTTTGTGCTGATAAATTAAATATATGATAGATTTAATGATAATAAATAGATAAAATCAATGGAAATATAAAATAGTGATAAAAAATAAGAATAAAAATAAATTCCTATTTAAAAATAAAGAGATGCCCTATTTTTAATACCTCTTAGTCAAAGCTATCCATTAAGTCATAGATGTTAAAAATATATTATTAGCGTGCAAATTTAGGTATTTCTTGTATACTGCTTAAGGGAATTGCCCTATTCGGCTATGCCCAGTTGTATTACTATTTTTTTGTTGTATTTGTATTTATTTTGCATTGCTGCCTGCCTCTCTGCCTGTCTGTTTGGCTTTGGCGAGGCGACAAACCAATTGAAGTGTCAGCCGCAGAAGAAGGCGCCGCGTGGCGCCACGCCCCCGAATTGCAACAGTTCAGTTCGGTTGATAAAGTGCACAACTTCTGCGGGTTAAGTCGGTATAAATTGTCTGGATCATGCTGCGCGGCTCCCACCGGGGTCTGGGTCCATTATGCCACCATAATTCGCTGACAATTCCTCAATTACCACTCAGGTGGGAGGTTCGGCAGGGATGAGTCTCTGCCTACAGTCTGAACCCCCGAAAAATCCAACCACTCAACAATGAATGTTTCTAATCTATAAAATTAATTTTCTCGAAATCTTTGTTGTTTGCAACAAAGTCCCATGGGAGCAAGGAGAAAAAAAAGAGGAAGCTCAAATTGTAAAATTGTTTAACCGCAGAGCTAGCTCTCGGCCTTTGAGGCACTTGTTGTTGCAAATTAGCGTGAAACGCGATTTATAATGTCAATTGTGTGCTGCGAACTCCCATTTCAGTTTCGTTTTCGGTTTTTGTTGGAGAATTGCAAAATGCGAGAGATGAAAGTGTGGATTAGTGGGTCGCAAATTGGAAATTTCAGATGAAAAACAAGGACAAAGTCCGGCCAACATCAATCACTGGCAGCCGGCCCGGCAGAGAGTCCGGACTTTCGAGGAGTGACCATCAATCAAGGAGCGAGTCAGAGTCCGGGAAAACTATTTGCCATTTGCCCTAATTGCTTGAGGCCCGCGCCTAATTTTCCCTGCCAGGTAAGCCAGCAACCCTTTTCCAATTTCCCCCTTTGGCCCCCTTTTTTTTGTTTAGGACAAACAATGAAAGTGTCAAAACTTCGCTTTGCTTTTTTAACAAATGGACGGCAGCCGGAAGGAAGGAAATTAGTTGGCCTTTGCCTCGATTTCAGGGTTTGTCCCGGACCTTAATCGGATGAAACAGCACAAATAAAAATGTGTTTTATTATAGTTTAATGAAAGTTATTGCCCTTAGATTTAATATATTTTTTAAGAGACCTTCATAAGGTCTTAAAGAGAAGCGCTTTTGTATTTTTAAGAGAATCAACCCTCTCTCTTTCAGTATAGGGCAAATAATTCTTTTAAAAATATTACTATAAGAAAGGTACTTAAATACCCTTTAGAAATATTTCCCAAACTCAAATACCCGATTCCCTAAGACTCCTTTATAGGCACAACATGCACACCCTTGACTTGTTCGCCTTTCGGTCGGGTTTTTCGGCCTCTCAAGTGGCTCATTGGGGGGAGAAAATTAAGTATAACTCATTATCGCAATCAAGAAATCCTTTTTCAACAGCAGCAACAACATCATTGTTTGCTTTGCCAGATGAAATCGGATTTGTTGCTGTTGCTGCTGCTCTTGCAGCCTGTTGCACACCAATTTTCTACTCAAAACTTATGACAGCCAATTCGAGAGAACGAACGAAAATTATACAGACACTCGATCGCAGGGCGGCTCCGGGGGTGCTGGTGCTGCAGGCTGCATGACTGTTCAGTTTTGAGATATATATACAAATATATATATTATATAGGAGGAGTATGTGCCACGTCGTCTTCATCCTCGTGCTGCGGCGGCGGGGCTCGTTGAAATCAACATCAAACCTTTAATTTGATGATTCTGCAAATAATTCGGTTTCAGAGTTGGATTTGGACTCCGCGTCGGAGTCGTTGACGTTTTTTGTTTAACCCCTCGCCGAGACCCAGAATGTGTCTGTTGACTTTTCCGCGCAGCCGAGGCGTGAAAATATAATAACACCTTTTTAATTATATTTCCCAGCGAACTCCATTGTTCGCGGGCAGAGAATAAGCAAAACAAGAATACCAAAAATAGAATAGAAGATAAAAAAAAGTGAAAGGCTTTTGGTGCTAAATTAACCGAAATCTGGCCACAGTTTGCGGAATTAGACTGATCGTGCCAATTCACGGTCGCCATTAGTGTGACCAGGCTTCGTGACTCACTTTCCGCCTAACCGCCTTTCCGCTCCACTTTTCCCTTCGAGCGCCGCGCCGCGCCGCTTTTAGGTTGAATGCACTGCCGAGTGGCTGGCCACAGTTCGTTTATGGATCTGCCATCGTCTATAGCTATTTAGCTATTTATAGTGTGGTTGTATGTAATTGCGATATCTCCGCCTCTGCTTTTATTTATTTTGTGCTTTTTTCCTCCTTTTTTTCTGGGGTAATGACACTGCGAAGTTGGCCTGGCTTTCGCCTAATTTGTATTTGATGAGATTTGATCTAATTTATTGTATTGAGCTACACTTTATTAACTTGTGCCAGTTCTACTTTATTTATTATTTATTTAAAGGTTCAAATTCAATAAATAAAGCCACCTTAAGACCAGACTAATGATTCAGCTCACTGAAACACCCCTTTTAAATCAGTTTGAGTAACCAAAATAATTATTTGAAAGCAGCAAATTGATTTGAAATATAAAAATTAAACCCGGTAGTGGGATAATTGAAGCACTTTTCCACAATTAACGAAGCTCGAAGCGGCTGTCATCAGTCCAGTTAGTACCATTCAATCCGTACCGATCCGATCTGATCCAAACATAAGTCCAAAGCAAAACCAAGGAAGAGGGCAATCTGTTGGATTGCTGCCCCGATTGAATGAGGCCTATTATTGCGCTTTGAAAGGCGTAATTATCGCATGACAATCCAAACGGAAAGTGTTATACTCGCATTTGTATTTACTCAATAAACATTATCGTCGATCGTCCAGATTGGGCAACACCCAGCCCCGGCAAATCCCAGTCGGTCCAATTTCCAGCTCCCACACACCAAACAAGTTCGTTTTGTGCACAGCAAGAAATATTATTTATAAATGTACTACTGAATAATATTTAGATATTTTTGTAATTTAGTATTTTAAATAGAGTAGGTTTTTTCTCTCTGCATCACAATTGGACTCATCGAAAAATAGAGAGAGAGAAAGATTGTGAGAAACGGAGTGTTTGTACATCGGAAAATTAGTCATTCTTTGAATTTCCTGTTTGGTTATGGAGTTTAGGTGGTAACATCAACACAAGCCACTTTCACATTCAGTTGGCTGACTCCTAACTGGATTTAAATGTATTTGCCTTTAATTTGTGAACAATTTCTTGATTTGGGAAAATTAAATTAAGTATTACTCATTGAAGAAAAAATGTATATTGACATAATGGTAAAATAAACAAGATATAAAAGAAAATAAATGTTAATATAAGCAAAAATGTAAAAATACTTCAAATTGTTATCATTATACATATATATTTTAATATTTTTTCAATCATGCAAAAATAATTATATTAACATAGTTAACATAATAACATTATTTTCGTATGAAAGAAAATGTATTAAAATATATAAAATTACAACTTAAAGAATGATTTTTTATCAAATTTATTCCTATACTCCATAAAATTCCTGATATATTTTTGTATTCAATCACTTACAGTTGTTTTTTAAGCAAAGGATAATTATTATAAAAACTGAATTTTCAACATTTAAGTACTCATTGAATTTATTAAGGATCCATCCATTCAACAAAGATTATAATTGGCAGTTCCCCCCACCTATTCCATCTTTCCCATCATTTTTTTGGGAGCGTCGAGTGCCTAACAAGCTACTTTCCCACTTCAAGACACGTACAAAAAAGTGGCCATGGTAAAAAATAAACCGAATTCTCGGATGAGCTCGGTGCGGTGCTCATTGCGCGCTAATAAGTTCGATGATACAAGTATTTGTAATGGGAATGGGATTGGTGACTGGTGAACTGGTAACTGGTAACTGGTAACTGGTGAGTGCGTGCAGGATGAATCATTACCATTATGCGAGGCGGGGGCAAGGCCCAGGGAAACGCGGCCGAGGTCACGTTTTCGCACCATGGGTGGTGGCCGAGTCCTGGGCGGCACTGGGAGTTCCACTCGAAATAAACAGCAAACAAAACGCGGCAAATTAATAACAGTAGAGGACCAGGACCAGTAACCCCACTCCGCCCCCGAAAAACTAAGTGTAATTGCGACAATGTGGCTGCACTTACACGTGTCATCGCAGCAGATCCTGACCATCCTTCCAGCAGCAGCAAATCCTTCCCCGAAACTTGTTACGCACTTGCCTGTCCTTCCCTGCCTCTATCATCCCCCGGAAATGTTGTTTGTTCCCAACCCTCCTCCCAAGGGGATTTCCGGATGCGGATGCGGATGGGAATGGGGAACTGGCGCGATGAGACTTTCACGACTCTCTCGGACAAACCACAGTGGCACATTGTTGCCATTGACTTTACGGCGAGGGCAGGGGCCGGGACAGGATCTGTGCCTTAACTCGCCCTTACTTGTATTTATCGGGGCAGGAAACTCTACATTCAACGGGGATTACTTGCCGCACAAGGTTTTTCAATTGTTTGTTGTGGAAATTAGTAGTAATTGATTGTTATCTGCCAGAGAGATCTTGTAAATATTTTTGTAATTACGCAGTTGTTGGTTTTGAATAGTTACTGAAGCCTATGTGACATATAACTAATCAGTTATGCATAAATATAATTAAAAATAATACTAAAACCTTCAGCAAGCTCTAGATACATTAAATACTATTATTATCAGTTAATCTTTTGTGTTATTTTTGCATAATAAATATCATTCTTGGTATTCCCTTAACTCACTAATCTCTTGGGGTCACTCTCTAATTTTTCCCTCCCCCCTTTCGATTGGTAGCTCTCGCCACCCACTTGCTGTTCGCGTTTCCGCTGCATTTTCCTGGAAACCTCAAGTGTGGAAAATTAAAATCCACTCATCCAGCGCCCCCCTAGGCCCCACAAAAAACAAAAAAAAATAAAAAATAAGAAACAAGAGAGGAGAGAATGTCAGGGTTGACATGAGCTCGAAGGTAACACAATACTCCAGGCAGCAACTACTTAAAATGCAATTATATGCATTATTATTCGGCTGCTGGGCGCGTAGTCTTATTTTTGTACACGAATACGCAGAACCAGACTGGTTCCTCCGCTGGTGGGGACCAGGAAAAATGGAAGACGGCGAGTATTTAAATGCCCACCTCAGCTACTAATTATTACCAGGAAAAACTCTTGAAATTGACGTTTCATTTTGTGCGGCAGCGGCGGCGGCGGCGGCGGGGCACGTCAACACCCCGACGGGCAGGCAAAGGCAAAGGGGTTAAGGTCTGTTTTCACTCAAAAAATCCAGTCGTGATTATGCACATCGAACCGAAAGTCTTCGGCAACAGATTAAGGCACTCCAGAAATTATGAAAAAATAATATTTTTCTTAGAACTGATACCATTTTAAACGAATTGGTACTCGGCATCGCAGAGTCAACAAAATGAAGAAGTTTCACGATCATCGCAGCGCGAGCCTGAGAAAAATTTGAGGCGAGAATCCCTCGCAAAGACTGCAAGTCTGTAGATTGTGGGGAATGAAGAACGAAGAATGGAGAACGAAGAATTGAGCATAGAGAATGGGGAAGGCAGGGGGGTTAAAGAGAGCTGGAGTAGGTGGCCAGTGGTGGCAAACCAAGTCTCTTAATATTTTTTTCACTTAAAAAAAATACACAAAAAGGCAGAACATTTTTTATTACTTAATTTATTTAGTTATTAATTTTTCAATTTAATTTTTAATCATTAAATACTTAAATTCTTTAATACTTGGGTCACTCTTAAATGTTTAAGGCCTTTTTCCAGGAAATGTCTTAAGTTTCGTTTTCAAGCTGCTTAAAATGTATAAAAGCTACCCTCTTTTCTTCCTCATTTATACGATTCTAGTTAATATATCTACTTAAAAATAAAATAAGACATCTCTAAGCTATTTTTCCTGGCTATTTCCAGCTATCTTAGTCATCACTGACTATGGCACACACGATCGCCGGCGATGCAGACGGCATTGCGTCAAGTGACAGCATCGGCCAGTCGACCTGTCTGCCACAAGTCTGCCGTGTTGGCCGCCTTTTTTGGGACTTGTTTCTTCGGGTTTCTCGGGTTCCCAGGCCACAGCCACAGCCACAGACACAGCCAACTGCCAATCGGACTGCAGCTCCAATGACGCGGCCACATTCTCGATCCGATCTGATCGGATGGTGTGTTCGAGCCACGGCAAGCCTGCTATTTCCATCGAGACATTGTTCACTTGGACGCGTCGGCACTCGAGTAAATTAGTTTCGTAGAACTTCCAAGACGGCCCACACCGAGCCGAGTGGCAGTCACTGAGAGAAAAGTGGAGGCTTTAAATAGTAAGGATTTTAAAGGGTTGATTCAAAGAATATGGTGTGAAAAATATTCTTATTAAATTTATAAAAATCACGAAAGCTTCGCCAACATTAAGTATGTCCCAGAAACTGAATTTATTTTTAATTTTAAAACTCTAATAATATTTTTAATACACACATAATATAAATAAATAATTTCTCTCAATGCTGTAACATCGACTGGCCATGTCTAAAAAAGAAGGGAATTGTATTTACAGGAGGTAGAGACTTAGTAAGAGACTTAGCTGGCTTTAGTCATGGATTTCTTGCCAATTTTCCTTACCAGCTCAATTTATATGGTTCGTATTTTTAGTTTCTTTATCGGAATCCGTACAAACCTATATGTATGTACCCAAAAAAGCGACTCAAGGACCCCTTGGAAGTCAACTCGAAAAAGCGAATGAATAAATATCGTTCTGAAACCCGTGAGGGGTTGCAAATTTATTCACACACAGAAAGGTGTAATTACCCGGGCACAAAACACACTCACACATACACTCACCAATACCCGGGCAAACACTCACGCACACCTCGGCACACTCACTCACTCACACACACATGCGAGTATATGCGAAAATTGGCAGCACAAAAAGTTCACCTCAAGTTCTCTCGTCGCTCGAAAAGTTGGGCAAATGCCGACGGGGTAAAGGGGTAAGGCGGGGCGGAAAAGTGGGGGCGTGGCTGACTGCAGACTGCTACTGCTACTGGCATGGAAAATTAACAATTTTTCAATTAAAATCAATACGGAGTGTGTACTTGTGTGTAGTCGTAGTTGCCTTTGCCACACACCAAAAAAGCAAGTCCTTGTCGACGGGGGTTTTTGAGGAGGTTTTTTTGAGGGAATTTAAGGGGGTTATAGGGGGGGGCTTAGGGGCTTTGAGGGAGCTGCCTTGGGAGGCTGGAAAGTGGGTGTGGTTGCGTCTGTCAGGGTAATCTGCATATGTGTGCGAGTGTGACTCTCTCGCAGGAAAATAGCTTAAGTGCCTGAAAATATGCAACGCATTCGACTACCGAACTTTGACTGTGTGTGTGTGCGTTTGTTTACTTGTTTATGTGTTCGTGCATGTGTGTTGTTAGTTTTTCGGGCGTCGTTGCTGTCGGGCCCAAAAAACACAAAAAAAAACAAAAGCAAACACAAAAAACCAAACATTTCTAAAGCTGGCAAATAGTGCCGTTATTTTGAGGGACACTAGACACTGAAAAAAAAACTGTCGAATAAATTAAACTTAAAATCTAAGCCTAGTGATAAAAAAATAATTAAGTAAGTTAAACAAGTAAGCTAAATAAGTTTGTTTCTTATTTATTTATTTTTCTAATCCGATTTTAGCTAATATCCAAACCTTCCCCACCCTATGTTATCAATATTTTAAGCAAAATGTGCATGTTTTTTCCATATCAAATTATTAAATAATATTAGAATTAATATTTAGGCTATTTTTGTATTTTTAAACCCATTTATATATATATTTTGATGATTTATTTATTTTGTAGTGCTCAAGACGGTTCGAGTATTGGTTGGGTCGTGGCTCCTCTTGTACTTGTGCATCGTTTTGCGGTTGTTTCGGTCCTTCCGAGTATTTTGTGGCCGTCTAACTGTTGAGTCCTTGCCGCACACTCGCACACACGCACACTCGGTCCAAGGAGAGGGGTTAGAAGGAGGGAGCGGGTGGTGGTGACAAGGATAGACTCCATTTGTGGGCACCGCAAACAACGTTAAATGCAAATTTACGCTTCTGCCAGCACTGGCTCCCAGCACCCCTTCCCCCTGTGGATTTTCCACCCATTTTCCCCACTCTCTCACTCTCACCCTTCCAATTTCCCCAACTGAGCACACAAAATGGCCGTACTTTGGCGCCATTGCTTCACTTCAGTTGTCCTTCGCCGGGGCGCTCCTTGTTGTTGTTGTTGTTGTTGTCCTTGTTGACTATTGCCGTTATTGCCCGAGTTGGACAGAGACGGCAAGCGCCGCAGTGGCCAGAATTGAAGTGTTAGTAGTAATGCTACTAATTGGACTCGCTTTTAGCAACGCTCCATGTGCCCCCAAGCAATCCCGATCCCAATCCCAGTCCCAGACACAAGCCCACAAAGCTCCTTCAAAGTGCTCTCTCTCTCTATATATGTATATATATTTATGTGCATGTGTGTCTGTGTCCCCACTCCAAAGTCCTGTAATTGGAAAATTTTACACACTCGAAATTCAATTTCAACTGCAGAATGCAGACTGCTGAATGCCGAATGCCGAATGCCGAATGCCGAATGCCGAATGGCAGTTGAAACGTAAGTGGGTGTATGCATGGCAGTGGTGGGTTAAGCCCAGTTCAGTGGGTTAATTGCATGCCAGGGCTATATATATTTTAATTAGCACAGATTATGGCACAATAATTTAGGATATACAAAAATGATTTAGGGCGACAAGTGGCGTCTTAAAGAGATTAATATTTGGTTTTAAGCTTTATTAATTCGGAAAAATTCCCAAAAATATCCCTAATACGTACTCTTGAAAATGTACTGAGCCTTAAGTCTAATAATATTTATTAGACTTTTAAAAATAAATGTTTAAAATAAACATTTTCCGAAACAAAAATTTAAATAAATAGACAAAGGCCACTTTAAATCTAAAAAAGATTTTTATTCTACAAATAAAACCGTATTTATTCTTTATCCTTACAATAAATTAATTATTACATTTTATTTAGCTTGAATTTAATGTGACATATCATAATTATATTATTATATTCTTCAAGTTGAAATAAATGTACAATTCGCTAGGAAGTTGCTTTCCTGGTGGTTACAAATATATATATACGATTAAGTGTCCGGATCCTTGGAGAGCCTGCCATTAGCATTCGCGGAGGGCGCAGGGAAGCCCCGCTAAAACCGATTTCGACGACCCAGAGCTGGAGAGAGTGAGTACTTAAAAAAAACGGCAAAAAAAAGGCAAATTCGCCCAGAAATCGCGCCATAATTATACAATTTCCCCCCTTTTTTATTTTTGCGAATGTGCTAATCAAACACAGACACGAACAGGGGCTTTTGCCTTTTAAGGGTGGCAATTTGGCTGAAGTTCACTCGACACACACACACACACACAGATACCCACACACGCACACATAGCGATTGAGCATGCTGCATCTCTCTCTCCCTCCCACGGAAGACGAACTTAGAACAATAACGGCCATTAAAATGCTTAATTATAAATTCGCAAACGTTGCTGAAATTTTCTACGTTTTTTCATCGCACCCCCCTCTCCTTCTCACACTCTCTCTCTCTTTCTCTTTCTTACTCTCTGTGTGCCTCGCTGTTGCCATCCCACTTGCCCAGCATGAAGCAAGCGATAAATGATTTTTGCATTTTGCGTTGTTCGCAATCCGCGGACACTTTTACCTATGCCCAGAACACATTGTCTTGTTAATTAAGTTAAGTAATTAGATAAGGATAATTTACATATTTTAAATATTATAATATAATAATAATTTAATAATATTATAACAGGAAAATCTCTTGTTGAAAACCGAATAAGAAAAAATTAAAAGAAAATCAACCCCGTTTAGTTTCTATTTTGCTCCAAGTTAAAGTTTTCCTTTCCTAATTTAAATTCAATTAAATGTTACAGCTAATTTGGTCCCTTTATTTCCAGTGTGACCATGGCATTAGAGCCAGGCAACTACTTATACACCATTCACACCGCGTGGCAGAGCCTGCACTTGAGACCCGACTCGACTCGACTCTCCTCTGCCGATGGCTTATTATTAAAAATGCCTTGCTCTCTGATGACGCTGCATGAGGTGTGAAAAATCAGAGCGGAGACCTCCAAACAAGACAAAAGGATCGATCCTTGGTCCTTGTTCCTTATTAATCGCGAAGGAAATGCAAATTCCGTGGCCAAGTTTTTGTTTTGCCAACAGCAAACACCTCCGCCGGCGGATGTAATTAGTTCGTTAATTCGTTTTCGGACTAGGGAATCCACAGACAAAAGGTGGCTGAGGACAATGGCCCGTATCGGGTTACCTGGCGGATGGGTAGGTAGGTGACTCACCTGTATGCGATCCTCGGGCAGCTCCGTCTTGAGCGAGAGCATCTCGCGGGCATAGACATCGGGATAGTGGGCCTCCTTGAAGGCCTCCTCCAGCTTCTCGAGCTGGTAGCTCGTGAAGATCGTGCGGCTGTGCCGACGCTTCTTCTTTTTCTTCTTGCTATTTGGTCCCACACCGAAGCCGTTCAGTCCCTCCATGCCAAAGTCCTTGGGCGCCAGGGAGCCTGAAGGAATTGGGAAAAATCGATAGCAATTTCTTAATAAAATATCCATAAAAAACCATTGCCCAAATCTAAATATGTATATTTATGTCAAATTAGTTGACGAGTGTCCCACGACCGCTGCCGGAAAACATCTTCTGATTCCCCTCCGGTTTGGGAAACACATGGCGCTGGAGCGCGACTTCAAGTGGTTTTAGCGGCTTGTTATTTTAAATATTTAATAATTGTATCTAGTTTCCCACTTGTCTGCGGCTTCTTCCCCTTGCTTCTCTATCTTTTTTTTTTTTTTTTTGGGTTGTCACACACACATCATCTTTTGTTCCAAGGAAAACCCCACTTGAGAAGGCTGTGAAAAGGCGGGGAAAAGTGAAAGCGTCGAAGGAGGATGGCACTGGGACTGGTAATGGGAATGGAGATGGGGATGGGGCACTGAGGAGGACTGAGAGGACTAGAGGAGCGAGGATCGAAGGAAGGAGCTGACAGGCGGCGGTAGCAGCGTTGACAGGCGCGATTTGAGTTTGAGTCTTTCGATGAGTGCCAGGGGAGCTTATGCACAGAAAAAAAATTAAAAAAACATAAGTAAATAAATAAAACATTTAGTAAATAAATATGACATAAAAATGCCTGATTTCTTTTCTATTTATTCGAAGTTTGGCTTAAAATATTGCTGTACCATCCACCTTATTACTTATTAAATCAACTACAAAACTCTTAGAGTTCCTTGGAGAATTTTTCAATAATATCTGTTTTAGGTAATACTTGTGGTTATAATATTTTCGCAGTGCATTGTGCACACACTAAACGGCCTGAGTGTGAAACCGATGATGAGGATGAGGCCGCTGATGAGACTGGGGATTGGAGATGAGTCGAGGAGTAGGAGTCGGAGTCGTAGGATCGAAGCCACTTGTACGGCCAAATCGCCACTTAGCGGATTGAGGACCTGAGGACTTTGAGACTTTGCCAAGCAGCCATGTTTTGGCCAAATCGAACTTGTGGCCTGAAGCACCCGGAAAACAGAAAACAGAAAACACAGTTCGCTGATCGAGTGGTCTGGACCACTCGATGGGAGTTTTTGGGAAAGTGGGGAAAACAAAACCGATCCGAACCGAACCGAACTAAATAAAACAAAACAAAACACACATTCGTGCACAGGCCTGTGCAAGGCAGGAAAGAAAAAACAATTCGCACTGAAATCCGATATGAAAAATGAAGTAGAAGCCTTTGCTGTGTGGTGGCTGGCGAGTTGTTCAAGTGAAGTCCTCGGTTCTCAGCCTCGGCCATCCTCCCCATTATAATTCCCCTCACTTTTCCGGCTAAATGTGCGTGAAAAATATATGCACGAGAGTACGAGCTATCCGAAAAGGCTGAGGAAATGCGTGTAATGAAGGCTGAAAACTGCATCTTGAATTACCAGACAAAAAACGGAAAAAATAAATGCAGCGAAGGCAATTCGTCAGCAATTTCAGGAAAATATTCAAGGAAATTTAATTGTGCGGCTTGTTAGCTGAAAGGTTCTCTCAATTAACGTTTCGGGTGTGCATTTCAGGATACAGATTAATTCCCCTCTCACCTAATTATTTCCAGCACAACTCAATAATGATTTTCCCCTAATTAAGTTGTAGTTGCAAACTATGCTAGAGATAATATATTTTGCAGTATACTTTTAGGAAGCCTAGCGAGAGATTTGAAATCTCTAGAGGTTTTCCTTTTACTTATATATTTTCCAACACATATTGAGGAATATTTTACTTTGCAGCTTGCCCAATCTAATTAACAATTATGTTAATATAAAACAAAGAGCGGAATTAGTTAATTCCGGGTGAGCACAAAAGTAGGCAACGTCGAACCTCTAGCTCGCTTTTAATGAGCTCACACCAACACACAGACACACACACACACATGGCGGCGTGCCAACATGCATACTAACACACGCACATGCATCACAACATATTAGCAATTAAAATTTTCTTAGTTAATTACTTTAAGCAGACGACGTCGACGACGACGAAGGATGAAGGACGAAAGGCTGACGACGCCGTCAGCTGCGAAAAATGCCGGAGCAAAAAATGTCGCCAACAAAATGAAAGGCGACAGCATTCCTCCGTCTCTCTCTGGCACACACTCCCTCCTTTCTCCTTCTCACTGCCTCTCTTTCTCCCTCTCTCGCCTGTCCCTTTTCGCACAAAGAAAGTCGCTTCCCGGCAAGTGAATTTTATGAAATTTATGCGCATTTCACTAGAAAATTTAATTAGGAAATCTAATTTGCTCAAAAGCGCATAAAAAATGTTGTCGCTTCTCGGGGAAGGCGAAGAGCGGGAGCTTCCCCACTCACTCCTCTTCATTTTCCACCATTTCCCCGTATATCCCAGTTTCCCGTATCCGTTCCATTCCCTGGCGGTTCTGCGACTTGTTCGTTTCGTAAGCCCCGCCATTTTTGTTAGCCTGGCCACACTTACACCAGACAAAAAAATGTGATCGTATTTAAAATAGATCAAAGATCAATCGGAGATTATAATGGGAACTTTCTAATATTGGTAAGTTGTCTCCAAAGCTTTTCTATTGGATATTTTAGATTGTTTACCTTATAATTAAGTATAATACTTTTGAAGATTTTAAACCACTTTATAAGACGTCTAAAAGTATGCAATTAACTTTTGAAAAGTACTTTTGAATGTTTTATTTAAGGAGTGAATGCAAAATGCTTGCTGTTTATTTCAGATGATTTTATATAGATATTTTTATTGTATTTAATTTATTTATTATATCTACTTCTTATATAATTTTCGAGAATTCAAACCACGCTCTTTGGCGTCTAAAGGTATGCACTAAGCATTTGAAAAGTAATTTTAGACATATTTTTAAATGAATTAATGGTAATTGATTATTTCTGATGATTTTGTATAGATATTCTTGATATCTTGATTTTTGTTTTCTGTGCAGCTTTCGCTTCCGCTGAGTTTTCCTCCCGAAAATTTGCCCCCCACCCCCCTATTTTTCTCCCAGCTATTTTCCCGAGCATTCCCGGCTCCCGCCTGGCCCCGCTCCACCCCGCTTTTCACGCCATGCATCAAGTAACCAACAAAATGACTAATTCCTCGCCTCAGTATGGGCTAGTGTGTGCGTGTGGCAGTGGCATGTGTGCCTGTATGCGTGTGTGTCGCATAAACAGTTGCATGGCAAAATACGCTAATAAAGTGGCTGAGTTGCCACAGCGACGAGGCAGCAGCGGCGCGCCGTCGACGCCGGCAGTGGCAGAGGCGGAGACAGAGGCGGAGACCGAAGCAGAGGCAGTGGCAGAGGCAGAGGCAGGGGCAGAGAGCAGCCGCTGAAGGGGATTCGCAGTTCCGCAAATTCGCAATTTGCATTTTTGCATTAGCACCAAAGTGGCTGCGTTTTTGTGCGAGTGTGTGCTAGTGTGTGCGAGTGTGTGTGGGTGGGTGTGGGTGTGGGTGTGCGTCTCGCTTCTCTCTCTGCCATTCGGCGGGATTTCTGCTCACTTTTCGCTCGCCTTTTTCGTACTAATTAGAAACGAAATTGAATTATTTGCTTGAGGAATCAAACAGAAGCCACAAACGCAGGAAATCGGCAGGACGAGAGGCGGGAGGCGAGGAGAGGGCTACAGCGAGTGGTCCAGTAAATGCTCCAATTAGCAGCTTCGCCAGCATCTCACTTTCTCGTCGGTTAAAGCCGCAAGGTTAACTTAAAGGGCCTGTGATTAGATGGAGATGTTTATGGGGATTTTCTGGGGGAAATTGGGGTATAAAAGCTTAATTTAGAAATAATATAATATTTAAGAATACGAATAATCAGAGATATGGGAGTTGCGCTACTAATTCTTAAGAGATTTGTAAGGATTTTGAAGAAATTAAGGTACGTTAAGTTGAGTTTTAATCTTTTCTGTATGTTCTATGTGATCTTTTATAGAAATATTAAAAAAAACACAGGAATATCTTTGAGAGAAACTAAGGCAATATAGAAATATGTATATATAACATAGTAGGGAAAACCGTTCTTAATAGATTTAGGATGTCAGTAGTTGAAGTCTACTTTCAACTGAAGTTATTTCCCAACTCTACAGAATATATTATGAAGATATATACATATTCCTAGTGTTATTTCCATCAATACTTTAGCCCCATTAAATCCCAGAACTTGTCCCGGTTGACCATGCAAATTTTGGACGTGAAAGGTTGTCTGGAATTTATGCAGGAAACTCGCTTTGACATTGTCCGGCATTCGTCGCCGTCTAATTGCTGCTGTCTGTCTCTCTCTCCTACGCTTTATTGCCGTCTCTCTTCCTCTGCCACTCTCTCTTTTTCTCTCTCTCTCTGGCAGGATAACCCCTTCGAACGGATGGATCCTTGGCGCGCTCCTTCGTTGCTGTTCCTCGTAATTTGCGCACTCAATGGAAAATTGTTAATTAGATTCCTAGCTTGTCGTGCGACTGCCTTCGCCATGCTGCAAGCTCCATTGTTGCGCCACCTGAGCGGTGGGGGGAGGGGGATGGAGGGTGGTGGGTGGTGGGTGGTGGAGTAATACCTGAAGTGGCCACCCACGGCTCCACCCACTGGGGGCAACGGCGTTTTAGCCAGCTTTGTGTCAAAGTTGGTTAGCGTGATTGCTGTTGTCACTAACGCCTTTTTTCGCAGTGCTGCCGACGCCGGTTAACTAACAGTGGGAAATATCTGAACTCTGGTAACACTAATTAACGATTTTGAACACTAAAAAAAGATTCAAAATCTAACATAATGGATGCTAGAAAGAGAGATTCCTATTCGATTTATACCTTGTATTAATTATAATTTCCAACTTCATAAATGAAGACACATTGTAAATATTTAATTTAAGTCAAGAAGAGATGAGCCCTCAAATCTCAAATCGAAGACTCCAATTTATAACTACTTCTAATTAAAATTACCTTAATCTGATATTTTAAAACTTCCAAAAGTGTTCGCTTTGGCGGGAAAAAAGCCAAATTGATGGCACAGGGCTTCCCTAACCCTCCGCCAGCGACTTTAACCCTCTATCCCCGGCCCGTGCCCGTTCGCTTTTTGGCCCCACTTCAGGCCACCTTACCGCTTCAGCGGCGCAAGCGAACTCAGCGAACTTTACTTTAAGTGCAAAGCGGCTGCAGCGGCGGCAAAAACAACACCAGTTAAAACAACAACAATAATGAGGGAAAAATTGCTATAGCAAGAGCAACAACAAACGAAAAAACAACAACTAAAAGTGGCACAATTTTGCACTAAACTTTTTGCTCTTTCACTTTATCCGCCAGCACGTGGAAATGTGGAGGTTTTTGGATGAAATCTTCCAAACTGAATGTTTAGGTCAGCCAGAAAAGCCTTTATATCCAAACTTGTTAATCAAGTATTTAATAAACTAACTAAAACCAAATATAGCAATTTACTTTATTTGATTTTAAGCTACGTTACTCATGAGCTCTTAATTTAAAAGAACTGATTAATGGTTAAAATTGGAACCCACCTGAATAATTATTAAATACCTTTTTTATTTAAAAACAAATATAACCTGATGTCTTCATCGGTGGCAGACTTGTTGTGTGACTAACTGCTGTTTCTCCGGACAGGTTGTCGCTTTAACCCCTTTGTTGACACCCCCGTGTGCATGTGTTAACCCATCTACGGCATTCAGGCAACTGGTGCGACATGAATTGCGATTGGTTTCGCTTCACACACATGTGTGTGCGGTGTTGTTCCTTGAACAACTCTTTTTTACACATCCTTTTTTTATTATTTTGTTTGTCTTGTGTGTTTCAATTAGGGGTTTGGGCCTGGGCTGGCTTGGCATTCGACATGGCCAGCAAATAAAACTTAGACACGCTCGGGAAAAGGATTCAGGGGGTGGCAGTCGCTCGGTGGCTCGACAAGGGGGAAAAAATGCCAATTAAAATCTTGGCCATGACAAGTGCAACACGATGCAGCAGCAGCCTCCCACTTGGCCACCCCCTTTTCAAGGCAAATTGCCCTACTTGTCAGTCTCAGCCTCAGTCTCAGTCTCAGTCTCTCTCGCTTCTGCTTCGCCTTTTCCTTGGCTTTTGTGTAATCTTGTCTTGCAATCTGCTCGCAGCAAATGGCTCAAAAGTGGCTCTCCGTCTCCTCCTCCTCCTCCTACTCCTACTGCTTCATTTTTCCGGCTTTTCCAAGACTTTTCCTCGCTGCAAGAATGCAATGCAGGCGGCAAGGCGTCGAGTGGAGGACTCAAGCAGGGCACTTCGCCCATAAAAACAGAATGGAAAGAATGCGCGGCCAAGTGGCCAAGTGGCCAAGTTCGTGTTGGCGGGCCCAGTCGGAGATTAGAGTCTTAGGAGGACCCACTACACCCAGAAGCAGCGGCAACATCATCAACAACAACAACAACAGCTACAAAAGGGCAATTAAGTAGGCCCGAGATCTCGACGGAGAAAAAAAAGAAAGAGCTAAGAGCTACCCAACAGGCACTCATTAGATAGGCAGGATGACACAGGGAACCAACACACACTTAAGTACTTCAGTTTTAATGTAAGCGAGGTCCTTTAAATAAATTAAATTAAATAGGAATAATATTTTAATATTTATGTATGCATCAAGAATATATTTCACACTTCTATAGAGGAAATTATAATTACTACTTTCTTTAGTCTGGAAATAATAATATTTTGTATGATGATAAAATCATAGAAATTGTCTGTCAGCTTAAGGTAGTGCTGATGAGGTTCTTTGACTGGAAACTTATAGAAATATGATTATTTTAAGTCTCCGGACAAGATCCTTGAACATAATAATAATAAACGCGTCTTGAATTTATTTGAATTAAATCAGTCAGTCAAGACCTCGAAATCAGCCATAAAGGTCGCAAATCTGCCTTTCAAAAAATATAAAAAAGATGATTTAAACTCAATTAGATATAATAGAAAAATAATAAATAAAAACAAACAAAAAATACAATAATAATAAGCTAATTAAGCCACACACATTTAATTATCGAAAAGCAATACAAATAAGTGTGGAGTTTAGTTTCGTTTTCTTCGCTTTTTTTTCTTAGGTATTCAATCAACTTGGGCTGATGTGCTGATGTGCTGACATATGTCGGGGCCTCTATAGCTCGTTCCACTGACAGACATTTCAATTTATTGGCGCACTCACTGCGACCCCTGCCCTTTGGCCCCTTAACCCCTGCTGGAGCCCCGCCTTTGCGCCACTCAAACCAGTTTGCAGAGCGTTTCTTATTAGACAAGTTTATGTGTGTGAGAGCTTGGCATTTCTTTCGCCTTTGTTTTTCGTGTGTGTGCAAAAGGGTTAAGCCAGAGAGGGACACAACGAGGGAGAGAGAGAGAGAGAGAGAGAGAGGCAGGACATGCGAGGATGTGAGGAGAGATGTATGCGCGTGCAAATTGCGTATAAAAGCGTATGTTGAAAATATTTATTGCCCGTTACGAATGCAACAAAATGAAAATGAAAATTTCATTATTTGACTTTTGTCTCTCCCCGCATGTGTGTGTGTGCGTGTGTGTTGCCTTTTTTTGTGCTTTTCCGTTAGCTAAATTGTTTATTTTATTAGCAATTTGGAGAATTTATGTGCGCGACATGTGAAATTTACGCTGACGGAACCCTTTTTCTCTTCCCCTTGGGCCACGCCCCCGCCCCGGCAGAAGGACTCAGAAGGCTCGAAATGAAGCGCAGGAATGCCCATTAATTAGGCCGCAGCGACCTCTGTCGGCCAAAGGATATTCGCCAGGATTGCCAACGGCAAGGGTTCACAGGATATGCTCCCACACATGCATGGCCTACCTTTGGGCTTTGCGCTTAATTGGTTCAGGCGAACTTACCGGGCAAACAAGTTCCGGCTCCAGCGGCAAAGTTCTTCAGCTGCGGAAATCCTGAAAAATATAAGTAATTAATTAAAAATAGGTAATATGTATTATCAATAAATTAAAAGTGTAAATTTACAAGCTTTTAATCAGTTAATGTTCATATAAGAAATTGGAAAATTTTTTAAGTATTGTATTTTCTAGAAAACAAATTCTATTCTTTGCTTACATTATAATAAGCTCAGATTATATGTATATTATATATGTATATATTATATGTATATATATATATACTATTTATTTATATATTTATTATATGTATATTATTTTCCTAATTCTTCAGCCGAGAATCCACTGTACCCCATCGTATAACTTGGGACTTACTTGGCATTTATTAGCCAGACAAGGGACTTCGAATTAACCCCACATCGCCATAAATCGAGAAGGAGAAGGATGCAAGCACATGGCAGACACTCATATACTCAGGTCTCGAACATGCACAGAGGGAAAAACTTTGAAATTCGCTTCACAAAGTTACCATAACTATTTGCAATTAAGTCCAAGTTTTACTTATATCAAAATTATTCTTTAAAAAGTGTAAATACATTTTATTAATTTTATAAATATTAAACAAGCTTCATTTGAATATCAAAGAAAAATGCATTTAATTTCTTCATAAAAGATTAAACTCTTTTCGCCGCCGTGTCTCGCCGACACTCAGAAATGCAAATCGGCGACCTCGTTGTCGAAGTCTCGACTCGGCGAAGCCCTCCTTGCAGTTTCCCCCTCAGAGCCCGCCTTAACCCCTCAAGCGAAGAAACAACAAAAAAAGGGAGTGACATATCAAAGCAAAATCAAATTTGACAGACAACCGCGCTAATTTCTGGTCGATGTTTCATTGTTTCAAGGCGTTCGTCTCGTTTCAGCTCGCTCTGGGTTTGCTTCGCTTTGTTTTTTTGGTATTCGGGATTGGGATCGGGATTGGATTTGGAATCGGGATCGGCATCGAGCACTGAAACTGCGACAGCGACTGGCGTTTCCCTCAATTGTTTTTCGGTGACGCATTTCGAGAAACACGATGCAAACAATGGGGACCCCGACATATATGTCGGCCTTAAAAATAATAATAATAATAGTAGTAATGAGAGAAGAAGTCTGTTTTATGAGGCTAAAGTTTGTATGCCCTTGCAGATTGGAAATAAGATCCTTAAATGCTTTTTTTCATATCATAAGAAATAAGAGATAATATTCACATTTTTAACACATATTTTAAATATTTTAATGGCATTACAACGTCTTTAAATGATAATAAACTAAAGATTTAAAAGACCTGATCTCTATATCCCGAATATAAGTAGGTATACCAATGAGAGAGGGTATTAAGGGAACCACTATGAAGACGATGATGCTTTCGTACAATCAAACCGCATTTATTAGCTCTCTACCAGGAATTTCGATTGCTGGCGAAACTTGATATCCCAATATATTGCGCAAAAATTTCTCTAAAGAATATGAACAAATAAAAACAAGAAAAAAATGTAAAGGAAAAAACAGAAAGGGGGAAAAACTGCAAGTGACGAAGTAATTATAAACTGATTAACGCCCGACAATAGTTGATATGGGTCTCGTGTTTTTTTTTTTTTCATAAGCAGAAGGGTTGGGGACTTACAGCGAACTTGGAGCGCTACTTTGGGCCGGGGAAAATCCAGCAAAATCGAATGGGAAAATGGGGGTTAAGGGAAGGGAAAAATCAGGGGACCGCACAAGGCGATCGTGAGCAACCGCCGGCGGTCATGCAAAGTAGCCGCTCCAGTCCCGTCCGACAATGAGTAGATGAGTACATATCCACAGCCAGAGCACAAATACTCGGGCATCGTGAGTGAAAATCAAGTGAATTAATTAAAAAGCCATTGCCGCTTGGGGGAAAGTGATGGAGTTTCGAACAGTGTAATTGGTAAAGTTACCAGGGAATTACTTTATTAAAAAGAAGGTAACAAAGAAAGGGTTTCTAACCCAACAAAAAGTCAAATATCCAATGTGAAGTGATTTAAATAAAATTAACCAAGTTAAAGACTGAACAATTTTTTAAATTTTAAACTATTTTAATACTAGCTTAACTCCTTGTTACATATTTTAAGCAACAGCCCTTTGAATTTCTCAACTTTTCGCGTATATCCATCTATATCTGCAATCCAAAAGTGAATACACTCATTTCTCGACCAGGTGAATCACATTCGGGGCCACAATTATTGAAACAATTTCCAGCCGAAAAAAACTGCTGAGTAGCCACTCCAAATAGCCAGATAGATGGCCGCGCCATGAATAATTAGCAGTCGTAGTTTGTTGATTGTTGCCCCGTTGTCGGGGGCAGTGAAAGCCACTGAATGGTAGAAAATAATACACAGAAAAAATGTCAGTTCCAAAACCGAAATCGAAAAATAAAAACCAAATCCAAATCCGCTCCGAAATCCCACTTTCGAGCCGCTGAAGAAGCAAAGCGGCCGCCGCCGCCGAGGTAACTCAAGTGCCAAATCGTGTTTATTTGCGTTATAAAATTAGCGCAGCACAGGGGCGTTCTCTAAAAGGGGGTTACAACTAGATGCATATGGGATAGATCCCCCTGAAATCCGCTGTGAGTTTGTTGGGTTTTTGGAGCACGAATTACCCGGCTCTGATTGCCATGTGACGGGGCACAAAATCTGGCTTATGAATACATGAATATAAATGCCTGTAGATATGGGTACAGTTTAACTTGGCTATGTGGAATTAAGTAAAAAATAATGGGTTTAAATTATACTTTAAGTTTATGTATTTTTTTCCCCAGAAAAGTGTCTGAAATTATAGATTTTATATTAATGTAAAGGTGCTTGAATTTGTTGAATTATATTTGTTATTAATTATTTAAACCCTAATTAGCAGCAAGTATACAAACATGAATTTAATTTTATTTATTTATTCTTTCAAATCTATAAATTGATTTCTACGCTGAAATTTAACACAAACGAAAAATATATAAATTAAGGGGCTACTGTTTCCATATTTGAATGATTTTGTATGTCTAGACTTTCATTATTATTATTATTTCTATTATTTCTGCGAATTATCGTGAATGAATTTCGTTTCGTTTCGTTTCGAAATAATCGCGGCTAATTCCGCTTAATGCGAATATCGCTGCTGTGAATCAACGCTGCACACTTACACTAAGAAAAAACCGTACAAAAAAACAGTACACAAAAAAGAGGGCCACTCACACCCCTACATACTCGAACCCCTACACTCTCGCACACACACAGTTACACGGACAAATTAACCCCTTGAGTGGCACTCGGCACTTCGTTCGTCAAGTTGCTTTAATTGACTTTTAAATTCGCAAAAAATCAAAGCGAAAAAGTGTGACAAAGTGCCCAAAAAACGAAGGAAAAAATATGAAAAAAATGAAAAGGAATGGGAAAAGTGCAGCAACAACAGAAACAACAAGTGAAACAATAACTGCACTCGTTGAACGCTGACGACGAACATTTTTCACACCTCAGACAATACACAGAGGGAAACGGCGTGGAAAGTGTGAGGTTAAAGGGGTTAAAAGTGGATGGCACGACGACGGAAGGGGTTCAAAGTGTGCCCCACTCAACGCAGAAAAGCGAAGGGCGTTTTGTAGTATTTCTCACATTTTTTTTTAGTCGTTTTCTAATTTACGTCAACGCAAAATCAAAGCAAAGTCAAAAGACGACCGACCGAGCGACCGCACACATTGTCCGAGACGAAACTACAATTAAGAATATTTTTATCAGCCAAGGCGAAGAGACACATATTCAAAGGGGGGGCCAGGCTATTAGCAAAGTGGCTCAAATATCAAAGGGCGGGATATATATCTAGATATGGATGGATGCCGATGATGGGGGAGAGAGCTGACAAGCAGCAATTAGCAGTTCCGGAGACACCGATTGCAACACCGCACACAGCAGCCGCAGAAAAATCAATATCCTGCCTATTAATCGCCGGTGCTCGAAATAAACTTAAGAATTGTAGATTTCAATTGCAGATAAAGCTAAAAATTCAAGTGGATAGAGTTCTAAAATGAAACAAGGCAAAACGGAGCATGAAAAAATAGAGAGAAGATTAATTTTTACCTCTCCGTATTTTATTAAATATTAAATGCCTTGAGTAATTGAGCAGGTGGAGTTTTCTAGCCATTTGGAAAATAATTTGTCAAGAAATAAAAACATCTTGATTTTGGAAAGTAAGAAAGGGATTATCCCTTTACTTTATTAAAAGTAAAATACAATAATAAGAATTAAGCTCGTATTATATTTTAATACATTTTCCTTTAAAAGTTCTTATGTTTAATATTTAAATAAAGTATTGAGAACAACGATTTTTTAAGAATGATTTGAAATATAAAAGAAAGCTGTTGCAAATATGTAAAATTAAAGAGAAAGACTAATTAAAAGTCCCTGCTCACAGGGCATTTCTCTAAATATATTTTATATATTTATTACATATTTTTTAGGCAATATATTTCCTTAAACAAATTGTATATACATTTGTTTAAGAACAAGTTTATATATGTATATTGGCGCCTTGGCAAAGCGTAAATCCTAAATGGTTAATTTCGGGCCTCGAGTTATTTGGCAAAATGCGAAATATGCAGCGCCTTTGTTCGTCTTTCGACAAGTGCACAAATACCAGTGCAAACGGGGTGTGTGTGCGGGTGTTTGCGGGTGAGTGTGCAAACACATCAAAACGACTGTCACAACAAAGCGACGATGCGCAGAGAGCCAAAGTGAAAATTGTCAATTAAATGTTTGGAGGGAAAACGAAGAAAAATCGTTTTCGCTTGTTGTTCTGTTTTCGGATTTTTTCTCAGCTTTTCTTTTCTTTTTTTCTGTACTTTTTTTGTATTTTCTTCATTGTTGTTGGGTAACCAATTTTCCGATTTGGTTTTCCTTTCCATCGCCAGTCGCCAGTCTGGTAAAAGATCAAAGGCACTTAATGGCGGGCGCCAATTGGTGGCCAGCAGCAGCTCCTCTTCTGCCGGATTTTTGGGTGTAACATTCTCTGGGTGCTTCTCCGCTCTTTTGGCCGGACAGGAAATCCGCCCGAAACTCGGTTGCGATTTTTTAATTGACGAAACGGGCCACGCAAATTGGTAGAAAATCAACAACTGGCTTCAGTTGTGTGTATAAAATATAAAGAGCAGAACGAGTCAACAATATGCAAAATTAAATACGATGACGCGAATGAAAAGCAGAAAGCAACAGCAACCATAACAATAATAACAAATACATAACATAACCACTAAGAATGCCAGCGAAGGGAATTGTATTCGAACAAAAAGTACCCTGAAATAAAATAAATAGAAGCTATTCTGGGGAATAACGATTTTATTAAATAAGTAATGAGGTTAAATCTATGTTTAATAAATACAATTCCCTATTAATTAATATAATACGGGAAATATATTTTTAATTAATAAGGTAATATCCCTTAAGATCTTTTGGTATCAGCCCACAGCGTTCTTTCTCACATTTATTAAGCCCAAACAACGAAACTGCTGGAAATGTGCGATAAACGACAACGAAAAATATTTTAATTAAAGTAAAGCAGAAACAGGGCCAAAGGGGAAGGATAAAAGCAGCGTAAAAAAAGCCGTGAGGATTGCAAAAAATAAAAAAAAAAGTATTGAAAAGGGTCCGGAAGTGGCGGCGTAAACAAATCGAAACCCAAATCGAAAAATCAAATGCGATGTACGATGTACAAGATACGTGAAGTGGCGAGTGAAATTGGCACAGTGAATCAGAGCGCTTGGAGATCGGAGATTCGAGATTCAAGATTCGAAATGACGATGACATTTCAACGCTAATTAAAATAATAATAACAATAATAACAGCTGCCACTTGAATCTGCAAGATTATCGGAGTCTCCCGCTCAATTCACTAGGGGAAAAGAAAGGCAAGAATAAGTTTTGGGCCCGAAATTGATTTTTTATAACTATTGCCTTATTCATATTACATTTTTTAAGCATTTAATTATATCTAAAAAGATTATTTAAATGTTTATTATATTCTAAGTTAAATTTGTACTATTAATCGTGGCTGTATAACTGAAATTTGTGGTACTGGTCTCAGCAACTATTTAATTGTATTTATGTATCTTTTTTAATATGATTTTTCTATATAAGATATTATAAGAAGACTGCTTATATTTTTCATCAGTGTAACACTCCCTCTGCATATATTTTTCCATGCCTTTCTGTTTGTCTGCCTTCGCTGTCATCGCCACGACTTGGGATGATATTGCCACTTGCCACTTGCCACTTGCCTCTGCTCGGCAGCGGCTGCTGCTGCTGCCTGCCTGCAAATGAGCTTTAAACCGAGCGACAGCAGGTCGACTCAAGCGACCGTGGACTGTGTGGGTTTTTTCGCTGAGTGTGTGCGTGTGTGTCATTGCCTTGAGCCGATCGCCAAACAAAGCCCCAACACAGTGGTGTGACACAGGCAAACAAATTCTAAAATTATCTGAATCAAATGTTCTAATTTAGAAAAAATATATAGGTTTTGAAAATATAATACCTGGCCACACTAATCATTTATGGGGAAAAAATAGCGACCATGCTCATTTTTAAAATATTATTTATATTCTAAAATTAGTTTAAGGTAAGGCCAAGAATAATGAATGGCGAAGAACAGAAGAATCTATTTAAATAAGACACAAATACCTGGGCACACTAATGGTTTGTGGGTAAAGTGTGACCCTACTCGTTTTTAAAGCCTTGCTTGCTCTCTAAAATTAGTTTTGTTTAGTGCGAAGCCAAGAATAGTGAATCGATTTCCTATAGGAGTGAAATCGAAGTGCAACACTTTGCATCCACTCTCTCGCAGACACACACACACACACACAGTCAATTGCCATTGCAATTAGCAGCTCAACTTGAGTGGCGAGTGGTGAGCTGGGGAGTTTGGAGAGGAGGAAGTGGGTGTGTGTGGCCGGGGAGCCGGTGTCGGTGCCTTCGAGTGGAGTGCTGCTTTTGGAGGCTGCGGGGCTTTGAGGCCAAAGCTGATTTGCCTGGACGATGGCCCGTTGATTAATTCCTTTTTTATGCTAACTAAGCGGCACTCCAGACACCGCATCGCATTTAATATGTGTGTATTTGCATTTGTATGTATACTTGTGTACGTGTGGCAGGTGACAAAACCAGTTGCGATTGCTAATTGCGCTTAAACTTTGATTGTCATTGTGCTTGTGCACAGCGAAAAAAGCGTGATGTTCGAAGCGAGGCACTTTTCATATCGAAAATAGCCTCCGATGTCAATCAAAGTTAATTCTAAATATCATATTAATATTGTAGCTGGAATGATTTGGATCCTAATGGTATAATAAAGATGGTTTGTTAATATCACACGGAAATTTATGGGATTGGAAATATTTAAGAGCATGGGTTTATAAGGAATTTAGAACAGGGTTTCCTATTTTTTACTGTGTGACTTATTAAATTCTATAAATAAAATAAAAGGCCAAATAAAAATTGGAATAATACATAATTGTCTTTCTAGAATTATTTAAATACTTTTGATGTGTGAAACATTTTATTTAACTTAAAAATACTTATTATTCAATAAATATAATGAAAATAAATGTAAATTATTTTAAAAACCAAATATTGACTATCATTTTATTTAGAAAATTTATTATTTTATTTTATTTTTAATATACGAGTCTATTGGGTTCTTTTTAAAGGTTTCAGTCATTAAAAGAGACTAAAACAAGGGCCTATTTTGGTATACATTTTTGTATTTAAGAATTTTATATGTTAAATGTTATTTTAAAAATTAAATACATAATAAAACTTTAATTTTTGTATGTGCTTGGTGTGGTAGTTTTGGTGGCTTACCCTGCGCGTGCAGCAGCGGATGGTGCGGATGATGCGGATGGTGATGCTGCATGGTCGGCGGAGGCGGCACTCCTCCGGCCGGGTGATGCGGATGTGGATGTGGATGCGGATGCGGATGGTGCGGATGCTGATGCGGATGCGAGTGCGGATGCTGGTGGTGATGGTGGTGGTGCACGGCGGCGGCCAGTTGGTGGGGCATAAAGGCCGCTGCCACCGCTGCATGGGCATTGAAGTAGGCCATCCGCGAGGCGGCCGCCATGGTCATCTGGTGGTGCTCCCTGTAGTGGTGTTGCTGTTGCTGCTGTGGCTGCTGCTGTTGCTGGAGGTGCTGTTGGGGCTCCATAACAGCTGTTGTTGTGCCCGCTATTGTCGTTGCCTCTGTCCCAGCACTTGCTATCTTTGGCGGCGTTGGCGTTTGGCGCTCTTTCGCCGCCGTGGCTGTTATGCCCGCAACAGGGACTGTTATTGCTGTTGCCGCTGCCGCTGCTGCCGTTGTTGATGTTGTTGTTGTCAAATCTGTTGGTGTTTCTGTTGGTGTGGCCGTCGTTGTTGCCGTTGTTGTTGCTGCGGCCACTGCCAGGCCAAGCAGCTCCTGAATGGCAAAGGGCGAACGTTGCGGCATTTTTGCGATTTGATTTTTAATTTATTTCAAATATTATTTATTATTTATTTATGGTTTAAATTGAAGAGAAACTAAGGAAACATTTTCCCGCCCCGTAAACAAAAAAAAAACAACGAGCACTGCCAGGCTCTTTTTGACGAGCCTTTTTGTGATTAATATCAAGCTGGCTGGCACGCGCAAAAACACACAACAAATTCGCAATAATTTCCACGTTAAACTGTTGCCTGACTTAATGTGCACCAGGAGTTTTGTCGTCGCAGCAGTGATGTTGCTGCTGTTGCTGTTGCTGTTGCTGTTGCCGGTGGTTGGCTTTGGCTTTGGCCAGGAAAAGCATTCGCAGTTCGCAATTCGCATTCGCATTCAGCTAACAAAACGGTGAACGGTGAACGGTAAAAGCGGCAAGCGGCAAGCGGCAAAGCGGCTACGGCTAAGGCGAGAGCCGCGTTTTTGCGAGGACCTCAAATCATCGCAAACGCAGCAGCAGCAGCAGCAACATCTGCAGTCGCAGCAATGCTGCCGCAGCGCCTGGCCAACGCTGACTGCGCCGCCGGCGTCGACTGCTCTGCCCGGCAACGGTAAATATTCAGGGGCGGTCTCGGTCGCACATCTATCGGCACTGCTCACGCCGCGGGCAGTGCGAGCAGCTAAGCCATAGCTGGCACTTCCCCTCGGCAACATGGCGCATGTGCGACGTGAGTGAGAGCATTGGAGTAAGCGGAGCGGCATGAGCTTTCCAGGGGCTAGCTAGTCGGACTGCTTGCTCTTGCTCGGGCACTTCCAGTGCTTCCAGTCTGGTTCCAGTGGCGAGGTTGCGTTTCGGTGTGTGCGTGATACTGAGTGAGAGTGTGTGCGGCACCCATTTTGTGTGAGTGAGCGAGCGAGCGAGTGGGCAGGGTTGTTGAGGTGGCAGAGGCGGAGGGAGAGGGAGTGAGAGGCAGGATCGAAGGATTCGGGGGATTCTCTTTCGTTTCAATGAAGGACGCCAATTTATGGCCAAAAAAACGAGTGCCGCCGATTCGGTTTTTCGGTTGTAAAAACTACATGCAGTTGTTGCAATTGTTTTTGTTGCTCCTGCTCCTGCTCCTGCTCCTGCTGCTGTGACACTTGTCGCCCGCCTAACAATGGCGTTCACACACACACACACACACAACAAAAAAGCAGTCTAATTAAAATTTTCGCCAAAAACTTTTACTATTAAAATGCGTAAATTAGCATTTTGCACAGAGCAAATGTGTGTGTGTGTGCGAGAGTGTGTGTGTGGCTGGAATTTTCGAAAGAGTCCTCCTCTATTCCCTTCGTTTCGCAGTTGGCAAATTTATCGAGCCCTTGGGATTGCGGCACTTCGAGGAGCGGAAGAAGTGAGGCAAGAGAGTTAGATATGTGGGCTTTATATTGTCCTCGTCTCAAGGAACTCGGCATCCCGTGGGGCAATTGTCCTGAAATTTGGGACTGAGCTTGGCGAGGTCTTGCTGGAGTCACAGCGACTGGTTTCGGGCGATTCGGAGCTTAGAAAGTTGTGATATGAGGGCATTTTCGGTTATATTATATATATTTGGGTTTACTTATAGTTTTCATACAATTACTTGTTTAACATTTTGTTTAAAACATTATGATTATATTAAGTACATTATATATCTTGGAATATGAGATTGTCTTAGAATATCACGAATATTTTAGATATGACCAAGTCCAATTATTCTGAAATTTGGGATAGGTATTTTATTGCCTACAACTATATATTTCCATACTATTACTTGTTTAACATTTTGTTTAAAACATTATGATTATATTAAGTACAATGATGATAATATGAGATGGTCTTAGAATATCACGAAATATTTTAAATATGACCAAGTCCAATTATTCTGAAATTTGGGATAGGTATTTTGCTGCCTACAGCTATATATTATATGAAATATAAAACAAATTCACCGTTGATTTATTGATAAAATTTAAGTTCTCCGAAAATCTGTATAATACCCCAAATGTGTTATTCAATCGTTTGTTTCTATTATTTTATTTAAAAGCAAAACCCAATCAAAGAAAACATAAATTTCTATACTTAAGCACCCCATAAATAATTACTCTATGACAATTATATCTTAGTTAAAATACGAAATGCAAATGGGAAAGCCTCTCGCGTTGCTTTTCTCACGCCCCCGCACAGTGAACTCTCTCCCCAAGCGGAAAGCCCACGCGGCAATTAAGCAATTTCAGCTGCCAGCCAGCGCGCTCACACGGCGCACATCGGAGAATCTGAGAATCGGAGCGAATCGAAACGGATCGAATTCTCTGGATCGGATCCACGAAGTCTGCCGGCGCAGAGAGAGAGACGGCAGCAGCGATACGCGAAAGAGACGGGGCTACACAGTGCGTAGTTGAGGAATTTCGCGGGGTAATTCGATATTTGTTTGGTATTTCGGGGGCAACCTGCTCTCGCTGGAACAGGATGATTCATTCACGGGTCCTGCGAGGCCTGTTTTTAAAGCGAATTCGTTTATTTACAGGAATTTAGGAGGTTTTGATTGTTAATTAACTTGCAATTACAATCGTCGGGGATCCTGTCAAAATAAATATTGAATTTCCCAGCTTGATTCGAGCGAAATCGGATATCGCTCAGTCTTTGGGATGTAGTTTTGGGTTCTTCTGTTTTTTGTTTTTTTTTTTTGGATTGTAAATTCCACCTGGCGGCCATTGGCTACAGTTCTCAGTCTCGCTTCGTTTTTTCTCATTTATTTATTGAGTTCTTTGGATCCTCGGCAAGTCCTGCGAGTTCCGAGAAGCTCGGACCTTGACGCTTTTGTTTTGCAAATATTTTGACGTGCGATTCTCTCACACGGGGAAGAGGAAAACAAGGGACTGGCCCCAGACTACCTGGGAACATAATACAGGTATATATGCTTCGGACAGATATATATGTATATATAAAGAAGTATATTCGGTGGATACCGGGTGCCCCGTCTTGAGTTGCTCTTCACACTTCTGGTAGTTGACACGGCCCGCCAAATGATTCAATTACCGCTCAAGTGCGAAAGTTGACCAAAATCGCCTGTCAATTATGTGTCGAGATTTATTTACTTAACTATTATTGTCTCTAGAGACAATACAATACCATCGCATCGCAGCGCAATCGCCATCACAATTGGACAAACTTAATTATGAACAATTAAAGTTCAGTTACTTTTTGTGTGGGCTTCCCTCGATTATTATTATTATTATTATCTTTGGGCAATAACTTCAGATGACTGACAAGGCTTGCTTGCCAAAAGCCAAACGAATCGAAGATCGGTTAAAAAAAGATCAGTAATAAATAATAATAAATCAAATGGCATAAATAACAACAAGCTGCAGCTTTGTTGTGTAATTAAGTTGTTTCGCTGTCGGCCACAAGTGCCGAGCGGGCACTGAACAAATCTTGTTAAAAATATTATTGTCACACAATTGTTGCCGTGTGATTAGTTGAAACTTTAATTGCGCCACAATGGCATAATAGCGGCAGCGATAATGGGCTCAAAAAAAATAATAAACAAAAAAACCCGAGAAACACAACGAGGCGACGGCAGATGGTAGTTTTGAAGCTACGAAACTTGAATACTCTTTGAAGCTTTGAGGTCTAGTAGCTTCATGTTTATTATTAGAATAATTTTAAGAATAATTTTAAGAATAATTTTAAGAATAAATTAGGCATAAGTGTACTTGATTATATATCCAGGGATTTACTTGTAGAAATTTAAGGCTTCTGCTTTTAAAACGCTACTTATTAGGATTTGTGTGCATGGACAATTTTTTAAACCAACTTGATATGTGCTTAACCAATAAGAATATTGTGTCCGAGCTTGGTAGGTCTAGATCTTATGGTTTCTGAGATCTAAGGGCTTTTACAAAGGGGCAGACACTCGGACATGGCTAAATCGGGTCGCCTGGTAACACAAAAATAAATACTTTTTTTATGATTTTGGAGAGGCCAACTTTTGCCTATTAAACATTATTTTAAACTCTTGAAATTACCCAATTCTATGTCTTATATATAGTTCACATTAAAATATAATTTTTGTAAAAAAATATATGTATATCATAAATAAAAACTAAAAAAGAAACTTAAATACCCGAAAAATCTACCCTTGTCCGATTTCAGAGTACACTAAATTGCATTTACCGTACAAGTGGGGAAGGGGCGAATTTTGTATTAGCCGCGAATTATAATCGTCATTATCATATTACTATTATTTACTAATGTTCGTGTTATTGTTATTGCTGTTGCCGTTGCTGTTGTTGCCATTGTCCATTGTTATTTGTGCTGCTGATTTCGAGTTTAGTTTTCAATTATTTAATTGTTTATTTCGGCTACGCGCATTGTCTCGCCGCGCTAGGTAACGTGAGAAAATTAATTTCTGCCGCAGAATTAATGTCGGCCTTTTGGGAAACGAAATACAAAAAAAAAAAAAAAAAAATCCAAATAAGAGCTGCCGGGCGCTGCTCACAGGTGGCGGCAGTGTGCGCGTTTTATGGCTAATTTTGCAGGCAATCAACGAGTATCCTCGTCCTGTCACTGGTTTGTGTCACCGCTAAGTCTGGCTCAGAAACAAAGTTAATTAGTGAAAGTTTTCCTTAAGTTTTAATTGCCAGCGGAGCTAGAGAATACAAGGTGTTTTAAGTATTTATTTTAAGGCCAACACTTAAGTAAAATAACTGCCAAAATATTCATTTTATTTTTGTTATTTTAGAAATATCTGTGTCTTTTTTTGGTATAATGTAATTTTTAATTATTTATGGAACATTATTACATTTCTTAACCTTTCTTTATTTATATTTTAGAGTTACTTCCCTGATATTTTATATTTCTTTAAGCTTTTCAGCTTTACTTCTACAAAAGAAGGCATGTTTAGTAATTTTACTTTAATATTCAGTTTCTTTCAGTAAACTCCAGCATTTTTTTTATGTTTTAATTTATTGTAGTATTATTTTATTACAATACTTACATTTATATGTACTCTGCTAATTTCTAAAATGTTCTCTCTCGTTTTCAGCTTGTAGCTTACTTTTATGCCCAATTGAAGAGACCGCCGCTAATCGCGCATCCTATATACACAGACGATACCCCAGATTAACGGCTATATATGCGTAGACCTTTTAATGGGATTATCTGCACTAATTTCCACACACAGCAAAAAAGGTGCTGGGAAGCCGTTGAAACAACTCGATCATCGCTTGTGTGAGCGACGGCAAAAATGATTTATCATTGGAGAACACTCGACAACGAGGATGCTCGCTGACAGGGACTGAGTTGGGTTTTCCACTAAACATGCACGGTAAAAAATATGTGACTTTTACTCTCTTAAATATATAAAAATAAATAATAAAGCAATTATGGCTAAATAACATAACAATAAGTTGTGTTATTGCTTAGAAAATAATATAAAACAAAGTTAAAGTAATTCAATGTTATATCTTTTCATATTTCCCGCAATCTTTAGCTCATTATGAGGTACATTGATTTAAAAACTCTTCCATAATATTGCAAAATGTCTTTTTTCTTTACGTTTATATATTTTCCCCAGTGCTCACCACTATATCTTCTATATCTAGATGTGTGAGCTACCGAAGTGGCCGAAGTGTGTGCTCGACAATGACGACGAACCAATTTATGGGACAGGCCTTCGAGTTCGAGACACTCGACTAAACCGAAAGGCAAACACTATGCACTGCACACACACTGCACACACCACACACACACACATTAAAGGGAGACAAGGGGGAGGAGAGTGTGATTAGGGGTGGTGGCGATTTACACGATTATACGCACATCCATATACTCCGCCGCCGCGGTGGTTGCAGCAGCCTCAAAATTAGAAAATAGGCAACAAAAAGATGCAGAGCCAAAACAAATTAGTGGCAGCAAAAAAAAAAAAAAAACGAAAAAAAACTGTTATAATAATAACGAATAAGGACGAGGGGTGCGAAATCCAAAATGGCCGCAGCTACGACAACGTCGAACTCTTGAATTTCAATTGAAGTGTAACAGAAGAAGTGGCCAGCCGCCGAGTTTACAGTGGCAGCGCACAAACACAGCTGCATGCCGCCGATGGCCGTCGCACTGCGAGAAAATCAAGGGACTTCAACTCCATAAATGCCTAAATTTACTGCAAAATCATTATAAGCAAGGGATGGGTGAAGGTAATTGTAGAAGGAATTTATCTGTAATTTATGGACTTGCATTTTAAATAAAAATGATTAAGTTCTTTGAAATAAAATGTTGCTCTTTATATAGAAATAATTAAATACATGAAAATATTTAAGTAATTAATTGTAATTTATATTATTTACAAGTTTTATTTAAGCTGTAAATACTTATTACACTTATTAGATATTTGGTTTTAAATAAAAAAACTCTTCTTATTTTGTAAATAAAATTAGTATAATTATTTTTAATATTAATACTCTTTATTTTTTTCTTTTTCAACTAAATTAAATTTGCATAAATATTTTAAATGCCGAAAACCTTTCAAAAACCGAATAATTTAAATGCAAATATAAACGTACTTTGTATCAGTAAGTAAAACAGTCCAATTTGCAGTGATTAAAAACTATTCCAGCTCTACATAATTCGATATATTAATTTAGTTATATACAGTGGGTAAATATTTAATTTATAATTTTTTAAATATAGGAAAAAGATTAATTGGTGACTTGTAATTTAAAAGAATATCAAAAATGGTCACAAAGATAAAGCTAACAAAAACGGGCACAGAATTAAAGTTGAAACCGCTCAAAATTCACATAAAAATAGGGATTAAACATCTAAAAGAAATAGCTCTTAAAAAATAGTATAAATCCCTTATTCAAAACCCCTAATTCCGCTCAGTGTAGCGCGATGTCGACGACTCGCTAATGATGATGGAAGGTCCCGCGCCTCGTTTATGGGTTAATCAAATTGTATGAGCGGGATTTCGGTTATGCAAAGCAGCCGGGCAGGGGCAGGGGAGTGTTAAATGGGAGTGGACTGTGGACTGAGACTGGTGCTGGGACTGGGACTCCGGAGATCGGGAATGGGAAGTGGGAATGACTTCAATTAGACGCCTGGTTTTTGATGTTTTCAATGGTGGCGGGTACTTGGCAGCCAACCAAAAGGGGCGCACACTTTGCCAGAAAAATGGGAGTACAACCAACACACACAGTGTGTACTATAATGAAAAAAGAAAAAAAAAAACGAAACCAAAGAATGAATGAAATACAAAAAAAAATGAGCCAAAAACATGGCAGCTTGCTGGGCGACAAAAAGGGGGAAGGCAGCCACTTTCAATTGTGGCAAATTGCAGGCGTTTCCGCCGCTGCCATCATTACTTATTATTCGAGTTCACTCCCGCTCCCGCTCTCTGATTTCTCGCTGGCATTTTATTTGTTAATTTTCAAATCAGAGTCGCGTGCAGAATAAAAAAAAAAGAAACCAGAGCAGAGTCCGGAGTCCCGTGACGCAAATTTGATTATTTCGCCTTCAAGCTGTGACCCATGGCGTTCGCAAGAGTTGCCAACGCGGGTCCTTCTTTTTTTTCCCCTCTTTCTCCCTGTAAAAATGGGAAATGTCCTTTGTTAGAGCTTGTCGCTGGCATTTTGCTAATGAGCCATTCAAGGGCCGAGAGCTCTCTCGGATTTGCATACGAGCCCGAGAGGAGCAGGAGCGGGTGAGCGGTAGCGAAAATTGAATCCAAAATAATGAAATATTCCGGAATTGAAGTATTGTGAAGAGATGATGATGATGTCCTGGGAATGCGGGGACTTCGAGGGTCCAGTAATTGGTATTCAGGTTAAGGATTTTCGAAATAGGTTCCAAGAGAAAAATATTGAATGGAAATGAAATGCAGGGAAAATAGAAAATATATTTAGGAAAAACGTGTGTGCAAAGGTAAGAAATTCTAAGAAAAATTAACAGTTGAAAAAAAGCTTTCATTGGGTTTTTATAATTTATTATTAAAATAAATCCTACAGATCTTGGTGCAATAAATGAAGAAAATATATGTATATTTAAGATTGGTTTTAAAAATGTTTAAAGGTAATGTCTTTGAAAATAAATTAATGAGAGAGATTAAGTTGAGTAAGAACAATATGTTAAATAATCCTGTGCCTTTAAATAAAGCACAAGAACTTGAATAGAATTTTCTATACAGTTTTCACTTGATTTCAGATGGAAAAATATCTTTTTATTCAACAAAAACCATTTAAAAACATAAAGCAGAGCTGGATTTATTTCCGATTCTAATTAACTCCAACTTTGACCTTTGTTTTGCCATCTGCTGCTCTCTGAGAAAAATAAAAATATAAAACAATCCTTGGGCAATTGGCAAATCAATTCCAAAGAAACGCAAACAAAGACCTGGAGAGAAAGCCACTGCATTCTGGCTTTTTGGGCGGAAAGTGCATCGGACCGGGGGCCAGGATTAAAACCCACCCACAAGGAGGCGTTCCAATCAACCTGCCTACACGAGTCATCCTCTTCGATATATAAAAAAAAATCCCACAATTTTCGACACGAATTTTGATTAATTTCCTGTCCTGTTTTGTTCTCCGTTTGTCACGGAATATTCACGCAATCGCAATCAAAGCAAATCCCCGCCGACCGGAGAGTGAGAGATTACCAGTTCGACCCGAATCGGGTTTTGTGGCGAAATTCAATGGCAAAAGGACCTCCACCGGCCTTGCAATTTATGCGGCTTTTCCTGGTTCTCCTAAAGGACAATGAAGATGAATCTGCTGCAATGTGATTCGAATTTATTGTATATTTTTGAGATATTATATTTTGACTCAACAGAATGAATTATTAAGGTAACAAGTAGGACTATAGGAAAGAATAAACCATTGTAAGGGGATATTTACTAGACTGAGGTATTTGAAAACTGTAAACCTCTTGATCGTTTAGGTTCCTATTAATAAAGTTTTATTTTTTCTAGTTTTAATTCCTATATTATTATTTTTTCCAAGACAGGAAAGCAGCTCAGTTTCCACTTGCCTGCCTGACGTTTTGATAATGATAATAATAATGATAATGATGAGGCTGATTTGGACAACACACACAGAGTTCTCTGGTGTGAATTTTCATTACAATTATGCACAAAAAAATACAACAAGTGAGTGGGGCGAACAAAGGCAACCTCCGCCGCAGTTGGGCCATGTTTTTTCTCTTCTCCATGGCCTAAACCACGCCATTTTGTAAAACAATGGAAAATGCAGCCAGAAACCGCAGCAATTTGTGGCCTGAACCGATGCCAGCGATATGGGGGACTGCTACACAGTGCGAAATGGGGAGTTTTCAAGAAAGAAAAGATTAATTTTTTGGAAAGGCAAAGATCTAGAGACTAGAACTTGGTTTAAATTCAAAATTAAATGTAGTTTATGTATTTGCAAATGATTTATCACAGTTTTATTTATTTATTTATTTAATTGAATATTTATTTATTTACTTATTTATTTATTTACGTATTTCTTTATTTAAGAAATTATTTATGTAAATCAGATACTAACTAAGCTGCTTATCTGAGACAGTTATTGGAGAATGTCAACACTTTCTACAGCATTATGCTATGCCTCCAGCTATAACCTGTTCTGGTTCAAGTTTTCCGTGTTTCTCCTAATATTTAAATCAAGATAAAATATTCTCTGCCAAGTCCCCAATCAGTCATAGGTTTTTTTTCGACTTACTTCCAAAGCAAATATGACCTCTTGTCACTTGGGAAAAATAATCATAAAATGTGTGCCAAGTTCCTGGAATGTTTCTCATAGTGTTCATATACTCCTTCTGCTTCTTCTACTTAGGCCGCCGCGAAATTTGCGCATAATAATCATGATAATAATAATCGCGGCGGCCCACACATGAAGTATGCAGGGTGATATATATATTTTTTTCCACCTCGGGCCAGGGCGTTGGCGCTTACAGAAAAAATAAAAAAAACGGCGGAAAAACCAAGTAAGTCCGGGGAAAAAAAACAGAGAAGAGAAATAATTCTAATGGGGGCGTGGCATGTGTGTGGGGCTGTTATTCGCCCCGGTTAATTGTGGTGGAAGTGCGGGGGCGGGGTGCCGCGGGTTTCTCTGCTCTGTTTCCCACTTGTGAGAATTGCGCAATTTTCAATTATTTCTTCTTGGGGAAAAAATGTGGGCTAGAGATTGGGGGGAGCTGGGCGTGGCGTGGTGTCACTGCAGACTTTTCGCATAATTATAAGCTGCGATTCACTCACAGCCTGCAAATTATAATTAATGTAAGGCATAGTGTGAGTGTCACATCCACATCCTTCGTGTGTGTGCCTCTAAAATTATGCAATGGTCTGATTATGCAACTGTGAAAAAAAGCTGAGAAGGAGCGCTCAAAGCCAGGCCAGATGGGGGCTGTGGCCAAGGATAAAACCTGGGAGCGAGCGACAGATAATAATTTGAGGTGATTTTTACATGACACAGGAATATGCAAAGGGAAAGGATTTTTGGCATGTCATCAAAAAACTATGCTTAAAAGCCTTAAAAGCAGCTAGTTTTTAGCCTTATTTTAAATGTAATTTAATTGCTGTGCTTGTAGCGATTTATTTTATGTAAGTTAATGTTCATTAATATATATTCTTTATAATTTAAGGCCTTAGGAATTTGGGAAATTTTATTGTTTCAGTTTATGGACTTCATTCATTTAAATCTTCCTGATTGCAGCTCCAAGTGCCTTTTCATTTAATATAATTAATGTAATATTAAATTCATTTAATTTAATTTAATTGCTGTATTTCTTGTGATTAATTTCTTATTACTTAATGTAATAACTTAGAAAGTTATTGTAACAGCTGAGGGCTTTAATTAATTTTAGTCTTTATGAATTACAGCTTGTATTGCCTGCTAATTTATTACATAATGTTTAATATTATATATTACTTAAAATCAAAGGCTTGTAGAATTAGATTATATTTAAATCAACATCAATTTCATTTTTTATCGTCTTTAAAATTATAGTTAATTAAGTTATCATCCTTTTAGCCCTTTCATATCTCCCCCTTGACATATCTCCTGGCAAAATTGATGTTGCATAATCCCCTAAGCCTTTTATGTTAGCTTTTAATGTCCAAAGGACCTGCCCATCGAGTGCTCCAATCTCTGCTCACTTTACAGTCTCCATTATCGGGGAATAATACAAAATGCGAATGCGAACAATAATTGCTGAGCTGAGGCAACAAAAAGGCGCTAGAAAATTAATTTCCATGCGAAAGATCAAAGAAAGTTTTCAATTGTTGCCATTTGCCCAGCAGCGGAAGTGGGGTGAATTTTTCCAAGAGGCGGAAAGGGAGAGGAGGAGATGGGAATGGAAATGCAAACTGCTTAATGCGAAATGTAGCAATTATATTCTTGCATTTGCCAAAGCCCCACCTACCCGCTACCCCGCCATCCCGCCATCCCGCTTATCATGCATATTTATTCATTTTTTCATTTACACATTTTTAATTTCAATTCTGAGCCAAAGTCTAGGGGCTTTCTCCATTTCTCCTCGGCATTATGGCTCAACTCATTTCCTGTGACAATGGCGCAGGCTGCCACGCCCCTTGGGGCTTGGGGGCCTGTGCCCGCCCACGGCTTACGGCCCACTTACATGTACGTGTACTTAGCATTTCCTCGGTGGGCTTCTGACTGTTGTTGTTGATGTTTTTCATATGGAAATCAACACACACTTGGGCCAGGCGCTGTTGTTGATTTTTAATGAAGTACTTTTTCATTATGTACACTCTCACACACAGCCAAAACACACACAAACACAGGTGTACAGGGAGAAACTAAAATTATTAAACAGTTGCCTATTTAAATGCCTAAATATTTGATTTATATAAAGATCACTAAAATAGAATATTAATAACCATTTCCCTGAATTCCACTACAATTCCCAACTACTTCTAGACGCCATCTGCTGCTGAAATACCAATGACAACTCTGGCAAGCTCAGAAACTGCGGTATATACAACCCTGTGAGTTGTCTTTGACTAGATCTTACCAGTAAAGCATTTCTGTTTAATCTTTTCCTAATTATTTTCTTTGTTCTCAGTGTAGCCATACTTATGTATATGTAATTTCTTTTCATTTCCGCCATCTGAGTTGCACTTTGTGTTTATGTATTTATTTTTTTCTCATCCTTGCTTGCATTTCTCTTAATTTCTATTTTGTTTTTTTTTTCTTTTTCCTTTTTTAGTTGCTGCTTATATCGTCTTTTCATGCAAATGTTTGCATGTGTGTGTTGGTGTGGACACTTGGCAAATGTGTGTGTGTGTGCTCCAATTGTTGTTAAGTGAAAGAGTGCTATATCTATAGATATATATATATATATACATATTATGGCCATAAGCCAGTGACTCTTGAGCATGTTTTTTTTTGTAAACCTTTACAAGTAGATTTTTAAGTAAGTCTTCCAGTAATAAAAATGGGTTTTAAGAAGTAAAAACTACAATAAAACGTAAACTATATTGATACATAAAAAAATTACGTTTTTACAAGTAATTTCAATATATAAATTCGACTTAATACAGTCTGAAATTAATCAAAATATTCCTGGAAATTTCCCACTCTATTTCATAGATATTATCTGCTTGGTACCCCTATATTTTCCTCTCTGTACTCCCAAGCTTCGTTCCCCGCACAATTTGCATTATCCTGTCTGCATATTTGCAGGCTGACTCATCCGCAGTGCTATCCCTGCGATCCTTTCGATCCTCCTGTTCCTCCTTCTTCTACTGCTGGTTCTTCCTGCTTTGTGCAAAAAAAAAAGAAGGAGAAGAAAAAGAAAAAGGAACTCTCTTCGTTTTTGGCATTCTTCTGTCAAAATATTGACACAACAGTTGTCAGGCTGTCAGGTCTCTTGGATTTTTTCCTGGCCCTTTAGCAGGACATTCCAGTGCGCCATTGTCATTGTCCTGCCTCCAATTACTTGTAATTATATTATTTGGAGAACAAACACAGGGCAGGATGCCCCCGGGGATGGGCTGGATATATATTAGAATCGTAATCCTGGCCGGCCGAGAAGTGGCAATGTAAATAAGCCGATAGGTGCGAAGGATTAGGGATTAGGCATTGACCTTTCCCCCCTGGAAAAGGCGAAGAGGTGTGATTCGGTCCCGAAGTCCTCAAGTGGCAAAAGAATAACACATCCTGCTGGCAGGCAAATCCTTGTTGGCAACAGTTGGCCCAGCCCGAACAAAGGCCATGACCCTCGAGTTTTGGCCAGCTGAACAGATTTTCCGTCCTTAGAAAATAAAGAAACTCTTCGAGTAAATGTGGAAGAATAACTGGATATTTGCTATTCTGTTTTTTCTGGATTTATTCACTAAATTATGGTGACTTTGCACGACATTACAGCTTGCTGACTTATAGCCCAATTAACTGCATGATTAACGCCAATCGGCCACGAATTACCCTCGTCTCCAGGGAGCACAAAAGGATCCTCGCCAGCGATTTCACCCAACCACTTGAGATTCTTTCCGCTCATTCTTTTTCTAAAAAAAGACAGGAGCTGCTGCTCCTTGACAGAAACAGGTGGAATGGCCTGGTGGATGGATGGCTCAGCAACTTTTGCCAACGTTTTCCGGCTATAGTTTTTCCAACGATTTCCCAGCAAACTGGCAGCGTTTACCCAACCGCTCCTCAGTCTCCTCCTGCTCCCTAGTCCCCAGACCATTTTCAATTCTCCGCTTTCTGTTCTCAGTTCTCAGGCGTGACTGAAGCGTTTCTCCAACGGGATGCTAACGAGCGAAGTTCTTAGAGATAGCCACGTGATCGGTCTTTGGAAGTGTAATTTTTCAGCTTAGGAAATCATATTTATTAATTAATAAGTCTATGGATATTTGAAATCTCTTTTAAAGTGTCTAAAAGTATGCAATTTATTTCTGTTTGAAATTACATATAAAAGCGATGCATGAATCTATAAAGAATCAAATTTCTTTTAAAAAAGATTGTTAAAGTCTGCAAGGATTTATTTATGATTGGAATTTTATATATGAAAGACCAATATTTATTATCGAATTCTAAACATTAATCGGTGCTTTTTAGGAAGGTATTGAAGTCAAGCTATTAAACGATTGACTAATTGAATACTTATTAGAGTTTACACTTAGGTTGGAATGTTTTAATATCTATTATCTAATTATATGCTACCTTTACTAAAATTAATCGATAGGTATTGCTTTTGGCCTGGCCAACACACGACTATTGCTCCTCTCTAGGCCAGGTGGCAGCGCCACACATGGGCACTCATGGCTCTCAGGTCTCAGGTCTCAGGTCTCGGCTCTCGGGTCTCGGGTTTAATTGGTAAATGGTTCATTTAGCAGTCAGAACCAATTACACATACTCTCGAGAACGGCTCTTTGGCAGCGCTTCTGCTTCTGCTCTTGCTTCTGCTGGCTGTAAAAACAATTACAACAGTTTTTCACCTTTTTTAACGAGGCAGCCGACGGCGCGAAAATGCCTTTCAAGGGCCTGCCACTTTTTCGTTGGAACCAATTAAATTTTTTTCCTTTCCCGATATACTCTCGTACAAGTCGTAGATATTCCGAAAGGTGTGAATTCGAATCGAATTAATTCGGTTTTCCTTCAGTTTTTTCTTTTTTTCTAGAAAGCAATTCGCACACGCCTCTTTGATTGGATAATTGGCGGGACTGGGCTCTGGAATAATGAATAATGGATAATGAATAACTAGTGAGTGAGTGCACTCACTCTAGTAATTGGGCGATGAGGGGCAGGTCGGTGTCTAAACTGATCGATTGGGGCTTAATTGCTGGCCAATTGCCTCGTCAAGCTGTACGAAAACTGGCAATTAAAAAATGGAGTTAAAATAATTTAAAAAATACCAATTACTTAAAAGCAAATAAAGTGTCTAAATATTAATAAAATTAAATTTAATAAAACGTGTTTAAGTAAGTTAAATATTCGTAAAAAATTGCACAAGAGCAGAAAGCTTTCCGCTTTAATTGGTAGCCTTCATTAGAGTTATGTTCAAGCTAAAAATAGAATAGTAAAAAAGAGAAAAATTGAGGAGAACAGTATAAAAAGGCGTAAAAAAGAGATTCCTCAAAGGAAATCAACATATTTTAACATTAATTTGGCTGAGGTTTTGTTTCTTCCCTTTTTTTCTCATCCACAGATGAGGAAATGAGTAAAAAAAATCGCAGCGCCAGAAGGAGACAAGGATGCGAAGACAGAGACAAAGACAGAGACAGAGAGGGAGAGAGAGAGCAGGATTATAAACGGATAAAGTGAAGGAGGGCCGTGTGTGCAGCGAAATATAATAATGAGGACACCCACCAGGACACCAGGACATCCACATCCTCACCTCGTTAGCTAACGATGACGCCGACGCACCTGCAGCCAGCGAAATGGAGTATTAAAAAATTATGCAAATGAATTCGTGTGTTTGTATTCGCTGTGGAAATTGCGACCGTGTCCGCAGTCCCGAGTCCTGAGTCCTTAGTCCTTCAGCGCCACTCCCACCAAATACGCGAAAATTAAGCGCAGGCGGTGCATTATGAATGTTGTAAATTAATTTCTGGCCCCCTTCCTTATACCTGGCAGATAAAGGGTATATTGCATGAAGAGAGAATACAAATTCGAGATAAAATCAGCTAGAATTAGGCTTTATTTTATGTTAATGCATATTATTTCCGCTTTATATATATTTATACATTTATTTATATTTAATATCGGGTATCCCATGCTCTCACATTTATTTTTAATCGAGAGCTAAGCAGTCGAGTGTTAAGCAATCGGTGCAGAATGGGATCGGGCCTCGTCTAGGAGTGGACGAAAATGCGTAAAAACAATTAAGCTTTAATTGCAATGATTTCCCAGGAAAGAAACCTAGGAGACTGAGGCCATGAAAATTGAGGGAACTTTGGGGGGTTAGAAAAAAGTACAATCCTACTACTAACTATGAAAGAAAATAAGAAGGACATACAGTGGTTAAGACAGGGGTTGAATTAAGTCAAGTATTTCAGGGCTAAGTTAGCTTAGAAATCACACTCAGCTCTTCACTCTGAAAAAAGTACAATTTTTTGTATTTTTATTTATTTACTTAAAATCTATTTAATAGCAACAATTTCAATTGACGCCTTAAGATTAGCATACTTTGCATGTATTTAATTTAAAAATAGTAAAGCTACTTGGAAAATATATTTCAAACACTATATCGAAACTATATCTATGTTTTTTTTATAGGAATAATGTCTTGAAGACTCAAAAGTCACCAAGAAATCCCAATTAAAATTTATAAATTCCAGAATTTGAAGGTGCTCAGAGGCCAGGGTTCATTCGGCGTTGCGTTCGGCTGCAGTTGGCAATTTTAATCTCGCTTAACGAATTATTAAATCCTCATGAGGACGAGTGTGTGTGTGGTTGGAAATCATATATTCACATTCATGCTTGAATGGGTTTTTTCTGCACGCCAGGCACTTGCTTGATCAAAGGACGACACTCTTGAGAAATTATCATAAAAGGATTTGCGGCAACGGCGACTGTGCTCTCTCTCCGTTCCATTTCAGTCCTCGCCTCCTCTTTTCTTGTGTTTTTTCTGTTTTTTTCTGTTTTTTGAATAGAGCGCCTTGGCTTTTGTTTTTCATTTGAAAATTGCAAAATTTGAATAATGCGCAAGTGGCGTGAACAGCAGGAATACACAACGAAAAAAGCGAAGGATTCATCCTTGATTGCATAATAGGCATTTGCAGATTGCAATTAGACAATTGTCGAAGGTGCGCCCAGCTCTGCTAATGGGTGTAAATGCCAAATGCTAAATGCTAAATAAGTAATCAAGTGATGATTCGGTGCCCTCAAGTGCATTTGGCATTTGCACTTTGAAGTGGTTAAGCACTCGAGAAAAACGGGACCCTCTCCCACACCAAAAACAAGCAAAAATAAATCAGAATCAGAATCAGGATCAGGAGAAAAAACACCCACATTCGCGACAATCAAGGTAATCCCACTCAGGCTGATTGTCTCAAAAGCGCCTCTTTAATGCAGGAATTGCGGCTTTAAATATAACAGAAAAATAATTGAAAATGTACGAGTTAAAGGATATGTGATCCTATATTAATTTAAGGTTATTCACTTATTAATTATGTTTGAAAATTAGACATGGGAGATACAGATTAAATAACTTTGCTTAGAAAGTCTTTACTTTTTTACTGAATTACTTAAGTTTTCGGACTAAGAAAATATATTAAATAGACCAATTTTGTAATTATTAATAAGCGTACAATACTTAATATTCTTGGAATCTTATAAATCTTGTACTGCCCTAAAAAGGGATTTCAGTATTTCATAAATGGTGAATCAACTTTAAAGAACTAACTTATTACTTATGAAAACCACAAAAAAATAGTCTATAAATAATAAAAGTAGGATATATCAAATTGATTTTTTCAAAGACTTTATGTTAATCAAGATAATGTTATATTTTTAAAAGCCTAAACTTACTTTTTAATTTAAATTAAAAGTTCTCTCCTAGTGCTAGTTGAAATAAATAATAAATATACATATCTTTAAAAAGTTTTCCAGAATACACAATCAAAAACTTATCAAATTAGTTGTTTTATAATGTTCTAGCTTCAAAATTTAGTTAAAAACCGAACTAATTAACAAAAATTCATATATTCTCTCCCTAAAAAGCTTAAATTTAATTTGATAAATCTCTGGGGAAACACATATTCCTTCCTTCCACTTCTTCCTCCTCGCAGGGCTTGATGTTGGGCCAAGGATTTTATTGCGAGGATGCAGCGGCGAGTTTAAGGATGCTGCCAGCTAGCGTTGGGTTCGTGCACCGGCTAACAGGACGATTGCTGATGGCGAGCGCTGAAAAGTTTGCAAACAAACGCAGCTTTCGAGTGTCAACAAGAAGGGGCCGGAGGAGGGTAGGGGGAGCTTTCGGCGCAGGACTCAAAGGGTTGCTCCTTGTGTTCTGCTTTCTTGTTTTCCCCCTGTGTGAGTGAGTGTTAATGAGCGGCTGTGTGTGTGCGTATGTGGCCATTGCGCCTGCCCTTCGCCTTTGGCCCACGCTGCGTATGCGTAACATGGCGCTTCCATTTAATTTCTTTCCGATTTCTGGATTAAAAAGGGCCCCCGTCCCATAAAACAGGATGATTTGTTGGCAATTTCGTTAAGTTGCATTTAATTTCTGTTCAATCTCGATCCTTCGCCTCGCCAATCCACTTTGGCACAATCAAAACGATAAATTAAATTAAAGGAGCGACGAGCCAAATATGTCAATGGCAGCAGCCAAGCCGAGCAGCCGAGGCCAACCCTCCACCTAGTAGTTGGCCCAAAGTGTGTTTAAGCTAAAAGCATCAGAGCCCTCTTGACAATGGGCCAAGTTGCTTAGCAGGTCGTGTTATCCTTGGGTCGGCACACTCGAAACAATAATCGAAGGGAATCGGTACAGAAATAATAATATAATTAATATTATAATAATAATAATATAATTCTTACTTCCTTAAAATTGACTAAAGTTAAGGTTTTATTATTGAATTTATGAAAAACATGACCTGAAAAAACATATTTTTGAGAGTAAAAAGAGATCAGAAACTATGGGAATTTTGTTTAAGCATACTAATATTCTTACTTAAATAGAAAATCTGGATAATACATTATTTTTTTATATTTAATATATATCTTAGATTTTTGTTGAGTACTTTCTTTTGCAAAAGTTCAGTGTAATCCGCTTGCCAAAGCATTTTCCCTTCGATTTATTTACACTCGTTGCGGTCCAGTCAAACACACAGTCAACAAGTCTGCGCCAGAATGGATATCCTGGGGGACTGGGGGGCTCAGACATATAGAGGATGTGTTTAAGGGAATTTTTTGGGTAGAAATTGGGGAAAGGAAATACGATTGTCATCTTGTTGCGGTCAAAGTTTTAGCCTTTTGTGTGGTAAACTGTGTGGAATGGCTTTTAACATGCAGAGCTCGCGCCTGAAAAATAAATTAGACATAGGGTATTTATCTTCTAGAAATACATTTTACCATCAAATACCTATTAATAAAAGGTTATAAATAAATTCATACATATATTTTTATTCCTTTTTTTGTATTTATAACATTTTAATGCTTTGAAATTAATTATTGAATTAACTATTATAAAAACAAAAATAACTGATTATAAAAACTAGAACAGAACAAATTTATTTATCTCCCAAAACACTTCACGTAGACTCCCATAAATCTATTTCCGCCCCATTTGGACAAGCTCCACCCAACAAATTGGAAAGAAAAATCGTCTTAGCATATGAAAGGAAAAGAAATTGCTTAACGGCAATTTTCATCCTCCGCCGCACAAATGGAAATTTGTAAATGAATTAATTCCGGATTACCCCCCACGGAAGAAAGCTGAAAGAGCTGAGAAATTTTCTTTTGAAGGCGATTTTTGTCCATTGAAGATGATTTCTCTTTATTTCTCAGTTTCTTTTTACTTTTGCCATGCAAATGAGAATTTCTCCAACCCACGCATTATTTTTCTCTTTTTCAATAATTTGTGTTAATGGCTTGGAATGTCTTTGTGGGCAGCTGAAACTGTTCCGGCATCTAGAATAAATAATAAAATTGAAATTAAGCAATTTGCGAGACGATTTCCCAGAACTCGGGCTCGCTTGCATCGAAAATTATGCGGAAAAGTGTGAATGCAACATCTGTCGGCGTGAGCAAATAAATAGATAGAAATAAAAATACAAATAGAAATAGAAATAAAGAAGCGGCAGCGGATACAGCGGATACTCGAGCGTATCTGATGGATATACAGATGCCGCGCACAAAGGTCCTCTTCTTTTTTTTATCATCGCACACACATCGGCTGACAAAAGGATGAAGTGCAAACAGTTCACGTCACAAACATGTCAACCAATTCTGACACGTCGCCCCTGAAGTGCCACCGGGGGGTTAAGGTTGCGACAAACCCGGGGAAAACCGCCGGAAAAACTGCCAGCGGTACGGGGGTAGCTGCGGCCGGTTATTGGTTTTTTTTTACCATAATAATAATTCAGGTGGCATCGCAGTTTAGATGTTATTTATTTAAATTAACATCTAAACTAATATTTAAAAAAAACAGTACTAAGTCTGACTATTTTAATTAGATAAAAAGAAAATGGCTTTCTTAAAAGCGGTTGGGAAAGCTCTCTCCTCTTTTGAGTTTAAGAAGATCCCTAAAACAGTTTAAAAAATTTAATCAAATTGTTTTTTTTCAGTTTATTAATAATTTCTCATTTATTTAACTATTTTATATTAATCCATGTTTTTAGGGATAGCCTCAGCATTCATCGTGGTTTTATATAACGTCCCATTTTTTTCACATTTATTACAAAGTTAACTATTTATAAATCCGAAATGATATTTTAATAATTTAATATTTACATTTTAAACTTATTCGTAAACACAATCAATATTTAATTATTTATTAAACCCAAATTCCCATACGTTGACTCTCTCGATTGCATACTGTACTTTGGCTTTTGGCAGGAAATGAAGCCAGAAAAGTAATTCTCGGCGGCAAGTGCAGTGCCAACAGTTCGAAGAGTCAACATGCCAAATGGAAATAGTAATAGAAATCCGTTTAGTTGCAATCCTTGAAGGATTTTATATTCCCCAATCCCGCCTCCAAGGACTGTCAGTGGCAGCCAAAGGACTAGGAATGACGCCTGATCCGTGAATGAAATATATTGTTATGATGATTGCACAGCACCTGCGACTTGATTCGATTTAATAACTTCTGTCACTCGAATCGTTTTCCGTTCACTGCATTTGACACAATCCCTTCCCCATTCTGTTACCCCTTTTTGGCCATTTTTGCACCCCGTTTAAGCCACCTTCTTGGCCCGCTTTGGAGCTGCCAATATTTGCCATGCAACAACTTATTTATGTCTCCAAGATTGAGCAAATAGCTTCGCGTCAACTACAAGTGAAAAATTGAATATGCTTGGCGAAAAATTCAGATTTCAGAGTCAGGAAAAACCTGTTGATGTTCAGGGAATTTTCCTTCTAAAAAGAAACATTTTTGAGCTGCTTTAAAAATATAAAAGTTATAAAAAGCAAAAGGTTGCAGAGGAAAAATAGCATTTAAATATTAATAACTTAAAATTCTGCGTTTAAAAATTTATTTAAAATTGTTATTTGTTTATAGAAAAATTAATTAATATAATTAATAACTTCCTAGGATCTATTAGTAGGAAATACGTTTAAATTCTTCCATACCTCGGAAGCTTCTCCAAGAAGAAGTTACCCAATGCTTGACTCTCTCTCGATCGAAGTGCACCCGCATTCGCCAGGATAATTGGTTCCCTCCGCCTCGCCTCGACTTTCCGGCAATCCATTAACTTGGACCGGCAGAAATTGCGAAATTCCAAATTCGATATCATTCAATTTGGCGGAAAGAAAGCGAGAAAGAGGGAGCGAGCAGCTCGAGGACAACAGTCAATATAATTCCCCATTGCAGTTGTGCGCCATAATGACTTCCTGTGCGCAATGCAACGCGGCTGTAAAAAAAATATACAGAGTCCTGGCAGCCATTAGCGAAATATGAGCACCAACAACAACGACAAAATTATAGAAAAAAAAAAGGAAAAAGAAAAAGGAGATGGAACGAAAACAAATGCGAGAGCAGCACCCAAAGCGAATCGCATCGAGTCAAAGGGAAATATGAAGGATACGCCCGCGGGGTGGGTTCCTGTTTTTTCGGCGGGTGGTTGCCGTTAACTTACTGAATGCGAATCCGAATCCGAATCCGAATTAAGCTGAATAATTTACACAACCCCTTGAAAGTGCACTTAAGAGCAACAATATAATAATAAATAGAAGCGCAAAAAATGCTGAAATAATATTTTCCTCTTCGATTCCCACCTCCATCGTTGTCGTCTTCGTCGTTGTCGTCATCACCATTATCATCGTGGCTCTGGCATCCTGGAGTCCTGAAATCCCGGCTTCCTGCCGCTGACTGCCAATAGAAAATTGCGTTCCCCAAATTGACTGACTGGCTGACTGATTGACAAATCGACTGACTGGCAGACTGAGAGATTTGTGCACTGAAAATCTTGGAAAGATATTAAATAGAATTTGTTTAATGAAAAAATTAGTATACTTTCTAAAGTAACATACAATCTCAGCATTTTTGGATACAGAAACTCTGCACTAATTTCTATTAATTATTCCCTAAGATTATATAACTTCCTAAACTTTCTGTCTCCTAGAAAGACCCCGTTCCTTCTGCCAGTGCTCTGGCGCTGGGCTGTGCAATTGTCTGAATGGGCATTGAATATATCCTGCAAGGGTATGGAGGTCCTGGATCCGCTGGATGGGCGATGTGCTGGGTTCAGTCAAGTGTATTATCAATTGAAAACTCAACGAACTTGCCAGGTAGCAGTGAATTGGATTGGATTGAAATGGATTGATTTGGCGAGGTCGGTTAAGTTTTCAGCCAGCATCAACTCTGTAAGGCCCCATGTCCTTCCGATTTCCAGGAATTTTTTAGGTGCTTGCAATGTTTCCTACTTGCTCTCATAAAAAAACGAAGCTTTTCAATTAAATGTGTAAATTCAGTATAATTTATAATAATTTTATTATTTTTTTTTGGCTGGAATTTTGACTACTTAATAATTTAATGTTTTTTGCTTATATACATCCTCCCAACACTGTTTTAAACTCTTTAAAAATCAATTTATTATATTTAATAAAGTAAATATTTAAGTTTTTTTATTAATTTAATTTATTTAAAAGCTTAAGTAATAATAAATAGCAATGTGGCATTAAAAATATATCACTAAACATTGAGTTTCTAAAGATGTTTCATTTTTAACATTCGAAACATTCATTTTTTTGATTTACTTAAACAAAATTCTACGTTAATAAAAATCTCCCATATTTGTAGATTTTTATAAAATATTTTTAAGCAATCCTAGCTCCGAATTTCTGTAGCGCATCGCATATTTCCTCTTGGCCCGCATCCATTTTTAGTGCGATTTTTTTCCTTCCTTCCGCTGCTCTTCGCTAATGACGCTGATGAGTTGACGAGGTAGGTTTTCCAGGATATTAACGACAGCGACGAGGATGAGGATGAGGCTGAGGATGACGACGAGGACGACCGTTAATGAGGACGATTATAATGTCGCTGATTTTGCGTTCAAACTAACAGGCAACTGAGGCATAAGGCCCCCCATTTTTTTGTTGAATGGAAATGGCACCCCTTTTTCCACTCTTTGCCGTCTCTGAAGTTTGCTCTATTATTCCGAGTGCTGTTGGCATATTTCTGCTCCAAATGAGGTTGAGTTTTGAGCAAACAATGCCGCCACCGCGGACCCACCATAGCCCACCTTAAACCCCCAAAGCCCAATCCCCAATCTGCCTCCCCCGAAAAGAGGATGAACCCAAGGCTGTGCGTCCTCGTCGCCCATTGAATTCAAAAATTTGCTGCGTTGCGATCATCATGACGATGATGTTGATGTTAATGTTAATGCCGATAACTGATGACTACTTCACTTAATGCAAATTTTCATCCGGCTGGAGGAAAAATGTTAGATTTGATGAGTGCGGGACACACGGGGAGAAAAAATGAGAGATGAGTATGTTTTCTTATCAAAAATAACCCTTTCTGGAGTTTAGCCAGTATTAAGTACCAAAATATAGACAAATATTGCATTAACTTTTGGTTTCATATTGCTTTGATTGGGTTATAAGTTGGCAAACAATTCAAAGACATATTTAACCTTCTACAAAATTTGGTTTATAGAAAAACACTTTATTATATTATAAATATTAATATTAGAAATGGCATTTTAAGCCACAATAATAATAGTAATTTAAGTTTATTAAAATCACTTTTTTTTATATAAAAATTAAGCCTTATAGATGTGAGCCTTTAAAAGTGATACCACCTATATTTCCAGCTAATTTTTTGCATCTGTCACTTAATATAAACAATAAGTATAGTGTTAGCTTAATTATATGCTTTATTGCAGATATTTAACTGTGATTTTATTTCAGTGTAGTACAGAGTAAAAACTCCAAGGGATGGGAATGCGGCTAGGGTTAGGGATGGGCTTGCAAACGAGGCCATAATACTGCAAATCGTCGTATAATGAATGAGATGCTGCAACTCGTTAGGCCATAAAACATAAAGAGTGGTGTAGGGGCTGAAGGACCCTTTGCGATACGGCTTACAGGACTCGGCTGATGATGATGATTTCACATCTGAAATTAATATGCCATTGTGGAGGCGTGTTTGGGGCACAAAATAAAAAGTTGCGAAATTCAATTTCCACCTTTTTCCTCTTTCGCTAACGATTTGCTATTCCGGACAAGGGGATGGGACTCCGACTCCGCACTAACGAGATTTGCATATGGATGCGAGCACCCTCCTCCTCCTCCTCCTTGCATATTTCACGCATCATAATTCCCCAAACTCAATTCCCCGGACGCCATAATCAACCGGCGACGACGGCGACGACGACGAAGACGAACTCGGGGATTCTTTCCGAAATTAAGAGCGAAAATTGCATGGAAATATGTGGGGATAAACTTCGAAATCAGCAGACCAAACGAAGTGACACAGGTCGGTGGCTGGGGAATTAATATTGGGCGCTTTTTGCATATGGCGATAAGTTCGATTCCTCATTAAGGCATTTATCGATAGGTTTGCATCGAAATCGTTTTGATTGCGAGTGAATATATTTTTTAATTGAGCGAATTACTTTTCAAAACTAGATATGTATGTGTTTGTGAAGATTTATTGAAATGTTTTAACTCTAGTAATCACTCAGAAAGTATATAAAGAAAGGTCCAAACAAAAGCAGATAAATCGTTATCGATTTCCTTATATATTCATACAAAATTTCCGAATATTTTGGATCCCAATATTTTTTCAATTCAAGTTCATATGGAATATTCAAAACAGTTGTTACTTTTACAACTTTAAAGTAATTTAATTTATGGAATATATCTATAATATGACTATGAAAGCAACAGTTTGCAAAATATATTGATTGTAATACGAAATTTGTTAATACAATTAAGGGTTCTTCTTCTCGATTATGAATTTGTAAGGCAAAAATTCCCCATTTTAATTGGTAAAGATACGAGGTAAGCACTTGTCGTCGCATCCGGCGATGCATTAAGTCCCCTTCCGATTAATTGACTGCACTTAACCGCAATCAGTCTAATTGCAGGCAGTCGAGGGAGAGAGTCCTCATTAAAAGTCGGCCTGCGATATGCCTCATTAGGGCCAGGGAGATGTCCTGCTGGATGTCCTGGGCTGCAACGCAAATTGAATTGGGCGAGTGTTTACCGCTCGGATAGGGATTGGTAGTGGAATCTCGGGATCATCATAACCGCAATCATCGATGTTAATATCGGTGAGGGGCTCGGGGGGAGAGGGGGAGCAGAAATCTGGACAAGCCAACAGCCAACCAGGACCCAAACTGGCGCCAAGGTCCAGGTCGTTGCTTGGACGCGCGTTGCTGTCTCTGTTTAACCAAAGGTGGCGACCTTCTGGTGGTTGTTTCCCACCTGCCACCCCCCTGCTGGGGTGGGTTTTCCATGGGTTTTTCATGGGTTGGGGGGGTCGCATATAGAGTGGCCGAGCGGCGACAACAACCCCCGACTTCTTGCTCTGCTGATTTTTGCAATCATCCTTGACAGGAGGTTTCTTTTTTTTTTTTGTGCTCGCCCCTCCCAGTTAATTTTGGTCGTCCCCTCTCTTTCGCTCCGCATGGCGGCCTCTCGCTCGCACTCACTGCGGCCTCGCTCATTCATTTTCATTTTATGAATTGCATTTGCGCTCCCGCCCTCGCGCCCTCTCGCTCGCACTCGCTCGACCTGCGCACTCACTCGCCTTTCGCTATCCCTCTCTCTCTCTCTCCCTCGTTTTCTCTCATTCGCTCTCCCTCTCTCTGGCTGCGCTGGCTCTCGCTCCTTCTCTTTCTGTCCATCCAAAGAGGAAGCCATTATAAATTTTCATTTGAGGCGAGGGGTTGGGAAATGGTAAGCAGTTAATGGTTAACGATGGACGGTTAGCAGTTAACGGTTAACGGTTAACGGTTAGCCCTAAACGGGGCTTATCGTAATGCTAATTACTTGATTTGTTTAATGTATAATTAATAATTAAACAATTAATAAATAGTTTTAGACGCCAGAAGACTAAATTTATAAGGGATCTGGGTCTAAATTCATAATGTCCGGTTAAAACTAACCTGTGGTTAAAATTCTAATTGTATTTTATTATCAGTGTTTTTGTTTCTTTTTTCAAATATTTATCTTCACATTGGGAAATTTACCTTTAAATAATAAATAAATTTAAAATAAAGATATCTAAGTACCAAAAGAAACATTAAATAAAGGATTAGGATCTGAATATAAAATGCCCAGTTAAAGGTAACCCTTGATTAAAATTCTTGTTGTATTTTATTATCAGTTACTTTATTTTTTTTTTTAATATTTAACTCCACATTTGGAATTTTACATTAATTGGCCAATTAAAGCATTAAGCCATTAACAATGGAGAAGCCTTGGCTTACTCTTTAAATACTTTAGAGTAAACCTCTAAAAAATATTTTATAATAACATCTTATTTAATTATTCATAACACTATCATATCTCCAAGTGTATTTTTGTATAATTATAAATATAAAATTCAAGAGAGGATTTAATAATCACCTCAAGACTTCAACACCTATTGGATAATTATATATAATATTTATATTTTATTATTATATATATTATATGTTTGTAATATTATACAACTATTATAAGTAAAGACTTTTAAAATGTGTCTAAAAAGAAGACATATTTTTATCATGTTAGGAATAATAAGGTGTCAAGAAAATAGCAATATTATGAAAACAAATGTAACAAAAACATCAATAATAAATATCAATTAATATCCTTACTTTAAATCGATTCTACAAGAAATTTTTCAAATGTTCTTTATTCCTTAAAAAAAATTGTTAAATGGTTAATTACTCCTTATTAAAAGATATGTTTTAAAAGTTCTCCATTCTTTCACTAAATTTTTTAAAATTGAAAGATATATTTCTCTGATTTAATAAAGTTCGATATACATATAAATTTAAAAAAAATTACTTAACCCTGGCAAACTGCAGTAATCTCTGGCTGGTTATTATACAAGTATATCCATTTGCAGCTTAGTTAGTGCAGGATTCCCCTACCCTCCTGCCGGATCGCTTAACGAGGACCATTAAAAGGACACCGCCTTCCCCCGGCTGGTTTTCGTGAGGCCACCGATTTCTGCCGCCTCATCATTCTGATGCTTGGATCTTCTTCCTGCGATTCCACACAAGTGCACAAAAGCCAAAGGACCAAAGCAGTTATTCATACCCAAGGATATGCCCGGATAAGGATATGCGAATGCGGATACGGGACACTTGAAGCATATTAATGCATATGCAAATTACTGAGGCACAAAAGGAAAAACTGCAGCCTGCAGGTGGTAAATGTGGTGCACGGTTGGGTCCCTCGCCTGCTCCTCCTCCTTCGGCATTTTCTGGGGATTTCAGAGGGGGATTTCTGGGTGGGATTACTGGGCGAGATTACTGGGTGGTTCTTGGCTTGGGGGTATAACGGCTGCGCTTGGTTGGTTCGTTATTCGGTTACATTGCATTACATTTCATTATGGCAGCGGTGGCAAAATTACACACAGCGAAAAGGTATTATATTTGCATTGTCTTTAGTAATTATTGTAAGGAACAATTCTAGATGTTTAAACATTTAAAGAGCTATTAATTCTTAGAGTAAGAAATATGTATATAAAAGTTAATGATTCCCAACAAACATTTTCGTTTATCATAAATAAATTAAGAATTACCTTCTCATATTTTGTTCAAAAGCTAAGCTTTATTGCAACTAATAGAGAATATTTTGTAGACGTTTTTAACCCTGGCATGCCAGAAACTTTGAATTTTTTAAGGGTTTTTTTAAGTTAGATTTTTACTTCCATTTCCTTTTATTTTTTTACAGTGCTCCCTGTTGGGAAGTCGGAAATTTAATTCCTTCCAGTTTTATGCATATTCACAAGATGACGACCGGCAGCAGCGCACACACTTTTATAAATTAAGGATAACGACGTCGTCCTCGAGTGCGGATTTGTAGTGCGTGTGTGTGGCGGGTGTAAGGATAAATGTATACTCGTATCATCCTGTAATGAGACGCATTTTTCCATATCCGTGCCTCTGCCCCTACCTTCGCTGCGGATATCCTTGGCTGCCTTGCATAATGCTCCCCATCCCTCGGCCGCCACATAATTGTTATATATGTGTTTGTAAGTTTACATTTCTCCGACTCGGGGCTGCCTCCAATGAGGATTAAGGATTCGCCGTACAAATTGTTAAAACACCATAAACAATTATTTTGCATTTTGCATTTTGCTTGACGCTTTGAGGTGCGATTCCTTTGACGAGCGGACGGACGGACGTCCTTTGGGGACATGGCACGTGTGTTTGACAAAGGCGGCATCTGCATCTTATTGCACTTTTTGCGTTATGCGTTTTTTTAATACGTTCTTTATACGTTCTGGCGTGTTTTACCAATTCATTTAATCTGCCCAAAGGCGGTTGAGGTGAGGCGAGGGGAAGGACTTGAAAAGGACTGCTGAACAAATCAAATATTAAGCTCAGGGGAGCAGCAAGCATTATTATATTTGCCACAAAGCATAAAGCATCATCTTGTAAAAGCACAGAGCTTCAAATATTTTTTATTTCTAATGGGTTTTTATAAAATTTCTACTAGATTAATTTTAAAAGAATGCTTTTATTAATATTTAAGTTCAATTTCTATTTTAATAATTTATTCCTTTGTCTCTTGTAGATTTTCTTTATTTCTTTATATCAACTGAAAGTCAAATAATAATCTAATCAAGCTTATCTCAGATATTATTTGAACAATCTCCACAGATTGCTAAATATTTATAAAAATATAATTGAAAATGACTTTAAACAAGCTTAAGGCTTGTGCTCACTTCACTTTTGAACTTCAAAGTGTTTTGGCCATTTTGTAAAATGGCCTTTTGATATCCCAAGCCCCCGTCTAAATTATGAAAGCCAGTCTTCTGTCGGAGGCAGGGGAAAAGTTTCATTTGTCCATCGCATCGGAGCGTGAAGCCTTTCAGACATCTTGATGTCTTTATTTCAACTTTATTTGCATTTTCTTTTCGTTATTTCTCGTTTTTAATTTTTTATTTTGTTTTTTTTGAGCGACTGCAAGGCGAGCTGCACAATCACAAAGGCGCTTTCGAAAATTTCCACACTTCCACATTTCACATGGGAGAAGCAGCTCCACTTTGATCTCCACGAATTGGGCGGATACCCGAGCGGGAAAAAAGCAATGATGGCCGTCTGGCGGAGTGATGGCGAACGCTTTGCCCGCTCTTGATTTTAATTTGAATTTCAATTTGCATTTCAAAGGGCGAGCAAATGCACAAAAGAGCGAAATCAAACAATAAACTGCACTCGAGCACGAGGCAGGTGGAAAGTGGGTGATTTTTTTGTTTGCTTCCTTGTTTTTTTGCCAAGACATTGGGTGGTTTTTGCGCGCCCAAGTTGGCCATATTTGGACGCCATGCTGGGCGCCTTAATTCGATCAAAAGGAGCTCTCCAGCATCCTTGCATGCTGCACTCGAGCCTCCTCGCCCCTGTCTATATACATATATATATATATATATATATATCTTGCAACCCCCCTTCGACTGGCGCTCGGTTCACGCCCCCCGTCGTCGCCGGCTAACCCTTAAGGAGTCCTGTTGAAATTATATTCGCCTCGCGCTGATAAAGGGTTTCCTAAATGATTTTTAATGAGAGCCAGGGTTGCCGGCGCCGCGGATCTCAAGTGGCAACGCCTCCCGGGTGGCAGCCCTGGCACTCCACTTTGTCTCAGTTGCAATTCGAGTGGCCAAATCGCTGGAAACTCGTTGTTATAAAATTGCAAATAGGTTGTACTTGGCAGGGAATATTTATTAAGATTAATACAATATTTCAATATTTTGAGCTTTTAAGAACTGCAAGAAAACAGGTTTTCATAAATAATTTTGTAGTATATGTAAAGTACTTACTGAATTTATTTCTTATGCATTTATTTTTCTAATTTTAATCACTTTTTTTATATTGCCAAATTAATAAAAAGTTATCAATCTTTTTGGAATCGCTGTATCCTTGAAATCAATTATATCAATGCCGAAAAGCGTGCTACAAAAATTTTACATCTTACAGAAAGTAGAGTTAAAATGAGTTAATGATTTACAACATTTTACTGCATACTTATTGACACTTTTTCAATTGATTTTATACCTATTGAAATTGGTTCCTGTTTAAAATTTTATTTTAACAGCAAAACACATTTTTTAAAGCTTATTAAGTTCCAGAAAACGTGAAAAATATTACAATTATATGTTTTCTCGTCTTAATCGTAATATTATTATGGGAATGGGTAACTTTTTTCGCTGGGAGGCCATTCGATATACTCAAACCAGCAATTTTCCATTTCTCTCGACCCAATCAAACAATCGAAATCAATCATAATTTTCGCTGTTTTCCTTCCACATTGATTACATTTATTCCGTTGTCGGATTTTTCTCGTTTCTTGTCATTTTCTTATTTTTCCTGGCCTGGCATGGCACGGCACTAATGTCCTTAATCCTCGTCAACGGCAGCTAACAATGGCCCCGAGTCCTGGTTTCGGTCCTCTCGTCCTGGGCGATTGCTCCTTTGGCTGTCGCTGTCGCCTGTCGTCGGATTTTCATGTTCATTTGTGGTGGGAAAATTGTCATAATCTTTTGACGTGACCCCCCGGTCCCTGCTCGGGATTTTCCGGTAGAGTTTTTGTTGTTTTCCTTTTTTTTTTGTCTCCCTTTTTTTTCTGTCTCAGTGGGTTTTCCACCGGCATTTTCCACTCGCCTTTGATACTCAATAAGAAAGTGTCGTCCTTCGCCAGATTAGTGAGAGGTTGACAAAGCCGAGAATCTCGCTTAATTTGCATCTGCCACACCCCCCTCGTTCTTGTTCCTTCACAAGGCGTATCAACTTACGAATCATTAAAATTTCACGGCTGACTTTCCCGCTTTTCCTCGGGCCAACAGCAAGGAAAAACTTGTTGGCTGGGCGGCGCCAAAGAGCAGGCAGCAATTAGTCAGCAATTCAAGGGGATTGCCGGGTGCAAGGTGCAAGGATAACGATAATGATAATGACAATGATAACGATATCCGACTCATCCTCCTCATTTCCCAGCTGCGGCCAGCACTCCAATTGTCCTGTCATGTGAACTGCAATTGAGTTTTCCCATCGGACACGGCGAAAAATTAGGTATTAATTGAGAAATTATGTGTATTTTTGAACATATAATTAAGGTTTTTGATATATATTCTTAGAAAATAACAGGTTCTGGTCTTGTTAAACCCATTTAATTAGGTTTTAAGATATTAGGAAGCTGACTTTAATTAATGTAAAGCAAGTTTGCACTTATAAACTTCTAAATTAATTTGGTAAGTGTTTTTTAGAATGTTTTTATTAACAGACAGGCTTCAACAACTATTTAATAATTAATTTACTTACTTTATAAGATCCAGGGACTCACCTTCCACTTACTTTTTATATTATACCAAAACCATACATTAAATAACTAAATATTTATTTATATAATTTCTCCGTGCTTATCCTGTATCCCGTGTCCTGTGAGTGTCCAACTCAATTTGTCCTTTCACCCCGGCCAAGTTGGCAAGTGTGAAAATGGCAAGCCAAGTGTATGGGAATAAATGAGCAAATTGAGACACAAATTGAGCAACAAAGGGAAGCGGAAACGGAAGCAGGCAGGAAGGACATGCAGGGAAGGCAAGGTGCCTCAGCTGGTGTGAAAATCCGGTAAAGTGAGTGTTCACGGCTAAGTGAGTGCCAACTCGATTTGCCGCCCAGATGATCATTTATTCGCCCATTCTCGGACACTTATTGTCAAATTCAAGGGATGTGTGATTGGTTTTGTCTATTCAATTGGTTGAACCACTTCAAAAATATTATCCCAGAAAAAGGATCTATTCAGCCAGACAAAGGAAATGGGGAAATGGTATTATAATAGTCTTCGTGTAATTCGAGTTTATGCAAAATACTTAATTGGTTGAGGAAAGTTAGATATTTGAAGCTGCAGGTTTTTAATTTAAAATGTTGTTATTCAAGGGAATTTTCTTAAAGTTAATAAAATAATAAACTTAAGTATACCTTTTATTCCATATTTCTCCTATAAAAAGGCCCTTAAATTATTTGTAAGCCTGAAAAGTGTATTTTTAAGGTAAAGAAACACCTCATATATATTATTATTATTATTATTTCTCACAATTTTGAGACTAAAAAAATTATCTTTAATAAATAAATTCATTTATTTATTTCTTGTTTTTTCTCAGTCCATTCCAATTGAGTAGTCAATGATTCAATGATCCATTCAGGAGTATTCGTAATCGCAATCATCGCTGCACACTCCGTTGATCAAATCACCTGCGTTAAATTTATGCAAATTTCTTTAGATTTATTTATTTGTTAATAGGCATGAAAATATAATGATTGCATAATGCATAAACGTGGGAAAACGGCGGCAGGGGAAGCCCACGGCCAGGCGTTTGTCATCGGCGGCTCAATTCGAGTGGAAAACGAGGCTGTCCTTTGTGTCCTTCTCCGGTGTGCGGGGGTGCTATCGTCAGCGAGGGTGTTAGGTTCACTTAACAAAAAATGTGTGGTACTGGAAAAATTTTAAAAAATTTATACGAATATAAATGCATGCTAAAAAAATATATCATGATTTTTAAACATTTTTGCAGTGAAATGTTTTGTTGCATACTTTTAGGCCTCGGTTTGGTTGATTTCAATTCTCTCGAAATTTTCTAAGAATATTTAAAAACAGAAAATTTTGTTTTTAAAAGAGGAAATCCCTGAGTATATTCCCTTCTGGCAGTGTCAGTGGGATCTCGTATACGTCGTGATAATTTGGATGATAAAACGCCATTTTGCAGAGGAGTTCCCCCTTTTTGGCGGTAGCTCCACGGGAAATGGAAATGTCAACGCTTTAGGGTTGGATTTGGATTGGGAATCGAAATCAGAATAGGTTTCGAATGCTGTCAAAACACGCGATAAATGTCACTTGAGATGCGGATGCAAGATGGCGCATTTGATTTCCATTTTGCTTATTGCAAATCACTTGGCGTAATTAAAACCAACCAGCGAGCTGTCCTTTTGTCCTCGGACGAATGACATTTGCGCCAGCGGAAGCGGCAATGGAATTGGAGCCGAAGCCAAAAAAGAAAAACATAAAATAAAATAAACTTATAGGAAACGAGTGAGGGGCAGGGGTACACGGCATTTCCTTTTTTGTAATCGAAACCCGATCGTCATGACACGGGCAATCCTTAATCCTTTCTTCCATTATCCTGCCTGTTTGTCGTTTAGCTCTTCACGCAATTTAATCAACTTGCCGCGTTTCCTTCCACTTTTTTTTTGTGATTGTTGTGCGGCTGGTATTGTGTCCTAGTTAGTGTCCTGGCTCGGCATCACTCATCCTCGTCCTCCTCTTTCTGGCTGGTATCCATTACCAAATATTTTGACAGCAATTGTCTAAATAGGCAGCTTTTCGGCCACCAGTCCTCCAGCTCCTTCCCCTTCTTTTTCTCAGCTCAGAGAGGTCCTTCTGGGAACTCAATACAGCAAGTATCAATAATAAATCCTTAGTTTTTTGTTTGTAAAAAATTAAGAAGAAATATTAGAAATACTTAAGCTATTTAATTTTATCTCCCATCACCCCGATTTCCCCCCAAATAATATTAATAATTTACCCGCGTTTAGCCCAAATAAATAACGAGAAGCCGTGTAGACCAGATTGAATAATTTTTCCAATCAATCAAGTGACAAAGCTCCAGTTCGCAGTTGCCAGAAAAAAATAGGAAAAACCCGAGGAAAAATTGGAAAGAGAAGAGAAGAAAAACTGATGGCGCTGATGATGAAGCAATCAATATCGTTGAGGGGACAGGAAATCCGCTGCCGGCATCGTTATTATTATTATTATTATCATTATTATATGGCCGTTATTGTTGGTAAGTGAAAATGAAAACAATTTGAGGCTCGTTAAAGTTGACACTTTCATTAAGTTGGCGAAATTGGAATCATGTTATTTTCTGCTTTTTTTTTATCCAGCCTTAGAAGGCGTTAATGAAGCACAAAATGAAATTTGACGAGACGTGGAAAATTAGTGACAAATTAAAAGTCCAAGGGGGAGGTTTGTTGATGCCCCCGGCCAGTCCTGCCCGTGTGCCGAGCCATCCAAATTGTGTCAAATGTCAAAATAGATGCCATCCCTGCCTCGTTCCTCCTCGCTCCTCGTCCTTTTTGGCCACCTGCTGCGCCTGCCACTGCCAACATCCAATTAAATGGCAAAAGACAGCGGATCAAAGGGGCGGCGGTGGCGGCGGCGACGGGTAAATAGATGTCAATGATGTCGTCATGCCACCAATTAAACTAATGATAAGCAAAACGAGCATCGGATCGGAATGATTTGCGTCGAAAGTCAAAACATGGAGCCCCAGAGTCGAAAAGCAAGCGGGTCTACACTGGGAAAAGAAAAGAAAAAGAAGGGGTACATTACATTTTTGATTTAATTAATTTATGTCTTAAATGAGTGAAAATAAAAATAATGAATTTTGTGGCAATCTAACTATCCCTTCTATCTTCTAATTTTTCTCTTCTCTTTGACACATTCAAACACCAACGCCGATTGGTCAGACTAACTCTACGAAAGCGACTCTACAAGAATATATACATTTGATCTCTGCAAAAATATTAAGTTTAACATATTAATTAACAAAATTATATGAATTTACAAAGGGGATATTTATTTCTTAATACATTTAAGCAATTTGTAATATTAGGTTGTATTTTCCACTAAAATTATTTTTAATGACACATAAAAATTATAATAATAATTTCTTTATCTACGAAAGGAATCAACATTTTAGGCATTGTTTCTCTAAAATACATTTCTTCCATTTTATAGTTACTCTAAAAACATTTTCTGACATAAGGTTGTATGTTCACAGATTTATAAATTTTTTCTAAAATGCTCTGCTTTTTCCGTGTATAATATATTGCAGTGTAATTATTCCAACATTTGTTGGCATTCCTGCATGTGTGATTGTTAGTTGGAAATGGCAACCGAGTCGATTGAAGCCAACGGAGGCGACCGAAAATGGCAACTGCCACGCTCGAGAGACGTGAGAAATTGCTTGTTATCAAGTTTATTTCGGTTGGCACGTTGCACATGCCAAAAAGTATGCTACGGATTCGGCTGCGGCCCGATGTTTGCGTGTGTGTGTGTGTGTTGCATGCAAAGTTGTAGCCAGCGAGAGGGAGATAGCAAGAGAGAGGGTCCTTAAGTGGCATCATTTCGAAATAAAGTTGATTCAATTCAGATACAGACATGAAGCATGGATGGCGATGTGTGTGTAGTGCTGTGTCATCTGTCACGCATCCATCCAATGCTGGCAGTCCTCCGACAGGAATCAGGATATCAGGTTCGCACGCTCCAAGCCCACTAGCCCGCCTCTGAAATTAACCAATTTAAATTCAGCTCGGATGTGCGACGGAATGGATTTACTATATTAAGTTCAACTGAGTTTATCAAGGGATTTAAATTCACTCAAAGATGAGCCTAATAGTATGCCCTAAAAATGTATATATAAACTATTAGCTTCTGCAAAGAATTAAATTACTGCATAGGGTTTGGTTAATATTAAACTTCTGTTTAATATCACTAGAAACTCTAGAGGAATAGTAACGAGGTTCCTTATATTTAAATGAGTGCCACAGGGATTTAAATTCGCTTGAGTAGATGCTTAAAAGTATGCAGGGAAAATCTAGGCCTATCTACAGAATAAAAATATATTTCAGATCTAGAAGTGATTTTAAATAGAAGTTCTGGCGATTTGCATTTAAATATTATATAATTGTTTATTTTTAGGCCTTAAACATACCGCCAGGGGATTTAATATCACTAGAATACATATATAACCAATTTAGAATAATAATAACTAATAAATAAATAAAATGCAAATTAGCCCACTTTTAATATAATAAAAAAAACACAAACTTTGCCTTAAGCTTAACCAAGCTTTCTGTCAGCTTTTTGTGGCCTTCAGTCGGCACACACACCCCAAAAAAATAGCACAAGCTTCCAAGGACTCCTGATTCCTTTCCAGTGGCGCCATCTGTCGCAAGCCAGTTTCCTTTTCCATAAAAACACGTAGATGCTATAAAATGTGAGAGGAAGTGAGAAGGTGATGATTGCTTGGTTATGAACTGAAAACTACTTTTTCAGGCAGTCAACATAACACGCTTTTGATTAAATTTTTATTTATTTTTGTTCCTCCAAAAAAAATGAATCTCCAAACAAGTTTTGAAAGAGAGTTTTATTTATTTATGCTCAGCATCATCTGCTATAGAATCAAGCTGAGGAAAAGTTGGAAACAAAAGCCAAACACGAGTGTCAGCGTCCACTGACATTCCGCTTTCAACATTTCTTTTTTTAATTGAAAAATTCTGAAATCACATAATTTGCAGACGCCATTGGCCGCCAGATGGCGCATGGGTGGCTTTTGAATTTCGCGATGCGTTTTGCGTTAATTACGAAAATAAACCTCCGACCCCCCTACCTGCTCACGCTTCCAATTTAAATAGACAGACGTACAGCGTTTACTTTTAATTTGTTTTCTTTGCTGTATGGCTGCTAAATCCTTTAAATGGTCAAAGGGAAAAAGCCACGTCAACAGAAAGCAGCGAAAGCGAAGACCCCACGGTTTGCCTTTTTGAAGTTGATGATTCTGTGTCTGATTCAGATTCAGATCCTGATTCTGATTCATTTGAATCGCTGATGAAGAGAGAGAGGCTGCTCATTTAGGCGCAATGTCCACAAAGGACGAAAAGGACGGGGGCCCTGCCACTCCTGCTCACCGTTCCCAGTTCCCCTTTCCCTTCCGTTCGTCTTCCTTTCATTCGGCGGCGAGCGACCAACTCGGGGATTAATTTTGAATTATGAGCGTTTTTGAATTCCATTTAAATGTTGTTTCTGCTGAAATAATTGAAAAAAGAAATGCGAAAAGAAGCGAAATTCGCTTAATACGCCTAAAGCTTAATGAGCTCTCGCCGTCGCATGTGGCGGCCCAAGGGGTGAAGGTCCACCATTGAAGGATTTCCTGCAAGAACTCGCTGAAAGGAGAGACAGCTGCTGATTAGGCCGGGGGAGTGGGCGAAACAGGCACAGAATTAATGCCTTTAAGCCAGTAAAGATTATCCCATCAAAGGGAATAAAAAAGAGCTGGATAAACAATTTAAATTTAATAAACATAAAGCTGAGATATCAATTATAAATGTGGAATAAGAAGAAATTTCTTTTCCAATTTTTAGACTCAAAGAAATGCCTACAATGATATAATAATAAAAGCCCATAATAAATCCAATTATTTAAATAATTCCTAAAAACACTTCCTAAATTATTTAATTAAATTTTAGTTTATTTATAAACTTTAACTCCGAAATAAAAAGTAAAAGCTGACTACTCTTTGGAGGTCCTTTGTGGCACCCTGAATTTCTCCTGCTGCCCGACAACTCTTTTCTTTCCCTACTATTATTATTATGATTAATATTTCATACATTTTTATATATATATTTTTACCATGCAGTGCCAACCCCTCGACTCAAAGAAATCTGCAGAAAGCAAGAACAAGCCAAGTGGCCAAGCAAAAAAAATCTGGAATGGAGCAGAAGTTGACCAATTATATAAACCACTTACACTGTTACATATGCACACACGCACACACCCTTACGCACACACACCCTTGCAGAGCAGAAAATACAAAATAAAAAAATAAAAATGAAGAAGAAGAAGAAAAAAACTGAAAACGAAAACACGTCAATGCGATAATTATTAATAATTATCCACTCGTCCTTCTTTTGCTTCTTCTGTTGCCGCTGCTGCCCCCTGTTTCTTTCCCTCAGCGCTGCTTCAGTTGCAGCACCGGGAAAAATGTTGATTTAAATAATAGTTAATATATAAAAATATATACATTTATAAAATATAAAAATATATACTGAGCAGATTTTCTTAGAATAAAACATATCAAACACCACAAACTAAAGACCTAAGAGATATAGGTTCCTGAATAGCTTTCTTTGATAATTAAATAATATAATATTTAATAGTGAATAAAATATGTTTAAATAGTCTAAAAATCAAGAATATTTCCTCACTATTCCCATTTAAAATTAGTTTAAGGCATTTTTCCCCCACCAGTTTTTACTGTGTGCCTCTCATCGCTGTTGTGGCTCCTTCGAGGCCACTTCGTCCTCGTCCACGTCCTCCTGCTACCCCAACCCCAAGCCTGGGTGCTGATTTCCCGCTGAGTGGCATTGCAACAAAGGAAGCCCCGCACTGAAACACCACCGAGGCGGCCTCTCCATGTGGCCTGAACTGCTAATGGACGGGCAAAACTAAATTATGGCCAAAATGGTGTTGGCTTTCTGGCTGGCTGCCACTTATGTGCCACTCACACACGCCCCGAAATATATACATATATACATAAGACACAAATACACACACATATATTCCCCATATTGGAGTCTCGAGTCCCGAGTCCCGGAGTCCCGGAGTCCCGGAGTCCGGAGTCCGGAGTGCGGAGCGTGTGCATGAAACATGTAATTATGAAATTAACGATTTCCAAGTGGCTCAAAGCGACGTCGACCATTTGGGAGCGTGTCAGGAGCCGAGAATAACGACGGGGACGACCAAGGGAACAATGGCCAAAATGTAAATGGTGGGAGTTGGAAATCGGTTTGGCTTCGCTTTCGGGTACAGTCCATGCATGCTTGGGCAGAGCTCTCCAATGTTGCCAGGATCCTTTCGCTGATTAGCTGAATTTCTTGAAATATCTCTAAGATATTTAGTTTCAAAATAGTGCAAGATTTGTTTAACATTTTTTGAATAATTTAAAGTTAATTTTAATAGATTTATGAAGCCCCAAAATGTATTAATTTTAAATATGCAAAGCTTTAACTTGTTTTTAAACTATGGGGGTTCGAAAAAGACTCTTCCAGAAACTGAATAAATCTTATAAATATTCCTTCTTGGTAAAAGATTCTTTTTATTAAAAGATAAAGCTTCATTTTATTTTCAAAATATATTTAAAATTAGACTTTACAATCAGACTTAAATGTATTATGATTATTTGCCAAAAATAAGACCAAACTTGTGAAAATAATTTTCAAAAATGTACCTCTCTTCGAGGTTATGTCGATTTTCTAATTAGTCAAATGGCAGCCCGGCCCGGCTCCCTCGATGATGGATTCCCGCTCCTTCCTGATCCTGCTCCTTGCTGGCTAAGCAACAACAATGGCAAAAAACCCACGGCCACGGCTAATATGCGGCCGGAGAGACAATAATGCCGTGCAATTCCCCAGGGGAGCCAAAGTGAGCAAAGACAAAAAAAGAAAATAAAAATGCAAGAAACCAAGAAACCGAAAAACCGAAAAGCACTGCAATCGATGGCAGATGCCAGATGGCGGTTAATTAGTTGGCCACAATAATAGGCTTTTAGCCTAATGAGTAACGGATCGAGGCGGCCGGGGGATTCGGGTATTCGCGCAGCCAGGGATCAAAGGATCAATCAACCAATAATCGAAGTGAATTTCCCATTTGCATTCAAACAGCAAAACACAAAAAAAAGGGAAGCTCACACCAAGGAACCCAGGAGAACGAGTTCCACCAAATGCATCTGAAGTGGCCGTCGAACATCAAACAAAAAAGGCAGCGCCATGCCAGAAATATGTAAAAAATAATAATAAAAACTCCAAGTATCACAAAGGCTTTTAGCCCAAGAAGTGGACTCTGTGCTCTGTGCATATGGAATCCGAATCCGAATCCAAATAGTAGTCGTTGAGGCTGAGACTGAGGCGGAGGCCCGCCTCCATTCGCATTCGTGATTTATGCGACGTCTCTTTGAGGCTCAAGTGCAGATTACATTATAAATATGAAATAATGCGCCGCTGCTCCTCGAGGACAATGCGAGACGGAAATTCCTTTTATCGAACATTTTGTCCTGACCACTTCGCCCCGACATCCTGTGTGTGTGTGCGTGGAAAGAGCCTCAGACCAATTAACTATGGGGAGTGGGAGCCAAAAACCACCTGGAAAGGTTCATTGGTTTAGCAGGTTTTGTATTTTGGAAAATACAAACATGGAGTGCCAGGGACCAGTACGAATTTCCGGTTTCTGAGTTGGACGTGTTCATGCAATTGTTTATGGGAATTATCAGAGCTTGTAAACTTGTAAAGATGGTTCCTTTTTAGCTAGTTAAAGTAATAATAATAATTTATAATAATATATTAAGGGAGCTCTGTTATTTACTACCTTGCAACAGGAAACAGTTGGGTATTCTAGTGCAAAAGCAGCATTTAATATATTTAGTATATATTTTAAGTAGGGCACTTAAGCATTACTTTGTTATATTCCTATTTTTACTATTCATAATATTTTTCCCTTTACATCCTTAGTTATATATATTTTGCGATTGCATTGTTTTAAGAACATGCATCCGAGAATCTGCAACCACTGCAACCTGCAGCCATCTCTCAATTAGATTTATTTAATTTCAGATCCACTCTTAAATCAAATAAAGAAAAGCCACTCGAGACGGCGAGTGTGGAGATTAAAGCGGATTCTCAAGTCAGGCAGATGGGACACTCATTCAAAATTGTCAGTTTTAATGTATTTCAATAATGTTCGTTTGCGAAGAGTGAAGATGAAAGGAGTGAACAAGAGTTGAAGTATGAAGATAATGTGTATATTATTCACATAATAAAAAAAAAGTAGGAAAGGAGCAGGATAAAGGGAATTTTACAAAGTTGGAATATGATTTACAATGGCTATCATGTTCTTTAATTAAATACAATGGAAATTCCCAGAAACTGTTATTAAAAAACCCATTCGTTCTTATTATAATAAAACTATTTATTATTAAGCTCATTGGCCTGATATCTTCAGAAATTATATAATGAACTTGCACTGCTAAGCCTGTAAATAATTCAGTAAGACTAAACATATTGTTCTTCATTTTAATTTTTACATTTTTCATTCTTTAATAAACAGCATTTGCGAAAAAAAAGTTTTCTGTAAATAATACTAATAATAACTGAGTAAATAAGTCCTGGACTTCATATAATTTTTAAATATTAAATAATATAAATAATAATGATATCTAAACTCAATTTTTGCTTTTCACTGTGTAGTTTTTAGTGCTAATTACTTAAATACTTAAAATCGCCGACAGACCAACAAAAAAATAGTATTCGGTTGTGGGTGAATTGGTAGGTGGTTTTTGGGTGACTTTATTGGGGTTTTTAGGCGGCTCTCTGCGTTGACTAATTGCTAACCAAGCAGTTAATTGAAATGGCATATTGATTATGCAATTGTTATGCAATGCGACTAATTAATGTTTGCAAGTGCAGCCCGGAGAGGGGAATGTGGGGACAGAAAGTGACGGAGAGAGCGAGCTAATCGATAAGAGTGAGACGGGCATAGCGCCGAGGGAAAGAGAGGGCGAGGCTTAATTAACATGACCAACTTTGGCCTGAACAATGCTCGCAATTTGGGGACAAACGTGGAAAGCGGCAAGCGGAAACGGAAGGCGGAAAGTGGGGGGAAATTGAAAATGGTGAGGAGAACCGAACGAACGACCGAACTGCCTGGAAAAACTTAACTTTCGGAGAGGAAGAAAGGCTGAAAGAGAGATGGAGAGTGAACGAACGAAAGAGAGAACTCCATTTCGGATTGCAGGGCAACCTGTGTTATGTGCCTTCTTCTGAAAGTTTAATTAGTTAAGAACACTTTGTGGTGTTTAGGGTAAATTAAGTTTTTCAACTTTACTTCTGATCCTTTCCGTTTGCAAGAAGAATATAAAATGTTACAGAAAATGTAGCATGTATTTTATTTAAAGGTAAGAACTCTAAATTTAAGATATGAAATTTATCGAAATTTATAGTTAAAGTCAGGCTTCAAATTTCAAATATTAAAATATACAAGATTCACAAATAAGTCTATATAAAAAGGAAGCTAATAATATTTGTAAAAGTATTAAAACAATTTAAAATCTATTATAATGAATAAGTAATACTTAACAATCATTCTTAAATTAAACAAAATTTCAATAAACCCCTCTTAACTAAAGAAATATTACCAAAGGGGCTGGAAACATTTTGGCGGGAAACATTTCAAATTCCCAAAGTCCTTTGTGTGTGGAACTTTCCAATTGTTAACCAATTCCCAGCATCTATTTATTTATTAACCAACTAAATAAACATTTAAAACAAACGAAAAAAAAAATGGGAACTTAGGCACAAAAAAAGAGCCCGCAAGCACACACCACACACACACATATATGGACATATAGCAGCTTGGCGTTGCAAAACAAACTGAAATCGAAAAACCGAAAATCTCGAAGCGAAATGCAAACGGCGTTTAATTAACACACACGCACACACAGCCAGCTCTCACGCATAGCGTTTACACTGTCGGTGAGCGGACTTCCAGTGCGGAAAGAGATGCCGCAAGCGGAAGGCGGCGAGTGCGAGTGGAATGGCTGTCGCGTTACCCCTCTCCATTGGAAGTTCGTACGGCGCGAGCGGGACAACTGATGTGGCACAGGCCTTGCCATCCCCCTTGCGCTCGCAAAGATGGCGCTGCTTCCGCTGCGACAGCGGCGCTGGCAGAGTTTTTGTTGCTGCAGCCGCGTGTGTGGGAGCGGACTGCGACGCCGGCAGCGACGCTGCGGGCAACGCCAACGCCAACGCCGACGCCGACGCGACGCTTTTGCTGGCGTGCAATTCGCTTTTCAATTTCAGTTAGTTTTCGAACGCCGCAGCGTTCGGGTTAAAAAATTACTAGAATCCAAGACTCACACACGAAATCACATTTAATAACAATAACAAGCTAAAGCCGTCGACAACTACAACAACAGCGGCCACAAGAAAAACAAAAACACGCAAAGACGGCAAAGCAAACCCAAAACCGATAACCGATAACCGAAAACCGAAAGCCCCCAAAGTGCGTGAAGTGAACGTTTTTTTCCAGTGTGCGTTCGCGTGTCTGTGTGTGTGCGTGTATGCATGGGTGTGTGTGTACGATAGCTGCTGCCACTGCTGCCGCTGGTGTAGCTGCAATGAAAGTGCAATAAGTAGCTTGGAACTTGGAAAGATTCGCGGCTAGAACACTGGAACTCTCTCGACTTTTAGTGTGACCGAAAAAGCCGTCGGCAAAAAATGCAGGCCACCAAAATGCGAACGCCGTTCGCCATCCAGGAAATACTCGGCCTGGGCGCCTACCAGCAGCAGAGCGGCGCCAGCGGCAATGCCACGCCCTCGGAGGCGCCGCCCTCGCCGGCGGCCACCCCACCGCCGCCGGCCAGCACGCCGCTCAATCTAAATCCCACGATCGCCGCCGCCGCAGCCGTCGCCGCCGGACAGCAGCAGCAGCGCGAGCAACGGGAACGGGAACGGGAGCGTGAGCAATTGGAAGGCCTGCGCGACTCGCGATCTTTGTCGCCCGATGTGACCAGACTCTCCGCCGCAGCAGCTGCTGCGGCCGCTGCAGCCGCCCACTGCCAGCTGCCCGTGTTCAATCCGGCCAACTTTTATGCCGCCGCCGGCTATGCGGCCGCCGCGGATCCGGGCAATGCTGCTGCCGCCCATCACCATCACATGACCACGCTGGCGGCGGCCGCCTATCTGAGGGGCTTCCTGCCGCCCGGCTTCAGCACGCCGCACGAGTTCCGGGGTCACTTTCAGCAGCACTTTGGCGCCCAGTTTGCAGGTGAGTCCGTCGTGAACCGTTCCCCGTGACTAGATTAATGAATATTACATGGGATCTTGAGCTGTACATGTTAAATTGGTTAATAAGCAATGTCCTTAAAATATGAGCTAATTTGTTTATACAATTGATTAATACATTTACTAAATTAATAACGTTCCATGTGACCAGAGTAAAATCCAGTAAATATCTCAAAATGTTCATTAGGTTTTCCGAATTTCAAATCCAAGTCCGTTTTCAAAGGTCTCTAAATGGCCATATCTAAGCAAAATTAGCTTTTAATTCCAGTACAAATACTGTAAAAATATTTTGAATATAAAATAGATAAACCTAGACCAATTCAATCATATTTTGATACCTTTTCTTAACTATTTATATTAATTAGGTAAGAAGTCTAAAACATTCAATTGTAATTAGATCGCTTTAATAATCTCTTAAATTATAAACCGAAATAATTGAAATATATTAGAATAGAATAGTTATCTATTATATATTATTACATTCTTTTAAAAAGAGCAATTTTGCACCGGAAGTTGTAGAATAATGGCTCAATTAGAGTTCTGAATATATATCAAACTCGGAACCACTTTTGTCTTATTATATTTAAACTATCTAATTATATTTATATATATCAGAATATTCAAGTATTTAAAAAGTTTTATACAGCTTATTTAAACAAAAAGCAAAACAAATACATTTTTGTATAATACTTAAAACGTGTCTCAAGAAATAGCAATTTTTCGTATTTAAATTGGCATTAGGTGTTATTGCGAATATATTTTAAGTATTGCATATAGTATGTATGTCTTATATGGATCAAGTTACTTATCATATATGTAACATATAGTAGCCACATTCAAACATTTCATTAGGTAATATTATTTTTTAGTGAGGAGAAAGAAAAGTGATATTATTTGATTTTAAAATTCTCAAACTATCACAGGCTTAGGGATTTATTCAACTTTAAATTAAAATTCAACTAGAAAAAATTACTTAAAACAAATTAAAGATACATTTACATTTAATACAATTTAGAGATTAAACAGCTTAATATTCACAACTTAAGCTGAGGCTGATTTGTATTTTTTCCTCAGAGTTGCATATATTTTTGTTGTAGAGATATTTAGTTGTCTGTATTTATTCCCTGGCTGTCTCGACTCCCATTGTCGTGTACCATAGTAAAATCGAGTCTTTGAAAACATATTCTACGTGCACTTTGCAAGTGAGTTGCTTCGAATGGGGCCTTACAAAGGCAAAAACAGGAGGCTAATTACGGGGCGGAGAGCGCGGCAAAGGACCCTCTGTTGCATCTGCTGAACGGGTGCAGCCAAGTGGCAACCGCATCTGTCTCCGTACACTCGGCATATTCATATTCTCTCTACTCCGATTCCTTCGCATGTCCTGTGTCCTGTGCCCACCCGTAGGCGCAACTAATAAGCTCAAAGGGGTTGAGTCGAGCAATTGAGTTGCGTCCTCTCATCGGAGTTAAAACAATGAAACGACACGATTAAGCACACGGCAAGGGGAGGGTTCGCGGGTCCGAGCTTATTAATAACACTCAAACACTGCCAAAAAAAAACACACCACACACATTAGAATTTAATTCTCAGAAGTAAATATATATTTATTTTCATTTAAAGAGATCAGTAACTGTTTGATTTATCTAATTTGAGGACGAGAAAAAATACAAGTTTTTATTATTATTAAATAATTATTAGTTTACATTTTACAAATATTGTTTTCAATACTTTCTGTCACCTGTTTTGTGGTTACAGAAGTCCAACAACTCGGCTTGTAAATAACCAAAGCTTACGAAAAATATATTCTAAAAAGATCCCAAATATTCCTTAATTATTTTTGGCTCAGTGTGCACACAGACTGGAGGCGGAAAGGAGGGAGGGATGAATAAAAGGGGCGCGGCGGCAGCCGTCCTGTCAGCAAAGTGTGAAGTCTCACACACACTTCACTCGGGGCACGATTATATGTCGGTGTGGGTATCGCTAATTAAGCGAATAATTTTCACTAAAATGAGCAAACTCCACTTGGCACGAGCATCCATTAAGATACACGGTAGCCAGTGGAGCTTCACGGAATGATTAAAGCTTTGGGAACTGAAAGGTTTCTCCTGAGTTGGACTACCAATCCTTCTCTTCGGATATATGATCTCACCTATTCAATAATTTATGTCAAGCGTTTTATTGAATTATTAAATATAATAAATAAGCAGATAACATGGTCTTTCTAAAGATATTCCTTATATTTAATTAAAATAAAATATTTCTTAAGCATTTTTTAATCAGAAGATTCATATTATTATTTCCTTTTACTTGCCATTTCCTTTTCAAGCGTATAAACCTCTAGTCAGGTTCTCTAAGCTACATCTGAAGTTGTTTATTTTGTGGCAATATTATTTTAGTTGTGTTATTCTCACACATGTCTCAGCCGTAGATCTTAATTTCCCAGCCCAGCAAATGGGCCACGCCCCCGCCGCACACACAATTTTCACCTGAATTGCCCATCTCTTTTCCGCACATTTTCCACACACGTCGCAGATACAATTGTATCCGAGAGTTACACGCACTTAATTTGTTAAATTTTCACACTTTACATCTGTTTATTTGTCATTCCGTTGTGTGGTTTTTGGTTCTTCGCCTCGTTTCGGTTCGGTTCGGTTTCTTGGTTTGTCATTCAGTCATTCCGCCATTGTCATTGTCACTGTTGACCTTTCCGGGAGCTGTTGCCAGCCACTTGGTCTTTATCTGGCTCTACACGGTGAGAAATTATCACCTGGAAAGGTGAAGTTTTGATAAATAATTGAAAAAATGTAAGAGGGTTTCTTATATATTTTTATTTATTTTCACTTAGATAATATACTTTAAAGGCAATTTATACATGGAAATATTCGATGCGATAAAATCCTTAATCTTCTTGCTTTTAACTCTATTTTTATTGATTTTTCTTACGGCTTTTCTCTCACTGCACACTTGTGCATCTTGTGCTACTCCTATTCCAAGAGCGTGTTCTTGTTAGTCATGCCCAGGACCAGGCCCATGCCCATCGTGGTCTATTTGCCGAAGGTCCGTTCGCACTTTGTTTGCACAACAACAGCAGGAGCAGGAGCAGGAGCAGCAGCCCGGGGGCAGCTCCTGTGAGCTGTAAAAAAGGCAACAAATGGCGCGCCGTGTCCTTTTTGCCCCTGGATGATCCTGGATCTCGGGGACACGGGGCGTTAGTTTTCGAGGCAAATTGTGTACAAAATAAATCGACTCGAGTGGTTAACCGCAGCTGGGACATCGGTTGGCAGGAGCATCCTTTCAATTTCTTTTTCTTCAGGAAAATTGCTACTTTGCTGCTGCTGCTGCTCCTGCAGCACGTTGTTAGCCTTAATTTGAGTGGCCATTGAGGAGCGTCTCCTTTTACCTCGGCTTTCTGCCTTGGCTCTAATAAATATTTACCCAAGACTCTCCAGATCCTTGGCGTATGTTGTGTCCTTTTGTCCGTATCGCTGTCTTCGTGTAAAATGCCCGCCAACTATTTTGTTTTTTTGTTATCTTTTTTTCTCAGCTCTTAGCTCTTAGCCTTTTTTTTATTATTTTTCTTCACACATCTGGGTGAGTCGTCGCCTCGCCTTGTGAGCCATTTCGTTGTCAGCGCCTCTTTTTCTTGGCCATTGTGTTGCGCTGCCGACTTACTCATGGGCAATTTTTGCCTGTGTTCCTCTCTCTCTGCAAAGTGGATTTTGTCTTAATGGCAAATAATTGCAGACAAATTGGTTTCCCTAATTGGGTTTCACCTAAAAAAAGAATTGGATGAGAGAGTGTTTAGCCTCAATTTCGATTGATTAAGAACTTTGTCAATTAAACTAAATCGTCTAATGTTTGGGAAAGTTTCTAAAATGGATTTTCAAGTAATTTCTAGTCAGTCAGGCATAGTAGTTATTATTTCTACTTTTGTTCTTGTAAGTATAACATAAAAAGTATATAATCAAACATACTGAGAGGTTAATTTAAACTTATTTCAGTTGTATAAAATATTCACAAGTACCCTGTATTTATTTCATGAGCAAAAAAAAAACAAACCGATTAAATATTAAATAAATTAATAACGATATTTTAAAGGAGAATTGTAAGCAAAAAATGAATATAGTCCCCACTGTTGCCTTGTCGCGCGTGTCCTTTTCCAACTGAAAATCAATCGCACCAATTTCGGCAAGCCATCAAATAATTACCACAAAAAAGGGAATAAGTAAAAGTATAAAAGAAAAACCTCAAAAAATAGCAGCGGCTATAGCGATAATAATCTGAAGAGTTCCTCCCAAAAAAAAGAAATCTAACGAGAAAGATGAAGAGGGAGAGGGATGGAGGGTGCCGGAGATATTTGCGATACTATTGTGAGGCTGCCAGGACGCACTTCCGATACAAAAATCCTCGCACATTTCCTGCCCAAACCGAAACGGCAAAGGAAATTCGATAGTTTTTCGCACATTTTTCCCCAAAACAAAACAATATAAAAGAAACTGGCGGGGAAAAAACCGAAAAAACTGGTAATTGCTATATCAAGTGTTAATTATGTGACAATGAGTCGGTCAGAAGGTACATAAAAAAGAAACGAAACGAAGGGCTGCTATTATTTTCCAAATAATTTTTTAATTAGAAAACTACAAGTTTGGGTTTCAACGAAAAAAATAACGAAAACGAAGGCAACGAAACGAAAACAAATATAGACGACGGGACGATGATGATGATACTCGTCGTGGTTTTTCCCAAAAAATAAGCAACTTCCAGCGAAGTGCAACCGAACTGCAAGTGGCCCCTCCGCTGGATAAACAGAGAGCCAGAAAATTGATGACAACAAGTGGCAGGCATTGAAAGGAGTCGGAGTGGGAGTAGGAGTAGGAGTCGAAGTCAGAGTCGGCGGCGGACCTACCTCCTCCTCTGGAAATTTTACCAGCTGCATGATCAGCCAAATGCACCTCATCTCATCCACTTCAGGCTCGGCTCGGCAGTTGCAATCGTCGTCATTTTCCTAGGAAGCACTCGAGGGCGGCGTGTAAACAACTTGCACACAGAGATTTTCCAGCCTTTGGTCTCTCGCTCTCAGGGTCCAAAGCCGAGCCGAGTTCGAGTTTGAGTTTGAGCTGGAGTCCGAGCTCTGAGCTCCGAGTCTGAAGGAAGATTGGAGCTGGCTGGGCTGCGAGTATAAGCCATAAAACCTACAAGGCTAGTCAGCGCATCAGGCGCAGCCCTTGGCCCGTTAAGTGGCTTTGTTCGCCAGTTTAGCTCCAAGTCCTCCTTCGCCCCTTCCAGATTCGAGCATTTTCTGCATGATTTTGCAGTTAAGCCCCCTCTCTGAGGGCAAACAGCATTCAGCCAGCATTCAGTCAGCGTTCAGCATTCAGCATTCAGCATTCAGCATTTGGGGCCAAGTGGCATTCGGGAAAAAGTGCAGTGGACGGACACAACATGATGGACAACTTTTTACGCCAGTCAGTCGAAATCCAAAATCCACAAAAATGAAAGAGTAGGGCCAATAAGGATGATGGTCCTGAGAATGGGAATTCGATTCATTAGAATGTTACCACCAGCCATTATGGGAAAGTATTTGGAAGAATTAAGAGGAATCAGCCATTCAATTGAGAGTATTTGCAGTTAAAGCAGTTATTGGGTTCCAGGGAAATTATAGCCAAAGAATCCTCAATGGTCTTTGGTTCAGATCCGGCTTGAAGGACCAAAATGTTTTCGACGGGGCCTGATGAGTAGGAATCCCAAAATCCCAAATAAAAAAGGACAGTCGATGTGGAGTTGTAAGAAACTCATATAAAACGACTTGAACTTGGTTTAAGAACTTTAAATAAAAAATCAAGGCCTCTCTATGGTTAAAGTAACTGTCAGTCAACCGATTAAGCACCCTTCCTTGCTAATATTTAGTACAAAAATAGAAAACGACTTAAATTTCGTCTTTATTTCCCTGTGATCAGACGCAATTACCCCGGCACATAATTTTGCCCACTTAAAGTGTCGGTAATCGAGTGGCCAGAAAAATGTAGAAGGACTATTTCCAGGACTCACTCGAAATACGCAAATACGCACACTCACTTGCGGCATTTTTACAGGCGTTGTTGTGCAACGCAAATTGAATATTAAACGTGTTAATCCATTTTATTACCCATCGCGAAAGGTCCTTGGTCCTGGGTCCTTGTTTTATTTGCCGATCTTAGCGCGCAGCTAGCAGCGCGAGGGTGCAGGCTGCGTGTGTTTTTGTTGCCTTTAAAAGGCGTTTGACTTTTTATTAATTTCCCTGTTGACAGCAATTTGCAACGCTACACGAATTTGTTACCACCAAAAACACACAGACACACACACATGTGTCTGAGAGGGGGATGGGATTGGTTTGGTTTCCTTTTGGAGATGGGGTGTCCTTCGTCCTGTGTGTGTGTGTGTTGGTTTTTGCAATGAAACGGCCGGAAAAACTTCCGCATGTGTTGATGGGTTAATAAATATTTGAGCACACCCTTTAACACCCTCTCTCCCTGTGTGTGCTTGGGTGTATTTTTATATTTACCGCTATTTCCGCACAGCATTTACAGTGTTGTAAAACGTTGCCAGCTGCCGAAATGGACAGACCACAAAAGGGTTGGTTTCGTTGGTCGTTTGGTTGCTTCTCTTGGCTGTTTTCGGCTTTTTGGTTACGAGTTTAGTTGCCCATTTAAATGGAACAACGTTCCAGCCAACCCAACGTACGGCGTCCTAAAGGATAACGGCCTCCCACCGCTCAGCCCCGGCCCCGGCCCCGGCCCTGTCCATTTTATGGCCAAATGAATTTTACAAAAGTGAAACATACAATTTGGCTTGGTTTCTGATTCTCTCTCCATTACCATTACCTCCTAAAAAAAAAACAAAACAGGGGGAAAATGGCCTGCTGAAATGTTAACCACAATTTGGATGCGGAAGTTACGATGATTGCTATTGATTACCTAAAAAAAATATATAGATGTTTGAGTTTAAGGAGTTCAATGACAGGAAAGACCATATATATAAGCCTACGGTTTTTAATTTATATTTAAATATTTATATTACTTTATTACATTTATTTATATTTAAGAAAAGGCTTTAAAACAAGGAGAAATAATTACAAACTTGGTTTTATTTGCTTTTTTGTGACTAAACACTTTAGCGAGCCATTAAAGTTTTATTGGGAAAGTAATTAAGATCTTAAAAATCAAATAATGAATGATATTTATAAGTTATCTGAAGATATATGATTTCCTTTTATCACAAATATATTAAGAAAATAACTAAGATCATGCAAATCATACAATGACATAATATCATGGGATATATCATAGGAAATATGATTACTGATCCTTTGGCATTTAAATTACATAATTTGGTTCATTACTTTAAGCCGAAATATCACTAAAACTCCCAATCCATTGAGATAAATAATGCCAATTTAGGCCACAATTTTCTTAGCCATCAACTATCCTTCGTTGTGTGCCCAATGCTATATGTACGGGTATATATATATTTATATACCATTGCTGCCTGAATTTCATTAGCTAATAGCCACCTAGTCGGGCCACGCCCACTTTGCCGACAACAACGGAGGCCAACTGAACGCGAAATAATGTCTAATTATAAGGAAAACTGAGGTCGGGCGGGGAAAAGCGTTTGTGCGCAGCAGCGGCAGAGGGAATCGCGGAAAAGTGGGGGAAAAGCACCTGCCTACTTCTCGCTCAAGTGTCGGGCGTATAAATAAATTAAAAGCGGAAGAATGCAAAGCGAGACGACGACGACGACGACGACGAGGACGAGGGCAGAAGAAGCTCTTTTCGAGAGGGAAAAACTGCGAAAGGAAAAGGAAAAATCGCACTAACTACCCAATTATTTCATTCAGGCTTCACTGCTCTCGGCTGGCAGAAACGGAAAGCTTTCAAACAGCACAACACACACACAGCTAAGCCAACACAACAACAACAAGGAAAAGGCAGAAGAAAATCAGCTTGAAAATCGAAATACAATACACAACAACAATGCGTCAAGTGGTTGGATGGAGTGGGGCTTGGGGCTGGTGTTCCAGGGGGGAAAATGCAGGCATTCGTCGTCGTCGTCGGGGGTTTTCAAGGCGAGTAAGCAAATTTAAGCACAGTACAGAAAATCAATGGCTGCAAAGCTGCAGAAAAAAAGTACAAAAAAAAGAAGCGGCGAAATTGGAAAATAAGCGTAACACAAAACCGAAACCGGGGAAAAGCCCGCGGCTCCACAACACCCATTTTCCGCCGTCGCATCCCATCGCCAAAGCCCCCCCTTTTTCCCCAGTCGCAGCGCTTTTCCTTTTCAATTGTCATCGCCTGATTGTTGCTTTTGCCATTGCCTGTGAACAAAACAAGAAAAATAGCGTCTGAGTTGTATGTTAATCCCAGGATTCGCTAGAACAATGTACTTGTATTTAGGGCTTATGAAATGGCTTGTTAATTCTTGGATAATATATTTAAAATATCGGAATTAACATCGTTTTTATATTGAAAAATTATAAGAGCCTTCTGAGATTTAATCAGACTTAGAAAACCAAATTTAAATTTAAAGGAAAACCCTTGGGAAATGGAAATAAATAAAAGATAATGACAATGGAAAAGGTATGTTCAATAAGGATATTTATAAAATAGAACAAAATCGAAAATACGTCTTTTAAAATTTAGAAAAAAAATCACCTTGTTAATAAAGCAAATCTATTACAAATATTCAATTATGCTTAGCTTTTACCTTAAATAGAAAATCAAATATTAATTATTATTAGATATTTGCTTAGGTAAATTGGTTCTTAAAGCTTTAATATATATTTTTGAATTAATTAGCAAAAATATCTGAAATAATTAAGATCTTCTTTAAATTCTATCCTTGAAAACAAAGGAATATATTATTAATTAGAAGATTTTTGTATTATTTGCTTAGGTAAATTTGTAACTAAAGACTAAATATATATTTATATGTATTTGTCAATTAATTAGCAACAACTCTCTTAAATAATTAAGATTTTCTTTAAATTCTTTGTTGTTCTTGAAGTGAAAACTTTCATTCTGTCTGTCTGTCCCACTCCCAAGCCAGCTCACACACTCACACTCGCACCATCCGCCATCTTGGAAAAACAACGCCTTTTCGTATTTATTACAACAGCAAAGGCAACGGCAATGGGGAAAGGCAATAGCAATAGCAATAGCAACGGAGCGCAAATCGAGTTAACGAGCTAACTGCGGGACGTCCACTCGCCCGCACTTAACACCACTCCCCCGGACTGGTGGAAACCCCACCGAAGCCCCGAAAATTGTGTCTTTCAACCACCCAGGGAAAACTGGGAGACAAGCCGAAAAAGCAACCCCAAAACAAAAGGCAAAGCGAGCTCCGTTGTGTAACAACTAACAAGTTGGGCAAAGGAGCCCAGAAAACACACCACCCACTGAACCACCCACTGGGAAGAGTCCTTGCCTTACTCTGCCTTCTTGCCTTGCCATTTTTCTTTTGCCACTTTGCTTCTTCAACTTATTTACGTCTCCATTACAAATAATTGCGCGTCATATTGGCTCAGCTCCATACTTAGCTCTCGTCTTTCGCCGAAGACGAGAGACAACCCCCAGCAGAAGCCCCATATTATCCGCCCCGAAAGCCACCCCTTGGCGCGAATAAATACGCTTTTCATTTCGGGACCACCCAAAATACAACAAAAAATAGAAGGAAAAAAACGGAAAAACATCGAGAAAATCCCCGCAGCAACAACCACCCAACGTTTGTCCCCATTTCTCTCTCTCGCCTAGGCACAACCCACCTTACACCTTACGCCCTACCCCGCAAGCACCGTCCTGTGTAAGTGTAAGTAGTAAATACGCTCGAGTATTATTAACGTAAATGCAAAATTGCCAATTTCGAGTGTATTTCCTGTCAACAGAAATTTTCTTCTTTTTCCCTCGCGGTGAAATAAAATTAAAAGCATAAAAAAAAGTAGAAAACGAGAAGGGAAGAGGAGGAAAAATATAAATCGTAGATAAGGCGGGGGGGTTGCCTAAGGGGGCGTCGGTTTCCGTTTGCTTCATCTGCTTGGTGGCACCCGCGTGGCCCATCCACTAAGTCGTTCCGCTACGCAATAATGCACTCGAAAAAATATATATTTATCTGAAAAAACACCAGATAAATAGGTAAAAAACAGAGGAAGATGTGCGCCCCGACCATGAGATATTTTTAAGTTCTCTGGCAATATATGCTGCATACTTTGAAGGGCTTTTGCAGGGCTAGCTTATACAATAAAATTTATCCTTTTTTATGAAAAAAATAATATTTTTAGGTAATTTAATTTAATTGAATTTCTAACAGTGTAATCACTTTAGGAAGAGGCCCAAGACAGGCATAGATCCAACTCCTGCTGCCTGTGGAGTACTTTACTCTCCTGATGCCAATGCCAAATGGTGGTGCCTGGCCATGCCGGTGGTTGGTTGGTTGGCTTTTATTAATATGTCTGGCAATTTCAATTTGACTTTATTGGTAATTTTACATTTCGTCTGTGGATGATGGCGGGGGGTCCTTAGTCCTGGCTCTGGTTCTGGTTCTCATCCTGTGGGCTTTGCTACTGCTACTTCTACTTGGACGGCTGCCATTTATCAGAAGGAGTTAAGAGGTAGTTGAGGCTAGCTGAGGACCCATAAATCTTACTCACTCAATGGGGTGATAGGTTACTCGCAAAAAGCCCTAGGAGATGCAGGCAGAAATTAAAACAATAAATATATGGATGAGTCTGTCTCTCACACTAAGGAGTTTCCTGAAATGTTTCTAGAAGGAATATTAATGCAAATAAATTGAAACTACCAAAGCTAACACTTTGAATTGATTATTATTGGCAATTAAGTTCCACTGACAGGTAACAAATGGAAATATTCTAAGCCACAAACCAATAACCGACCAATTGGCATATTATCGTGACCGCTTCGCTGGACAGTTAATGAAATTCATGGAATGCCGCACAAAACAAAAGCCATTCGATCAAAATATTGCTTAATTGAACAATTAATCGAGCCACAATGGCAGGCAGGCCAATGTCCAAGGATCTCCCTCTACAGGTCCAGCACACAAAGGACTCGGCATTGAATGGCCAGGCCCCAGGCCCAAGGCTCTCTGGTATATATTTCACCCCGCAAAACCGAAAAACCGAAAGAAAGAACTACGGAGTACATATCAAATTAATTTAGGCGGAAAACGAGCGAGGAAAACTCGGCGAAATGGGAATGAAAATGGATGAGGAAAATGGCAAAATGCGAGACGAGGTGGGACTGTGAAGGGACAAAGGCCCCCTCTTCTTCTCCAGCACAAAATATCGCATGACGGAAAATCAAGCAACTCATGCCCCGATTGACTTACCCGACCAGCAAATTAAATTAGTTGACGAACCGAACAGAACTCAGAGCTGAACTGAACTCGAAGCTGGACCAGGCACGAGAGCTGGACACTGAGAGAAAACTTTGTTTTGGTCACGTTTTCTCTCAAATGGAATGAAATCACCTTATAAAATCTCACAATAAACAATGTGTTATTAATATTAATTACTTGGATTTTAAACGCTAGAGTTGTAGTGTTTTTAAAGCTAGAATATATATCAATGATATTCCCTTTGCTTCTAGCTTTGTTATACTTAACCCAACAAGTTTGGAAAATATTCTTTCTTATTTCTTAAACACATTTCTCCAAGTTATTCTTCAAATCTCTATAGATATTTGTGTAATTTCATGATTAATTTCAAGTTAAGTACCATTTTCTGCCTTAAAATTCCCAAATTAAATGTCTTTCAGCTTCCACTATTTAAACAATTTGCTCATTGAAGTGTTGTGTTCATTTCTCGCAGTGTAGACGTCATCGATAGCTGGCCAAAGTGGCTGACCACTCTCAGCCCTCCCCCCGCTTCAATCACCGTTCTCTGAGAGATATATATATATTTATATATAATGGCTATTTATAAGTGTGCGAGTGCTTTTAAAGCAGTTTTGCGAGGGTCTGACTTTGGTGTCTATATGTATATATAGTCTGGCATAGTGAGGGTTCGACGGGGAGCCGGGGCTATTGGTCAGCTGTCGTTCGCTGACCAGCTAATTGTTAATTGATGTGTGTCTAATTATGCCGCCAAAGTAGCCAGGCAATAAAAGCAACGCTCCAACGGGCAGCGCTCTCTGTCTCTCTCGAGCTATATATGTATATATACATCTGAATAGGATGTGTAGGGCAAAATTAGTTTGCCTAATTTATTGGAAAGTTGACCGGAGTTTCATTTGATCATGATGATGATGATGATGTGTGGGGGAAGTGGGGTTTGCCTCTAAATGCCTTCGATTTAAGTGGTCATTAGGTGATGGGATTTTTAATAAGTAATTATTATAACACACTAAATAAATTATATTTTAACTGTCAAGTGTAATTATTATTTATACAATCCCTTAATATCCTTATAAATATTTAAACTCGTTTATACTTAAGCTCCACAGCTGATAAAAACCCACTTTTCTTTAATAATGTTCTGTTTTAGGCAAGTAATATTCCTGATTAGATATTCCAGTTCTTATAGTCCTCCAAGAACTCTAAATCCCTTTTAAATTCTACTTAATAAGACATAGATACATATTGGTCAAATTAGGTGGCCGGAAACCAGCCAACCATGTTCATCATTATCGTTATTATCGTTATTATCCTTAAGGATCTCGGCACTCACAATAGAACGCCCTGTGCCAACAGGCCTAAGCCGATTCCCGTTTAATTTGAGACCGAAAAAAGGGCTAAACCACTTAACACCCTAACACCCTAATTGTCAAAACAAAGCCAGCGCACACGAAACCGACATTCGTCCTTTTTTTTCTCTGCCTCTGCCTCTGCCTCCGCCTTCCTCCTTTCTCCAAGGAGCCGGAGCCAAAGGAAAACATTTGTTTGTTGGTCTTGGCTGGGATTCGAGTGTGTGTGTTGCTATTTTCTCGATTTTCTGGGAAGGTGCAAACATGGAAACATGGCAGCACAAGGGTTAACCCTTCGCTGACATTTGAATAAGAATCCCGGCAACTTGTCAAAATCTGCGCGACATTCAATTGAATGGGCGAGAGAGGAACATGGAACAATTTTCCAGCTGCCGGCTTTATCGTGTGCGAAAAATCAACTTTTTATGCCGATGCCTGCCTGGCGGTGGTGGTGGTGGTGGCAGCTCGAATATCTCATCCTCAGACCAGCCATTGTCTGGCATTTAAAGGAAATAGGATTGCCACAGCACAAGGACAGGGATTAGGTTCGGGACTTGAGTACGGATCGGGGGCAACATCCTACGACATGTGTTCAGCGAGCGCCAGGAATTCAGGCGGACAGTGGCGCCCAAATAAAAGGGTTGAAGTACTCGAAACTAAAAGCCAATTAAGCGGTTAAGATATTTATTTTAAATATTGATAGGTTTTAGAGTAAGTTCTAGGAATACTTACTTGGCCTAGACATTTAACTCTGAAACTCGAAAGTAATACAAACTAAGCCTCTGATGTTCATCCATTTTTCTCTCGCCGCAGAGCAAGCAGCCGCACGTGGTCAGGAGTACGCCAGCAGCTTGGCCAATGCCAGTGGAGACGAGCAGTCGCCGAGCAAGAACAGCAACTCATCGGGCAATGGCAATGGCTCCGGAGGATCGGGACCTGGAGGGTCGGCCACCAACCAGGCGGCCAGCAATGGCCTGGGTCACCTGGGCTCACCCACCACGAGTAATGGCGGTGGTTCAGGACCCGCCGGCTCTTGTTCGGGGGCAGCCAACAGCGCCTCTGGATCGGGAGGCAGCAGCTCCTCCGCCTCAGGGAGCGGCGGCGGCGGCGGCAGTAGCTCGGCCAACCGCTCATCGCCCGCCGGTCCGCATCACTCCGCCGCTCTGGCCGCCCATCAGCATGCCGCGGCTGCTGCGGCTGCCGCTCATCACCATGCCGCTGCCGCGGCCGCCGCCCACCACGCTCATCATGCCCACGCCCAGGCCCATGCCCATGCCCATGCTCATGTGCACGCCCATGCCGCCCACGCCGCCCATGCCCATGTCCATCATGCCGAGGCGGCGGCATTCCTTGGCGCCGCCGGCGGAGCTGGTGGCAATCCCAGTGGCCTGCTGGGCGCCCATGGCGGTGATGTGCTCGTCGGTCCCGGCGGCACGGGTCCTGGGGGCAAGAAGAAGAACAAGCGGAGGCATGGCAGGACGATATTCACCAGCAGCCAGCTGGAGGAGCTGGAGAAGGCTTTCAAGGAGGCCCACTATCCTGATGTGAGCGCCAGGGAGCTGTTGTCGATGAAGACCGGACTGGCCGAGGATCGAATTCAGGTAATTACGAATGACAAATACATATATACAGATATCCTTTATCCCTAAATCTATTAGAGATTTGTCTTATCTATTAAAAGCACAAGAACATCCTGGAAATGATCCTAGATTTTCTTCAGTGCTTCTTTAAATTTATTGTTTTTTTGGATTAAGTATGCCCCGAGAGCTTCTTCGGCTCCTTGATTGACATCTGTGTAAATCAAGTCCTCCATTTTGGAATGCGGCTTTGGGGTTCAGTTTTATGGCGGAAAGTGGGGTCCCGGGTCCATCACGTAGCAATGCAGGATCGGTCTGAGGATGCGCGGGCGTTTGCATTCTGCCATTTTATGGCTTTCTTTTTTATGGCCGCACTCGTAAAGATTGCAATCAAAGGCGCTTCGATTCGAGGGGAGTCGCATGTGCTGCTCCCCCCAAAAAGAAAAAGGGGTTCTTTGGCTGGTCCTTTTCCTTTGTGAGAACCCCATTCCCAGCTGTGGAAATGGGGAGTGAAAATGGCACTGCTGTGGTGTTGCAGGAGGGCCACACTTGGCAAGTGTTGCCACACGTAATGAGGCCTCGCTGATTACATAATTACGAGTGCACACAATCGCAGTTGCAACGTCCAAGTAGCGAAACAAAAACGGAAGCAGAAGTAAGAAAACGTGGCAAGCGGCACTCGCCGACACTCCAAAAAATACACAAAAAAAATACTCCAAAATACGAAACTCTCAAAAAAAAACAAAAAAAACCAAAAAATTCAATGGTGCGATGTGTGAGCCTCAAAATTGCAAATTAAACTTTTCAAACAGCTCGTTGCGAAGGCGTCAATAAGAGACCACATTGAAAACTACATAATATAATCTAATTACGGTGATTTTATCGAGAATTTTATAGATAATATTCTAATATTGAAGATTTAAAGTAATGTAAAATGATTATAGAACAAACTCTATCTTAGACTTCAAAGATTTTTTAAGAAATGTACAGTACATTAGAACGATAGTTGATCGTATGTCGATAAACATTGTGGAAAATCATCGATACCAGCGATAAAGCTATTATACATAAAAAGAACTGTGTGTGATATATTTATTTTATGATTTATTTTCTTTAAGTTGCCATTTATTTCTTTAACGAACCAATTTGTTCATAGATTAAATATTTAAAAACAAATTTTGTAATTAGATTCTGTACATCAAGAGGGTTTTTATTATCAATATCTCTTAGAAACTGTTTTGTTTTAACGGGTTAGAAATGTTTTTTGTAGTATATAAAGGTGTCTTGAAATTGTTCTTATGTTTCTTAAAGGAAAAAGATCTGAAAATTAATTAAATCTATGTACATATGTTATATTTGTCGATTCACTATTTAAGTATATGTATATTATCAATGGGTTTTTAAACGTTAATAAATAAATATAGTAACTATGGCTATTATTTAGGGGTAGTTAAGTTTATCATAGCAATAACAAAGCCAATTATAATGCCAATGATAATTGATCCCTGATATGTGAGTCGCCCATTTTGCAGGTGGTCCCCCCTTTAAAATTCTTTTTTTCTATTTCGTAACTCCCGTTATTCCATTAACCACTTGAAAAGCCGCAAGATGGCGCCACGCGGCAGTGTGTGAGTGCACATATGAATCATTTTCTGAGTGCATCCTGCCATTTGTGTGTGTCTCTGCCTGCCTCTGTGTGTGTGTGTGTGTGTGTGCGAAAATCAAATTAACAAGCACAATTGGCTGAAAGGCAACAACAACAACAACAGCAACAGCAGCAACAAAAAGCCGACAGAGCAGAGAAGAGGAGAGGAGCTGCAGTAAATATAAAACGCACGCAAATAACTCAAAACCCGCACACACACACATGCAAATACACTTCAATTAAGTGCAAATATGGCGCACAGCTTGAAAAAAGCCGCTCGGGAATCGGAAGAGAGGTGGAAGGAGGCGGGAAAGAGCCAAAGAGAGGTGGAGAAGAGGGGTAGAGGCAATCATTAGCAGCACTACAAGGATGGGAAGCCGAAAGAGGAAGTGGGAAGTGGGAAGCGGGTAGAGGAGGCGCAGCAAAGGCAGAAAAGAGAAGCGGCAGCCATGCAAATGCAAAAACAACGGCAAATCGAAGCCACCATTAAAAGTTCTCTCTCACTCTCCAGCCTTCTTGGGTTTTTGTGTTTTTTGCCTGCCGTTTTTAATTGCATTCCATTTTGCGTGCGTTTCTCGTATTGTGTGTGTGTTTTTTTCTTTTCTGTATAATTTTTTTGTGCATTTCTCCCCCGTTTTTTGCTTATTTTTGCCCATTGAAACGAAGAAAAAGAAACATGGCCAAACATGTTTTTTCAGTCTCTCGCTCGCACACTCGTCACTGGAAGAGCTTTGCTTTCGTTCCCTCTCCCTCGCTCTTGCTGATTCTTTGGAGCGGTTTTTGGAAATTGGAAGTTGCCAAAACTGTAGCCACTGTCAAAAGTCAACGGCCAGGCGACAAAGGCGTCACAATCGAGGCATTGCCGCAGGCAAAAAAAAACTAACAATTGTACCGATTGTTTGCAACTTTTGAGCCACATAAAGCATTGGCTAATTGGCTAACTACATTTTACGCTTGCTTATAAAGAAGCTTGCTATAAAGTCTTGGCTTTAAAATGCTTGAAGACTTAATTAAATGTTAATTATTCATTTTTTCCAAGAAAAATGTAAAGTAACAGTCTTATTATAAATTGGTATGATGTATAAACCTAATTATGTAACTCAATCTAAGGTTTTAATATAAAATTAAGCTAAAAATATTCCATATTCAATATGACACTTTGGTCGCCTGCGCTTTAAGGTGCGACAAGGACGAACCTAAGAGCTGCATTTTTTGTTTTGCCATTTTTGCAATTGGCTCGGCCCTTATTCCTTCTTCTTCTGTACTTTCCCCATTTCTTCTCCTTTTCTGTTTACCTCGCTGCTCTTGGTCTGCTAATTTCCACACACACACACACCAAAGGAAGAGGGAAAAACAAAGAGAATACCGTTTGATACAATCGCGAGTCGAAAAACAATGAAAAGTGTGCTTTTTGCGAAATGCATTAAATGCAAAAGAGCAAAGAAACCAGAAAAAAAGCGAAATTGCACTCCACCGCATGTTCAAATTGTGCGAATTTACCTAAAAAATTGCATGGAAATTGCCACTTTCAACCGAAGTTCTCAACTTTCGACGCACAAAAGAAACTGTCAAAGGAAATCGCTGCACTTGCACATCAAAGCGGAAGAGCGAGAGTCGGCAAGAGCCACGCAGAGTTGCATTTCGCTTTTTTGTTTTAACCAATTCTCGAGCATCCTTGAACAGAAATCTCGAGATTTCAAAACTCCCAATTAACAGAACAAAGGAGAATCATTATGTCCAGCAATTCATTCGATTGATTCCGGTTATCCTTGAGGTTTCTTTTTTGTATAACTCGTTTGTAAAAGAAAAAATGCAGAAACATGAAAAAATTGGCCTAAATTAACATATAATACACTCAGCATAGTGGAAATATATACATAGATAAAATTTAACATTTAATGCAGCAAAAAATGCGAATTATAATTGATGTGAGTATCAGCTAAAGCGAATTGAAACCCCCTTCAAAATAAACAGCAAAATACATTTGATATCGTTATTTGCCGAGCATTAAGTGCAACATTAGTTACACAGTAGTTGCAACTGAAATTGCAAATTATGTTACAAATTGCTTGCGCCATCTGTGTGTTTTTTTGTTTTGTATTTTCGCATAATTTTGTTGCTCCTTGTTTGTAACGCTTGCATTAATTATACACTTCTGCTGTTTCTTTTCTCCTGCGCTTTTAATGAGCTGTTAATATCAACGCTCGCACACACCCGTACAAAGGGGGGGAAAATGAAATTAAAAATGATTATGCATAATTATGTAATTAACATTTAAACAAAAGAGGTTATGGCTGGCAACAAAAGCGATTAACAAATTGCTATTTGCATATGTATTTCCCTCACTCTCTTATCAGGCTCAGGCTTCCTTGTTTCACTTTTTTTTCTTAGCAGAAAATCTAAAAAACATGAAATATATACTTTTTATGAACAAATGTAATCCCTTGAATGTAAATTGAATTTATAAACAACCTTACTTTCACTTTAATTTTATTAGAAAAAAAATTAGGTATCGTTCTTAGATTTTTCAAAGAGTTTTGAATATAAATATATGTTTTGTTAAATTCTAAAATCATTAAAATGCCAATTTGTAGGCTAAAAAAATAAAGAACTTTAAGTTTAAATATATTTTGCATTTTTACCCTTTTACATTAAAGCTTCCATCTAATTTAAAGTAATTTATTAATAGCAAACATTTCCATATTTACATAAAACTTAAAATCAGGGTTGATTTGTAGATTTGGAAAGACATTGATGTTAGACGATTTATGCTTACAATAACATGGAAACCCCTGATTGTTTTGCCTTCAAATATTAAAATATTTAGTAATTAAACAAGAAATAAATATTTTCCCAACAATTAATGACAATTTTCGTCCCTCAAATAGCAGCACTTAAGAGTAAAAAATTAAAAGACATTAAAATTCACTTAACAAAGCCAAGTATGTTGAAAAATATTTAAATAATGTGCCAATTTCATAAATAGCAGCACACGGTCGCCGGCGAATTTTAAAAAGTCATTAATCAGCGCATTAGCAACACTGATTGAGTTTGTCCGCCCAAAACACACCCCGGCCTACCCCTTGGGACACGCCACCCCCTTCCGAGCATTAGATATACTATATCTCGAGACCCAGGACCCAGGAGGAGGCAGCGGAAGGAAGGCGGGGTGTTAAGTGTTGTCAACTCAAGCAGATTTAATTTGCCATGTTTTCACTTTGCTTTTTTCGTGTTCGCTGCCTCGGCCGCCGCCGCCGCCGCTCAAGTGCAACAATAAACAAGGCAAACAACTGTAAATGCAAATGTTGACATCACACCGAGGAATAAAATTTAAGAATACTAAAAAAATGAGAAAAAAAAATAGACCGGCAGAGGCCGCGTGGCGAAAAAGGGACTCTCCGATGCGGCGCAGTTCTGTGATGGTCCTTGGAGAATCGCGGCACATGCAGCAGGAGCAGCAACCCTGGGAAAACGCCGCAGCAAGTTGAACTTTTCACAACAGAAGATTAAGTTGTCCCCGGGGAAAAGGCGGCCCGCAAACTTGTCTGCGAAAATTGAAAATTGACCGTTTAATGTCGAGTTTTTGTCGAGCGTCGAGCGGCGGCTGGCAGCATTTCCTTAATGTTAATGTTAATGTTGTTACTAATAAGTACTTGAGTTTGAATTGGAGTTTTTCAGGGGATGCGTGACAAGTGTTGTCTGTTGTTCGCACAATTCAACAAAAAAAAATGTAGAGAGATTCGAAAAGAAAAGGGGAAAACCCCCCGTTAATTTAATTAGTTTTGGGTCGTCGTCCCTTGTGCTGGTAATCGTTATTGTCCTGGTTTCTGCCCTGCGCGGAACAATCACGCTTAATCCCTGACAAAATATATACTCGATGGCTCTTCCCACTTAATTTCTTAATTAATTTCAGTTTAACTTGTAGGAAATCCGATTTATCAGCATTTTTGTATATCCATTTATCAACATGAGAGCCAGTGAACTTTATAACTTGGTCTTATAAATGTTCTACGATCGAATCGTAATTGAAAATGTGACCTAATGCTTATTATTTCATAGTTCGATTGTTTTTATGTAACCTCTACCTCGAAGATACAGTCAGTAATTAATTATGAAAAATGATTTTTATGAAATAATTAGAGTCTTTACTTTATTTATTTCTGATATTTCTGATGAAAAGGAGTTTGTTACTATATTTTTGAGCTCATTTTTATGCTCTCATGCACATAATCTCGTTTAAATCAGGTATGGGCACCGAATGGTAAGCTAGGAGCCACCCTTAAAGTCATAAATAAGCAAGCACTCGTTGCAATTCAGTTGAACGAACTTGTAGTCTTTATTTTTCCCTCTAAAGCTGTCTAAAATTAAGGACTCTCCCCTTCGGTTTCTTAATCCGATGCCTGTGACCTACTTCTGATGCCTTTTAATTGCATATTGAGTTGCACTGAAGAGATCATTTTACGCCACCAAAAATATCCCAAATAATGATGAATTAATCACAAAAATAAACCGAAACTAATTCTGGACTCTCTTGTGGCCTTTGCAGGTGTGGTATCAGAACCGACGAGCCAAGTGGCGCAAGACGGAAAAGTGCTGGGGCCACAGCACCAAGATGGCCGAGTACGGACTGTATGGGGCCATGGTGAGGCACTCGCTGCCGCTGCCGGAGACCATCATCAAGTCGGCCAAGGAGGATGAGTCGGTGGCGCCGTGGCTGCTGGGGATGCACAAGAAGTCCCTGGAGGCGGCCGAGCTGCTCAAGAGCGACGAGAGCGACCGGGAGACGCCCACGTCGGACGATACCAATACCAGCTACTCGGCGGGCAGCACCCACAACTCGCCCATCTCCAGCTTCTCGATCTCGCGTCTCCTCTTCGACGCCCCGCCGCCGGCCTCGGGGAAGGCCGCCCACCATCACCATCATCACCACAAGCACAGCCATGCCCACGCCCATGCTCATGCCCATGCCCATGCCCAGGCGCAGGCGCAGGCCCATGCCCACATAGCCGCCGCCGCAGCAGCCGCCCATCATCACCAGCAACAGCAGCAGCAGCAGCACTTGCACCAGGCCGGAGGAGCCGGAGCAGATTCCTCCGCCTTGCAGCATCTCGGGCAGCAGGGACAGGGGCAAGGGCAGCAGCAGCAACAACAGCAGCAGGGATCGGGATCCGCGGGGCCGCAGCCACACCATCCGTACAACCAGCAGCAGCATCTGCATCATCTGCAGCAACTGCAGCAGCAGCAGCAGGCGGCGGCGGCGGCGCAGGCGCAACAGCAGGCGCAGCAACAGGCCCAGCAGCAGGCACAGCAGCAGGCGCAGGCGCAGCAGCAGCAGCAGCACCACCATCACCATCATCACCATGCGGCTGCCCTCCAGCATATGCACCATCATGGTGCTGCCGCCGGCTATGCCGAGGCAGCGGTGGCTGCTGCCGCAGCAGCTGCTGCAGTGGCGGCCGCAGCAAACGCACGCAACGCGGCAGCCGCAGCAGCTGCAGCAGCTGCCGTGTCCGTGACCATTGCCGAATCGGAACCGGACGAGGAGCAGGACGATCTCGAGGATATGGAGCTGGACAAGGACGGGGATCCGGACCTGGAGGAGATCGAGGGCCACAACGAGGCCGATCCGGATGGCGATGCGGATGGCGAGGGCGACATCGATATATGCGATGATCACGACGACGAGGTGCGGCTCCAGGAGCAGCTGCTGCTCAAGGTGAAGCAGGAGCAGGCCAACAACAACAACGGGCCCAGATGAAACATGTACATCGATGTGTTGTTCTAAAGACAACGAGGCAACAACAAGAAAACAAAACATACACACAGAGGGGGAAACTTTGAGGGATGCAAGAGAGGGTTTGCTGGGGGGACTTAAAATCTAGTTGTATTCTCGATTTTAGCATTTACTGAGATGTTTTTTAAGCAATTTCCCATCTTTGTAACCTGAATCGAGCCTGATTTCGTGTATATTTTGTTATTGTAGTGTTACAACTGGAATTTCATTCAGTCTCAGAGCAAACTCTCTCTTAAAACAAACGTTGGGCTATTTTTCCCCCGCTAACCATGCAATGAACACAATGAACCTTTTCTAAGCATTAAAATTAATGGCATTACAACAAATTCATAAAAAAAACAAAACAAAACACGTAAGCGAATAAAAAACGAAGCAACAAACATTTTTTTTCATACACCTAAGGCGCACACAAACCCACACATATAATTAATTAAAGTAATTGCATAAATCTATATATTGTATTCGATAGTCTATTCTAAATATTGTCTCATATATTTTTTTTTTCGTCGACGTAATGTAAATATTAAATTATTTATAAATAGCACACACATACACAGACACGGACACGAAACAATAGCGTTTAAGGAAGAGCTGCAACGGTTTGCAAGAAAATTTTTGAAATATATATGCTAAATGTGATTTAATTTAGTTGTCGATTCTCTGAACAAGGCTTTTTATCATTTAAGACTCGAATTTTTTTTGCATATTAAAATTAGTAGTTGTTTTTTTTTTTTTTTTTTGATAAAATGTACTCACTCCTTGCTGTAAAAAATGTACATACCAAAACAAAAGAGAAACCCCAGTTCAATCGCAATCAATCAACCAACGCAATCAAATATGGAGAATAACGGATATATATTAAAAACCCCTGAAAAAAACCTTTAAAAAGGAGTATAATAAATGGAAATCCCCCAACTACACTGCCCTTTGCTGCTTTTTTCTCTATTTTCCCTTTTTTGTTTGTAATTCAGACTTCGTGAAACCAGAATAAAAATGCATCAAGTAACTGCAAATTGTGTAATTAATTAAAACAAAATACAAACAGAAAAAGAAAACAAACCCACATACAATACAACACATACTTATATATATGAAAGTTAGATGAAATAAAATGGATGATATTAAAAAAATAGAAATTGTTGTATTTATTTTATCAGTATTATTTACAAGGCTTTTTTTTTAGCTAAAGGAAACAGGCAGAAGGAGATAAATTCCGAGCCTATAAAACGATTTAATTCTGATTTAATATTCTGCAACAGGCAAGTCGACTTGTCCCTATTATTGAGATCTAAGGGACTAAAGCTTCCAATACCTCTAAGGAAGCTTAGTTAGTTAACATTTTCGGAGCATATTAATTTAATTTTAATTTGTTTGTTAAAGTTTTTAATCATTTTTAAACCTTAACGGTTCGTATATTTTTTCTTTACATCCGCTGGTGGCGCCATCTGTTATGATTTTTTAAGTGCAGCCGAACTGCTTTATCAAAATCGACAGCCTTCCAAGTTTCAAGCCCTTTTGAACTGCTTGATCGACATACTTTTTAAATCGTGCTTTTAGTGTGATATAGATGGCGCAACATTCAATTTATGGCAAAGCAAAGCGATGGTAAGGCAGTGTCCCGCAATCATCGGTAACACTGTTCTGTCGATAAGATAGAATCAATTCGACTAATAGAGGGCGCTTTCGCGCCAATGCTGCCAGACTTTCGAACTGGGAATTTTAGTTAAGCTTCAAATTTTTAAGACATAAAAAGTGACATTTGATTTTGTAAGTTTTACATTGTTTTAATAAAGTACATAATTTGTATTGTTTAAAATTGTACATTTAAATGGGTTTCCTTTTAGCTTGAAAGCCAAGTATCACAAGTCAAGGTTCCAGATCAGGTCACAGCGTGAGTCCAAAGGCATACCAGAGAAACCGGTCCCAATTATAGCGACCGTGATCCGTTGTTGCCTACTACGTCTTCGTGACCTCCACCCGTAGCCGGAGCCGGACCGGCATCGCCTCCCTCAGATCCATCGGCTGCCGCTGCCGCTGCTGCTGATGCTGCTGAGGGCGATGCCCGGTTTCACAAACGAAGTAAACAACTCTCTTACCTGCCACCTCACCCGCAGTAAACGACTCCGGATCCAGCTCGATTACTTCCTCGGCGCCCACGTTCTCGTAAGGATGGACTTCTTCCGGCGACGGCTGCTCGACGGCTGCCGGCGGTGTCACAGTCGGATCCTCCTCCTCGGGCAGATACTCAATCATGTTCTCGGCATCCATGTTCTCGCCGGCCCCATCCGGATTATCCTCATTGTCCATAAAGAAGGCGGTTCCTTCATCGGTGTTCAGCACGAACAGACTGCTGTCTGCGATATCGATGGTCACCGAGTCATCCGGATCGTAGGTTAGGTTGCCCTCGTCATCGCGCGTCAATATAACGAGCGGTCCATCGTCTAGGGTGATCTCGCGTATGTTCACATCCTCCTGCTCTGGCGGTCCCTGCGGCTGTAGGCCGGTGTACAGATCATAGCTGCCATTGGGATTACGCACAAACATGGTGAGCCCGCTGCCCAATACCTCCACCGGCTCCACCGGAGTACATTCCCAGGTATTCACAATTTCCATGGGGGGTTCAGGAGCATCAGACACAGCGTTTGGTGGGGGCGTTATGATGGCCTGGAAGAACTGCGGTTGTTCTGAAGCGAGAGAGGGCTCGTCGAATGGTATTGGGGATCCAGGAAGCCTGACGTGCGACGGGCATTCGCAGGTCATTTCTCTAAAATAAAATTGAATTAATAACATTGTTTAATAAATTACATCCAAAGTGTATATGTTTTAACAGCCAAATTAAACAAGGATTTAATACTTTTTAGCAGCAAAATAATGAATGAGTCTAATAAATCATTAAAACAAAAAATTTAACAAGATTTTTATTATTTTGGGAGTGTCACACACTTACTTCAACGCGTGTTAAATAAATTACTTAAGAATTTATTATTTATTAGCAGCAAGATAATTAAATTACCAAAACCAATAGTTTAACAAGATTTGCATTATTCTACTTCCATTCATATTAAATAAATTACTTAAGAATTTATTACGTTTTAGCAGCAAAATAATTAATAGGTTTCTCTCCAGAAAAATCTCCAGAAATAAAAATTCGATAAGGTTTTTATGAGTTTGGGGGGATTACACTTTTACTTTGACGAATGTTTAATAAATTACTTAAGAATTGAATATGTTTTAACCGCAAAATAATTAATAAGTCTCTTAAATTACTATACAAAATAATTAACAAAACTTGCATTATTTTTGGGGTCTCGCTGTTACTTCCACGCATGTACGCAATCAATATCTAAGTAAATCTTGCCTTAAATCATTCAGAAATTTAAAAAAAGAATTTTCCAATTCGTAAAGTTGTGTATGTACATACTTAGTAGTCATTAAATTACATTAAAATTGCTTTTACTTGTTAAAGTGACAACCAAGATCTCAAATGCTTGGTGGGGTCACACTTTTTCACACTCGCACACACAAATACACAAATACGAAACTCACGTGTCAGAAGAAGAATCCTGATTGGAAGTTTCCATCGGGGAAGCCTGCTTGGCCGGGGAGGACTGCTTGACCGGCAAAGCCTGCTTGGCCGGGGAGGGCTTGGCCGGGGAGGGCTTGGCCGGGGAAGACTGCTTAGCTGGCGAAGACGGCTTGGCCGGCGAGGAAGGCTTCTTTGTCATGGTGGAGCCGTCAACCGGCTTTAGCAAAGTGTTCATGTAGCTGGACATGTCGTCAAAGTGCGGCTGGTGCTCCTTCACATCCTTGAGCTTTTGCTCAATCGGATCCGCCGGCTTGGGGCGCATCCTGGTGGCTCGGCCCGGCGACGACGGCACCGATTTCTTTTCATCCTTCTTCTCGTCCTTTTTGTCCTTCTTTTTTTCGTCACTCATTTTGGCGTCGTAGAAATTAAAACGAAAGAAAATCGAAAAATCAAAATCCACACAAATATTTCTCTTTTGAATAGACCCGTACGGCTTCGTTAGCAGACTGGACTGGTTATAACCTGTGGTCCATCCTTTGACATTAATGCCCCCGGCCTGCTTGGTAACTCGGGCTACAAAGGTAATCGAAGTGTGTAAATATCATGTTTCCATTAGCTTAGTGTTAGATTTATTCGTAATTAAGCTGCATATTGCACAGTCAATATTCCTTATCCTTCAAAGTTAATGCAATTAATCGGAAAAGTTTTATTTATCGATTTCATGCTAGTTTTTGCATATTTATAAGACCCTTGCAGGCGTACAACTTGAATAAATCGATTGAATTTTGGTGTTTATGTAATATCAGTAATTAATCTGATACATTTTACTTTCTTACTTTGATTTAATTTAAATTTTGTTATTTATGTAATTTCCGTTATTAATCTGATAAATTTGACTTTCCTACTTTGATTTCATTTGCTTCTTCAGAGCTTAGCTTCCCAAAAACTTGAAGAAATACATTGCCTTATAATTTATAAATAAAATAAATATAAATATCTTTATTGTGATATATAAAATACTTGTTCTAAAAATATTTCGAAAGTCGGTAAATTCGTACGTTCTTCTACAACATTCAATGTGTACTTTTTGCTTCGTTTTCTTCTGTTTTTGTTTTTTGGAATACTTTTAAAAAAAGAGTTGTGAAATCTTTGTGGACTCTCCTTTGATCTTAGGCTACATTTTTGGTGGAATCATCGAGTTAGGAGTAAAAGTAAAATATGTATGCTTGGCAAAGTGTAAGGTTAAGGTTTTAGTTTAAGGACATCCGATCCGACAGAGACGGCGTTGGTGCTCGGGCTTGCGGCTCCGCTCTGTTTCGTGCTTTTGGCATTGAGACTGCGCTCTCAGTTCCTGGCAAAGATCGTCTTGCAGTGAGCGATGAGCGAGGAGAGCATGAAGATCTCCTCGGTCAGGTTGGTCATGTGCTGGGGCGTGGCAATCAGCGTGGGCGCGAACACGGTGGCCAGGTTGTGCTCGTTCATCTTGTTCACGGCATAGTGGGAGGCCACTCTGCGGGTGGGCAAGTGATTAGGGTTAGTCCGGGACTTAATAAGAGTTACTAACCGCTTCAGGTGCTCCAGCATGTACTGCAGGCAAGTGTAGTGGGCTGGCGGCAGGTGACGCACTGCCTCCGTCATAAGCTGCAGCTGCTCCGCCTGCTTGCCGTTGCCTGCAACAAAAAGAAAAGAAAACGCAGTTAGTTAGAGCTGAAAAAAGGACAATCGTAGCCGATAGGAAACACCCACGTCCTGCGCCCATGAAGCTGGGATACGCCTGGAACGTGATGAGCGGCACTGGCAGCAGGCGCAGGTAGAGCTTCAGCGTGCCGGCTATCACGTTGACATTGCCGTACGCCGTCTCCGACATGTCCGTCTTCTCGCCGTCCCGATCCAAGGCCAGCTTCAGTGCCTCGATCTCGTCTGCAAAGCCCGACACCCGATATATGCCCTCCTGCAGCATGCCCCGGGCCTCCACCTCCTCCACGCAGCGCCGCACCACGAAGGGGATCTGGTGGTGCGGCTCCAGCTGCACCATTGTGGTCAGATCGGTGCCAAAGACGCCGCGGATACGCTTCAAGTCCGGCACACACTTGGGCGGCACCAGCTCGGAGCACTTGGTGTGCGCCACAAAGCCGCAGGCCTCGCACTTAACGCCCTGGGCGGTGAAGCCCCACAGGAAGTTGGCGCAGAACTCGCACCAGTTCAGGCCCTTGAACGTGTGCACCTTTCGGGATGAAGTGGAGATGTTAATGTATCAGGAATCGGACGCTTTCCAAATCCTACCTTGAAGTGATGCAGTTTTTCGTACACAAGTGGCATGGGATCCACGGCTGGTGTCGGTAACTCATCCTCCAGCTTCTGCTGGGCTGCAGCTGCCTGGGTTACTGGCGGAGATTCCTTGGACTCGGAGGCAGCAGTAGGAGCAGCAGCAGCAGCAGCAGCTGCAGCACTCTTGCTGCCCAGCTCATTGGACAAGGCGCGCAGCTTGCGGCCATTGAGCGTCATGTAGGGCGACTGCTGGTAGCAGTTGCGGGTCTGCTGATTGATTTGCTGGATGATCGTACTGGCATGGAGCTGCATGTGGAAGTTAATCAAGCCGTCGGCCACCATGTCGTGAACCGTGTCGAAGCGCTTGTCCTGGCCGCGCAGATAGTGACCCACGCCCGGCTTGTGGAGCAGCTTGTAGTGCTTGGCCAGCTTGTTGAAGCGCAGGCTCAGCGTGTAGTAGCCATCGGATTGGGGACTGCGCCGCACCAGGTAGCTGCCGTCGCGGGCATTGGCCAGCAGCTGCTCGGCCTCCAGGTGGCCCATCAGGCCATGGTACTCGGAGCCGTACAGACGGCCCGCCAGATTGTTGGCCTCCACGGCCTCGGCGGTGCTTCTGGCCGGCGGCAGGGGCAGCGTTCGCTGGCAGCGCAGGGGACAGGGAGCCGGTGCCTCCAGCTGCAGCTTGTACACTATATCGTGGCGGGGGAATCAACATAGATTAGCCGGCGCTCGTAAGTAAAGCCCCTCCTCCTCCTCCACCACTCACATTCCGGCTTCCACACCTTCTGCACGGGCGAACTTGGCTCCGGGGCACCGCCTTCTCCGCCGGCTGGGGCTCCACCGCTTCCTGCACTCCCGGCGCCCGCCACCGTGTCCCTGGGCATGCTCCGGTGCTCGGACTTCAAGGGGCGGCAAACAGAAGCGATTAACAAGGTGAAGTTAATAGAAGAATGCAGTTACAGGTTGCAATTAAAATTTCTTAAGCTTTTGTTTTGGAACAGGCAGCGTTGCCATCTGGGTTAAATTAATCGTTATCGATAAGAGCGCAATTATCAGTTCGCACTGGAATCGATTCATTTTTTTTATTTAAAGTCTAGTACTAACAACAACATAACAAAATTCCTTGAGCGGAAAACTTTATATAAAAAACAAGAACTTTCTGATTTTTCGTTCGGTCGGGTTCTAAGATGAAAGAAATTTAGTGCGCCAAAAATGTAAAGCGTTGCCAGATCAAACAATAAACAGCTGTGATATCGCCGCTGCTAGTACTAGGCTTTTAAATTTAAAATTTAAACAAATATATTAAATATAGACGATTACTTATTTTCTTTATAATTCATAAGCTTGAATTTAATTTCAAGGACAGTAAATAGTTGGTCTTTTCAGTAGCTGTTACTTTAATGTTTTAAAGTAACGTTACATTTCAAATAAAGATATAAATTATGAACGTAATTTGTATATTTCCGTTTTTTAATAAACCCTTCCCCAAAGTAAGTTGACACTAAAGAAGCGTAACAAACGAAAATTCCATTGAGAACATTTAATCGAAAAACAAAATGAAAAGAAGATTGGGTTTTATCAGGTTTAATCGCAAACAAAACTCAGATTTAATATCTTATAAAGTACAAATTAAAACTATGTGTAACAATTCATTTGCTAACACAAATCTGCTATTAAATTAAAGGCACTAAAACATTACATTCGTTGTAAACAAAACTTTTAAGTACTATTTCTTAATTTTCATCTTATTCCTGGGTATAGGGCTCCGAAAGCTCCAAGAGCCAGTTTGCTGAACCGTTTGAAGATCATCTAATTTTAGTCATAGAATTCTTGCCCTAGGCCAACAGGAACTTGCTATTTTGCGAAACAAACTTTCATCCGCCTGCCAGTTTTCCTCATCACCGCTGGAATCATCGTCATCTGCCTCCACCATATTCGGTATTATTGGCGGTGGCCGGAGCTGTCGGAAAGATCAGAAGATGGATTAATAATCCAACGCGGAGAACTTGTTGTTTACCTTTAGTCTTCCAGTTACAGGTGCTTCCTCTGACACCTCCATTACGATGTGTATGTCGCTGTCGCGGCGACTGCTGGTCGAAAATGTTCTGGTGGCGCGAGCCACCCGCGGCGATCCCAGACAATCAGACTCAAGTTTCCAACCCCGTATCTTGTTCCTTATACCGCCAATTTGATTCCGCCGCTGACCGGCGTTCTGCAGAATCTGTGCCTCCCGCAACCCTATGTTTTCACGCACCAGGGTCACCACCTGTCTCTTGTACTCGGCGATCATTAGACGCAGCTTCTGGACCTCTGCCATTAACTCCGCGTTTAGCAACTTGTACGATTCTTTATTGTTTGTCATTTTAAGTGTTTATTTTCCCCGACTGGTTTTCAGCTTATTTGAATTTCATCTACCAATGTGACCGTAGCCTGGAAATGAAACCAAACCATATAGTAGGCTGAGAGAAATAAACTAAAACATACCAAAAATATAAATACTAAATTAGAATGACAGTGTGCAGTGAAAAAAATTTAATTTATTTGAATATTAAAAATAATGAATTATGAATATAAATTAAAAAATAAACTGCACCAAGTCTAAAACATTTAAATAAAATTTAAAGATACTAACCCAAGCGTAAAATTGTAAAATATTAGGAAAATTACTGAGTTTTGAGACCTCTGGAATCGGAGGTAGCGGTATATGTTCCCAGAAACCCTCCCCAAAAATCATTACAAAGACCAGTTGCTTAGGTTTCAATTGGTTTAATAGATTTAAGTACGTTTCTTTTGTAAAAAGACCTACACATTCATTTGTTTTCTTTTTAATTATTTATTAAATACAAATATTAAATTATTAAAAAAAAATAAACATGTAAAACTTCAAAATGCGCCTTTAAATTCAGACATACGTCACACATTCGTATATCAAATATATATAGTTTAGAAATACTTTTCGTGATACTCTCGCTGTCTCCCATTGAAGTATATATATGTATCGATTGATTGGTACAAAAGAAGGCCTGAACTATACGGGATATAATTACTGATTACTGATAAATCTTCTTACTTTCACTTTCAGCTTATTTTTTGCATATTTTGTTGTGTTTGCTTTAGAATAATACGCATTATATCAGACGCACTGATTAGTGATTAATCAAGAATCTATGATTGGTTAGTCTGGAAGTGGGAATAGTGGCTCCAATCCTTAGTTCGATGTGCTATTACTGTGTATCCTTCGTTGCTGTCGAGAGGACTTAGTGGCCAATATAGTGGGAATCACGGAGTTTTTGGAACTTCTGGCGGAATGAACGGCTCAGCTAGATTGGCAGGTGTGTTGTGTGTTTAGTGTTGGTGCTGCTGTTGTTGTTGTTGCATAGATGTTGTTGTGTTGCATAGATGTTGTTGTGTTGTGTCGCGGTGCTGGAGGAGCTGGAATAGGAGGAAGCGGGGTCGCTTAAACGCTTAACCGCTCATTACCATGCGCACAAACTCCTCGTAGTTGATATTGCCCTGCTGGTCCTCCATGTTGGCCAGCAGCTGCTCCACCTCCTCGTCGGTGAGCTTCTCGCCCAGCGTGGTGAGCAGATGGCGCAGCTCGGCGGAGGAAATGTAACCGCTGGCGTCCTTGTCAAAGTGGCGCAGTCCCTCAATGAAGTCATCGGCCGTATCGCCGGACCTGGCCTTCGAAATCGCCTGATAAATGGGCAGGAACACCTCGAACGAGATGCGCTCGTCTGGCTTCAGCTGATGGGTGCACTTCTTCACATCCGACTCGGTGGGGTTCTGGCCAAGGGCCCTCAGGCACTCGCCCACCTGGCTCAGCTGGATCTTGCCGTCGCCACGGTTGTCGAACAGGTTGAAGGCCTCCTGGAATTCTGTAAAGTATAGAAAAGTATATAACGGATTAATAAGTGCTTTGTATGTGTATATATCCTCCCGATCCCTCAAGTTCCCCGCTATGATCACCTTCCAGGGTGGTAAAGGTGTGCTTCACGTGTGCCGTGTAGTAATACATCTTGAACCGCTCCGATGACCGCCTTGCCAGCTACTGACTGCCTGGCAAAAACTCCGCCTGCCTGCCCGGATTTGGCGGCTGGCCATCGGATCGGGTCGGAGATCTGGTGCCAGTCGCCACCCCGTCGAGACGCCCGCCCGCTCCCCCTATTCCTTGGTCATGCGATACCCTCACTTCGCCAGAGAAGTGCTCCACAGCCAGCCAAGTGGCTGAAAACTCCAGTGAAGCCGGCGTTAAAGCTCACTCTTGTTTATAATTGCTATAAACAAACGATCGACCGACCGATCGACGGATCGACCGAACAACCGACCAACCGACCGATCGGAAAAGGTTGTTTGTTTTAAGCCAAGGTTTCGGTTTCGGGGGAACTGCAATGCAATTGTAGAACGAGAAAAAGGGGAGCCGGGACCCTTTCATCAGTTCCCAGAGATTGCGGTCGGCAGTTGCATAGAAACAAGTGAACAAAGAAGTTGTGTGCAGACTTCTTTGCTTTAAAACTGATTGAACTTGACTTGAAACCTTAAACTAAAGCTTAGAGAGTGGTGCAAGTGAAATAATAACTAAACAAGAGGACTGTATAGGTAAGTATTTGTAGTTTATATACTTTTGTAAACATTTTTCGATGGAGTTCTCCTTACTAATGATTAAAATAATTTAAATATTGAACGGTTTTAAGAATGGAAAAGATTTCCAAATTATTTGAAATATAATTAAAGTTTTTAATGAATAACTTTAAATGAAGCCTCCAACTATCTATATTTTTTTTAAAGAATTTCTAGGCCTATTTGACTTTATGATTGATTTGAAATAAATTACTAGGATAATCTCTGATTTAAACCTTAGCAAATTTCTCCCTTAATAAGAGTGTGTGACATTCGATGACCTGTACAGATATTGGAACTTTTTGTTTGGTTATCATGCTGCGGCGCCGCATACGACATCCTAAAATGGCAATAAAAACAAACGATTCCAGCACATTTTTGACCATTTTAGGCGATGACAAAACGGCGACGAATGGCGGAGAGCTAAATGTTAAAGATTGCAACGCGTCGATGTCGATGTCGAGGCAAGGTAAGTGGGAATTCGAATTCGAATCGAATGCGGTCGGGGGCTGACGTCAGAATGCCAGAGCATGGCTGAAACTTATCAAAACTCACACTCTCGGGGCAATGGGAATTGGCTCTGATTAAGTTATCACAGGGGATTGCGTAAAGATTCGATTTGATTCGATTGGAATGGCAGGGAATCGGTATTAGAATCAGAATCACGCTGCATTTGACCCACAGACGGGTGACATTCCATAAATGGAAGCCTGGCCCACTGTATCTTTTATTTACTTATTTTTTTGTTTCATTTTGGAGCTGGTTTGGCAGCCGGCTCTTATCGTTTGAGTGATTTTTGCCACTGCAATTGCAGTTTAATTCGAAACGAGCTGCCGGCGTGTCGAAAAACCGGGTGATTATCCCATTTTGTAGCCCCCTTTATCTATATCTTATCGCTCACACTTCCTTTCGCCTTAGAACTGTGTTTTTTTCTTCTTGAACTTACACTTCTGAAAGGGTATTACTAGTTTTATTGAAAGTTTTGTAAGTCTGATCCGTCAAAAGGAATATAAACCCTATCAACATTGCACTGTCCGTGGAAAATGGTTTATTTTAAACGTGTAATATTGTAGTTGTTGTTATTATAAGATTTAAGAATTACCTTATAGGATTTCTGAGAATGGGATACCTGGTACTTCAGGCTTTCAAGGGAACTATTGAGGTTCCAAAACTAAAACCAACGGCTTTCTTATACAGATTGTTATTCCTTTGAAAGAGTTCTAATGGTATACCTTCTAGGTTTCCCCGAAATCGAACTACTACAACCTATAGTAAACCCCAATACATAGAAATCGTTGAAAACTGATAGTGTACACTGGGATTTAAAATTACGACTCAAGCTGCGTATTACCCTCAACAACTGCCGTTATTCAGTTGAATTCAACAATATTTATAAAGTTCGATCAAGTAAATATAACTTGGAAATTACAGAGACATTTTGAGAGAGCTTGGTTTTGAAAGAAGTGATTCAGAAACCCTGGCACAACCGTTACTATACTCAATTACTGGAAGGGCATCAATAACTTCGACTTTCTGGAAACAATGGCTTGCCATTTGCCGTTTCTTACTGCCTCTTCTTCGGTCGGTGAGTCACGATCATCGTATTCGTATGGCTGCTTTCCAGCGTATTTGTTTTATCAATGATTCATGCAAACAGCATATATATGCCGCCTATAAAGATGTGTAACACACATACTTTCGTGTCATCGCTTTCACACTCCCGCATTCCAATGCAGAGGCGGCGCTGGGAGAAAGAGCAGGGAGAGGGCGCGATGTGCCAGCGCATATGCAATTTATTCCGTTTTGTTGGCACTTTGCAACTTCTGCGCCTATTTCCATACCATTTCCAATTCCAAACCAACACCCACACCCACACTAGCACACACTCTTCCCCGCGCTCACACACACACACACACTCACCAGCCAACTGATCCTCGGTGTAAGCTGCCTGCAACGAAAAAGAAAAACAACAAAGAAAAACATGAGTGTCCGTTTTCAGGCGGTGGCAGGGCACCGCTGCCGCAAGCATCAATAAACAATAAATAGTAACCGGAGGCTGACCCACTCACCATATCGATTTGTTTTAGCTAGCTGGGGGGAAAGAACAACACAAAAACACGGGTTTCAATTCGACGGCGAAGCAAACGCAAGCAAATTTTTATGCGACAAATGGAGCAGTGTGGCCGCCTAAAATATGCTTTTTACCATATTCATTTTTGGAAATACTTCAGCTGGTCACATTCAAATGGGAACGTTATCAAAATCGTGAAGTGATCAAAAACGTACTCTAGTGAGTTGAACTAATCGAAAAGGGAATCTCTGGACATAAATAAAACCGCTTCTATGAATGTATCAGGTGGGGCTGCAGGAGACAGCCATTTTCATTTATTCAAATATACCAAAAATATACCAGAGCATGATACAACTATATAAGGTGGTCTCATCGAGAGAGCTACCCTCTTTTGAGTACGATTTTTGAAACAGTGCTTTACCTTTCTAAAAGGGACTGTAAATAATGATTATTTATAATTTGTTATTAATAATTTTTGTATATTTACAAAATATAAAAGTATTTTTTGAGAGCAAGAAATGGGCGGGCTTTCACGTGAGTTGGTCACACTTAAAAATAGAAAATAGCGGGCACACGTGCGCGGTTTCCGTTTGTTTTTGTTTTCCTTGCCAGCACCTGAATTAGGATTTGGATTTGGATATAAGGATGAGCAGCCAAAAGCTGGAATACGACTCCAGCCTGGGCGGCAGCGTACAGCTGCCGTCGCACGTGACCACGTACCACTATGCGGCCGGGGCGCTGCGGGAGATCCGGAGCCTGATCGCGGACGCCGAGCAGACGACGCAGCGCAGCAGTAAGCTGATCTTCCAGACGCTGCCCAAGCACATGCGCCGCCGGGCGATGTCGCACCACCCGAAGCGGCTGCCGCGCAAGTACCGCCAGGCGCACAAGTCCCAGATGGGCAAGGGCGGCAATCAGCCGGTGAACAGCAAGCGCCCGTCGAGGAAGTACCGCCGCCGGCCCAAGAACCTGCTGCGGGAGTACGTCCGGCGGCAGCGGCGACACGTCTGGCTGGAGACGCACATCTGGCACGCGAAGCGCTTTCACATGGTCGATCGCTGGGGTCACCGGCTGCCGCTGGCTAGCTGCGACAAGACCTACCGCGCCTGCTATCGCGCCAGTGCCCAGCACTGTCTGCTGCAGGACATATCCTTCTACAGCTGTGTGGAGCTCCGTGGCAGCCTGGCGGCGCTGCGCCAGGGATTTGCCAGGCTAACGAGTCCCGAGTGCGGCCTGGGCATCGCAGCCAAGACCTACCTCAGCGGACGGCGAGAGGGCAGCGTGGAGCTGTTCGAGGACGGCCAGTATCCGCACGGAGCCCTGCAGCGGGCCAGCTTTCTGTGGCGTCCACAAAAGGAGGAGGCGAAGGAGCTGGAAGAACACACCCTCTGGCTGTGGCTGCATCCCAGTGCCGTTCAAGCTACGCTCCAGCAGCTACTGCAAGTCTTTCAGCTGAAATCGAAGAAGCAACAGAAGCTGCCACTGAAAGAGGGGGCCGACGAGCCAATGAAGGAACCTAAGGAGGAGCTGCTGCCCCTGCCAGATAGTAAGGAGAATCTCAATGGGAAGAAAGCAGCAGAGAAACCCCTTCGTTTCTGGACACAGACCAAGGCCTTCGAGCAGCAACCCAGCTACTCCAATTCGGATGAAAGCCTTCATTTGGTGCTGCTCCAGCGCGCGTTTAACCGATTTCGTTTGACGGGGCCGAGGGCCCAACGCGTTTTGGCCGCCAGCCTGCGTCCGCAACAGACTGAGCTGCCGGACGAAGCCGCCGACTACTGCCAGGCAGCGCTGCAGCTGAGCTCGCCCAGCGAACTGCTGTCCAACCTGGTGATGGGCTACCAAGTCGTCGATCCACGCCTGCAGCGACCCAAGAAGCGCACGAAAGCGGAGGGAACTGCGGCCAAACCAAGCTGCGCCGGAGATCTGCTAGTGCGCCAGCCAAAGAGTCTGTCGGAGAGTCCCTTGTGGAGCAAGGAGGCGCGGGAGCGTCTGGCCACAGGCATCATGTCCACGCAGGCGTACGAGCAGCTGCGCCAGCAACACACCGTGGTGCCAGGAGCGCCGTGTGCCTTTGAGCAGCAAATGCAGGCGGTTCCACTGATACTGATCCAGCGACCAGGCTCCCAGGACTCCAGCTACAAGCGATTGGCCTACGGCTGCGGCTGGGATGTGATTGCCCCGGCTGGCTACGGCATGACCCTCTGGCTAACGCTCACCATGTGGGGCGCCAGGCCGGGCGGACTGCGGGAGCTGGATTCGGTGGCCAGGGAGGCGGGTGCCGAGATGCACCTGCCCGACACGGTGGCAGGTGAGCGTAGGATGATATATTATCTTGAATAATATTAAAATTTATTATTAAAATCCCCTTCAGGAGCCCAAGAGGCTGCTGCATCGGCAGACGAACTTCGTGGCCGCTACTTCCGGCTGCCGCCCAACAAGCGCACGAACTACCGGAAGCTGGCCGTGGTCAGTCCGTTCAGTGCTCCCTGGAAGCACCTGGTGCGCGACTGGCGTTCATCTTCCGCTCCTGCCAGTGGACTCTTCTACGTTCTGCGGCATCGCCAGCGGCTGGAGGAGATTGCCGAGTGCCTGAGGCGACGCCAGCTTTTGCCGGAACCGCTGCCCGAGGAGGCCATCATCCAGATCCAACTGCGACTCGTGGCCCGTGGCCATATGAAGGACAATGCCCTGATTTGCCTGCCCACGGCGGCGGATCACAAGCACCGCTGGCGCCAGATTAAGCGCGATGAGTCGGCACCCGTGCACGTGGAGCCCGCGCTGCCGGATCTGAACGAGCGGGCGCGCAAGGAGCTGCGTCAGAGCCACAAGCTCAAGCTGAAACGGTTGCGAGCGCGAAGGGTGCGCGAGAAGCGTCGCCTCCAGGAGACGGCCACCAAGCGCGTGCACATCCGGGCGGCCAACACAGCTCAGCTGGTGCGGTCGCAGCTCGCGGAGATGTGCCGCCTGTGGCTGCCCACCGATCCGGCGGAGATGCGGGACAGCGTGCGCCGCCAGAGCAGTCGCGAAGTGTTTGGCTACGTGCGTTCCGCCGGCTTTAGCTTTACGGAGGCCACCGTCTGTGCCGTGGGCTATGTGACGGCCGCCGGCCTGCAGCAGCTCCTCGTCGAACTGCCGCGTGCCAAGGGGGGAAACCAAAAGAAGCCGCCGCCGCTGATGTGCCTGGTGCGCGATCCGGATAGCCGGGACTACAGATGGGCCAGCTTCCAAGTGAATCTGAACGTGACTAGTCCAGCGTTTTGATTGGGTAAGGTATTCCTCGGTTTTTATGCATAAGATGTGCCAAAAAATGTTTATTTTGTAAGGAAAATGATGAGAAATCTTGCAAAAGAGCAATGCCTGCTTTAAAAATGCAATTTTTAATTAGTTTTTATCTATATTTATATTTAAAATCTTAGATGTGTAATCTTCTACACATCACACACATATGTAATATAATCACACACATAATATATAATTTAAGCGAATAATTATGGAAATCATTAGATAGTATGGATTATCTGTCCAAGACTGATCATATAACTATGATTTCATCTTAATTAGGCTTAAACTTCTTATAGCACTGAATGAAATAAACTCAACACATTTAAATTGTTTATATGATAATGAATATATTTATTGTTTTCAACTTATTTCGCTTTTTTTCAAGAGCTTTAAGAAATCTTAAACTGCCGTCTTGTGGTCTCCCTCTTTTGTCCCTTTTGGCTTTGACCTATCGTGTCGCGCGCTAAATATCGATCTCGTGCTATCGTAGTCGCTTCTCGGCTTAATTTAAAATTAAGGGCATCGCGATAACAATGAAGCTACATTTTTTAAACTTTTCGTAACCGTTTTTTGGAGTAATCAAGAAAATAATATATTTTTTTTAATCAAAACAATTGCTGATGTACTATTTGGGTCATAGACTGACAAGTATTTAAGCTTCTAACAAGAGCATAGCATTTAAGAGTTGTAAGGAAGAAATACTGCCTCTTTACGAAGATTACATAAAGATTAAATGAAGTTTTTTGAAGATTCTGCCACGCTCCTGGCCTTAGGCTTAAGCCTCTATTTGTAATTGCGGCTCCAAACCTTGAGAATATCTATTTTTATACTTACAATATCAAGAACTCCCATTTAAATAAATGAAACACTTGGCAAAAGTTTTGTTGTACATATTTAATACTAATTTTTATTCAATTTAAAATTACTTGTATGCCTTTCTTTTCTTCGTTTACCATAAACTTGTTACTTTCCTTCATTTTCTTTTTGGTTTCTCATTTTGTATTCGTTATGCAATGAACTCAACTGAGCGAGTGTGTGTGTTTGTGGGGGGTGTGTGTGGTGTGTATGGGTGTATGAATGTTTTTAACAAAAGTAAATGTTAATTGTTGGTTTTCGTATCTAAAATACGACGAATGATTAAAAAATTGCTTACAATTCTTGGATATTTTGTTGGTTTGTCTTTTGTTTGTGGTTTTTTGTTGGTTGCTGGTTCCATGCCATCCATAATTTGTAATTTATAATTTGTAATTTGTGGTATTTGTTGTAATTTATAATATTCCTTCCATCGCACACACATTTGTCGTCGAATTCGAATTCGTTAATTCGCTTTGGTAATTGTTGGCTTCGTTTTCGTTTAGTTTTGATGCGGTTAATGCGGAAAATGTATTTGAGATGCATGTAAATTTTGCTTTTCTTCTGTATATATATATGTATATATATTTATCAGTTATTGAAATTGTCTATATACTTACGGAGTATATATAAGTACGCCTATATATATATATATATCTTGTGGTTGTCGTTTTTTGGGATTTAGCTTGGTTTTTTTTATATCATTGTGCGTTAAGTTTCTGTCTGAATCTTTCGAATTTGAATACTACTTATCATGATCATCATCCTCCTCCCGCAAATGTTGCTTAGATACGATACACAGATGTACATAATTCCATTATGTAAACTCCTTCATCTCACTTATAATTATACAACTTAGTTGAAACATTTAATAAATATTTCTGCTCAATCCTGCTCCTCACTTCTGCTCCTTTTCGGTTGTGTTTCGGCATAAAATATGATTCGATCTTACGTTAAACTAAATATTAAGGACAAAAACAATTAGATTTATATATATGTATATATAAATACTTATATATTCTTGTATATAGTTAAATATATATATATATATATATATGGATGTGACGACGTTCTTTTATGTGGCTTATATATGCATTCAAGTACAATTTCTAAGGGCCTACACGCAAGTACAAGTTTCAAACTGAATTTGATTCGCAAACTTTGAATATATGTCGGAGTCCGGAAACCGGAATCGGTATCGGAGTCCGTGATTTGTGACCTGTGACCTGTGAGTGTGACTGAGAGTGTGACTGTGTCTGTCCTGTGTGCTGAACTCTACAATACTTATGGCTTTAATTCTTGCGTTTTTGGCTTTGCTTTTTACCTAATGCTTTGCTACCACATTACATTTGATTGGATTACGATTACGAGTATTGAATACGTATTCTGCGACTGAACTGTGAACTGCTGCTCGCGCCTACAGTTATGCATTATATATATAGACTTGTAGACTTATAAATCGCCGATCTGTGGGCAGTGGGCAGTGTGTAGTAGTATGGTATGCAGTGTGTGTGTGTCTCTCTGCCAGCAATTTTCTCGAAATTTCCTCCATTTTTCATTGGTCTTTCTCACGACTTGCCAGCCGTTAATTATTTGATTTTTCTGGAGAGGAATATATAAGTTTCAAGGGGGGAGGGAAAGATAATGGTTACAATGCGGGGGTTGTGTGGGGATAAAGACGGCTCTGGACGCACGTCCTCTTCTTGACTTCCGTCTCCTTGTATAAAACGTTGAAATACTTTGAATTTGGTGGGTTAGTATACATATATTTATAGATATACGTGGCAATATATATCTTTCCTTCAAAATGTTCGTCTCTTTCTTTTTTTAACATTGTAAATTGTAAACAATTTGATGCTTGTCAATGGTTTATCCTTGCTCTTCGTCGTAGCTCCTTAAATCCCTTCTCAATTTCTGCTTTAGCTAAAAGTTTCGTTCATAAATGCTGGGGATTCACTGGGAAAAAGTTATCATTGTTTCGTTATCTCGAAAATGCCTCTTACGATTTTTTTGTTTGGTATTTTGTTTTTGAAAGTTCGGCGAACGCTGCACAAGAATTTCACAATGGTTTTTTATCCGAGATTCTCTGCTATAACATACATACATATTTCAATTTATTATTATTATTATTATTTTTTACCGTTTAATTATGTTTTCTTTTTTGTTTGCTCTTTAACATCACTACTAATAATCAAAAAATGGACATTTATAAACTTTTATATAATGTATATATTAAAAATGTTTTTTTTTTTCGATTTTTCTTCCTTTTTTAATTTGTTTTTAAGTGTTTTTTTGGCCCTTTGAATGCGCCCCAATTTTGTTTGTCTTTTTTTGTATTTTTCCTGTTTTAGTAATGTTTTTTTTTCTCTTTCGTATTTTTTGGGAATTTGTTTTTACAATTGGCCATGAAGTTGTCTTAGCGCCATTGTTGTTTCTAAATTCTTACAAAAGTGTGTGGGTGAATTAATTGCAGCTGAGAATTTAAGGGAAACCATAAGAAAAAGAACTTAAAACTAATAAAAAGGCGAAAAGAAAGCAATATACTTGGTACAAATCATAGAATTCATCACAGTTTGTTGTTGTTGTTGTTCGGCTGTTACTGTTTGTTGTTGAAAAGGTAGAAAAGTCAGATCAAAAATTGATTCAGAATGCAGGAAGTGAAATGTTCCAACCGTTACCGTTTCCGTTTCCTGTATCGTCTCGTTTCCGTTTCCTGTGTGGCTGCGCTCTTCATGGCATTGCGTTGTGTGTGTCTCTGTGTGCGTGTGTTTTCCCTCAAAGTGTGTGTGTGTGTCGTGTGGAAATATTTCCCCAAAAATCGCAATCGCGAAACAACGCGAAAAGTAAACAACCATTTTGTTTCCGAATAATTTCCATCTTATTCGCAATGTGAATTTTTAATCGATTTTTTTTGTTTTGCTTTTTTGGTTATCGTTTGCCGAAGCGGGTGGCAGGGGTGACGTGGGGTAAAACAATTATAAAATTAATATATTAACTTTGCGTTTCGTTTTTAGTAACAATTGATATTGCGGCGGTGTTAGAGACGAAACTAAAACTAAAACCATAAGGTATATATTTAAGGTATTTTAAACATAAATATTTAAAGATATATAACTCAGATGTGATAATGGGTGCGTGCGGGCGGGCAGCTTGGTTCTATCCTTCGAAACTGTAAACGCTATGACTTAGTTCTTAAGTTTTTTCTCCACAGATTAACAAAGTACAAAAAAAAATATATCGAAGCAAATCGTTATCGGTCATCGGATATCGAATATCGGATTTCTTTTGGTTCACAATCGTTAATCGTGCGGATTTCCGATCCGTTTCGTTTCGTTCGTGAACTTAGTAACTAATAAACGAAAGCGAAGAACAGAAAATAATAATATATTCATATCTGCATTAATGTATATACTATATGTAGTATGCATATGTTTAATACGTAATTAGAAACTAACTCTTCTTCTCTTCACTTGATTTCCGTTTTTTGCGTTTTTTTTTTGGGTTCGCTACATTTTGGTTTTGGTGCATTTTCATATAACTCCCGCACATCCCTTAGAGCCTCCTCCAGGATAGACTGCGACGTGCCACCTTACTCCAGGCGTGCCTTGTAGGTGGTCTTCCAGATCTCGGCAAGTGTCACGGCACTGTGGAACCGATGGAAGATGCACAGGGGCAGTGTGATGCGCTGGATGATCGACCAGGGCACAAAGCCGTAGAACTCCAGCTGAACCTGTGAAGGTATCCATGGGGTAGAGGGTTATTAATGAGGCTTGACGATGGGGGATTTCTGAGGTAAAACATTAATAAACATTTCTTAACATGCAGGGCGCTAAAAGTATATGTTACATTAGGAGAAAAGTCACAAGGAGTTAACATTTTTACAATAAATTTAAGGAATATTAATCATTTATTAGTTTTAAAAGTGAGTGTGCATAAAGAGCTGGGAAATAATCGAAGTTTGCAATGTTATCGATTTTAAATCTATAAATATCGACGCTTATTAAGCTCTAGTTATGAAAATATTTCAAATGAAGCTCCTAAACTTAAGAACAAGGAAGCAGATCAGGCAAGTTAATCAATTATTAGTTTTATAAGTGGGTTTGCGTATAGAGCTGGAAAATAACCGAAGCTTGCAATATTATCGATTTTAAATCTATAAATATCGAAGCTTTTCCAGCTCTAAATATGAAAATATTAAACTAAAACACAAGAATGCAGAAACCCTCGCTAATTATCAGACTTCTTTATCTGCTGTACAAGTTTTATAATTATTAAGAGTTAACTTTTAAATCTAAGCATGCATTTATTAACTAGTAAATTTATCAGGAAAAGGGACTTATAGTTATCGGTTAGATATAACAATTAAAACAACGAGTAGAGAACGAGAGCGTTAATCATCTTACTTAACTCAGTCTCGCTTACGTACATATCTACTTACAGGATTGGCGAATACTTTTTGAGCTTCGAAGGTGTAGATGGCGAACATGGCCACGTTGCAGATGAGTAGGAAGGTGACAATCTGGCGGCCGGGCTTGCTGCGATCATGCTCCGGCAGGTGGACGCGACGCCGCGATACGTCCGCGATGAACAGCAGCTGGAGGATCACCTGGAAGACGGCCACACCGCCGGTGGTCGTCACCAGCAGGCTGGGCTCGCTCTCCAGGACCTTCAAGCTACCAGCAATGATGCTGAACACGGAGTAGGTGAACAGGCCAAAGGCCGAGATGCGCAGCAAGATGTCGTTCAGGTTTGACTGCTCCTCGCAGCGGAATTTCAGGTTCTTCACCCTATTATATTTGATGTAAAGAAATTATAATTAATTAACATAATTCGTTGGTATTTAAGAAAAGTAGAAATTAAGGCCAGCACAGTGAGAATATAATATTTATTTTTCGTATTTACTTTAGAAAGATAAAGGAGCTTTTATCCATTAAAAATGATGAGTTAATGCTGATGAAAACAGCAAATAAATATATTTATTTTATATTTTCCCTGTGCCGGCTTTGCTTGAAAAGTTTCGCCTTTTTCCGACCTTATGAAGCCCACTATGATGGCCAGGATGGCAAAGGCCATCAGGATGCAATGGCTGGCGTCGGCCAGGTAAATGGCCAACAGCGAGAACTGCTGATGGCGCACCAAGACGAAGAAGAGTATCAGGCAGATGAGGGCCCCGACCAGCAGCAGCAGCCCGAAGAACAGGCCCTTCGACGAGCCAACGCAGTCGACGCGTCCGGATCGCGCCTGCTGTGCCATGGCCACCGCCCGGCGCGACAGCATCACCTCCAGCCGGTGCTCCAGATCCTCGTCATTCATCCGACCGGGATAGCGGCCAATGTGCTTCCACATCACATACAACACCACCGCCCCGATCAGCGAGTACTCGATGATGAATGGATACAGATACGGCGCCGAGTCGTACACAATTGTGCCCATGATGTCGATGCGTCCGCAGGCGGTGGAGTTGAGTGTGCCGATGTTGGAGGACAGGGCCGCCGGATATATATTGTCCAGGCTCTCCAGATTCTCAAAGCTAACCAGACCGGTGGACTCCTCGTGCCCCAAATCCGTGTACGTCTGGAAGCTGTTCTCCATCGGTCCCTGGCCGAACAGATTGTTCATGATGCTGCCGGCACCCTCGGTGCTGCTGGCCGGGCTCAGGGTGCTGGCCAGGAACGAGTCCACAAATGAGTTCGAGTTCGAATTGGAGTTGGAGTTGCTGGCAACGGAAAGGGGCGTGGCTGCTGCGGAACCGAACCCATCGACTGGCGCCAGGCTCGGCGGAGCGGCGCTGGATAGGATTCGCTGCAGGCCGCCAAATGGCGATGATTCGCTGGCAAAGATGCCGCTGCCGCTGCTGCTGCTGCTCTCCAGGGGAATGGCTGTGGTGCTACTGGTGATGATGGAACTGGCTGTGGTGGTGGTGGTGGTGGAACTGGTGGTGAATGGACTGAAGGTGGTGCTCGATGGTGAGATGGTGGTGCCCGGAGAGATGGTGGTGCTGCCACCGCTGCCACTGCCCGCCGCCGTGCTGGCCGCGGTGCTGGTGATAAACTTCTTCAGCTTGCGGGCCATAGTAGTGCTGTGCCATTGGTAGCCGGGCGTCGTGTACGGCGCTCGCGTCGTGGTCGTGGTGCTGCTGCTGCTGCTAGCGACGGCCTCGCCGCCCATGCCCAGGCTCTTCGAGATCCCGTCGACCGTGTTGCGCACCAGCTTGGACAGCACATTGTCGCTCTTGTACACATCCTTGGGCAGCAGATCCTCGCCGTCGAGGACCTCGAACTCACTGTTCGGACCGGTGTGGGTGCGGAGCACGGTGCCGGCATGACGCAGCGCATGCTGCCGGATCGAGTGGGCAATGGAGGAGGCACCCGGCTCGGGGGCATTCTTCTGATGATAAATCGTGATCTCCAGCAGCGATTCCTTGACCAAAGTTCGGATCCAGACACAGATATTGGTGGCCACCACGTGCATCAGGCCGAAGCGGGCGATCACCTTGAAGCGGTGGATGTTCAGCTGCAGACGGAGGAGATCGCATCCCGGAGAGAGGCAGCAAAGAGAGAGACAGAGAGAGAGAGAGAGAGACGAGTGCGCGAGGCGCTTGAGTACGGCGGAGAGCTTTGCGGCGGCCAGGACATGGTTGAGTACATTGAGATTACATAACATATGATGTAGATTGGATTACACGGGCAAAACTCAGTTCCGGACAAAGCGAGAACTGCTGTCCAGTGTTCCTGCAGAGATGGGTAGTTCTCTATGGATAGTTCCAAGACTAATACCTACAGGATTAACTTTATTTTGGGTTCATGCGATTTCAAATCACTTTAAAAAGTCCCTAAAAGTATGCTTTGAAAAACCCTTCTTTGGTTTTACTTAAAAATATATATTTTATTGCATACTTTTACTCATAAATTTAATTAATTTTAAATTCTATTCTATATTTTGGACATTCCTTATCTTGGAGATACTTTTTAGATCAGGTTTTATCAATCACAAAATCAGCTTGATCTGTATTTATTTAGGGAAATGCGATTGCTACTCTCTATAAAAAGTGCCTAAAAGTATGCTATGAAAAGCCATGATACTTTTATGTCTAATATCAATTGATCTCAAATCATAAGATACTTCTGTGGCTTTCTTTATTAAAAACAAGAGCAGGAACCTATAGTTTCCGAGAACGACTCTAGTAGATACTCATTAGATCGGTTTCAGGTATTATCAATCACAAAATCAGCTTGATCTGTATTATTTCCTATTTACCTGAGCCATTATAAATATTTTTACATTATTCGGAGGATTATTTTGTATTTAAAACTGGGACTTTGGCTTGATCAGTTCATAATTTTAAAAGATATGTTAAGGTATTTAAGTATTTATAATTATATATCAATCGGACAACTGCTAAATACGTTATTTCAGATAGGAAAACCCCCCATCTCTGCAGGCACAATGGTGACCAAAGAACAAAAACCAAACGGCCGCAAATTGGAACCCTTAAAGATATAGTAACTTTAGTTTTTAGACTAGTGATTATCGTATATCGTAACATATATGTATATATATTTTGTAGTTTTATTTATAGTATCATATATGGGTATGCATATTTGGTGAGAACGAAATGAGCGTTGGGTTTTCGGGGGGTAGATGTACAGGTACGGGTGTACGGGTGTACAGGTGTACGGGTAGAGTTAGGGGTAGAGAGTACAGTATACAGTAGAGTAGAGTAGAGTAGAGTAGAGAGTAGAAAATGAGTTGCATATCGTACCTGAAATGGCGGCCTAGTCTGCGATCGCGATCGAATGGGGCGGAGTTGTGGGATTATGTACACAAAAATGGTTCATTAAATTAACTACGTAGCAAAATTTCGAAATTTTTTGTTTGTTTTTTAAAGAATGAGTGATTGAATGAATGGATGAATATGGATGGATTGATATATGTATGAATGAGCTGTGGCTGTGGCTGTTTTTAAATGGCTTTCAATGGGTCCTAGGGCGTGTGCGGAGGAGTGCGCTGGGGGATCCGAACTACATACATTAATATATATGTGTGTCAGTGTTCAGGAACAGATAAGATCAAGGATCAACCCGATATCATGTTTGAAGTCAATCTGATTGGTTATTCACTAGAGTAACAAACACAAATTTGTCGATTTGATTTAGAGAAAAATAACTTAAATCTTTAATTTACTAAATTATTGTTCAATTTTTGTTATTTTGTATTATTATTTTTTATTTAAATTATTTATAAATCAAAAAAAAGCCGAAAAGTATGCAATAAATTTCACATTTTTACTACCATACTTTTAGGCTGCTTTTAAAGTGATTTAAATCTTATTTTCCTATATATTTGTGATTTTTTAGTTAAAAACCTTTCAGATTGACTTTGTATATAGTTATAAGTTTAAAGTCTGTTGTCTGTTTGCTAAAATGTTCATTGGAGATTGACTGATTGATTGATTGATTGATTGAGAGAAGCAAGCGAGTGATAATGGCAGATGATGTGATCAGCATGATGGATGCAGTTGCAAATGCAGATACAGATACAGATACACTAACAGATGCGGATGGATGAAAACTGAACTCAAAAACTGCCAATTAGCACGCCAATTCAAAGAGGTTCGTGGTGAGTTTTGAAAGATACGGATATATATGGAGAAACCGATACCGAAACCGAAACCTGACTTTTGAATGCCGCGACCTATCAATAGACTGGGTTAACACTAACCTCGGGGACTCTGAGTAGGAGAGCTGGAGGAGTATTTTGGGAGTATCGTGTACTTATGATGGTTTTTTTTTCTTTTAAACATTTAACATACGAGTATAGAATATAGCCGTAGATAATAGCAGTAGTAGGTAGTATTTAGTAGCAGTAGCAGTAGTAGTAGTAGTAGTTTTAGTAGGTAGTAGTCATACGCTTACAGTGTTCTTTAGTTTTTAGTTTAGAGTTTAGAGTTTAGACACCGAGAGAGCCCTTGACTTACCCGGGCGTTCATGAATATAAAGTACATCTGCATGAAGGTGAAAATCATCTGGAGCAGCGGATTCACCCCGATCAGGATGTGGTGGCAGGGCGAGTCGAAGGGTATCTCGAAGAACGATCCGAATTCCAGTCCAATGTAGATCATGGCGCCCAGTCCGAAAGCTGGTACATTACATACAGAATCATCATACAGAAGTTCAAGGATCAGGGGTGCTTCCAGCTCTTACCAATGGCTCCCACTCGAAGGAAGAAGCTGCCGTGCGTGGGATCACTGTGGGTTGTCTTGCGTTTGCGCACATTCTTGGGGGTGACGGCCACCTCGGCGTCCACGGGTGCTTCCTGGGATAAATTTATATATACCTGCCATTAATTTTATATATGTATAATTGTTCTCGGTGTAGCCAAAGCCAACCCTAATTGCGGCCACTAATTAGCAGAGCTCTGGGCAAGGTTCTGGCTTTAATTGAACTCTGGGTCATGTGAAATGTATCACGAGTGAGGGTTAAACGTTCAACGATGGTGCTAAACAAGCGGGGATGCCCACGCAGGGTACTTTAGGGTTCTCAGGGTATTTATTTGATTAAATACCTTGGTTAATACCATTTAGTATGAGGTTTCCTACAAAAATTGAAGATTCCCACCTGATATGCGGCGCCCTTGGCTGCCTTGCCAGAGTCCTTAGAGCCCTTCGCATCCTTCGAATCGGCGGGATCGGCATTCTTGGCTTTCTTGGACTTCTTCTCCTTGGGTTGGGGTTTCGGCTTGCTGCCTCCATTGCCATTGCCGCCATTGCAGCAAGAGCTCTCTGTAATGGGAAAAATAAATATCAATTAAATTTAGATAGAGTTTATAAGCTAGTTAATTAATTAAATATGTTATAATGTATTATTTTGGAGAAAACTCACCCTGCAGCAGGAAACAGAAGACGTAGAGGAGGAAGAGTATGCTGACGCCGTATAGATATGTGAAGAACGTTTCGTAGTAGAGCACTGGGAGTCGGTGTGTGGTCACATCGCTGATTACATACGCGATGCAGACGACGATCAGCAGGATCGCGTACACCAGGCTGGTCACAATGAACAGCGATGTCCTGCGGAAGGGATGGTGGATGGGGGATAGAGTCATTAGCCCTCCTCGATTCGCTCAAAATGCGCCACTTCACAATTCGATTATGTACAGAAGAGTAAACACTTGGGGGGTGTGCGCTTATGTGTGTGTGTATATACGGGATGTGTGTGTATTATTTTGAGGAACTTGTGTCAAGAACTGTGTGCCCAGATCTGGAATCCACCAGTTGACCCACTGTCCCGCTTCCTTGCCTTGGCGGAGTGCTAATTTCCCAGCCCCCTCTTGGCAGTTCTTGATTTTTGCTTCGTGCTGTGGGTGTGTGTTGTGTGTTAAGTGTGCGGGTGTGTATGTCTGACATGCAACTAAGGTCTCAAGTGCATTTCCACTTGACGACACGAGAGCATAACCGCCCTGAATTAGGCCCCATTTGATGTTTGATTAGCCACACAGACAGAACAGACCCGCACAGTGGTTACTAGTCGGTGTTTTTAAAATTTTTCATAAAACTGGTATATTTTTCATATTGTTTTATCCTTTTAAATTATAAAACTCTGCTTTAAACATTAAAAAAAAGTAATATCTTTGTATATGGATGATTGAAAATGAGTTCTCTAGAAGTTATCAGTTCATGCCTTAATTATCAATAAGAAATCTCTATTTTCCCCATTTATAAATGTCTTGTAATATTTTTAAAATGTTTTTCTTTCCAATATTTTCCATTTTTTATATCTACTTGATACTGTTCCGTCCCACTGTGCCTCATTTGCAGTATTTTGTGACCCAGTTAGTTACTGCTTTAAATACACACAGCTTTTCCCACCCCCCCAAACCCCCATATTTCCTCCTCTGTGGGTGCAAGAACTGAATCAAATCCAATGTTTGCATTGTATAATATTGAAGGAGAAGAAGTCCTTAAATTATGCCTGACATCAAAGCTGATTTACGAGTATTCATGGCAGAATATATTTTAGATTTGAGGACTAGATGTCAGAAAGTATATGATTGGAAGATGTGTACCCCTATCAATGCTGTTCCTTGTTTTCCTTGAAATAAAATATCCCAGGAGATTTTAAATCATTAAATACAGTGCCTAAAAGTAGGCAGTAAAAATTATTTTTCTGGAATCATGGAATTTCCTTAATCAAACATCTCTTAGACACCTTAACTAATGCTATTCATTTCTTTCTGACAATTTGCAGTGTCAGGCATCTTACTAGGAAATATATAAGACCTATCCCAAGTTTATTTTTCGAATCTCTAAATCCAAAAATAATATTCGTTTGAATTCTGCAAGCAGTTGGTGTGTTTTTTTTTGGGATTTATGAAACAGAGGATCATACATGTATAATATTCGAGGACTGGAGCATTTTGGACAAGGTATTTGATTATTTTCAAGTTTCTTTTAGGATAGGTCATGGTGGGCATGGTTCTTGTCACATTACCATAGTTCGATTGGTCCCGTTATCGGATTTGTTTCGTATGTGCCCTGTACCGTTATTTTCGCTGGCATAAAACTGTACTTATTTGGATTTGGCTTGAACGTGTAGCAAACCCTATAAGATTCGATGTGAATTAAATAGTTGATTTCCAATTTATGCGTTAAGGAGGAGTGGGTGGGTGAGACATCATCATCATTTTATGGCGAGGAGGTGGATATAAATATGTATGAAAGCGCACACAACATAAACGGAAGCGCAAATCCTTTTCTGGGGGGGTTACACCTCGGTACGAGCGAGAGAGAGCAGGGATTGCACTTTTATATACGATTATATGTATTTGTATAGTTGGGGCTTAGCATTACTTTATGTACAGGGGAGTGAGTGTATGTAGCGGAGTGTATGTCTGTGTGTGCTCAAGGATTTTGTGGGTGAAGCTGTTATACACAGGGATTAGCTTAATTCTGAGCAGGAAAGGAACGAAACGGCCTTGATTTTTAACTCCTTTGGCTCGAAGTAAAACCCCTTTTAATGCACCGTAAAAACGGTGTTAAGTTCTGCTGGAAATTGAGTGAAAATCGTGTCAAAAGTTAACAGCTGGCTGGGCTTTTATTTAACATAGTTTGATTAATAAACAAACCTTTTTTATAGATAGGAAAATATTCTTCTTAAAGTAGAAATATGTTACCCTGGTTGGCAGCTATTAAAAATAAGGAGGAACCTTATCTGTGATTTACTTTATCTACCAATTAGAACCATCTTCCGGCTTATCAGCGATTATTATTTGTTATCGAAACAGAAGAAAACCCTCGATTATTTGCACTTGTACCGATAAAGACTGACTTTAGTTTAGGTCAATTAAATTCTACTTTTTAGGACAAGAATTTGTTCCCAATTAAATGTTTTAAGACTTAATACCCCAAAATGTGTATCGTTATCGATATTCGCACCTTTGCAGCGGCTGCGGCATGACATTCTTCAGCTCCATCTCCTTGTTGGCGGCATTATTCTTCTCGGCGCTATCGGTGCTGCCGGCGGTGTGGGATCGGGAGACCGGCAGCGTGGCCATGTTGTCGCCGCCCTCCACGTCGACGGTAGCGACCTTCACTTCACCGCCGCCCATTGTCTCCGTTTCCGTTTCGGTCTCCGTTGTGCTGGTTGTTCTTTTTGCTGATTTAATTCGTTCGATTCCTACGATAACTATCGATATATAGCTATCGATAGGCGGCGCTTAACGGTAAAGCGCGCTTGGTCGGTGTTGCTTACAATTCACTTGTCACTTCGTTCGTTTTCGTGTAATTTTGTTTGTAATTATGTACTAAATGAAACAATTTGCAGGGGTTATTTTTTTTTTCAAACGGAATGCAACAGAATAGTATGGTATGTAGCTATCTCTTTCGCACCGCCCCCCTATATAACTCGCTGTCTCTCTCGCGATTTTTGGCAAGACTTTTGTGGAACGCATTTGAAATGCATTTGGCAAATGGGCTGGAGATGATGATAGGGCAGATGAGGCGTGGCCAGGATTCCGAAACGGACTGCATCCCGGATGGGAGCGACCTAGTGACCTCTCTCTCTATCGCTCTGTTTCTCTCTCTTTCTCGCGCGCGCTCGTTGTGCTCGTATGGATTGTAAACAAGCCGGAATCAACCCCGCAAATCCGCGTAGTTCGGCGGGGAAAGTGTATCCTGTGGAGCTCGAAAACTCCTTGCTCGCGTGCTGCCGTGCTCCGTGTGTATGCATTGGACCTATGTGTATGTGGAAGGGAGCCCCAACTGGTAGCAGCATCCTTTTCTACATTTGGAGTCCTCGAGAGCGAGGACTCTCTGTGTGTATAATAAGCTGCTTAACTTGTGAGTGCGTATGTGTGTGTTTGAGTCTAAGTATTTGTGTGTATTGCCCGGTGCCATCAAAAGTCCTTCCTAGCTTGCTTGCTTTTTTCTTGATTTTTTTTTGGAGGCCTGTCCCAGGAAAATATTTTGTGGAGTCCCCCCTGCAAATTGTTTCATTTTTTCATTTCCCAAAACGAAACTTGGTATTTCCCGGAGATTTCCCGAGTTTTCAGATAGATTTTTGTATGGATTTGTGTATAGATTCAGAGGTTCACTTCAAAGGCAATCGGCACTTGCCACAAATCACTTTTGTTCGTTAAAGAAACACTATAAAAAAATAGACGTTCGATTCTGACTGTTTTTTAAGTTATAATCTCGGCGTTTTCGGCGTGTGAGCTTTTCTGCAGTCGAAGGACTTGAGCTCCTGGCTTGTGGAGAATGGAGGAGCTGGTGACTACCTGGCGAAAACGGTTCGGTTCGCTTCGCTCGACACGTCCAAGACCCTTTACTATCCAACTACAACTGAAACGGGCCCTGCCAGGATAAATCCAGCAGCCAGCAGCCAGCAGTAGCCGAGCAGCGGAGCAGCCGAGCATCGAGCATCCTTTTGGGCCAGCAGCCGCCCTCGATTTGCGCCGAATCCTAAATCTCTCTCTCTCTCTATCCCTCTCTGGCTGCTCTCTCTTTCTCTGTCTCCCTTGCTGGGCTCATATGGCGGTTCTGCTCGCACGCAGGGCGAAGGGGAAAAGTGGTCCTGTTTGTATGCCAAAAAGTAGGACACATTTTAGGTGCGCGCTCTGTTGCTCTCGGTTCGCTCGCCATTCATGCGATTTTTTCCATGCATTCTTTTTAATTTAGCAGAGCTTGTTGTTTTATTGTTTAAATATTTATGTGGATTAACTTAAACTTTGGTTATTATTTATCCTTTTTCTTGATGATAATATTGCCTTTTTTATTGTATGTTGTTTGGGAGTCCTGAAGCAATTCTTTAAGTGAATATAGTACATCCTTGTAATTTAGGGCTTTAAGTATAATTTTTAATTTAGTTTTATATTTTTCTGAAGGGATTTATGGTTTTTTTTTATTTTATAGTTAAACTAGCACATACTTTTAGATTTTCTCCTTCTATAAATCTTTGTTTTTAATATTTAAAGCACACTTATTATATTTTATTAGATATTTGCCAGCTTGCTTTTCCTTTTGTTGTTCTTGTTCTTTTCCTGATTAGATTTGAATTTGTCCTGTCATATTCATTTGCCTTTTAATAATCACTCCGAATGTTAGCCTTCCGACCTGGCCAAAAACGTATCTTTTAATTGAGTTTTGCATCTGGCAGCGAGTGGGTCCTTTTTGTTTTTAGCCGCCACACACATTCGCCGCGATGTAAATGGGTCAATTTACGTAGTCCCGAGCCGAGAGCTGCAGAGAAGATGGGGATGTGACATGCCAATCAGCGCCCAGTTGCATCTGCCACTGCATTTGCCAGCAAAAAAATAAGGAGGGGCGGAGGCAATGGGGTTCTTGAAGGGGGCTTCGAACCGAACGGAATGAAACAGAATGGGACACAGAGCAGCAGCGAAAAGCAACAGCCCAAAACTGAATTTAGTCACGATGCTGGCTGCCTCTGCCTGCCATTACTGATTTTACTACTGCCGATTGTTGTTTTTATTATTGTTGTTGCGGTGCGACGTGTTACAATCACCCCCCAAAAACCACCCAAAATCAGTCAACTTTATGCACAGTGGGTGCTGTCGTTTAGATCTTAAGTAGAATATTTGATTTATATTGTCTATTGATTATTCTGGCTTATATTTTAAGTTATCCTTTTTTTTCTGTTATGTAAACCAGAATTTAAATTTGTATATAACCCATCGTACACCTTTGTTTTAGTTTCCTCCAAGTGATTGCCCCATTCACTAGATCCTTTTTGAGAGACTAAGCCTCTCCTTTTCCTGGTTTTTTCCAACTCCGTCTAATCCCATTCGAGTTGCTCTTTGTGGCCCACTGTGCGCTGCAGCAGAGCTTACGGTAAAGGCCGACTTCGTGGTCGTTGCCGTCGTCATGCTGTCTGCGTCTGCACTTCGTTCTGCCTCGCTTGCTCCTTTGGCTTCGTCCTCGCTCGCTTTATCGTAACTCCATCGTCGCTTCCTTTTGTGCGGCTGTCCTCTGCCCTCTGCCCTCTGCCCGCTGTTGCGCCGTCCGCTTTGTGCGCATTTCACAACAACATTGCGGCATTCTGTTTTGGTTGCGCATTCGCCGACAGCGTCCCGTGTTGTCTCCCCCTCTGCCCTCACCTTTCTCACATTCATTCGCGCACTTCGCACTCCGCCCCTTCAAATTCCCAACTCCCGAGTCATCGATGAAGATGAGGAGGAGTGCAGAGCACGACCAAGGGGTTGCAGTGGACGAAGAAGAAGAAAAAACCATGAGGGTGCAGTGAGAAAAAAAAAGCTGGCTAGCGGCTAATGGATATTTTGTATATCTTTTATTTATACAATATATATTAACTAAAATAATACAAATTATATTCCCCTTTGCCATATTGGATTTACTTCACATTCCTCTTATTTTTTTCAGTGTGCCACTGCGGAATGTAAGGATTTGCGCCGCAACTCGCCAACTGCGTCGCAGTTGCATTCAAGAGGCAGAAAGGCCGGAAAATCGGCCAACAGGCGGGCAGCAGAGGGTTAAAGGCGGAATATGCTGCTCCCGGGGTTATCGAGTCCTGGCAGCCGCACCCTGATCCCAGCCAGACGAGGACGTGTGACCCAAATGCCATTCACTCACTGCTAATCCCAGGAGCGGAAAAATGCGAAATAAAACCCTCGAAAGTGTTCGGACAGCCTAATGTTCGAGTCAAATTCAAGTTGATGCGAACTGGGAAAGCTTCCATAATCATCTGTCCAATGTTTGGTAATTTATCAAGAACTTATCGCAGGAGCTTTCCAAAAATAATTGAAAACAAACTTAATGATAAGTTTCGCATATATCTTAAACCCTCCTAAGAAGATTATTAAGTTCTTCTCAAAAAAACTCCCCGTGTTAACATGCATAAATCAGTGACTTGTTGTTTTCCCTAATTTGGATCAATGCCGAAAGACCGACCACCCCTCGTCAAGCTATATTTATGGTGGGACTTTCATCTAGCCCTCGGAAACCGAAGAAGGGTTGCTCAGCCACACAGCCCTCGTGTGCCGGCTTGCCTAATTATATCTTTAGCCACCCCTGGCAGATGAGGTCTTCATTAGGCCTATGGCTTATTTTCAATATTATTATTTTTAAACCAAAAGTGTCCGGGGTGGTGAACAGATCCTTGGGCCTGCCCCAAAACCTTGTGTCTAATCGGGTGATAATTTTTCTGGCCAGGGACATTGCTGCAAATAGATGGAGGACATTTTTATCTAAACTGGATTGAGAAGAGTCGAGACGAATCAATAAGCTTAAAGCAAACACAGGAAAAAAATAGATTGAGAGTTGAGAAAATTATGTATACATTCAGAAAACTAAAAAACCTTCCTACTTTGCTAATAAAGATCCCTGAAAGGATTGTCTTTAAAAAGTTAAATTATGTGACTAATGCTAGCTTTGGTATAGAAGTTGGTGGTTGATTACAGACCCTACATACCAAATCTTGTAACCATAGCATTCATAGTTCCCGAGATCCTTGCTCTAGCCTTACTACATAAAGATATCTTCATTGAAACTTTTAGTTCTCAGTAATTTAAAAACTAACATGGAATAGCTATGTTTTCCCAAGTAATGTCCTTGTTTTAAACTTTCTTTTTGAGGAGTGTGCTCTCCTAGTGAGGCTGCTGACAACTCTGGCCAACTGCCAAGCATCGATAGTTTCGCTGTCTCCGTTGCTTTTTGCCATTGTTAGCAAATTGCTGCGACTCACGAATGTAAGTCATTCGTACAATGACACTTTGGGCGCGGAGACAAAGCCGGGTCTCCCCTAGTTCCCTGAGTCTCCCTGGATTCCCTGGGCTGCAGATGCCGGGTGCAAGTGGTATTTGAAAGACGCCAGATCCATCTCTTTCTCTGGCTGGCATGCATCGCTGACAGTTCATGCCGCAGCCAGCCGAGTGTAATGCTTTGTCGGTTTGTCAAGTTGCGTAATTTGTTTGCAACTCCAAAACGAGAGGCACCCCAGACCACCACCCTACCTAAGCCACCCACTTGGCAGCAGCAGCAGCAGCAGCGGCATTGTGTAAGCGATTTTGGATGCCTCGCCGCCTACTTATTTGTTTTATGTCGAGTCCCCGAACAAAGATCGGAAATGTAAGGCAATGTGCCCCACTGGCGGCGACGTCCAGTTCGTTGACATTATAATCCCGGCTGCTGTCGGCTGCCGACTGCCAAATAAAATAAAATACAACAAATACAAAATAAAGCCGCGGAGCTACACACGTTCAATGAAAAGCTGAATGAAATTCGGGCTCAGATAGTTTTGCGACTCCCTAAGCGGATATGCTACTTAATTTTGGATTTGGGTGTGCTTCTGCACTCGGAGAAAGCCACGCCTTTGGAAAATAACACTTAAGAGTGATTTGTAACCCGAATAAGTTATGGGAATATCGAATTTCCCGTGATCCCTTAAGTCCCCAAACATTAAAAGAAAATGTACTAAGTGAAATAATCCCATATTTTTAATAGGAACAAATTATTATATTTATTTTATAACTTTAAGAGCTTAAAGATATTTTTTTTATATTTTCAGTTAGCTTAGAATCCCTGTTGACTTTTGCCACAATTTTATTCTCAATTCCTTGCCTATATATAACTCTATTCCCCTGTAGATTGGTTAGTATTCTTAATAATTATCTAGTTAGCGGTGCTTGGGACTGAAAAACTACTTGCTATAAGAAGCCATTGCAGGATGCAGGTGAGGGCAAGATCCACTACGCTCCGGTGAGAACTAAACTAATATATCATTCTGGCATGTCTGGTATATCTTTTAGGGTTAGTGGGAAGGGGAATACTTCATACGGTTAGGAGGGACACTAGGTATAGTTTGGAGAGTAAAGATAGGATAGGTTTTCAAATGAATATTATTAGCAAATCTGACCTTTGCTGTGGACGCGTCAGAACCGGTGGATGTTTGCCGCTGTAACAGTTTCTAACTGATTAAATTGTCAATTACTTCTCTACTAGGGGGATCGGATCTATCTACACAGAGTTCTCACAGATCGATAGAGATATAATTGGGGGAGAGAAATGATGGTATCTCTATCTTCTTTTAGCTTTCTTTCATTTTTACTTGGGACTTTTTGCTTTTAGCTGCTGGGGAACTTTTGAATGTGAGTGAAACAGAAACGGAAATGGCATAATGCAGACACACGAAACGAAACACATTCAGTGGAGGAGAACACATAGATTTGTGCTGACAAAAAGGGTCTCTTTTGGGATTATCACAGATATATGATATGGTATGATTTATAATACTTGTATGTGTTATCGGGGATCATGGAACACACTTACTTGGCGTTTTTTGGTCGTCGTGCATCGATCGGAAAGTCGTCATCGAAATCCAAATTGAAGTCCTCGCCGAGATCGTGTGGGACTAGTGGCGTCCGCTGGTGGGCAGGACTCGTGTGGTAGCCATCGCCCTGCAGCTGCACGGGATTAACCATAATGAAAACGGGATTAGATTCGGTAGTAAGATCAAGGGGGTTTCATGGGGCTTTACAACAATAAATTGGAATTTCATATCATACAAAATGTACAACATATAGTATATATATACACCAGGTTAGTTAATGGGTTGCCACAGAAAAAGACCAATGTTATTTAGTTTTAAGTATAAGCTGGGATTTCTTGGAGTTTAATTGTTAATTATAAAGCTTTATAGAAATATCTCTTTCTCACAAAAATCTCTGTAAATTCTGAAATACATAGTTATAATTTTTTTGAGGTTATAGATATCCGATCTTTACTTGAATATTTCTTTTTTTATCTCTTTATCTTTATAATATGAAGTTTTTATCTCTTTAATTCTCTTTACAAACAAATAACTAAAAATCACAGGTTCATTAATAAAAGAAATGTTTATTATTTATTATAGGCATGCATTTCGAAAATAAAATCTGTTTAGGTCAAAACAATTCCAATTTATTGCAAGAAATCATATTACTCATAAAATGCGTTTAGCATTTTTGGTTATCGATTATCGATTTCGTTTACGATTTTTGAGGAACTTAAAGTCAAGGGCGAATCGGTTACTCGTGCAAGGATTTTGTTGGTTAAATTTCAGATCCAGTTCAAATTCTTTGGCTATATAGAAGAAAAATCTTGGAAAAACAAATGATTAATCTGCCACACACACACACCGATACACACACACACACGGCATAAAATATATTAGGTCTTAAAATCATATGCAATATTTACAAGCTGTTTTTGTTTTAACTGATTAATTTCCATATTTACATTGTTAAGGAATTATTTGTTTATGTGTGGTTTAATGTATGATATGGAAATATTGTTTTTTTAAGGGAACTTTATGTAAATTATTCTTTGGAATTAATTGTCATATAACATTTTTGATAAATACAATTTATTATGTTTGAAAACGAAATGATTTGATTCTTTTTCAAAATATAAGGTAAAATTCCAATCTCAAAGATAATAATATAATGAATGAATTTATAGTAATTTTATTTAAATTATGAGGACTTAAGATAACTATTCTTTAATTATCCCTTTACCTGTTAAAATCATTAAAAATAATATTAAAAACATATCAAGAGATTTTCCACCTCTAGAATGGCGAATTAATTTCCAATAATTTTGTATAGCATACTTTTAGACAGCCGTTTTAAGGGATTTCAAATCACCAAGGTTTTTGAAATATTCGCGAATCAGAATCAATATTTGAATATAATGAGAGTCATGTGTACATGAGGTGGTGTGTGTTCGTTCGATTTTGTGATGTGGTTAGATGTGGTATTTGAGATATATTGCATATGAGTTGGGCGGAATGGGTAATCCTTGTAGCGAGTATATCGAATAGCCCGTACCTTGACCACAGTGCCGACCTGATTCGATTCGGATGCCGATTGGCGGTTGTCGAGCAGATTGGCCCGCTCCATGTTGTCCAGTTGAAGTGTCTCCCGCGGCTGGTCCAGTAATCGTTCTCGCATCTCATGAATGTAGGGACACCGCTGCATTCCTCTCTTCTCGCCGCTTTTGCTCTCTTTCTCTCTCTCCTATCTATCGGATATATCGGATGTCGGATGTCGTATATCGGATCGGATATGGTATATTGTATATCGGATATATATTGTGGGACTCGGGGATTCTGGGGACTATGCAAAGCTTCTAGCGTTGATTGGCTTTACTTATAAAGTCGAAAGCTATTGCCCTGCCATTCCTATATATGCCGGCCGTATATGCGCGTGTATATCTTTATATATATGTTTTTTTTGTAAGCTAATATAAAGTTCTTAAGGAGGTAATCGCTACGGTACGCTCAACGTTATAAATCAGTCATACGGTTTGCAGCAGCAGTTGATTTTTTGTTCAAGACTTTTGGTTGCGCAAATTGGTCGTTCTGGAAGGAGAGTGAACAAATTTATAATTACTAGAATTATTAAGACATAAATCAGGGAGTTAATTGCAGTTCTAAGTAGGGAAATAACATACAAAAAAGGGCAACGAAATATTGAATGAAAATATACATATGTAATTTGTTGCTTAGTTTTTTATTTTAGCAAATATATTAGTTACTTGACATGAAATGAAGTAAATAAAGAATATTTTCCCCAAAAATATGCATATGCTCACCCCAGAAACTAAATTCCCATTTATTTTATGCATTAATTTTCCATTTCGCGCAAAATATGGGCCAACATAGTGATCGAATCGTTTCGCATTAGCTGATATTTGTTATGATACGCATTCCCCCAATATTTACAGAGGCCGGGGGGAATATTATGGCATTTTTCACAGAGAGAGAGAGACTCCTCCACCGACTGGCCTGTGCAACCGACACACGACCTCTGATTCTATTTTCCACGCGCAAAAAATAAACATTACTGAATAATATTTTGCAACATGCAATTGCCGCCCACTAGCCCCCGCTGAGTGCCGTCAAATGGATAATGGAGCGGATTCCGCTACAGATATCTTGGGAGTCATTTAAAGTAAAGACAATTCTTCTAGGCAGCTGGCTGGCTACCCTCATCAATCTGTCAAGAATCGGGATGGCTTCAGTGGATCTGGTTGGCACACATCCATCAGCATTGGCATCATAATCATCATCATCATCTTCATAGACGACGGAGGGTCATAAAAATCGCGCCAGTTTTTCCTTCTGGAATTTCCACTTGTTGCTGCTTCTATTATGGCTGCTCTCAAGGGCGGTGGAGGCATATAAATTTATTTTTAATTCCAAATCAGCAGCAGCAGCACAAGCAAATTTTTGATGTTCTTGATTGAACAAATATTTGTTTGGAATTTGGCAAGAAAAATCATAAAAACTCAAATATTTCTTATGTGTTCCGCCTCAGACAATGCAAGTTCCAGTTGGCCATTCAAGGAAATTCCCTCTGTGTGCTGGTTTCGATTTTATATTGACTTTAAATATTTCGATAGCAAACTTTCACGCTTAGTGAGCATAATTTAAAAGCCTTTCGAAGGTCAGTAAATCAAACAATTTACCGGAGAAATTCTTGGTTTAAATACACACTTTATAAATTATGCTAGAAGGTGCCATTTTTAAGAAATTAATTGTGGGAAAGAATACTTTTTGGAAGCTTTTAATATTAATTTTAAATTAAGTAATTTACTTAAAAGTCAGCCAAGGAACTTGATCGATTTAGTGATAATCGGGTCAAGTTGGCGATTAGCGTTTCGATTTGTTTTCGTTTCGTTTCGATTGTTGCCAATAATGTTTGTTGGCCTGGCCAAAAAGCGAGAGAGCCAGCTTTGGGCAATTAACAGCATTGGGTTAGTTTTTGCGCCGGTTTCGCGCTAGTGTGGGGAGGTGTTAGCCATCAAATGTTAATGGTATTAGCCAAGCTTTCAATTTGCGAGACTGTGTTGGTTGCTGCTTCGCTGAGCGAACGAGAACATGCGACAATTCTGGCCTGCACAAATGGCCATGGAAAGAGCAGAACAAAAAGAAAAAAAATCTAGAAAAAAAAAGAACAAACTACCTAGAAAAAAACTACAGAAAAAACTAGAAAAAAATCAAGAAACGCAACGACGGCCTTTTATGACCGCCGACGTTGCCTTAATACGCTCTAAGATGGCTCTTTTTTGCTTCTTTTTTTTACAGGTGAACCGAAGGTAATGGTGTCTGCGAAAGGGCCTCGTAAACTCACCTAAGTCTCCAGTTGGAGATCATCTTGGCTAGCTAAGGGGAACTGAAAGCCCAGAAGGAGACATTTGGCTTGAGAACTTGGTTTTTTATTTCGTTTTTTTTATGGCTGGGAAAATTTAAACTTGCTGTGGTATTTTTATATGTATGAAATAGAGGAAGTGCTCTAAGAATAAAAGGGGAATGGGAACTCTAGACTTTAAGAATTCAAATAAAATTGGAAACTAAACCTTAGACTTTAAGAATAACAATAGAATTTGATACTAAAGATTAGGCTTTAAGAATGAGACTTTAATTGGAAATTAATGATGAATAAAGTATAAATGACAAACAAAACCTTTACCCTTCTTAAATTTAAGGAAAGCCATTAATATCCTTAAGGAGACTTATTTGCTTAACATCTAATATCTTTAAACATTGGCCAAATAATATCCAATATTTCTCTAAAATACCAATATTTTCGGAGTTTTTTTGGGCACAATTTTCTCCCACAATTCGAAACTATGGAAATATGAGTGCCACCAACTGTCCGCATTTTGTTGTAAACAAACTGTGCCACTGGAATTGGCCGGGGAGATCATGACGAGATGGCGCTGCATTGATGTTTGCTACTTTATTGCAGTGTCCGATGACAGATGGCAGCCCTCCCTTCCACCCCTTTAGCCACCATCTTTACGAGCCCCGCCCACAACCACACAGTGGCTCAGTGGATCGGCGCCGGCAACAAAAGAAAACACACCGCAGAAAAACGATAAAAAGTGAAAATGGGGAACGAAAAACAGATAGGAAAATCTGATCTATGCTGATCCGTGAATCCGTGAATCCGTGAATCCGTCAATGGGGCAGAGGCGACGACGGCGCCCACATTGAGAACCGGATATGCAATTGTATACTGAAAAGAAAGAATGCCAAACTGGGAGAATCCGAATCGGAATCGAAATGGAAATGGAAACGGCAAGGGGAATGCCTGGGGAAATGGAAATGAAAATGGGTATGGAAATGAGCATGAGAACTGGCGGCAGATGGATGCAATCCGTGAAATAGGGTGACCTTATAAACAAAACGCAGTCTGCTGTCTGCAGGGGCACTCAGAAAAAAGCAGAAGAGCCTTTGAAATATTCTAAAACAATTTCTAATTACAAAAATGTTTTCATTAATTGTATATTGATTTAAACTTCTACCTTGTTCACCCATTATAATTAATACTTTAAAATATAGTTTTTGTAGATATCAGAAACATATTTCTTTACTAAATCATAATGTTTTTTTCAATCTTTCTTTATAAATCTTATATCCCAAAATATGTTTCACTTAACTACAAAACGGGTTTCAACAGATTAATGCTTTTACCATGTATTTACATATTTTTTTTTTGCTTTTTTATTGCCAACTTCCATAAAAGGTGGCAATTAAATTCTGAGTGCGTGTTTGCACTATGGGTTTTTTTGTGCGGAATGGTGGGTGGTGCCGCGAGGTCCGTCCCTTTGGCCACGGATTCACCCACACCCTCGATGGGCTCGCAGTCTTTGTCGTCAGTCCAGAGAGCTGTCCATCCCCCGAGGTCGTCGGCTCATTAGTTAATATATGCCGGCACACGATACCCACCCACTCGCATGCAGAATATGCATTCCGTTTTGTTTTGTATTTCTTTTTTGTGTGTGTTTTGTTTTCGGTTTGATCCTGTTTTCCATATTTTATGCTGTCCAGCGCCACCCCCGTCACCACATCATCATCAGTAGCAACAGCAGCAGCAGCACCACCACCCACCCACCGAACTAAGAACTAACCACCGTTGGAAATCGCGTGTCGCGGTTTCAACCCTCGCAATAGCTTTTCCGCATTTCGTTTCTCATGCTTGCCCACATTTTTGTTGTCGATTTTGCTTGAGATATATTTATGCTTAGATCGATAGTTATCGATGAAAGAGATTTGGCATTGATTTGGTGCGAAATATGTGCTTAGATTGATAGTAATCGATTTACACTTTTCTAAGAATAAGTCATTGATAGAAATCTATGCAAAAGATTTGGTTAAAAATATAATCCAGGAGAAGGTATCTATTGCAGCATTTATATCGATTTTAGAGATCGATAGCATCCGATACACATAAAGAACCTATCTCTTCTCGATATATGAAGCACATTAGCAGCAATTGATAAATGTGTCACCCTGTGATAGCGATCGCTTTGTTTAGTATAATGGTTTCGTGAAAGTATGAGCATTATGTGGAAATAAATTCTGCTGGCAATGATTCACTTGAGTAATAAGTATTTAGTTATGGAGGTTAGTGAATCACGGGATCAGATCAATGTACAACATTAAATATTCATTAAGATAAATGAGACTGTAACTTGGTATATATCTCAGATTCCTATTACATTTTTTAATAAGATAAGTGACTCACTAGATCATGGAATAAAAGATAATTCTGAAATGATGCTAGGTAACAAAGATCTGAGAACTAATTCTTAGGACTTTGAAAAATACAATTGAAGCCCAAAATATATTTAATTAAATTCCTAATAGATTGACATAAAGCACATGGTTCACTCTGTGCAATCTCTGAGCAAATGAAATCATCTTCTGGTGTGACGGAAAAGCTTGCTCTTGCAATTCCCAAGATTGTGCGATCAGTGAGGATTATGGGCTGTCGGCCGCCCTGGAGGTGACCCAATTCTGGGGACCGATTCTGTTACTTCTGGCAGATCCGCCCGCTTGTTTTTGTCTTCTTTTTTTTCCTTGTCGCGCGCGCCTCTTGTGCAATTAAGATTTTCCGTCGTTTGGCCCCAGCAGCACTTCTATGGGTTTCCCTTGGGCGGGCGAAGGTAGCGAAATCCGAAAAAGGAAAAAACCCGCGACGACGAGGCGATATGCCAATGTCTTTCTAATGGAAGACCAAGAAATGTGTGTGTGTAACCCGAGAAGGGCAGGCAGTTTGATTGCTTTCGAGAGTGCCAAGAGGGGGATCAAAGAGCTTAGTTACAGTGGAACCCCCCGCGTGTGTGATATTCGAACCGCAAGCCCAACTCTGGCTCTGGATATGGTATCTTTAAAGGTGAATTTACCAATACCTAATCCAGTTAATCTCATTAGCTTAGGCGGGAAGATCATTTGGAAAACTTTAATGAATTTAAGGTTTTGAATTTTAGTTCAAGTTGGAGAAAATGAACTTGAAAGAAACCTGTGACTTTTACCAGGTTCATCATGTCTTGTCAGAGGTGTCTATGGCTGTTTTTAGAGAAATATGCGCTGTTAGCAGCACAAAATGCGCTGTTTGTAGCACAAAATACGCTGTTTTTCCTAGAACAGTTCGTTAAAAGGAGGTTTGGCTGCGTTTCGATTGAGTTGATGTCATATTCCAGGTGAACTGTGATGTTATAAGTAAAATGTGCGCTGTAAGCATCACAATATGCGCTGTTTTTAGCACAATATGCGCTGTTATGCGTAAAAAATACAATAATTTGCTTTAAAATCTTAAGAAAAGTGTATCTTGTGGAATTTTGACAGCATTTATATGCAGGGTTGATCATATTTTGGAGGCGCCATCTTATGGTGTCCATCACTTGACTTACTTTTTTGTTGTGGGGGGCTGAGGGTTTATCCTGTCATTCAGCTCATCGGCGTTTGCCTTTCGAGTCGCTTCCTCTGCGCTTCTTTATTATCCTTTCGCCTTTCGCTCGCTGTCTTCCTCTGTCCTGGTTTCTTTTTCTTTGTTTTGTTTCCGCTCGAGAGGAGGAAGAAGAAGAATGTGATGGGCGGGGGGCGTGGTGGCGTCTGTTGCGCGCGCGTTTATTCCGTTATTATGCGTTTTGCGTTTTTACGGATTGTTGTTTCGTTCTTTGGTTCTTTCTTTACTTCGTTTCTCTTACGTTTGTTATTTGCAAAATGCTATTGTTATTGTTGTAGAGTCCTGTTATTTTCCAGTGGTTAACAAAATAGAATTTGTTGATTGACTGAACCGGAAACAGACCCAAACACACACGCACACACTGTCTCAGCCAGGAAGCGCACACAGAACACGCACAAAAACGCACACTCATGCAGTGCAGACAAAATGGACGACGCACTGTTCATCGGCAACAAACAAACCAAAAAAAAATCGCAAAAAAACTTGAAGTGATTGACACTTTTCCTTCTGTTTATTATTATCGTCTTCGTTCACTGCACAACAACAAAAACAAGGCAAGGAAAATGAAATAAAATGCAAGCAATTACAGCAACAAATCGGCAAGAATAATAGCAATTACAAAGGCAATTCTACAAAAATGCAAGTTAAGCTGTTGCTAAAACTGGCTTTAAACAAGGGAGAAATAAGCGAAACAAACTTTCCAGTGATTGCTATTATTCCCGTGCCCGTGCCCGTGCCCGTGCCCGTTCCCGTTCCCGGCCAGAGCGCGTTGGTGCTGTGTTTCGTTATGATTTCTGATCTCTATCCTCGGTTTATTAGTTAGCTTTGGGTTTATTTAGTTGGCCAAGCATTATTATTGGTTAGAAAAAAGCACCGGTCTGAAGAGGCAGCACTGGCTTCCATCACTCGCAACAGTTCGCTTCTGACTGAAAGTCCAACGCAAAAGCGGAAACTCGAACGCCGAACGCAAAGCAGAAACCAAAAGACGGGAAGGCAGCGACTCACAGTGGGGTAAATGGCTGGTTTAGCCGGTGGAAAAGTGAGGGTACTTTCATGAGGAAAGTTTTAAAGATAGTTTTTGATTATAAATATACTTCAAATCAAATGAAGCATATAAATAATTTTTCATTTTAGTTCAAACTAAATTTAATCAAAATTATATTAAAATCTTGTTTTTGAAACTTCACAGGTAAACGAATATTTAGAGAAAAGCTTAAAATTAAAAGTTTTTAACCCATCAGATGTAATAGTAATCGATTACGAAATAAAATGTTGAAACTGGAAGTAATCGCTGCTAAATCATCCGTTTTCTCCACTGTGCGATGCAGCGACGCCGCGACGCAGTCGACGCAGGGCCAGAACAACAGTAGTATTTTTGTATACCGTAAGCGCTTACGATATTCGTGCGGTTTTCGAACGTCTCTGTCTGTTGCTTGTTGTTGTTCCGTTACTGTTGCTTTTGTTTTTGTTTTCGTTTCTTACAGACAACAAAAATGTGAAATAGAATTTAATTTTAAATTAATATTGTTACTCTTATTTGCTTACTAATTTATTTGTAAGTATTTAGAACAATTATTCGGTTTAAATTAGAAAGAAAGTTACAACCTTTTTGTTTTGGTGTAGCTTCTACCAGTTTTTGTTGTGGCTTCTCCCTTTTGCCACCATTATTCGTTGCACACGACGTTCGCTCACGCGTACCGCAAGAATCGCCAAACGCGAATGGCGAGTCAAAGCGCAGGTGATAATAGCCAAAATATCGTGCAAAAAAAAAGCACGTGAATTAAAGGCAAATGCTTATGCGACAGATTGAATAATTAAGCGAATCACGAGGGTCATAAATCTTAAGAACACTTGGAACTTGAGCTTATACTCGTATATAAGTCAGATTTCTAATTTAAATATCCAAATTTAAGCTTCTTTATTCGTCAAATATCTATACTTTACATCCATGATTCCTTTATTTTTATTATTCTTGTACTAAAATTGATAAAGCCTGTAAAAATATAGAAATTAAGTCATTTAAGATAGTAATTTAAAAAAAAAATACAAGGAATTAAGATGTTAAGATATCTTATTATAGCTGAAACTATTTTCTTTTTAAATACTTTATTATCCTTTGACCAAAAACGTTGAGTTTGCAGTCCTTCTCAGCTGAGGAAACTTAATAAAAAATATTATTATTAATATTTAATTTGTATATATTAGAAGATTACAGACGCTAAATAAATAAAATTGTATATTTTAAGGTTTTCCCCACTAAATAAATAAATGCAACGATTCTAGTAACTATTTACACTAAACCAAACCTAGTTTCTTATATTATTCAATTAACGGCTATAAAAATACAATGTTTTGAATGGGGCAAGAACCCTCATCAGTTATTAAGGTTAAGACAAGTAAAAATTAATAGAGAATCCCATTAATCATCTAGAATGTTTAATTTATAAAATCTTCCCATAAAGCCCGTTCCATTTAGCCCTCCGACACCATCCAATCTCACTGGACAAGGGCTAATTGCTAAATTAGGAAGGACTTGCAGTGGACAATGGTTGCTCCTTCCCTGAACTCAACCCCACCATGAGTTTGTCTATTGTTCCTTCCATGGGTTCTGCTCCCTGCTCCCTGCTCCCTGCTCCCTGCTCCCTGCTCCCTGCTCCCTGCTCCCTTGTCCGGCTGAGTAATCAGATTATCGCCATCGGATCGAGGGACCTGAGCAGTCCCCCGAGGACCGCGTGCACTAATGGGCCATGAAAGGTGTGACTGGACAAGGGGACGAAGTCGAAGTTCGCTCAAGATGCACTGCAGCCAAGGCGTTGACACAAAAACTTTCCTTGCCTTTTAGTGGGGGAGAGGGGCAGGTGGAGGGGGCTGGGAAGTGCGAAAAGAGGAGTGGCTGGGCGCGGCGCATGCGTTCGACTCCTGGCAAAGGACATTCACCTCTGGGCTTCGGTTTTGCCGCCAAACGGGGTGCATTTATGTATGCGAACCACTCGCATTTGTATCTAATTGCAGGCGCGCCCACTCCCAAGGAAAACTCACGAAAAATAAACCTACCAGGGGAAAATGGGTGGGAAAAGTTAATTGAATTAGGGAAATCAGACGCTGAAAAAATGAATAAATAAAGTCCTCCTTGTGAGCATTTTTTGAGAGGATCTGCAGCTTACACCTCTGTATATTTATGTGCCATATCCTATATCCTATATGCTATATCCTATATACTTAATGCTTCTCGCATCTCGCATTGTGTGTGTAATCGTGTATTTCGGAGCGGAGCTAACCTAGTTTTCGGTTGGCCAGGGCGTGGTTCAAATCCCGGGTAACCGGTGGGTACGTGTGTCCGGGTACATAGCCCCGGATACGTGGAATACACAGATACACAGATACAGATACATATAGGCGGCTGCTGCGAACAGCATCCACACCAGACTGCAGTGGAAATCAGGGGCGGCCGAGCCAGCGAACAGCATCCACAGCCCCAGAGAGAGATAGCAGGAGAAAGAGAGAGAGAGGCGGTCATGGTGGGGAAATCCCTAGCTTGTCCCGCTCATGGAGGTGCACGCACTTTTGGGGAAAAGGACAGATACACATTCCCTCTCAGCAAAGGTACAGTAAACATCAGGTATAGGGAACTTGGGGCAGGGTTTTAAAAGAAACAAATTTTAAATACAAGAAGAGGGCACAGACCTTAAAAATACTTTAAACCATTCGAATTTTAAGGTACCTTGGAAGAGAGCTTGATAAAATGGAAAAACTACAATTTAAGGTTACTAATTAATTACTTTTTAATAACAAAAAAGTTCCCTTTGCAGAGTCTTCACCGTACAACCTGCGAATAAATTTTTGGAGGGCTTCAGCTCTGTATCTGTATCTGTATCCGCATCCGTATGTGTGTATCTGCTCCTGCGCCCAAATATTCCCCAGCCTGAGATACAGATTCCCTCCTCGAGCGAGCCCCGTTGGCAGGACCTCTTGAGGACCCCACCCTGAGGCCCCAATCTTAGTGCCATGTGGTATGTGGAACATTCTCGGTGTCTTGACCCATTTACCCAAAGAAAACACCCAAGGCGGAACATTTTCCATAGTAATCGAATTACGTTTCAATTTATTATTCATATTTATTGCATATTTACTGCTCTTTTATAGTCATTATAGTTTTTTAAATGTTTTTTATGTTTTGTTTTATTTATTTCTTGGGTGGTGGTGTATTTGCTGGGGAACACAGAACATTGACGACTAGTTTTATCTTGGTGTGGATTTTCGGGTCTTTTTAACTTTATCTTCATAGCCATTATTGTAAATACATATAAATACTTGTAACACTTAATACAAACTGCTTTTCCTAGGCTTAGTCAAGTTGTATCGGTTTTAGTATTATTCAGGGTGGAAAATATGGGGGAATTGATCAAGTTTCTCGTCTAATCAGAAAGTACACAGCAATAGTTCTTGAAGTTTCTTGAAGTTAAAGTTGGAAAGTTTGAACTGTGACAGTTTGACAGATTTTAAATTGGAAATGGGAAAAGCAATCCTTGATCTAAAACTACCTGAATATATGTACGCCTGCAGGTATTCCTAAAGAATACCTGAACAATTAAAGGGGACAATGTTAAACTGCAAGAAGAGTCGTGGAAATGAAACCGCCAAGAAGTTGAGGATATTTTGAAGTATTTTTCAGTATTTTTAGTACAGTACAGTTCTGAAATGTTAGATGGAGAAAGCTTATCGATAACAGAATATGATGTGAGTCCCACATTTGCGATTATTACATTTACTTTGATTTTCCTTTCTTTTTTCATACTGATTTTTTACTGATTAATAAGAACAAATAATGTTTCGGGTATAACTTGCATATTTCTGAATATTTTCCATTTCGCTTTCGTTTCGATTCCTTTTCTGTATTTTTATCGGGTTTTTGTTATCGGTTTCTACTTGGAATAGGAGTTCCTCTAATGAGTCTTCGGTATCTATCGCTCATCGTAACTACTTAGTTTCCAATAAATTCTAATACAATCGGGGGCTGTAAATATATATTTTTATATATAATTCAATATTCAATTTTGATTTGATTCAATTTGATTTGGTTTCGTATTTTTTCGTTTTTTTTAGAGCAGTGTCCGAGTCGGTTTACAATATAAATACATGTAAGAAAATGCATATAAAGTTTACAGTTAATTCTAGTTAAAAATTTAGTACGAGTATAAAATTGAAATAACTAATTTAATTTAATATATTTATATATAATATATAGATTTTTTTGTTTGCTCCTTTTTCGCTTGTTGCTTTTTGGTTTCTGGTTTCGATTTGGCATTAATATATACGCAACTTTGAATATACAATGGATGAGTCAGTAGATTCAAATGAAAAACTCGAACTCAAGTCGCACAATTACAACGTAGGCTACGTAAAGAACTCTTTGGCATTGAAAAATATACACTGCATCTGCATCGAGTGTGTGTGTGTAAGTGGAGTCTATATCCTAGATATCTTATATACCATTATGGTAGACTATCAAAAAAAAAGAGAACAGACATTCATATTTATTTATATCTCCTTAAAATTGCTTTACTTGTGCGCGTCTTACAGTAAGTGATTTCCCTTCGTCCTTTAGCAATCTCATGATTTGTCCTTCTACAGTTATTTGAGCTTTTTTGTTTTTAATACTGAAATATGGTGGGTGAGGGGATTCCGAAGGGTGAACAAGCACAAACACAAACTCTGCCTATCACATAATATAATTAGAGAAATAATAAATGGGTTTAACAACAAAGAAGGGGGGAAACAAGGTTCCTAACAATACATCTCTCTCTCTCTCTCTCTCTCTCTCTCTGGAGCTCCTTCAACAGATTCGGTTAATGATCAACGTAATATCTCAACAGTAATGGGGGGCCTTGAAACGGATTCTCGAACATCTACAGTATGCATGTGAGTATATGCTTATATCCTTAGGTGCTAGGCTGTGTGGGTGTGTGAGTGTGTAAACTGCCTACTTTGTAGTACAGTGTTTGTTCTTTTTTTAATAACTTTTTGCGGTTCCTCGATTCTCAGTTTCTGGTGGGGTTTTAATGACTTCTCTTCCTTACTCTTCTCTCTAACGTTTGTTTGTTGCGTTTATTATCTCCCTAACGTTCTTTGATTACCTTTATTATCTCCTTAACGTTCTTCTTTACCCTTCTCTTCTCCCCAAGGTTCTTTGTTACGTTTCCTCTTCTCCTTAACGTTCTTTGATTTTTTTCTCGTCTTTAGGTTCTCGCTGTCTTTCTCTTTTTTTTAAGTTCTTTGTTAGCTTCTCTTCTCCTTAACGTTCTTCTTGATCTTTCTCTTTCTCCCTAACGTTATTTGTTACCTTTTTCTTCACCTTAGCGGTTTTTTGATTTTCTTCTTACCGTTCTTCTTTACCTTTCTCCTCTCCTCAAGGTAATTTGTTACATTTCCTCTTCTCCTTAACCTTCTTTGATTTCATTCTCTTTTCCTTAAGATTCTTCGCTCTTTTTCTCTTTTCCTTAAAGTTCTTCTTTACCTTTCTCCTGCTCCAAAGAACCTTGAGGAGAAGGTTCTTTGATTTTCTTTTCCTCTCCCTAACTTTCTTCGTTATCCCTTTCTTCCCTCTAACGTTCTTCGTTACCTATCTCCTCTCCTCCTTCGATTGCTTCGCTTGCTAACTTTCTAATATCGGAAATATATCGAGTAAATATCCTTTATAGAACCCGCTTGGTGGCTATATCTTCCTCCTATCCCTCAACTGATCTTTAGTATAGCAAACATACTTTGTAGTGCTGCGGTTGGTGTCACAACCCTCTGATTCCGATTCAGATTCTGATGATTCAGTACAATATAGTGTTTATATAAACATATAAAATGGTTGCTTCGATTGCGAGACCAACCAACATGATATATTCGTGAATTTGGGATTACATATCTTTAATATATGCATGTAAATGGGGCGGGGGCTGAACATGAATTCTCCTCTACGGCTACAAGTGTGGCTATTATAGCCCACAATAACTGGCATATCCGCTCGCTAAATAGTTAAAGCTTCGTTTTCCTCTGATGGTGAAGGGAAAACTTCATCTTCGAACTCCCGGAGTCTGCTTAAACCCTTTGAATACGTGGCGTATACGCATTATGGGTATTGCTTGTAAATTTATTGCGTATACGTAACCACTCCCTTCTCTCTAGCTATCTCTCCATCCACTATCCTTGTCCCCTGTCTCTTCTCTAGGATATGTTTCTTAGGGCGCTTGCATCCGCTGGGTTGGGTTGGTTCTGCTTCGGATTCCTCTCGTTTTTTGGTTTTTCTTGGTGGTTTCGAAATGGTTTCTAATGGTTGGTGGGTGGTGGCTGGTGGTGATGGTTATTCTCCCCTAGAGCGGCTGCAAGTCCTAGACAAAGCTGAGCTCATGGCCGCTGATCGCGTCGATGAACTCAAAGTGCGCGTAGACTCATTCGCCATTGATCACGTAAACCGGACAGAAGGCCTTCTCCGTGTTGAGCGATTGCGGCGACAGCGCCCGGATGGGTGCCTTCAGTCCACAGCTGTCGCCGCCTTGCTCCCCTTCCTCTTGTGTTCCTGCCGTTGCCGCTCCTGCTTCTGCTCCTGCTCCTGCTCCCGCTCCCGTTCCCGTTCCCGTTCCCGTTCCTGTGCCCGACTCCTCGGCTGAATTACTCTCGCCACTGTCCACCTCCTCGACGGTCTCCAGCTCACCGCCCGCCAGCGTCGTGGAGCAGTAGCAGTAGGACAGGTTCGTCTTGAGATCCTCGCAAAATTGCTGCTGCTGCGCAATGCTCTGGATGCGCGAGCGGGCGAACTCTCACATGTACGTGGGCTTGAGCTTGTAGGCCCGCTTCCAGATCTCGCACAGGCACACCGTCGAGTGGAAGCGATAGAAGATGGCCAGCGGCATCGACACGTGCGTGATGATCGTCCAGGCCCACAGCCCGTAGAAGTTCAGCTGGATGGGATGCGACTCCGCACGCGATTTCTCCAGCGTACTGATGGCCCACATGGCCAGGTTAACCACCAGCATGAAGGTGACAATCTCCCTGCCCGGCTTCTTCCGGATGTGCTCCGGACTGACTGCCTGCCGCCGGCTAGCGTCCAGTATGAACATCGTCTGGCAGGCGGTCTGAACGATCGAGGCGAGGGCGTTGATGGGCACCAGCATGTCGTCGCTGCGCAGCGTAAAGTGGCCGGCAATCACCGTGAAGATGTTGTACAGAAACGACCCAGTCTGGGCGCCCACCAGCAGGATGTCGTCCAGCGAGAAGCTCCGGTACGCATCGTACTGCAAGTGCCGGATCTGGATCATGCCCAGCAGCGTGGCAATCGTGGCAGTTCCGTAGATGAGCAGCTCACAAATGGTCACCTCCGTCACGGCCAGGGCCACGAACTCGGGCCGCGAGATCAGCACGAAGAAGATGATCAGCGAGATGATGGTCAGCACCAGGATGAGGATGCCCACGAACAGGCCCTTGTGGGCGCGGGCACAGTCCACCGAGTAGTGATGCGGCGATCGCTTCATCGGCGAACTGATCATGTCCGGCCGCTGGGGCGACGTGGGGTTCTGGGGCCGCGAGATGCTGCGCCACATCACGTACAGGATGGCGGCGCAGATCAGCGAGTACTCGATGGTGCAGGGGAACAGGAAGGGCGAGGCATCCTGCACCAGAGTGCCAATGATATTCGTTCGCCGGCACTCGAAGATCTGATACGGTCCCTTCAGGCCGCGCGGCACCCTCAGATGGGCGGTGGGATCGTGCGGGATGATGGCATGGCCGCGCGAGTGTCCCGGTATCCTGTGCGAGATGCGCAGCGTGCGATTCTCCGGATTGTAGAAGGTCAGGATCTCGTGCTTGGTCTCCTGGATGAGGACATTCAGCCAGACGGCCAGGTTGGTCCCGATCATGTGCATCAGTCCGAAGCGGGCAATGATCTTGTAGCGATACACCTTGATCTGTTCGTTGTTCAGGAAGATGAAGTACATCTGGATGAAGATGAAGGCCATCCGCGTGGCCGGTGTCAGGGCCAGCAGCACGTTGTGGCACTTGGTGTCCGGATTCAGCTCGAAGTACTGGCCGAACTCCAGGCCCGAATAGATCATGCTGCCGATTCCAAAGGCTGCGGGAAAGGTAAAAAAGGGATTAGATAGGGGTTTCTTTCCTTCAATCTAGGGGAAAACACTCACCCACGGCCCCCATGCGCAGATAGAAGCTGCCATAGTGAGCATCACGCCTGCCCAGGGGCGCGAGGAGCGATGGCCGCCGCACAGGAATGGCCGGCGGAAGGCGACGATGCACCGAGTTGCTATCCGTATCCGATTCATCCATGCTGTCCGTGCCGCTGGCCTTGGTTGTCGACTTGTTGGGGGAGGTGGCTATAGATAACCATAAATACTTTTTATTTAATTACTTGGAAATATTATAGAGACTCACCTATGGGAACTGGCAACTTGGGACGTCCCCAGAGCAAGGTGGCGTACATGAACAGCAGGAAGATCATGCTGCCTATGTACAAGTACAAATAGTAAACCTAGTTGTTAGGGAATAAATTAAAAATTATTATTATTATTCATTTAAAATATTACTTTAACTTACCTCATAGAACGATGGTGGAATATACGTAGAGATGACTTCGGCCATGGGAAAAGCTATGCCCATTACCACCAAGAGTTTGCCATAAAGCGCCGAGAATAAGGTGGCCAAGGCATCGCCGCTAAAGGAAATATATAAATAAAATTATAATAATAAATATACATATATACAACAATATATAATTTAATAATAAAACAACTTAAGAAAATACATTTTAAATAATAATTAATTGTATATAAAGGAAAAAGAAGCTTCCAGCTCATCTCTTAACTAAAAATAATAATATCAAAGCAGTTTTCGGAGAAATTTCATTAAATTTTAAGCCTTCTTTAACTAGTATATATTATGATCTGTTAATGCCCGATTTTTTAAAACTTTCTGTGTTTAAATTTAATTAAATATATATCAGAAAAGCCTTTATAATTGTAAAACAAATCATTAGACTCAAAATAGTTACAAAATGAAATCAAATTGAACCCCATTTCACATTAAAACAAACTCTGATTACTTGAAATAATTAATTTACAAACCTATAACCCTTTCTAACACTTTAAAATTAAAAATAAACCAAAAAAAGAAATCAAAATAGAGATATTACTTACGCCTTGACCCTCGGCATCGGCGGATACACAAAGGATGGCCGGTGGGTGCGCTTGATGGCCGGCAGCACCGGATAGTTGGTCAGCTGATGCGAGTGATACAGGGCCAACTGCCCCTCCTCGCGCTGGCCGCCGCCCGGCTGTGAGCTACTGCCTCCCGGCGACGAGGGCGGATCGGAGCTATCGCCACCGCCTCCACCTCCGCCTCCGCCGATATCCCGATCGCCATCGCCATCGCCGGAGCCCACGATCAGGCCACTGGGACCCGGTGTCTCCTGGATGCTGCTCTTGCGCGGCAAGCTCGACTCATCGATGGTCACATGATGCTGGGAGCCCGATCGGGCCGACACCCGGCCCGGCGACACGGCCACCGCCAGGTCTGGGCCGCTCGAGGAGCCAGAGGTGGCGGCCAGCAGCCCCACCGAAGCCGGAGCCGGGGTGGCCATCATGAGGCGACGCCGATGGTCACCGGGTGAACTGCCTCCCCCCTCCGACGGCGGTGGCGGCGGGGCATAGCTGCTGGGCACGGTGGGCGTCGGCACCCGGACACTGTGCGTGTGATGGTTCTGGTGGTGCGGATGCTGGAACTGGTGCGGCAAGTGGTAGTGGTGGTGGCTGCTCGTGAAGTGGGCCCTGGCCGGCTGGCTGGTGACCACTGGCACTGGCGCTGACTTCGGCTTCGGCTGCTGCTCATCCTGGTAGCTAACGGTGGCCAGCGGCGGCTCGGCAGCCTTGGTGGCGGTGGAGCTTAGGGAGCTGCAAGTGGAGGATGAGGAGAGGGATGAGGATGAGTCCCGATCGGATGCGGCCGACATGGGGTGAGATATATATAGTATATATATGCGTGGCTGGATCTGCTGACCGACGTGGGCTCACTGAATCACCAGAGGCTTTAACTTTGGATTCTGGCCCCGCACCCGATTTTGCAGATACAAATACAGGCATACAGATACAGATGTGCAGAGATACAGATACAGCGATACAGATACAGATACAGCTGCAGAGATACGGATATATAGGCGGCCGCAGCACTTAATTAAATAATGGTCTCCCCTCCGTACATGTGCCGTGTGCTTTTGGGGCATTCATTGTATCGGATGCCAGACATTTCCGTTCCATTCCCATTCCGCGAATGCATTGAACTTCGCTCTGAGATCGGATCACTCACTCAGTGAGCAAGGGAATCTCCTTGGCCTTCGGGGAAGACCCACCAGCCACGACGCTCTCCCCTAAATTGCTCTAAATAATCCCCACAAAGATGCGGACTCCGGTTTAGATTTGGAAGCCAGATTCCAATCCAGATTCCGATTTAAATTCCGCTTTAAATTCCAGACAGCACAAACAAAAAAGAACAAAACCCACTTGAAACATAAACTTAATGAAAAGGCCCCACAGGCCATTCGCCAGGGGCAATTGAAACTAATCGCCGTCTAGTGGACACAGTCCGGGTCGGCAACAGCGTGCGAATTATGCCACAGTGCGTTTCATAATACTTATAATATTTACAGCATTTAAAGAGCTTTAAAAGAAACTGTTTTCCTGTTTCCAAACAGGATTTCCTGAAATATTTGGCATATATTTTAATATATATTTATTTATAGAGCTTTAAATGTGTAACTTGAGGTAAAAGAAACTATTTCCCCCACTAAAATGGTTTCCAAACATGATTCTCTGAAATATTTAGCATATTTTTGCATATATTTTGCATATTTCTCGTAATCCCCCGACTTTAGCTGACAAGAACGGACTGTACCTGATACTATAAAGCTGATGATGTGTGATGGCGCGCCGTGTGTTTGCTGGCTTAATGGAAATATGAAATATTTTTCAGTACGTGATTGGGATGTTTAATTAAGGCGAAGCGGAGCAGCGGCAGCATGCACATGACACATGACACATGTCGGAAGCCAGGTGGGCTTGCGGGTTGAAGGGGCACCCGACATCCTGCTTCGCACGCCTCCCATGCCACCAGAGAGAGATCCATGCCACGCATCATCATTTATTCGCATTCAAATCGAGAAGCGGGACTAGGATTCAAATACTCTGAGTGTTCCGAAAAGCCACTCGAAAGTCGGGCCAGGGCATCATTACGACATCTGGCTGAGGGATCAGTACAAGATGTCGCATTCACACAGAGAGCGAAAAATTTTTGATAAAAATGGTACTAATCATGGGGAATTTATATTGAATATTTCAACATTTTGTAGACTTAAAACCACGATAAATGAAAGGAATAATGCCTAGAAACAACTTTATTTTACAAAAACCTAAAAATTCTCCTCTAAAAGTAAAAGAAAATCTATAAAAAGCTCAACAAGATATTCTAAATTCAAAATAAAATGTTAATATAATGAACTATTAACCTTATTAATTTTAGGTATCATTTTATTAACTCATTCTAATTAAAAGAAAATATATATAAAGGCCAATATAAATAAATAAAATATTAATAAAATAAATTAAGTTAAATTTGAACATTATTACATTATATCCCAAGCCAAACTTGTACTAAATCTCTCATTATTTGTTATTTTATTTATTTTCTACCATATTTTTGTCTATAGTTATATTTTTATTCAGATTTGCAACAAGTGTTGTGCCAAGATGGGGAAGCTTGGTTATGCCAGTGCTCAGAGCTTGTAAATAACCTTGACATCAGGACACGAAACACACATATCCGTGTGCAGGGACACAAGGACTGACTGCCGCCTCGCTGCCAGCAATTGTGTGGGTCATGCACTCGAGCGCACTTGTAATCTGATTTCTAAAAGCGTGCTGCATACTTCACGGGGTCCTGTTTTTGTATTTTTTCTTTTTTTCCGTTGGGGTTGTTAACCCCACAAACCGACAACAAACACAACCCCTTGTGAGCTCGACTGTTGCATAAATGGATGGATGGAAGCTCCACCCTTTCGACGCTGCACCTGCTTTTCATCATTTTTACCATATTCCCCCTGCCCAGGGGAACTCCACTGTACAGTGAACACTTGGCACTCACCAGTCAAAGTTGCAAATTGTTGCAGAAATTGATTTGTTTACATTATCCTTTGACTATATAAAGGGAGAGGTGGCGAGAGCCCAACATCGATGATGCTTGAATAACAAATATTTATTTAACCCCCATTTAAGCCTCAATGAAAAATGCATTTTGTGGATAGAGCGACGGTAAAACGTTTTAGGAGGATTAAAAAACACTATTTACCCATTATCTACCCAACATTTTCAGAGAATTTCAAGAGAACTTCATTGATAAATATTTTAAATAAATAGCTATTATGGAAATAGATCAATATCGACCGGAAGACGACCGCCTAGCCAGTGACAGCTATCCCTCAGTTAGAGAGAGCGTTTAATTTCCGGCTCGAAGGGCGGAAGGCATTTCATTCCCTATTCGGTATTCATGAGTGCGAATGCATTCACCCCGGACACGGGCACGGACTTGGGCACAGACAAAGGCCGGCCTGAAACTGTCCATTCAGGGGAAGAAGGAGCCAGCAGGCGAGCACCTGGGCATTCGGACATGAGAGCAAATACAAAAACCGCAGCTGGAAACGAGAAACAAGGCGGCAGGCAGGCAGTCAGGCAGTCAGTCTTTCAATTGACCCATTTTGCACAGGAGGATTGCGGTGGCTCCGGGCAATTTGCAGTCGAGCGGCAGGCCGCATGCATTTAGCGCCACAATAATGGGCGTGGCAATGGCCAGACGGCGCATACAGGTGACACCGAGCTCGAGGACGAGGACAACAACCTGCCGGGGCAGGTCACCTCTCACCTGCAGACTTATTTCTTTCCCCCCTTTTCTTTTTTTTTAGTTTCCATTTACTGCAACCTTTTGCTACGAGCTGCAACAATTTGCGCCGCCTGTCAGGCCAATCGAGCGTCTGCCTTTGAACCCGTGTACGAGTACTCCTCCCCATATGGCGTATACGCACTCAAAGGCCGCATTACGTATACGCCAGGTGGCCCTTGCACTGCCATTAAAAGCTGCGTAACAGGATCCCCGGCCTGCGAGCTGAACGTAAATAAATTGTGACAAATTTCATTTGGTTTTCTCCGAAAGCAACTCTCAATTCAATTGTGTCTGTTATTGGATTGTTCCATTAGGAGGAAATAATGCAATTTAAACCTGAAATATTATATATATATTGATGGGTTTGTTAGCTTTTCTTGTCTCTAAATCTTTAAGGTAACATTTATAATATATTAAGGCACCAAAGATGCTCCCTTTGCTTTCAGCTTTGCTGGCTTTTTCGCTCAGTGCCACAACTCCGGCCTCGCCCACGACCGTAGCTGGGTGCCCGGGCTCTGTTTACGGCGTGAAACTTGTCCGGGTGTTGCTCTGGAAACGTGATGTTTAATTAATGCAAAGTGAGGCAGGCAGGCAGCCAGGCAGGCAGGCAGCCAGGCAGGCAGGAGCTGGCGAAGGCAGACAACACCAAAGCGGAGCAGCGAACCGAGTGCAGATGGAACAGATGGAGCAGGATTGGTGGCAGGAGAACATGAGCACATAAGTTAAACAGTTTTGTTGAGCTATTAGCAGCGACTAATGGAGGCTGCCGACGAGAGTGGGCTTGCAGCCTGTAGTTAGAGGGACCAGGAGCAGGCTGAGGACGATTATGCAATTAAAGAAGCGCCCGCGGGAAGCCGAAGCCAGACGAGATGATACAGATAGATAAGCGCCAAGGAGCGGCATGGCAGAAGTACAAGTTTTCTTTGGCCCGGGGCAGGAGCTCCTCAACGGTTTCAATCTTAGCTTAGAGACGGGAATCTCTCCAAGGAAAAGATAAGGGCCAGAGAGATCTCTTGTGGAGCTTAAGTTTGAAGTAAATATAATCTAATTAAGAGACTCTATTTTATCAGTATCTTTGGAAAATTACCACATTTATGCTGTCTATAAGTATCTCGAAGCATATCGAAGCATTTTCCCCTTTAAACTAAAGCTTAAACTCACCTCACATGATCCTTGACTCCGGCCGTGACTCCTGCAGCAGCGGCGGCTGCCGTCTCGGCCAGCTTGGGTGGACTGCTGACCAGCGGCGGGCTGCAGACGCGCGGCGGCGTTGTGATCCTTGGCGGACTGTGCATCTGGCGAGCAAGCTCCGGCGGCGGGCTGCGCATCAGCGGCGGCGATGGCATGGCCGGAGCACCCTCACCGGCCGGCGGGCTCTGTACGCTCTGGCGCTGCGATCCGGACTTGATGGACACCACCGGACTGCGCACGGATGTCTGGGACTTGAGCGAGGCTTGCGGCGAGAGGATGCCGGCAGCCTGGGCTGCTGAGGCCACAGATCCCGTGCGAGAGCCAATGCGAGAGCCCGGCTGAGAGCCACCCCGTGATCCGGGCTGCGATCCTGGCTGTGATCCCCTTAGCTGCTGCGATCGCTGGCTGCCACTGCGACTGGGGCCGCGACTCTCCGGCTTCGGTGAGCCTCCGCCTGCGCCTCCGGATGCAATGGAGGCGGATATGGAGCCGGTAAGACCCGCCAGGGCACCGCTAGCGATGCTGGCTGCTCGCGGTGAGCTAATACTGTCGCCGGGCTGCTCCTGCAGCGATTCCCTGTCCACGGACAGCTCGTCCGTCTCCACCTTGGTCAGTTCTTCCTCCTCCTCCTCATCCGGCTCCTCCACCGGTTCGTCCTCATCCGCCTGGTCCAAGGGCGGCGGCGGTATGAAGCCCCTGTCCTCGTCCAGCTCGCCAAAGTGCTCGGGCGGCGGTGCTATGATCGAGGAGGCCGAATAGCCATTGCTTGGCGGCGTGGTGATCGTGGTGGACTCATCCTCGTTGTCCAGCGAGCGGCTGTAGTCCTCGCGAGCTCCACTTACGGGCTCCGGCTCCGGCTCCGGCTCTGGCTCTGGCTCCGGTTCGGCCTCGGGTTCGGGTTCGAGACGGGGATTGGGCAGCGGCGGCGAATTGGGCTGGGACTCGGCTTCGTTCTCGCTCTCGGACGAGGGTGTCAGCGGCGGTATCTGGCTAATGTGCTGAGCAGGCGGCGACGACACCATCCGGCTAAGGTTCAGCTCCGGACAAGGTGGTGGCGTCACGGGCGGCGAGGGCGAAGTGGATGGCGACTTGGTGAGCGGCGGTGTCACCTGGCCGAGATTGTGTCCCTGCACATAGGAGAAATTCGACGGCAGCGGCGGCAGTGGCGGCGGTGGCGTTGACTTGTCCTCGTCATCGGAGTCCTCCTTCTCCTCTTCTGGCTGCCCCTCTGGCTCCTCTTCTGGCTCCTCTTCTGGTTCCTCCTCCTCCTGCTGTTCCTGGGGCAGTGGTATGGGCACTGGTTCCTCGGCATCATCGGTCTCCTCGCCCTCGCCATCATCATCGGTGCGCAGGCCGGCATCATCTAGCGGCGACAGCGGTGGCGGTGGTATTAGCTCCAGTTCAAGCACAGAGCCAGCTCCCTCCTCCTCGGGATCCTGCTCCTCCTCATCTTCCGGCTCCTCTTCCTCGGGATCCTGCTCCTCCGACTCCTGCTGTGGCGGCGGCGTGGGCGTCGGCGGTATGTCGTCCGTCTCCGTCAGCGTTGGCAGCGGCTGGCCCAGCAGCGTGGGCAGTGGCGGCGGCGGTGGGGCCACCAGGAGCATTACCTCTTCGGCCAGCGAGACTGTGGGCAGCGGCGGCGGCGGAGGAGCCGCCTCCTGACCCTGAGCCTGTGCCTGCCCCTGGGCTGTGGTGTCCACCTCCTCGATGTCGGAGTCGATGCCCTGGGCAAAGTCCATGTAAAAGTTGTCACGCGAATCGCTGCTGCCGCGTCGCAGCTTCAGCGACAGGTCCGGCGAGCTGTCCATCTCGCTTGCACGCGAGTCTTAACGGTTTTATCTAACGGGATTTCTTCGGCCAGAAGGAGATTCCTTCACACACACATACACCCACACGCAAACGCACACAGTCACGTGTGTACGCCTCCTTTGCTGTTGTCGTCGTCGTTCGCTGGGGACTTGCTTGTGTTTGTTTAAATGTTTCAAGTTTATTAAGTTAATTTGTTAATTTCTGGTCTTTGGCGTTTTCACTCCATTTCACTGCACACGCACATTGTGTGTATCCCTAAAATGCACAAGGAAGTGTCAAAAACACGCATACACATGCTCGCACACACACAGCATCCCTCTCTCATTACGGCACGCGCTCTCTCTCTCTCTCTCTCTATCTCGCCCAGGACTCCAGCCAGAGGCGTGGGCGCTTTTTGTTGAAGGGGCGTGGCAGTGCAGCTAGCTGCGCACTTGGCTTTTTACGCAATAAAATCCCAGAGTGCGTATGCGTGTGCGAGCGTGAAAGTGCGTAGTAGGAAGAAGGAAGTAGGAGATGAAGGGGTAGGGAGACAGGGAAATTGGGGAAAGGGAGAGGGAGGGGGACGGGTGAGAGTAAAGTAACGGTTCCACATTGCTTAATATGAAATAACTGTCACTATAACTCAAGTGTAACTGTAAAAGCAATAAACAGAATTGTTTAGCATTTCGAGAGCTTTTTGTTTACATCTTTTTTTTTTAACACTTTCGCACAAGTAAGTCAGAAAGTACACACACACACACAACAGGAACAACAAAAAAAAGGCAAGGAGCAAAAATCGGTTACGGTTCGTGTTCCGGTGTTCCGGTGTTCCGGTGTTCCCGTTTCCGTCGTATAACGGTCTTGTGCTCGATTTACTTGTATTTTATGCCGAGTGCCGCGACTCCTGCTGCGGCGGCACTTAATTCTAGAATGAAGAAGACGCGGCGGCCCGCAAGCGGAATCCCAAAGCAAAATCAAAATGAGCTGCGCCACAGCCTCTCTGCGAGAGAACGCGCAGCTGCTGCCGTTGTCGGGAGAGAGACGGGAAGCGGGGAGATAGGAAGGAAGCAGAGAGCGAACGGTGTAACGGTGCCGGTAGCTGTGTAATGCTAACGGTAACGCCAACGGTGGTTGTCGAACGGCATTCGCCGCCACTACAACTAACATACAACGCACTTGACCGGATTCCAATTGCTTTGTTTGCCAAAGTTTCGAGTTCGCCGTAATCGCAATCCGTAATCCGCGAATCCGCGACGTAGAAGCGCCATAGAAAGTAGGGTAGAAAGTCAAGTGCGCTGGCAGACGGAGTACAGCAGGTCCGATGAAAGCAGTAGCTGCGTCGTATATTTAAGTCATTATATTTAAGTCATTATATAAGGTTTTAAATACGTTTTGATTGTTGGCAAAGAAATACAGTTTTATTATAAAGATACTTCGAAATAATCTCTAATGGCACTATCATTTCAAGACCAGGAAATGGGTTCAAACATTTTATAGCATACTTTTTGACACAAAAATCGCATAGAAATGTCCCTTATGTTAATAATTTCTTGAACTTTAAAGAAAAATAATATCAATTACCTGATAAATAAACAAATTAATCCCGTATTAATTTGCCCATTGTCCTGCAATCTACGCATCTTTCATTTTCTCTCGCCCGCTCTCTTTTTCCTGCTCTTTCCATCAGCTGTGTGGTAAAGGGGTAATGGGGAGCGTGTGAGATTTGTAGGAGAGCGTGTGATGCGATGCGATGCCCCGTTATTTTGGCTCGTTTATTTGGAGCAAAGAGAGCCACAAAGGAAAATAACAATAACATCATCAAACGGGAGCGAGCCCGTATCAACGGAAGTGCGCAACCTCTCCCTTCCACCCTCCTGCCCCTTCCAATTTCGTCCGGTTCCCATTGGGATGTGCTGGAATTCGAGCTTACAGCCAGAGAGAGAAAAAGAGCATCTTGTGAGCGAAATGGCTATGGAAAGAGAGTAAAAGGACCTCATTTTTTCCTATTGGGAAACATGTCAGTGCGTTGCCCACAGCATTTTACCTATTTTTTTGTATTTATAGTATTTTTAATATGTAATATGCATTTTAAATTATATTTTAATATTGCCATAGGATCGGTAGTTTTTCAACCTGTGAAACGAATGGTGGTTTTTAAGTGTATCCGGGATCCGAGAAGTTTCGCAGGCTCTAAGCTTGTTTGCCCGCCAAATTCAATTTCCGCTGTTATCGATTTGTTTTATCTCTTACAATTTGTTTTACTTTTAAGAATAATTTAAGGCTCTTTTGCACTAGCATACTCCTGGAATGTTTTATTCATTTGCGTTTATCTCGAAACTACATATTTAGAACTGGCGTCATCAAAATCTAGTAAACTATCAGGCCAATTTCTCTGACATTTTAACTGAATACTCTTAGATACATTATGTAAAATGTAGCGTACGGGTTTTGCGATTACTCAATTAGTTTTGGTAAGTTTTGGAGTTTCAACGTACATTTAGGTATAAAAATTATGCTGGGGGCGCTCTAAGTTTAGTCGCAATCCATCTTTGAAGTTTAGAAGTTTACAGTGGTCTGTGAAGCTTAAAATTTTTGTTAAATTGTGTTTAGCGTAAATACTATAAATGTCGACACTAAGCACACTTTGAATACATTCATGCGATAAATATAAATAAAACAAAAATTTGACAACGTAAAATACGTAGTAATGAACTACTTTTTAATTCCTTTTTTTTATTTCAATATTAAGATTATATTATATATAAAATTATAAAGGACCTTCCATGTCCTTATTTTCGTTTAATGTCAAAATCCAAAATCAAGTGTGCAAAATAACCTAGAATCAAAACGAAGAATAATTAATTACTAAACCTAGAATCAAAACGAAGAATAATTAATTACTAAACCAATTAGAAGTATTTTTAGGTACGCACTTAGTTTGTACTTTGGTTAGTGTTTGTATCCAAGGGACAATGTGGCTAAGTAATATTATACATCCAATTCTAAGTCGTCGGGTTCCTAAAGTTATATAATAACAAAATCGGAAATGAGAAGGGTGGTATAAATGAAGAATACTTGAAGTAGCGCCGCGGGCGAAACATTTTTTTGAAAAAAATAAATCGCGCGCGCGATATAGCTTTAAGTGTGACCTTTTGCGGTGGAGGAGAAAATCCGCTCCTCTTTCTGGCGAATTTCAGCATTATGAACGGAAAAGCAGGCGGGCAACTACACTTTTCCGGCGATTCAATTAGATATTTGAATGGGCAGTTTAAGATAAATATGGGTAAGACTCCAGCCGTGCTGATAACCTGCGATATGTGCGGGAAGACGACCAGTGACAATGAGGAGGACACACTGATGTTCGGCGAGTGGATGAAGCACATGCAGCTACAGGTGCACTACTTCTGCCTGGTGAGTACATACATAAGCGAACAAATGATACAGAAAGTAACCCTTCACCCTGGGCAGCTGCTGTCCACCAATCTGCCTCAGCGCGGCAGCGACTCCGGCGGCATATTGGGCTTCCTGGTGCACGACATTCGCAAGGAGGCGGCCGCCGCCCAGAAGAGGATCTGCAGATACTGCGGAGACCCGGGAGCCAGCATCGCGTGCCACAAGTGCGGCAAGTACTTCGATCTTGTCTGCAGCATCGAGAATCTCTGCACTTCGCAGTTCTGCGGCCAGTTCCACAGCTACTGCAGCGACTGTCCACCGATGGACGAGTATAGGCAGCAGTTGGTGGACCATCCGCCGAAAGGAGTAATCTGCGACATCTGCCTGCAGCAGATCGGACTCTTCGGGCTACACCAAGTCGTCTACGGCGAGTGCTGTCGCCTGGGCTTCGTCCACAAGAAGTGCATGCGGAAGTACGCTGTGTCCGCGGGCTACTATCTCGCCTGCATCTGGTGTCGATCGGCCAAGTTCCGGGACACGATTCGGCTGCAGGGCATCTTTGTGCCAGATCGTGATGCTAAGTGGGAGCGGCCGAACGCCTACCAGGAGCTGCACATGCGGACCCTGCGCTGCGATGAGGAGAAGTGCCTTTGCGGAAAAGGCAGAAGCTATAACAAGAAGACGTGGCACATAAATGCCTGCCAGATTTGTGGCTCCACGGGAGCTCATGCCAGGTGCTTGGCTGGATCGATGCACCTGCGTAAGGGGGCGGAACGCATCGAGTTCAAGTGCACTGGCTGCCAGGAAGTGGAAGGGAAGCTGGCAAATCTCAGCCTAAGTGCTCCCGATGCTGAGGATGGCCTGGATACGTCGTTCTTCGTGACCAAGGAGGGCCCCTTATTCTCCAACGACGAGGCTGACTCCACCTCAAATGCAAGCGTGAGCACGGTGATTCTCAAAGCCACCGCCCCTACGCGCTGCACATCACCCAACAGCTCTATCACATCGCCACCGCAGTCGGATGTCGTCGACCTTACGGACTCGCAGCCTGGGCAGGATTTTCATCCTGGGCTTCATACGAAGCCCCTGGTGTTGCGCGAGTCCTTCAACTGCGAGGGAGAGTCCTACTTTTACATGGTTGTCTACGAATTCGACGAGTCCGAAACGTGCAAGGGTTCCTGCACGCTACGCTTCTCCGAGGACGATCCCAGGATACAGGATAAGTCGGAAGAGGCCTTGAAGCGAGTTCAAATACGGCCAGAGGATGTTTGGTTCCGCAACAAGGACTGCGGCGTCTTTGGCATAGTTCATAAGTACCAGGATAAGCACTAACATTAATTTTGTAATCAATTAACTGACATAACTATTTAAAAATGTGATATGTATCAACATACCCACCACTGCAAGTGACCCCTGTGCTTATTAGCCAGATGTACTCAATAAACTAAACATAGTGAACTAAAAATAGATCATTTATTTACATTTATTCAATTAGTTTAAAATATTTCAAAAATTGCCCCCAAACGCAGTGTTGGAAAACGCTTCGTGGTGTTACCATACAACGACAATCGATAGCTTGGCAAACTATCGCCGCTATCGATTTGCTACACGCCACGAACCGATAGCAGCTTGCTAGCAGCCAGTGTTCCCAGATCAGGGGTTTTTCGCATAGATTTAGGGGTTTTTTGATGTCCTAGGGGGAATTTTAGGGGGGAAGAATTTTTAGGGGGTAAGTTTAGGGTTTTCTTCGAAACTGATTGATTTACAATTTTTAAGAAAATCTCTATTAAACTTGTTTATTTTATTATAAATCCCCACACTATTTTTGTATCGCTTAAAAGTTTTGCCAACTGATGTTGGCGAATTCCGTGAACCCGCCTTTAAGATACTAAGAACTGGTATTCCACCGACATTTTTCGGCTTTGCAACGTTCCACGTCATAATTAGATATTTCTTCTATTACTTATTTGAATTTATCAGATTTTTTTGAATTTGGGAGGAAGACTGGATTTTTTAGGGGGAAATATCGACTCTTTGAGATTTTTTAGGGGCAAAGCTAAATTTTCATCTGGCAACACTGTCTAGAACAGCGGCCTGCAGAGTTGGTGAAAATTCGGTAATTTCATCCCATTTACGTGCACATTTCGCACGCGCCGGTGTAACTAGCCCCTCCCGCAGCAGCGGGCAAGCCGAATTGGACAGCCGGACAGCACGCGACTGCATTCTCAGTGATCCGGACGGGGCCCGAACGCTCCAAATACACAGCCCGTCCATACACCACCGCACATTTACATTCCCACTCCGTGTGGCGTTTGCGCCCATCCAGCCTGTGTGCGTTCCCGTGTGTGTGTGTGTGTGTTTGTGTTTGTGTGTGAATTGTCGGCTTAACAAACATTTTTTTTTTGCAAACACACGCTAAAAATTGTTAGTTTTTGAACGATTTTCGGGAGAGAATTGGCCAGCACAGGAGCACAACAGGCCAATATGTCGTACCCGCCACGGGGGGCGCCCATGCCGCCGTACATGAATGCATCGATACCGCCGCCGCACGTAAGAAAATCGCCATTAACTCGTTGGGATTCAAGTTAAACTAGATTTGTTCCACTTCCCTCTGCCGATTCCCAGATGATGCAGAACATGGGCAATCCGCCGCCGCGCAACTTTCGCAACTCGGCCACGATCAGCTCACAGCCGCAGGTCTACCATCGTCCGCCGGAGCCACAGCCACAGTTCCGTGGTCCGATCATCACCGTCTTTGTGGGCAATATCAGCGAACGCGTGCCGGAGGTGCTGCTGAAACGCATCCTGGCCACCTGCGGCGTTGTGATCAACTGGAAGCGAGTCTCAACCTTCGGTTTCTGCGAATTTGAGTGGGTTTAAGATGTACTTTTGTCACTTTATGGTCGGCAACCACATGGGCAAGGGCTGCAAATGCCCTCTTTGGTATAGGAGCTTTAGCTTTAAAGTTGCCTTAAAATGTGGTTTCCCTCCAGCGTAGATTTAATCCCTTAAAACCAGAAGCCTAACCCATCTCATTGAACCCTTTTGCAGCGGCCCCATTGCAGCCATGCGCGCTGTGCGCTTGCTCAGCGAAATGGAGATCGATGGCAAGAAGCTGGTGGCGAAGGTGGACGCCAAGAACAAGGTGCTCATCGAGGACTACAAGGAGCAGGAGTGCAAGAACGGCGATCGCTCCAATTCGGTGGACGAGAAGACCGAGGACGAGTACGCCATCAGCCAGATGCACGATCTGCTCGAGGAGCACAAGCACGAGTTCGAGGGCTTCGATGGCAGCAACCGCAGCGATCTCTACGGCAGCACGAGTCGCAACAAGAAGACGCGGCGCGAGGACGACATCAAGATCAAGGTGCTGAACGACAATGCCCTGGAGGAGGAGAAGCGCAACCTGATTAGCAGCGAGATTGGCAAGTTTCGCAAGCGGGCCGAGGCCGACGAGCATCGCAAGGAGCTGGAGAAGGAGAAGGAAAAGGAGAAGCTGGCGGCCACCAAGGAGAAGGAGCGCGACAAGGAGCGCAAGAAGGCGCAGCGTGACAGTGACCGTAAGTCATCGACCAGCAAGTCCAGCAGCAGCTCCTCCGCCCCAGCCTCTGCCTCCAGTTCCAATGCCGCCTCCGGTGCCACAACTGCCACTTCAACCGATGAGGTTGTCACGATTGTCGACAAGGAGGCCCCGCCCGTTGCCGCCAAGGATTCAGCTGCCAGCAAGGATATAGTTGGTGCCAAGGACTCCAAGGAGTCAGCCGCCGGTCGCGGCGGCAGCCGGAGCCGCAAGGAGCCACCCGTCATTGATATTACACACAAGGAGCGCCGCTCCGACTCCAAGGAGAGGCGACGCCGCCGCTCCAAGTCGCGCTCCAAGGACCGCCAGCGCGAACGCGAACAGGAGATGCGGGAGCAGCGCGACAAGGAGCGCGAACGGGAGCGCGAGCGGGAACGCGAGCGGGAGCGTGAGCGCGAACGCGAGCGAGTCGAGCTACGCGAGCGGGAGCGGGAGCGCGTCGAGATGCGGGAGCGCGAACGGGAACGCGAGCGGGAGCGGGAGAGGGAGCGCGATCGCGAACGCGAGCGGGAGCGCGAGGAGAAGCGCATAAAGCCGGTGATGGACTCGCGGCGCGAAAAGGAAATGGAGGAGGAGATGCGGGAGCGCAAGAAGGCCGAGAAGAAGGCGCGCGAAAAGGAGGCCGCCTACCAGGAGCGCCTCTCCAACTGGGAGGTACGCGAGAAGCGCAAGGCCAAGGAGAACGAGAAGGTAAGCAGGGGATCTCTGATCTCTGCCTTGATTTTGCCCTAACTAAACTCTGTAATCCTTGCAGTACCGCCTCAAGGAGCTGCTGCGGCACGAGGAGCGCGAGAGCGACGCCAAGCGGCTGAAGGAGTTCGTCGAGGACTACGACGACGAGCGCGACGATTCGCTGTATTATCGCGGCCGCGAATTGCAGCAGCGGCTGCAAGAGCGTGTGCGCGAGGCGGACGCCGATTCCAAGGACCGCGAGAAGGAGGCCGACGAGCTGGCCGAGCTCAAGACCAAGATCTTCAGCGGCGAGTTCGAGAATCCCTCGCTCGAGTACGAGAAGGCGCGCCGTGAGATTGACAAGCTCTACGAGCCACGCATCCTGATCAATGTGAATCTGGAGGCGGCGGCGGCCGCGGCGACGGCGACAGCAGCAGCATCGGCGACCCACCAGCGCAAGCAGGCCGCCTCGGCGGCCGGCGAAGGTGCCAGTGCCAACAATGTGGCCGGCGGCGGTGGCCAGAAGCAGCGCAAGAACCAGTCGCATGCCTCGGACAGCTACGATCCCGAGATGGCTGGCCACAACGATGACTCGCTGTCGAACGATGGCCACGGCTCCATGGCCGACACCGCCTCCAATGCCAGCGGCTATGCCAAGAACAACAACGACAAGTCCCTGTCGTCGCATCCCAACAGCCTGAGCCGCCAGAACAGTGAGTCGCGCGATTCCCTGGCCCACATCCACACGCCCACGCAGAGCGCGATGCTGAACGATCCAGAGCGCGACGCTCACCACCTGCCCTCGGCCACGCCGCCCATGACCATGCCGCTCATCTCGCTGACGTTGGGCAACAACCTCAAGAAGAAGAAGATCGAGGCCACGGGCGTGTTTGTCAACGACGACGACAACGACGAGAACATCAATCCCAAGAAGCGCAAGCTGGTGCCTCTAGGTGAGTTCTGAGTTGGAGATCATCTCTCAAGGGTATCCCTAACTGACTCCCTTTCCCCCCGCAGACTACGATGACAACATGAGCAACAGCACACCCTCATCAGCCCATCCAGCTGGCGCGGCGAACAGCGGCGGCAGCAACAGCAACAATTTAAGCTCGGCGGATCGCCAGAGCTCCGCCGTGTCAGCGGCCACCGCTGCCGCAGCTGCCGTTAGCCAAAAGATAGCCCTGGCTGGCTCCGGCTCCGGCTCCGGCTCAGCATCGTCCGGCGGCAAGAACAACGGCAGCAGCAGCAGCAGCAACAAACAGAACAGCAGCGGCAAACACGGTAAGAATGAGGCAGCTGCATCTGCGGGCAGTGGCGCAGATGCTGCCGCTACAAACACCAAAAAGGACGAGAATGGTGCTAAGGTGTATGATGAAAAACGGCGGCATATAAAAAGCATTATTGACAGGATACCCACGCAAAAGGAGGAGCTATTTAATTATAAGCTTGACCGCAACGAGATTGACAGCGGTCTAATGGAACGCAAGATACGTCCATGGATCAATAAGAAAATCATCGAGTATATCGGTGAGCCAGAGCCGACGCTGGTGGACTTTATATGTTCCAAAGTGTTGGCCGGCAGCCCGCCCCAAAGCATCCTTGACGACGTACAAATGGTGAGTGTCTGTCTCCTGCTGTTCTCCTTTTAGGTCTAAATAATCAGCAACGAAAGTAGAGCTGTAAAAACATCGATAGTGCCCTCACTCGATATTTTCGATAGTGATAGTCCAAGCCATCGATAATATCGATACTATCGACAAAATAAAATGGGTTTACAAAAATGTACTTTGCTTAAACAAACCAATTTAAATGTAATACTTGTAAATTTTATACGAATTCACTTATTTGCTGCTAACGCAATGTATCGATAGTAGGAAAAAACAATCGATGGTATCGGCAGTATCATCGATAGTTTTTACAGCTCGAAAGGCCCTTATTCCGACCACAACTCCTGTTATATCCGATTCAAGACACTAATTCCTTCTCGCTCTCTTTCGCTAGGTACTGGACGAGGAGGCGGAGGTGTTTGTGGTGAAAATGTGGCGACTGCTCATCTACGAACTGGATGCCAAGAAGAGCGGCATTGCGGGGAAGTAGGAGGATGGTGGGGCTCACCACTCACCACTGGGGAAAAATTGGGCGGGACTCGAGGTACGGGTCGAGGGATCATCTTGAGGAGGATGCAAATGCGGCTCAGATAGACTCTAAGTTACACTTACGGCGGAACCAATACGATTTACCACAAATTTTGTACAAATGTCGAGCTTTCTTTTTCCAAGCTTCTTCAAATCAAAAGGCAGAATTTGCAATAAAAAGTAAAGCAAGAGAGTGAAGAGCTTACGAGTTAAGGCGCGCAGCAACCTCAACGACTTCTCCCAGATCCACCTTGTTAGCGTTAGTGGCTAAAATTAATCATCGATTACTGTAAATACACACTAAACTCGCGATTAAAACAAAAGAGACACAAAACACACACACAACCATTAGCAGCAGAAGCAGAAGCAGAAGCAACAAGCAGCAGCCGTACAGCCCATGTACACTTCGGTTTTCCTCTTTTTTTGTCAACTCCAATTCTCCGCAGTTTATTATTTTTTGTTTGTGGCATCGAAATGTTTCGATTCATTTTGATTCAATTTTTTTTCTGTATTCCACGCAAGAACCATTTTTGACTTGAGAGTAAAGATAAAACACAAAAAAATGTCTTCATTTAAATAAAAACAATGAAAGGAATTATTGCAATTGGAGTTTTGATCGGATAAGGGAAAAAGGAAGCAGTAAGTACGTAGAAAGGGATTCAAATATATGCCAAGTGGATTTTTTAATGGAAAGTCTCGTAAATAACTGTGTAAGTATTGCAACTATTGTAATATCTAGTTATTTTTACAAGTTGTTATTGAAAGAGCGTAACAGACATACCTCTAGCGAAGTTGGGATTAATTTTCAATGATTACGCTCTCTTTCCATAAATATTTATTATAAGAGCGCAACAGGAATACCTCAATTGAGAAAACTCGAACAAAACGTAAGAAAACAAACAGAGGCAAAGCTATGATTCACTTTCAACGCTTACGTGTTGCCTGAACTCTAGACTCTAGACCTTTACAAGACCAATGATGAAATAATTGAAACTTTAGAGTGAGTATTAACTTTAATTTTCAAAAAGGCTGTGACTTAATTCAATTTAACTGCTTTGTGTTCTTAAAGAGAATATTATAAACAATTAGTATACAATTTAGGACTGATCCCTCAACTCAGGCTGATTAAAAGAAGTTCTAAGAGATTACATACAAAATGCGAGCTACATATATTTAGGGGACACTTTTTCTGATATAGGAAGCCTCCAATTTCGTATAAATCACATAGAGATTGGTGTAAAGAGCTGAACCATTGATCCTCAGATCAATGTTGAAGAATTTAATAAGATTGAACGTTGAGGTTTTGGCTTTATGCTAATGATATTGAACGATTAAATAAATACACGCTAGAAATTTGACAAAAGCACACACGCAACATCCGAATATCAACAGTAACACGAGGAAGCGCTTGCCTCCAGTTCCCGATCACCGCCAATGTCCATGCCCGCCGAGCCGTTGCCGCTGTTGAAGTACTCCGAGGAGACAATCTGTCCGCGAGCAAAAGGAATACAGTTAAAGGTGGAATAACAATAAAGAGCTTCCGCAGAACCCACCTTCTCCACAATATCCTTGAACACATCGCTGACAAACTGATCGCACTTGGCCGATGTCTCGATGAAGAGGGCGCGATGCTTGCGGGCAAACTTGCGCCCCTCCTCGCGATCCACCAGGCGCTCCTGATCGATCTTGTTGCCCACCACAATGATGGCAATGTTCGGATTGTCACTGTAGCTGTCCAGCTCCGCCAGCCACGCCTCCAGCTTGACCAGCGAGTCGCGATTTGTGATGTCGTAGACGAGTATGGCGCCCAGCGCCTTCCGGTAGAAGCTGGGCGTCAAGCTGCGGAAGCGCTCGGCCCCCGCTGTGTCCCACAGAGCCACTTTGTAGTCGATGCCGTCCACGTTCATCACCTTGCTCTTGAAGTCCATGCCGATCGTGACGTCATGGTTATCATCGAACTTGTTCTCCACGAAGCGTCGTATCAGGCTGCGGGGCAAAGAGGGGAGGTGTTGAAATAGAAAAAAACAATGATGCAAGCGCTTGCTCCGCGGAATATACGCAGCGGATAAATATAACAATTAAGTGGAGCGCTGGACTATCGCACCTGGACTTGCCCACGCCGCTCTCCCCGATCACCAGGAGCTTGATCGCGCGATCAGCCATTGTGTTTTGGTTTAGTGAAGCTTTCTAGTTTGTTTCGCAGCGCTCATCTACTATTATTTACAAAATCAGATGGGACAATTGCAAATTTCTTGCAGCAGCGAAATATGCGAGACTGGTGCTATGGAGTTGCCACCTTGTTGGTTTGTTTACATTCTCACGCTAGAGAGGGACCGCAACAATGAGTAAGATGTAGCGATGACACTTTGGCTGGAAGTTATAAAATTATAAAAATAAAATTTAATAAATATTTTAACGTCCGCACTCTCTTAACGATTTTAAGTTGTCTTTCAATGAAGAAGTTTTGATTGACTATGTAAATAAAATTAGACCATAAATGTAATTAATTTAATTTAAATTTGAAATTGTTTATTTTTGAACTTATTTTTAAAATTGTATTATCGTATGTCGCACGTTTTGCGGCCGAGCCCAAATTTATGTTGTCAATCGTTAGTGTATTCAAACTAAACAAATTTGACAACAATTTTGCCGTTCTATGCTGGATAAATTAAAAACAACCTTTTCCTACAAATTTTGTTTTCTATTTTGCATACGATACTTTCGCTAATCTGCGTCGATAATACGTGATAAATATATTTTATTAACTTGTAGCGATAAGATAGAATAAAAAGAAAATTCAAATTCAACTATAAATTTGATCAGTGTCAAAAGAATTAAAATTAAAAAGTCGTCTTTAGTAGCTTTTATCCAAATTTTATGTTAACTCCGATTAGGGATGATTTGGAACCTGCAATCGTTACTCGCCAGTTTGGCGTGACACGCCAAGTGCCATCCCTAATTGTCTCTGCGCGCCATTGTTGCCATTTTAGCTTATTTCAAGCTAGATTTAGCATTTTTTTAAAAATGAAATAGCTTGAAAAATACTTGAAATGCATATAGCTTAAAATCTGGCTTATTTCAAATTAACTTAGTTCAATCATCCGCCAAATATATGGAATCTAATGATGAAGTTGATGAAATTATTTCTTTACTATAATAGTTATATAAATATCATATCAATATCGTATCACTAAAAGTAAAAAACTATTATAATGTTTTCCATGGTTAGCTTATTTTTAGCTTTTTTTTTTATATTTAGCTTTATCTAGCTTATTTTTTTCTTCAATCTAGCTTATTTTATCTCTTAAAATCTGGCAGCATTGCTGCGCGCAGCCACGAATACCGGCCCGATTCCATCGATAGTCGCATCGATAGGCGGTGGGCCAGCTCTAGATGACACAGCTTCGAGTTTGCAGGGAAAATATACACACAGGCCCACAGCTAAAAGTAGAGTGCGAGTCGCTAGCGTTTTCCCTGGTCACAGCCTGAACACAAGAGTAGACACCATGTCCAACTCCGGTCTCGACGAGAATCCCTTCGGGGAGCCCAATCTGGACAATCCGTTTGCGGTGAGAGCACAGAAGCACACAGAAAAGAAAACCCGACACACACACATGCACACACGCACACGTAGGTGACTGACTGCCGTGGTAGAGTGGGCGTGCGTGTGTATGTGTGGGTGCATTCGTCACATATGTTGAACCTTATTGGGAAATATTTTTGGTAAAAATTGCGAACCGCTTCCGCTTCCGCTCGCCCTTAGGACCCCGCCATCCAGCAGGCACGACGACTGCAGGGCGGCGCCCTCGTCTCCCTGGAGGACTACAATCCGTTCGAGGAGCAGGCGAAGCCGCAGCTGCAGATCAACTCGACGAACACGGCGGCGGTGGTGCAGCCGCTGTCGCAGAACGTTCCGCCCCCGCAGACCAGTTCGCTGGGCGCCTCGGCGCCGAGCACCAGCATACAGATCACCTCGGAGGAGCTGCAGGTAACCCAGTTAGCCAGTTGAGGGGAAACTCGAGAGTAACTCGCATTACCCAAGGTACAGTGAAGGCCCCATCGAGCACCGAGCGCCGAGCAGCGAGCATCTCGCAACGCCCATAAAAAGCCGCATAAGATAAAAACGAGATAAGCGCCGCTCGCTCCATCATCTGATAAATCCGGCATAAAGTCATCTGGCCGAGATTAGCTGCGTGGTGCTGCGGGTCTTCACTGTACAGACTGCGGTTACCCTTAGCCTTTGCCGGGCTTCACTTGGGCCCCACAAAGACGCTGCTAGTAACTGAAACATTCATTGCAAATTTGCAGAATGTGCGTTTGAAATTGAATCAAGTTAATTAATGCTTGGTGTTTATCACAAATTTATAATTTATGAACTCGGTACTTAGTACTATCTTCAAGTGCATCTTAAACGTTTGCATTAGCTGGAAAGGCAAGGAAATTAACTAAAAAGTGCCTTGTTATTTATTTAAAAGACTTGAATGCTTTGTATAATATTTATTTATTTATTTAAATTGTATTTAACCTAGAAATGAGAGGAAATTGATTTATACACTAGAAATCCTTAAGAAACTAAACGTAAAACGCATTTAAAGTTAAACCAATGACTCACGTATCAAACTATAATATAATTACGCGTTATCAGGCCCTGAAAGTTGTTTAAAAATAGGGATTTATCTATAAATTGAATACAATTCCCCATAAAATGTATCCAGAGTTTTTACATTCTCAATTTAGCTTTATTAGAGTGGATAATTATTGAAATATAAAAAAATAGCCTTTTCTCTATAAAACTATACAGAACCTACTCCCTTTATATTACTAAGCGTTACTACAAACATTATTCGTTATCTCCAGTTCAAATCTTAATGGTTTTATGATCATATATTTGTGATAAGCGAACAAAGCTCCTCATCTTTCGCTACGAGTTCAAATTTTAAGCATTACCTTCCCCTTGACAATCGTTATAATCTCTTTCTTGTTTATTTACATATATCTAGCGCCGCCAGGAGGAGCTGGACCGCAAGGCTGCCGAGCTGGACCGCCGCGAGCAGCAGCTGCAGGGCAATGTGCCGCAGCTGAACAACTGGCCGCCGCTGCCGGATAACTTCTGTGTGAAGCCGTGCTTCTACCAGGACTTTGAGGTGGAGATACCGCCCGAGTTCCAGAAACTGGTCAAGCGCTTGTACTACATTTGGATCTGTGAGTATATCGCTGTGTGTTTCTTGCTTTTCGCTGATAACGCGTCGGGCTTTGGGATTAGTCATCGCGTGTCGCACACGGTCCGTTGGAATGATTAATCAGATAGATGTGGCTAATGGCTTCGGAGGTGTGTTCGTTGTTTGTGGCTAAAGTGGGGGTTCCTTCGAATGATAAAACGGGGCGGTATTTAAGCTGCATAGCTAGGCATGTTTGTGGATTATCAACAGAGTGGGAAAGGCGCTTATTAGGAGATTGAATATCAAGAGAAATTTGCAATATATACTATTATTTGTTTATTTATCTTTTACTATGTCGAAATTCATAATAAACAAGTGCGGTTTCTTTTCTTGTTACAGTTTACACCATGACGTTGTTGGCCAACGTGATCGGCGGTCTCATTTTGCTGTTCCATGCTGGCCAATTCGAGACCTTCTTCCTGGCCATTTTCTACACGCTGCTCTTCTCGCCCGCCTCCTATGTCTGCTGGTGAGTTAATCTGCATAAATCATACATATATCTATCGATTATTAACTAATTATTATATTTTCCAGGTTCCGACCGGCGTACAAGGCCTTCCGCAACGATTCGAGCTTCAACTTCATGGTGTTCTTCTTCATTTACTTCTTTCAAACCCTGTACTCGATCGTCCAGGCAATTGGCTTCGAGAAGATGGGCTACTGCGGCTTCATCACATCCATTGCCCAGTTCGATGGCGAGGCGTCGGGCATTATTGTGGGCATACTGCTGCTGAACGTATCGTTTGCCTTTGCGGCGGTGGCCGTGGCCAATGTGCTGATGATCACCAAGATCCATACGATCTATCGCAGCACCGGGGCCAGCATGGCCAAGGCCCAGGCGGAGTTCACTACGGAGTTTCTGCGGAACCAGCACGTCCAGGAGGCAGCCTCGTCGGCCGTTAATACGGCCATTAACTCGCAGTTTAACAACAGCAGCAGATACTAAGGCCGCACACACACATTCGTATTCGCATTCGTATTCGTATTCGCATTCACATCCGCTCCGTGTCCGTATCCGTATCCGTATCCGGGATCTGATCAAATCAACTGGAAATTAAATCAATCAATCAAGAAGTAGAAGTAGAAGCGACCGAGAGCGAGGGCGAGAGCCAGAGAAGGAAGGAAGAGAGAGATGATATATAAGAAGATGGAGAGGGGAGGACGAACCGAGGATCCGATCCCATACGATCCGATTCGGTGAATTAGAAAGCAAATAAAAGAAAGAAACAAACACACGAGCGCATTGGAGCATTGAACTAATAACTATTTGCTTTTGTGCATCAACAATTCCTAGAATGCCGTCGTCTTTATTACAATTAAAATTAACTGTAATGATAACACACACAAGAAACAAAATCACTTACACACACAATGCATTAACAATATTTATATAAAACGGAGCGAAAATGAACTTAGAACCTAGGCTAAAAGTGAACGGATGAAAAACAAAAACATAAGCGAAAACTCAAGTGTGGCCTCCGATGCCTTCGCTGCAGCGGCTTCGAGTATTAATTCGCCTGGAAATAACCCCGAAAACGGAGACTACGGATCCAGGATGATGCTGCATGCTGCTGATGATGTTTTCTAGTTGTTTAAGTCATTGAAAACGATATAGGCATACCTCCCCTCACACCCACACACACAACATGCATACATACATACATATATATATATATATATGATCTTATATATATATATAATATAAAAAATAATATATATTTAACGCTTACATTATAGAAAACTTTATCTCTTGTCGCCTTAATGCGAGCAACGACGACAGGAAAACGAAATTCATTTTTCAACCAAGCTGTGCTCCCGTCCCGCTCTCCCCCCACCCATCACCCCTCACCCCTCACCCCTCCCCACACACGCCTCCCTCCCCCCTCTGTGTAGTCGTGTCGTCGTGTATTTTTGTAATCGTAATTGTTATATATTATCTATGTATATGAAGGAATATATTGAGACATTTTTTTTAGATAAATCCGTTCGATTCCTCGGTTTTTTCGCTTGCAAATCAAAGTTATGTTATATGTTTATGATCTATACTTAAAGCCTACATTTATGCGACGAAAGGAACTATCGATGTGTATTTGGAATTCAAGCAAAAGATTTATGATAAATTCAAAAATAAATATACAAAATACTTATAGATGTAACACAAAAACGGAAAAGGTCTTTTCCTGGGGAGCTTTCCTCTTTATTTTACTATTTATCTATACATTTTTTAGCTTAAAACTTATCCCCTTGACTTAACTTTTTATATAAGCCTTTTGATTAGTTTTCCGTTCGTGGAAATGGAAATCATTGAATTTAGCAGCAAATTGAATTCCCGGAATTAACTGCAGTTCACATTTCCCTTGAAAAACGATGCTTTCTATTTATAAATTCATTTACTCACTCTCTGGACACTGTCTCTGCTCAAGTTTAAATTTAATTAGAATGCATGGCCTTTGATTCAAGTTCGTTGGGATTAAAATGGCTTCAAGGACAACAACATAGTTGGTATCAAATGCATGGAAACGCATCATTCAATGGCAAAATTCCTATAAGCGTGTAATTAAGCTGGACATTGTCTACACAATCCGTAGAATCACTTAATTGGAGCTCAGTTCCTGGGGCTCTGGAGGATGCACCTTATAAGCCTAGAATTGATTTCTGTTCACAAATTAATAAGCTTATTAAGGAGTAAGGCGAATTCAATTAAGGTAAATTGATGCCATAATTCCTTGAAATAAATAACTTTATATAAGTTTTCTTGGATAATAATAAGCAAGCAGTTCTTTATCTGTTAATAGTAAACTACTTTCAGCAAGGAACAAATTATTTAAATATTTATATTCTGATGAAATATAATTTCCCCACTTATACATGATTTAATTTTAAAAGTAAAAATATTAAATTTTCACAATATCTCTCCTGTGAAACCATTAAGCTGGAAATCTTTACACAAATCAAGTGGAAATATCTAAATATAATCATTTAATTAAGCTGATATTTGAACATGCTCTTGAGTGTTCTGGAAATCGGCCCCATCTCGGTTAAATTCAGATCTGGGACTCACGCCTGATTGATATTCCCATAAGTGTGATGGGCGGCTGTCGCCAAGGCGCTCGCTCGTTCCCTCGTTCGTTTGTCATCGCAAGATGAAAATTTCATTCGGCAAATGTTGAATTAAATCAACAACAGCAAATGGTTCTGTCCACACGCTCCCCCGCCCTCGCTGCCATCAAATATTTGTGCTAGACAGATACGTGTACAATGTATAGACACATATATAGACATTCTCTCGCCTCCGACACGCTGGGATTGGGCAAAAATTGCGCATACGCCACGTTGGGCGAATATTTGCAACGATTTGTTTGCCATTTTGCTGGCAATCGAGGGAGCCGCAACAGAAGAGGTGCCAGAGGGGGCTACAAAGGGGCAAAAATGCAGTAAAAAGCGAGAACGATGAGCAAATACGCTCGAGAGTCCTGCAGATGCACTGCCTCTGCATCTGCCATCGTTAGTGGCAAATCCTTTTTGGCACACTTCAGTCGAGAGCTGACTGCATTGCTCACGTGTTGCCGCCGCTGAATGGTTAACCCAAGCACCTGGGCGGGCTCTGCTGCTTGCTGGGCGGGATAGGACCTGGCCGAACCGGACCGGATCGGGTTTCATGGGCTTGGGGCCACCACCTCCGGACGCTAATTGCTGACAACGATTTGCTATTGATTGCATTTTCACGCTGCTTGCGTGCCAAGAGCACACGGAGCGAAGTCAAAGGACACGCTGTGACAAGGTAACCATATTGATTTTGTGTCGGCCCAAGAATAACCAAGTAAGCAAGCCACGTAACTCAACTCGCTTCCCTTGCAGCGACTTTAATGCAAGTTTCGGCTTTGAAAAGTGCATCAAGGTCGGCTGATCCTCAAGTAACTCTCTCTCTCGAGAGAGAGAGGGGGGAAAAAAACTTTAACTGCTTCTTTTAAACTCCAAAAGTGTTTGAAAATATTTAGAAACTAATTATTTAAAAGGTTTTAGCTCTGAGCTCAAAGTAAGCTTGTTTAAGGTATAGAAGGACCTTAAATAATTTAATTATTAAAGTGTTGTATTTTAATTGGTAATATTTTCTATTCATTCTGTGCCTAAAGCTCTACATTTTCTAATAATCTTTAATATATAAATATATATACATTTGGAAGCATAAGTATTACTCTTTTATTTCAGGTAAAACTTAGTAAATGTAAAATAACTTTTAAGCAACCTATGAATAATAAATACTAATAAAACATAATATTATATAGTAAACCAATTTAAGGCTTGATTTGTACATCCTAAAACTATATTTCGATTCCCTAAATATTGGTAAGCATTTTAAGTTGCATTGCCGTCAATGCAGAGTTTAAAAAGGCATTTAAAACAATTTAAAACTAAGCTAATTTAAACATATTAAAAAATGTTAGTATATGTACTTATAGTTCTTAAATTTCCTATATTTTTATTAAATATTCTCCTTCCAAACATAAAAATGCTTGTTAAATATAAATAACTTTTTGAACCTTGTTGCCGTTTCAAAGTGATATAAAATATAGACAGTAAAATAAATAAACAAAAAATAAACAGCTCAGCCAAAGTAACTTTCCTGCTCACTACCGATTTATATCCATATATATTTTCTGAATCAACTATATCCCTGACTAAACAACACACACGCTCGCATATGGGAGTCAAGTATCGGAAGCTTTGCCCGTGTCATTTTCCACTCAATGGATAAACGCTTTCCGCTCGCTTGTCCGCTTCTCCGCTTCCCCGCTCCTCCGCTCCTCCGCTTGTCAGCCGCCAGCTTAGGAATCACTTAAATTATACATATATATATTTCCAGTCGCCCCGCCGGCAGCTAAACGCTCGCCCTGCAGGCGGTCGGTCGGTCGGTCGTCCTGCGACAAATTAGGCAGCCAATGCCCCTTGCCTTGCCCGGTGTGTGTCCTGATGATGATGATGATGTCCTGCTTGCTCGAAGGAAGAAAATGGCAAATAGCAAAGGCGGCTACGGCGGGGCCAATTTTTCACACTATACGGAAGTATTATTTGGGTCACATTTCCTGCTGCTTTTAATTAAAATCTTCTTCCCACTGGCGGATGTACAAATTTCTAGATGTTACAAAGCGCCGAAAACGGCTGCACGGACGGCGGACAGGGACTTCCAAGGGGGATAGTGATGGGGGAGGGGGTCTGGGACTGGCTTAGTGACTTGGTCAGAGCTAAGTCACAGCCGAAGGCGTTTGTCGACCCGACAACCCGAACTTTATCCCGACACCGATGGCCGACCCGAGAGTCCACAAAAGTCGCACACACCACACACAACCTATTGCCCTTCATAATGCCACCACCCAGGGTCGGGGGCGGGGGCGAAGGCGGGGATGCCCCCGAAAAAGGGGGACTGGGGGCTTGGGATTTTTCGGTGGGGTTGGCGGCCAGATGATTTCAGCTGAGATTGAAGATAAAACACATGCGCTCATCACGTTCTGTTTGTGCTCTTCGTGCCTCGACGTCGTCGTCGTCGTCGTCGTCGACGTAGTCGTTGTCTTCTCCTTCTTCGGGGACTCCCTGCCTGATCCTGCTCCTTGCTGCTGCGGCTGCTGCCGTCTCTCATCCTTAGATGAGACGACACACACACGCGCGCATACCGCAAGGACGAACAAGCACACACACACAGAGAGGCGCGGACACAAAGCGCCGCACATGGCACTTGGCACTGCGCCTTGGTTCCCACTCGAAAATCGAGAGAAAAACTAAGGTGAAATATATTTGGAACATTTTAAAATAATTGTATTTATATTGTAAACAAGTCAATTCTTACTTAAGTTTTATATTTAATCTAAAATGAAATTTAATTAAATCAGAAACACAAGCTAAACATTTGTCTTCCACAGAGAAAACATGGAGTACGCGATCTCTACTTTATATATATTTAAAAATACTCTTTAAACATAAATTTATTAACAAAATTAATCACCAGTACCAGTATAACTTTCCACTAGAATTCCCAAAGTGTTCTAGCTACAAACCACATAGAACGTTAACGAAGGATACTGACGAGGAAGTGGTGGAGCCCTCCTTAAACGAAGCTTGGTTTGTCCTTTTCCATGCTTAATTTCTATAAATCATTTGTTTTATTACTTTATTATCATACTAAATTATGCTTAAACCCTTAGTTTCTGATAACCAAACGATCAGGAATTCATGGTTCGAATCCGTTGAATTTTATTCCTTTACTTTTTGTCAGAGTTGCTACACAAAAGTAACATACACAATACTAAATACTGTGCTCTTTCAGTCACAGTAAATAATCCTCAAAACAATTATATATAATAACATATATATTATAATAAAATAAAAATTATTTTTATTATTTTCTCCCAGTGCACCATTTCTGTTTCCATCTGTGGTGCGGCTGCTGTTTTGCCTGTGGTTGTTGCCGCTGCTGTGGGGTCTTCTGTTGGCTTTGTCCCCGCTGGGAAATGCGCATCGCCCGCGGCAGACAAATATTTTTTTTATCTTTATTCAATTCAATTCCACCAGCGACCACTTCAGTTTTTCTTTTGCGGTCCTCGGATATGATTCTCTTATTGTCTTAATTGGAAATCCGGACAAGTTTCATCTGGCAAATGGAGCTGGGAGCTGAGAGAGCTGACAGAGAGCTGGTAACTGGGAACAGGTAACTGGCAAGTAAAAGCTTTAATGTATGCAGGTGGGTTTGGGGGTAAGTTTGCGATTCCCACAAGGCCTGACATTTTCGCAGATATTTTCGGAAAACTATTTCGAGCTGCCATGTGCTCTGGAGATATAGTTTTAATAAACCTTAATTTACATGCAAAAAATAAGCAATTTATAGAAATCCCAAAGGAGTTGCGAACTTAAGGGATTTAAATTAAAGCTGTAACAACTAGTAAGTTGACTATTTCGTTTCCGGCATACATCTGCTTTTATATTAATAAAAATCGAGTAAACAAAAAACCTTAAACTTTTCTAAGGAGTTTTCTTGCACAAGCAACTTATATTCTAATTTCTATCCCAAGAAAATAATTTTATTTTTATTTCTAGAATATTTATATATTTTTAAAAAATTTCTGGCACTTCGTATTGCCTTATTTCCCAACGGGCTTTTGGGGCCTGAGTACTGGGGTTTTTCGGTTCGGTTCGGTTCGGTTCGGTTCGGCTCGGCTTTTGGTTCAGGTTCGCTTCGTTCGGTGTCCTTTCGTTTCGTCTCGTCTCGTTTCGTTTCGCCCGGAGTCCTGATGCTGAGACTGCTGCTGCTGGGGCTTTCTTCAATGAACAATGTGCTGGGCAGGGGGGAGCAAGGAGCAAGGATGCGCGACGAGGTGAGGCGAGAGGAGATGAGGCGAGGCGACAGTGCTCGCTTTGGGCTTGGCTACAAATTTTTTTGTAACAGTCGCGCACATCCTAGCAACGACACGCTGCCCCCGCAAGCAAGCAGCACACACACAGACAGTGGGGTGCCCGCAGGAAGGGGTCTCGGGGGTCAGGGGACCCCTTTCCAATAGGTATCTAATTTGTATGTGAATATATTTTACTATCTTATTGATTATGAGCGTGAAAATCGATAAGGATAAAATGCATAGTGTTGATTGTCGGGTAAATCGATATTTCCAGAATACATATATCGAAAAATAGATGTATTATTCTGGGAACCTTGGAATATCATTTCTGATTCTCCAATTTTTATGCATTTTCGTTTATATTTGGAATACTTGAACTTTAAATTGTAAGCCTAACTAAAATTCAAAAATTAAATACGATATCATATCGAAATTATTGAAAATTAGACTTATTTTGTATATTTTATTATGATATGATGGATATGAATTAGAGCACCATGTTTTGGTGTTATTTCATATAGGATATTTTTACTTAATGGACATCCATTAAATATAATGTATTATGATTATTTTGTTCCCTTATATTCTTAAGGTTATTCATATTAAATATCAGTTTTTTCTTGGTGACATAAATACATAGTTTTTCCCTAATTTATAAGTAATATGAAACAAAAAGTTTTGTTGATATATTATATAAAATGTTCCCTATATGTTTGCAATTCGTACAACAATATGCTATATGTGATTATATACTTACTTAATTAAAAAAATAAATATATATATTATGTCATATTTTCAAATAATAAAACCCCCTTTTTGGAAGCCAATGAAATTCTGCCTACGTCACTGCCACTCGCACACATACACACACACACACACACGCACACCTAAAACATTGGAGAGGCGAGAGCTCGCGCTTCCGAAGCTCGGCGGCTCGCTCGGTTCGGCGGCGGCTCGGCAGTCGGGCACTCGGGCAATCGTGATCCCCTTCGGCTCGGCTGATAAGCTGGCTCCTGGCGGCGCTGGTCCTGCTGCTTCTGGTGCTGTTTTTGGTCCTGGTCCTGACCGTGCTCCGTGCTCAGTGCCAAACTGTCAATCGTGTAGTGCGGTCATGTGGTGCGGAGCCAGCGTGCGCCCGCCTCCCATCATCATCGCCCTCTGAGTGGTCTTCAGTCCGAGCCTCTCGAACCAGAACCAGGAACCAGAACCATAACCAAACCAAACCAAGCCAAGCCGAAACCGACAGCCAGGACCCAAGCCGAAGCTGAGCTAAGGGAGATTCCGCCACCATTAGATTTGATTTCTATTGCAACATTTAGCCAAAAAATATTACCAAATAAAAATTCAAGCGAGTGCTCGAGTGCCAAGAAAGAAAACCAAAAATTATAGAAACCGGAACCCATCCAGCCAAGCTGAAAGTATTAAATATATAACAAAAAATAAATAAATATATATTATATATATATATTTAGTATATTTTCCCCGTGCCTCAGCCGAAAAATAAATAAGAAAAAATTAGGCGAGATAAAAATGTTATCCGTCGGATTGTTTTTTGTTTTTGTGAGATTTTTTGTTCCTGTGCGGTTTGAACACGAGTACGAGTGCTAACAGAATAACAATAACAACAACTAAGAGCTACTAAACCAACAATAATAACAACAACAACAACATCACCAACAACAACAACAACAACAGCCAGCAGCAGAAGTAATAACAACCAAAAAACAACAATGCTCGAAAGCTGCTGCCAATGTGCGTGAAATGTGACCAAAAACCGAGTTGTAAATATAATTAATACCAAAATATATTTAAATTTTTTGCCCATACATATTATACGTATTACAATTGGTAATTTGTTGTTGTATTTGCCCAGAGGCTTTGGGCTTTATGTCCACCTTTGGCACTCTAATCCAATTTGCGGCTGGGACGAGGCGCTGTCACATGTGTGTCGCCAGAGTTTGTGCCAATTAGTTGAGAGATTACGCAAAACTAAGGCCCCCAGCAGCAGCAATAGCAGCGGCAGCATTTAATTGTTCCTTGAGTCGTCGAGTTTCGAGCATTTCAGCATTTTTATTTATATAACCACGGCCGCCAGCTCTCCGCCCCAAAAAGGACCTCCCCAGAAACCGACTAAACCTACTAAACCTCCATATTCATCTCGGTTCGACCCTAATGAAGTTGTGTGGCTGCGAGGGAAAGCAACAAAAAAATTACTCAATCGCTTTTGGTGTGTGCGTGTGTGTGTCTGTGTGTGTGTGTGTGTGTGTGTGGGAGTGTGTCTGTCTGTGTTGCCACCCCCGATTTAGGCCTTTTGCCATTGCCGCCTCTTGTCTGCGCCTTGTTATTTTTACAGCTCCTTGAGCCACTGACCAAATTTTCGTTTCTTCTTATTTTTTTTCGCCTTTTTTTCTGCCTTCTGCGTTGCCTGTAATTTCTTTGCTTATTGTCGAGGGGGGGCGGAGGCTGGGAGGGTCCTCAAAACTCTATTAGCTTCATTATTAATAAAGTTTTCCCTTTTTCCAGCTCCCTCTTATCGCTCGAGCGGCCCTAATGATATTTTTTTCTATGGCAATTTTCAATGTCGAGCACTTCTTGTCCGCTTGTGCGGCGCGGGGGGTCGGTCGGTCGCCAGGAATCTCTGATGAGATGGGATGGCTCGAAAATTGAGTGATTATGGGTGTTGTGTCGGAATGTCCTGCTGCTCCTGCCGCTGCTCCTGCCGCTGCTCCTGCCGCTGCTGCCTGGCCTTTCAAATTCTGTGCGTATTTTTAGGCATGTGTCGGATGTCTGGCAAAAGGGGTTATATTTATAATATTAATGCGAGTTCCAGGGGGTTAAGTGTCGGCAGTAAAAATATATTTTATATAGTTAATAAAAGTTGCCCTTTTTGTTGATTCGTGTCAGTGCAAGTGGTGTTTTGTTTCCCTTAGTTACAAATTATAATTTCCTATTTATACTGGCAGTCAGTGCGTTAAGTATTTAGTTTAGTAAAGTATATTTAAAGCTTAAGTTTTTTGTTAATATTTTAGTGAGTCTATGGTTTTTAATCTTTATCTGGCAGCCATCACAAATGTTTTGCAAATATAGGATTTTCAGACTATTTACTTAAAGCCTTTCTCTGCACTTCTCATACTTTTTATTTTTATTTTCATTATTTTTTCATTTTTAAGTCAAAACATAACAAACTATTTTAATTTTAATAATATATCAACCGTTGATTAATAATTATCTGATGTTTTTGTAAGCAAAAACTATATTTAAAATCTAACTAATTTAAATAAAAAGCAATAATTGATTTAATATCAAAACCGGAAAATAGCAGGGCACATTACGATCAAATCCATGCCAGAGTGTGAAATGAAAGCATCCGTTCAAGGACAACCAATGCCGCCGAGTTAATGATGCAGCACCGGGCAGGCTTCAGATTGCATCCAGCCGTTTAATTCCGAACATTTCTGCTTATTATTTGGTAAATCCCCGTAATGAGTCGGTTGGCGTGTGTGGTTCGGCTCGGCCGGGTCTAAGCGAAATCCAAAGATTATTCAAGGCCACTATTGGCCGCCGAGGGACGAATCGGGTTACCAATTAAACAACTTTGCTGCAGCAGCCGCCCGCGTTGGTTTGTTGCATTTTAATTAATGAAATACGAAGCCGGGTTTAATTTAATTGCCACATGGCTGTAAATTTGTGCATCGCAAAAAGGGCGGGAATGCGCAGCAATATTTGCTTTGCTGTCCCTGAACATTTTTGGCCATTTGTCGCTTGTCGAATATTAATTTGCTTTTCCCAAACCCAATTGCAAACAAAAACGCACATAAATGGATGGGAGATCCACCACAGTGGCGGAAAATGTGATAAATAAATTAAATATTTGGATAAATCACTAAGTGGGTGTTAGTTGTGTTTATCTGTGGATTTTTAGAGCTATGTCAGTGTGTAGAAAATCAATATTTAAATAGAACTTAATGTGATTAACTATGAACAATTATTTTCTAGAAAATCAGTAAGTTTATTGAGAGGGATTTTGTGTTTCTAAAGTATTCCTTTTTATTTTTATTAATGTACATGAACATAAGGTTAAATAAAAACATTTTAATATCCCAATCCCAATATAATCCTAATAAATAGCTTAATATTTAGGGATGCTATGGATTTTAAATGAATTAAATATTCTAAATTATCTGTAAATTATTATGCCTTAATGACAACTTTTTAACCTAACTTTTACCGAACCGTAAAAAGTGCCTTTTATTGGCTCAGTTCGCATAAAAAAACTAAAAATAAAAACCCATCCTTGATGGCTTCCAAATATTTTCACCATTACTGTGCACACACACGCGCAGAGGGATGTCCCCCGCCACTGGCGACAATGTTGCAGCGGTGACAGTGACGTTGCCCCTACGCCGTGTATGCCCGGCCCGCCGCCTGCACAATGTTTGCCTTATTTGTTTGCTCGCCGCTGGTCGTTTTGTCGACTTTGATGGCCCCAAAATGTATGCAAGGGGGGCGGGAAATGGGGCCAGGGGATGGGAGATGGGGAAGGATGGGGATTGGGAAGCTTTTTAGCCAGATTGGCTGCTGATTTTTTTGCTGCTGATGCTATTTTCGTACCGAGCTGTGAATGAATGTCATAATCGATAATTTAATGTGCAAAGTGGCCGCTCGCCTGCGGCACTTTTATTTCCTTCCGTTTATTTATTCTTATTTTTATTTTTATTTATATTTTATTTTTTTTTCGCTGCTGCTGCCTCTGTTGTTTTTGTTTGTGTTCCTTTTTTCCTTGTTTCTTTGGCCTGTTTCGGCCATAAACGTGTTTAATTAATGGCAATGACACAAGCACTCACACACACACAGACAGGCCGAAAGTGGAAGATTAAGCAGAAGAAAGAGAGGAAAAAAAGCTGGGAATGGCGGAGGAGAATAGAGAGGAAAGCAGAGAGAGAGAGAGAGAGAGAGGTGGAGAATAAAATGACACTCGGCCAGCAGTCACATTCGAAATGTTCACAAAATAAACACTGAAGCAGAAGCGGCAAAAGTAACGCACACACACACCCACTTGCACACACTTACACGCACACTTACACATCACCGCAGCGAGATGCTTGAGAAGAAGTAGAAAAATAAGAAGAAGAGCGGGCGGGAGAGCGAGAGAGCGAGAGAGGGCTCTCGCAGAGCGAGAAAGAGAGCGCGCGCCAAGGAAAAATGCCAAAGATGCCGACTATGAGGAAGGACAATGGCAAAAGCAGACGACGACATGTTTGTATATGCATACAGGTCATCCTCGTTACGGTGAATGAGTGAATGAAAGAGCGTTATTTAATTTTGTTTTAATTTTTTATTTTTCAATTAATTATTATTTTTTGAAGTTTAATCTACCTAATTGTTTAATTAAGAAGCCTTTAGAAGCTCTACAGTTGATCATAAATGAGTATATCATTATTATGCTGTGTTTAATAACTACAAAAACATACTTTTTCTATTTAAAATTGTAATTTCCAATTTAATAGTGTTGGAAAGCGTAAAGAACTTTATTTGCAGCTAACTAGTGCTGTAAAGAGTAAATACCTTACAGATATTGCTAAGCCCTGCCTTTACTAATTTTTCTAGTTCCTTCGGGATCTAGGGAGTGGCATTTATTATGTTATTATATAATTAATAACCTAAAAAATAAACTTTTTCTATTTAAAATTGTAATTTCCGCTTTAAAATTGTTCGAAAGCGTAGAAAACTTAATTTGTGCCAGAATAGTGTTGGAAAAGAAAACAAAATTCGGATAATATTGAAGCTTTTAAAAAACTTTGCTCTAAATTGTTTCTAGTTGCTCAAACTAGTCTTTAAACAGTGTCCTGAGTAAGATTTACTAGAGATTTTCTTTCTTAATTATATACAATTAAGGCTAAATTGAAAAATTAAAATAAATTCTTAATTATTTAGCTTTATGATTCTAATTTTCTCTCTTAATAAATAATAAATAAAGGGAAACAAGGTAGCTTACTGTACTGGCCTCTGAGTGTTGTTCTCTCTCCCTCATGTGTGTGTGTTTGCCAGTGTGTGGGTGTGTGGTTGTGTGTGTGACAGCAATAATAATAAAAACCTAGAAGCGGGCACAAAAATACAGGACCATGTGTGTGCGTCTTCTCTTCTCTTTACGAATGCCAAAAGGAAATGCCAAGAAATGAAGTGCTTCTCCCTCTGTTCCCTCATCCTTGGCACACACCCATAAAGACCACACAGACTCGCTGGCTCTGTGTGTGTGTGTGTGTGTGTTAGCCCTACAATTACATAATATGGTACGCGCATAAGACGAAAAGTATTGTTAAAGCCTTTTTGATTTTGATTCCATCGTGCACATTTGCAGGGGGAAAAAAACTATGCCAAAGCCGGGCGGAGATTTCCCTTTTTTTTTTCTCATTTTCTTTTTTATTATTGATTGAATGACACACACAGGGGAAGGAGGAGGCTGGGGCTGGGCACCAAGTGAAAGTGAACTGAATTTCAGCTCAGCTCAGCTCCTTAACACGTCCTTTGAGCGGTGCTAGTGTGTGTGTGTGTGCATTTACAGAGAAAGAAAATATTCAACACATCATTTTATAAAGCTTTATAAACTATAAATCTGAATGCGAAATTAGTGGCCAGAAATTTGGGCTTCGTATTTCTGTTAATTAAAGTGCATCCAGCCCATAGGTGTATGGCCCTGGAAAATTTTCGAATTTAATTTCAGTTATTAAAGGGAATTACACAATAATGAGCAGAAATTATCGGATTAAAATACTGAATGCCCTGTTAAGCCCGGACTGTGCCTCATTAACTCTGAAAGCAACAATTTGTAGTTCTTGGAATAATGATTTGATTAACAATTTTCCGATTGAAGTTGGGCAGAGATAATATTGGGTTTTTAAACAACAACATACCATGAATTAACTTGGAACAGATTTCTTAAATAAAATGTTAAAAATATATAATAGTTATGTTAACTTTAAGTTTCTCTAGTTCCGCTCATAAATGTAATTTCAGTTTGGAATTTATTTGTAAAAGATCTTGTTACATTTTGTATGCTACATAGAACATTTCAACTTAATCGGACAAGTTGAAGGGTAACAGGAGCCATTTTACCTTCCCTGGTTATTGTTCCTGCAGGCAGCCCTCAAAAGTATGCAGTGCTCGGCATGTGCTTGCAGAAATCATTGCCTACAGTTTGGCGTTTGATGCGGTGCTTAAGAAGTTCTTGCTTGTCAGTACTTTACACATATATGCCAGTAAAAATTCCAATAAAATTAGCCAGAGCTCAGTTTCCAATTCCATCTTTTCTCGGCGTGTGTGTGTAGAGTGTGTGTATGCGAGTGTGTGTGCTGTGCTGGTTGTGTGGGTTTGTCCTACTGCCCTAATGAAATTACGGAGACCAACGATGAGCTGCCAACGCACGAAATGCACTCAACGCAGACAGACACAGACTGAGCTGCAATGTACATATATGTGAGCAAGGAAAGGCAAGGACTGCATTGTAGTCCTGTCACTCACACACACACAAGTATATATACATTACACACACATGCCGACACCGATAGTGTGTGCTTTTTCATAAATTGCATTTAGTTGGCCAAGTTTTTTGTTACTTTTCAGTTGATTTGATTTTATGGTCTGCCAGGATCTGTGTCCTCGGGTGTGCGAGAGTATCCGAGAGTCCGGAGTCCGGAGTCCTGAGTCCGCAGTCTGGACAAATGTGTCCGTAATGGATGCCAAGTTGAAAAAAGGTTTTATAGAGATTATTTATAAATGTTATTACGCTGGCCGAGAATGTAAAGGAGCCCTGCGGGGAATGTGTGAAAAACGAGATTTGATCGCTTGAAAAGAGTTTCCTGAGCGCTGCATGTTTTTCCAAAGCGATTTTCCTCCTCTTTTTTTTTTTATTTCTGCTTTGTTTGGCTTTGGCGTTGGCAAGTGAGTATAATGGAAAAACGAATATGGGAAAGGATACGGAAAATAAATGGGGATTACAATGATTATAGCAGGAACAAAACCAACAAGGGCTCGTGGAGAGGAGAATTAATTGTTATTAAACCTATTAATCACAGACTTACTTGGGCGAACATGAAATATAGTAAATGCTGTATTTAATTAGCTCCCTTGAATAGATTTTAACAATTAAGACTCCAAATAAAGTAATCTCTAATATTTATCCCTTTATTGGGCTTAGTTCCTTATACTTTACTTCAAATAAAACAACTCCTGTTATCCCCAGGCTTTTCCCACCCACTTAAGCAGCTCCACTTCTTTTCACATTTTCTCTAATTTAACTGGGTTCCCTTTTATTCTTGCTTTTTTCTTTGTTTTGTTTTGGATACCTGGGGTCCTTGGTCCTTGTGTTTACCTTGGCTTTCGATTAGCCGTGAAGCCAAATACCCGGAACCATAACCGTAAAACACGAAACACGGAGCATCTTCGGCGGCGGAGGGTGAGGTGTCCTTTCGGGGGACCTCGCAACCGGCGGACGGCAACTAACTCATTTGCCAGCCGGCTTTATCGCCGCGTCTTGGCCATTCGGAGCCAGGGAAGTGGCAGTAGCGTGGTACGTGCCTATTAGCCGGAACGTGTTCCATTCGAATGTTGCGACGGCGGCGGGGATCCTCGGGCCATGTAACAGACACTTCTCGCCATTAATTTCCATTTTGATTGGACTCCAGCTCTCACTTGGGCTCTGACCTTTTTTGTTTCATCTCGAAAAGGAGGCGCGCTCGCATCAATCAAACATAATTTTGTGCTTTATGCAAAACTGAACCATCCTCTTGCTGTACAATTTTTATTTAATTATGCTGCTGCCGAGAAATTGATTGTACGTCCGACTTGCTCGCCAGCTGCAATCAATCACGGCCGTTTTGGCCTAAAAGGGTTGCAGACCTTTGCACACATATTTCGGGACAAGGACGAGGAATCAAACTCGGACTCAACCACGGACTCGGGTCAGTGGCTGTAATAAGAAAAATCCATTTCCAAATTTCTTTTCCTTTCACTGGGAAAAAAATATAAAAGGCTTTGGTAATATTTTAAAGTTATTTCCATAAGTTAACTCAGCTTAACTACCATTATATTTAAAGTCTTAAGAATGCATGAAAAATAAGTCCAGAAAACAGTTACTAAATTTTAACTAAATGTCTGCTTAAAATTTAAAATTAAAAAAAGGAAAACTCTCAAAGATCTCTTCCTGATAATTGATAGCTCTTAAATTCTAAAGAAAACAACTTTTCTGTCTGTTCTCCCAAGGACGATGTAAAAGTTTCCGTTTGCTGTGAAAAATTGGCAAAAGCTTTCGGAATGTGGGAAACATAATTTGTGAAGCATCCATCAATTAGCTGGCGATGAAATATCATCTTTATACGCTCCATTCTGGGCTACAAGCGGGGGAAAGGCAGCCAAATGAATGAAAGAAGAAGCCTCTGTAAATGCACACCAGGGACCCACACATCCACACACGCACACACCATCACTTTTTCAAGGGGTGTTTGCATGGCCTTAGCGTGTGTGCGGACATGAGGCATGTCAAATAGTTGTCAATTATTTTTATTACAATTTCCCTTCTTTTTTGTGTTTGCGCCTCGACTTGACTTGAGTTGGCTTGTCCCCACAGCCCCACAGCCCCACACCCCACTCTCCCGTAAAGATCCTCCGTGTCAGGACCACCCTAGAGCCCCCTTTAGCGGCACTTCGTCACGCCCCTGCACTGTGTTCTTTTTATTTTACACAAAACCTACACATGTACGGATGTCAGGATGCTGGTACACAGAACGAAAAAATACCTATTAATACGGTTCAAAATGCAGTGGTTCTTAAGAGTGAGGTATCGATAAAAAAATACAATAAATAGAGACTTTATAATTATCGAATCTATCGAGTTTGTAGTCGAAATCTTAGTTCGAACTTAAAAAATAAAAATAAAATAAAAAATTAACTTTAAAAATTCAGTGGATCTTAAAAGTGAAGTATCGATAAGTAAATACAATAAATAGAGACTTTATAATTATCGAAATGATCGATTGTCGATATTTCTTACTTTAAGAAAGATAATTAACACTAAGTGATGGTAAAATAATTTCTGGAATATTAACTTATAAGGGTATAAATCTATATCGATATAGATTATCAAAATATTAACTCATAAAGGTATAACCTTTAATCGATTTTAATTTAAAAGGGCATAACCCTGGTATATATTATTAAAATATTAATAATATTAATAATAATATATTATTAAAATATTAAAAGGTATAAACTTTAATCGATATATTTCGATACATAAATAGTTTACGTCAATCGATATTCAAACCGATTTAATTTTTTTTTTTAGCAAAAATTACTTGAGTATAACTTCGATATCTATTTTGACTTATTCCATAATTAATAACCATTTTTCCCAGTGTATGTTTGCATGCGTGTCGTGTGTGTGCCTTTTTTAACGCATTTATTATTTCGACGAGCGTCTTTTGTTGATTGCCAGTCACGAGGAGGAGACGGAGGAGGCTCAGGAGGACGGTGCGGGCGCGGCATTTTGCCTTTCATTCGACGTCCTTCGTCCTTCGACGAAGCTGGGGTTCAAGTGTAGGCTTAATTGGCATTCATCTGCCTTCCCTCGATGTGTGTGTGTGTGTGCGTATTTTATAATTTTTCCATTTCTCTTCGCCGCGCTCATTGCATACACATTTCACATTTGAGCTTCCTGTGCCGAGGCACTTTCCCTCCTCGCTCTTCGCTCTTCCATGTTGCCTTTCATGCTTTCGTGCGCATTGTGCGCACTTTTCCTGTCATTCGCGTAATTGTGTGAGTGCGAGTGTGCGAGAGTGCGACTGTGTGTGTGTGTGTGTGCCATTTGATGGGAACAAGCTCAGCCAGCTGAGTCTGCTCTGAGTTGGTTATCCTTTTACCCTGACTGCAGACACTGACCCGAAAATTGGGTGATTATTTCTATAATTTAAAGAGAAGTTTCCAAAGAATATGATAGCTTCAACTTCGGATATTTTTACTCAAAAATCAACCCGGATTCTTATAATTCCTGCCTTTTCCAGTTTTATTTTTATATTAATTTTATACATTTTTTCTCCCCGTGCACGCTGTGTGTCGCCAGCCTCAACAACAAATTCAAATCCAGCGGAAGTAATTTGACGCACATGCGGGGGTCCTCCTGTGACTGACTGACTGTGACCTGGCCCCGCAAAGGTCCTGCGCCCAACCGCCGTTCATCATTTGAATGCGAATTGACAGGCGGGGGCGACGTCTAAGGAGGAGCCGAACGAGTTGATGCTAGAGTGTGTGTGTGTGTGTGTGTGTGTGTGTGCGTTGTGCCAATTATGTGTGTGCGTGCCTCGGCTCCTTGCATACTTTCAGACACTCCCGCGCCCAGATTTTATTTGCCTCAATTAAATATTTAAGCTAATTAGCTTACACTTTGCAGCCAGACAAAAGTTGATTGATGCGAGGCGTTAAATAATTATGCTCCTTTCGGCACCTCTCCTGGCTCTCCCACTCCCTCTGCTGCAATTAAGTGCAAAGGCATTAAGGGGCCAATCCAATGAAGCGTGTCAGTGTGAATGGAAATGGCGGCGAGCTGTGAGCGGAAATGTGTGTGTGCTGAGGGGAAGGGCAAAGGAAGAGCTCAGCTCGACTGAAAGTGAAAGTGACAGGCGGATGTTAAGACGCCATTGTTGAAGATTCAGATATTCAGATTTGATTATCCAAAATTTTGAATGGCGGAGAAGCCAACTCCTCCTCGCTGTCGGCACTTGTCAATAACCTATTTATGCGCTCGCACAGCAGCCGACAAATCAATTCGGTTTTTAAAAAATACTCGCAGATAGACGGACAATTCCCGGCATGCATATTTCATGGCCACTTTTTCCCAGCGTACATACGTACGTGTACGTGTCCTTGTCCTTGGATTGGGCTTAACTAAGCCGAAAGCTGAAAGCTGAAAGCCGAGAGCATCGAAGGCATCGCTTTCAGTGTTTGTTACATTTATGTTCATTCTTTTGGACACGACCGGGGAATAATTCATGCGGCTGTTAAATAAATAAGTAAGCATTCTTTTTCGGTTAGCTCCGGATGCACGCGCTGTGATTGGCGAACGTTTAAGCCTCAGTTAGTTGAAATTCGCCATCAAATTCAATTCAGTTGGCTTAATTAAAAATTTATAAAAATACTAAGAGGCCGCAGAGTTTCTACTATTTATTGCTAGTTCCCTAAGCTCTCTTTTATTTCATAATTAAAGCGTAATGTTATGTGTATTCGAGTGAGGAAACGATTGCAATTCCCTTTCGTAATTTATCGTAAAGGCAGCGACAGCTCCGCTGGGAATGCTTTATTATCCGGTCCCGGTCCTACTGCTGCTGCTGCTGGTATTAAGCCAATTCAGGCTAATCCAGCGCCAGCGAGCCCCACTCTGTGGCCGCTTCTATTGCCAATTGCATTAGCAGGCCACGCGGCGTATGCGTAATATGGCGTTTGGAAGCGATTGAGCGAAATTAAACGCCTGGCAACTACTCTGGCAGCCACCAACAGCTGGCCATTAATTTCCATTGCTGCCGCTGGTGCCGCTGGTGCTGCCATTAAAACGTTTTTCAATTTTTCAAACGGCAGCAAAGGTGGCAAAGTTCCGACATTGAAAAATTGTTTAGCCAAGCTGAAAAGCGAGGCAAGGACCTGGGAGCGAGGCCTCCCAGCGATAGGTAATTGCAGCGACTACTGCGAGAATCGAAGCGCCAAATCCATTCAATCCATTTCGCATCAGGTGTGCATCAGGTGTGTCTCAATCAAGGCAAGGAGCCGAGGTTCCTAGGGGAAATGACATTAAATTGGGTTTGAAAATATCTAACTGTGCTGGGATTATTCATAACTTGATTTTCAAGGGTATTTATACCTAAACTTTTCAAAAAAATAAAATATAAATATAGTTCTTGGTCAGTTTGATGCTCTTAAGTGCCAGTTTGTTACGCATACGCCCCGAGGCCCAGCAAAAAGCCATCTTACGTAAACATTACAGAAGCTGTGTGTGTGTTTTTCTTTTTAATTCATGGTAAACATAGCTCTTAAAGACTTGGATTTAAGGTGGACCATGTTGTTCCTGGCAATACGGGCGAGAGAGGGCCACATTACGTATACGCCTGGTGGAGCCATTCGAATGCTAAGCAAGGTGGCCGAAAAATAAAGCCAACTCCGAGGAGACAGGCACAATTACGTAAGCCAGTGGTAGTGGTGGCACTTAAAGCGACAATCGCCAGGGTCCCATCCATCCTCAGCCAAGCCAAGCCAGGCCAAGCCGAGCCAGTCATCCGATGCGGTGAGCCCGAGAGTCAGCCACAAAAATCGAGAGCCAAAGTGCATTAAAAATTCAACGTCTCTGCGAATGATTTTTCACTTTGGCCGCCTCGCAGCGCGACGGGGAGATGATAATGCCTGGTGATTGCGTTCATTGCATCATGTTTCATGCAGGAGGCACCAAGCTGAAGCCAGGATCCCGGTGTCCCGACATACCGACATACCGACATCCACGACATTGCCGCCGCCGCCGCCGTCGACATCCTCCTCCGGCATCCGGCTATCCGGCTATCCGGCTACCCGGATCCATGATGTGTGCTCACATTTCCCCAGCGTTCACTTTATTCTCTCCGTGGCTTAATAATTTTATTGCTTTCGGTTAGGGTTTATGCTCGGCTCGGCTCGGACCGAAGGCCGCACGAAATAAGCTGAGAGTGTGTGTGTGTGCTCGTAATTGCATTATTCCTTTCTTTCACTGCGAAAACAGTTTTTCTTTTAATTGAATTTCACGCAGCGTTGCCGGCTCCTTGGCTTATTTACATAGTCTCCAAAGGGTTCCGAGCCATCCTTCGACGATATAAATCACCGGCAGGCAATCCCCGATTCGAATCGAAGACAAACAGGAAGACAGACGGAAGGGAAGTGTCTCCGCCTCCGCCTCCGTCTCTGTCTGATATATGACCTTTATTATATGCGCCCGGGTTTTTGGTTTTGCCTTTGGCTTTGGCTTTGGCTTCGGTTTGGCGATAAATAAATCGGTTTAAGAGGTGCCGCGCACCGTCTTCAGGCGAATTTATTATACGCTGCCGGCTTACGCGGCGTATGAGCGATTCCGGCATCCGCTCTCCGGCAACTCCGGCAATTGATATAAAATCACAGTCGCACAAATTGCAAATGAGGGGATGGCCCAGGAAGGGGTTCTTCAAGGGGCTGAGGCACTGCGTGGCTGGCGTTGACTGAGTGTCATGTTTATGCATGAGGCAATCCACGTAACGAGCTGCCTGAAAGCCAAAACGCATAACGAAAGTCCCGACAAGTTCCCGAGAATAAAAAAAGGGCCTCGATTATTATCGAGGTAGCCTGGGTTCGCTGAAAAATATGTCAGGTTTTTACTTCCAGAAATGGAAGAAGTATAGAGCCATTTAGCTAGCTTCCTCTTGTTTTTTAGTTCAAATATCTAAAAGGGAATTTAATTTATTTAAATATTATACTATACTATTATATTTTTTTGAATAGAATTTATCTTTCCTATATTTTATTTTTAATCAATTTAAGTTATATTTGTCAACTCAAGTGATGGTTTCCTTTAATATATATTTGTATAACTTCTTTATAATAATTTTGTATTTAATACATTTCAAGAACCCTGCTTCTATTTACTATAAATTCTTATTTATATGACATTTGTATCTAAGAGTTGCATAAATTAATTCCCTTATCAAGTTTTGTATAACTTATTTAAATGTGTGCATTTATTTGCAGAGTTATCCGTGTTCCCCCTCCTATTATTATTTTAAATTGAAATTGACGCAAGCTTTTTCCACTTAGTTTGATTCATTTAAATGCGTTGGAATGGCGAAAAAGTTCAGCGAATCAATTTAATGTAGTTAGTGCCGAGTAAACGATGTGATATCACATTCATTTTATTTATTTTTGTTTGTACTTTTCAATTGCGTTTTTTCCATCGTTTACTGATGCTTTTTTCGTACATCATTTGTTCGATGTCTGTTGGCTGTATTATTATTTTTGACTTCAAAGTGTACCTGGTTTAATTTGTTATTTTCCATTCAATATATCCGAATATACAATATAAATTGGCTTAGTTTTGTCTGTCGACTGAGCATTATTATTTTTGACTTGAAAATTGAACAATAATGTTATTGTTTGGCCTGGCAAATTGGCAGAGTTATGCTGATAATTAAATTAAAATTAAAATGTGCCACTGATATATTGTATTTTTGTGCGATAGTTATCGGATTATCAGGTGGGCAGCATCCCTGTTGATTCCCTCTGCGGAATTTGCAAGCTGGAGTGGATGAGGGTCGTCAGTGGGAAAATGGAATATTTCTGGGCAGCAGGGAGGGACTAATCCATGGCACTGCGGTGATGCTCTTTCATGCAAATCTTGTCTCATCCTAATTTATGCTGCGGCTCAGTTTACAAAATTTACATGAGCTTGCTTTTCGGACGGGGAGGGACAGGACATCACAGGACAGAACAGGACAGGACAGGACAGCAGCTGCTGCCGCTGCTGCTTGACCTACTCCACATCCCCGCCGCAACGGATACCGCATTCCGGAATCACTTAAGGCCCGGCTATATGCATGGCAATGGCAACATTTGGCTTTGGCTGCCTACACAACTTCATATTCATAACATACACGATTTCTTAGCGGGCTCAGCTCCCTCCTTATTGTGGCCTCAAGACAACATTCGCTCTGAAAGCCCCAACAACCCCTGGCACAACAGCAGCAAGAAAATGTGAAATAAAACAGAAAAAAAAAACTGAAAACAGAAAACAGGACAAAGGACGAGAGCCTAGTGGACAGCAGTTTGGCTACTTAGTGGCCAAACATTTGACATAATCGTTGATAAGGGATTGCTTAACAAAACGAAGGAAAAACTGCGAAAAGGAGCAGCACGAACCGAACCGAACTGAATAGGAAGAAATAAACCTATATACGAAGTATACAGGAAAATATAAAAAAGGACACAAAGCACAATTGTATCTGGCTGCGGATCTCTGGCCAAGTTTCCTACCTAACTTAAATCGCAATTGGCTTGAAAAAAAAGAGCACCGGCCAAGTTTTAAGCGAAATATGTGGGTCAAGCGAGGATTTTGGCAGAGAGATTTATCGATGCCCTATTTGGGGATATACATCGGCGTACATATGTACGTACTACGTAGTCGTATCTCGTATATGTTTTTGTTTCCATCATTAATATTTCCCTGCCCCGACTCTTATTGTTTTTTTATTTTCTATTTCCTTTTTTCTTTTTTTTTTGAAATCCCTGTCACTTGAGCTGAGATACAAATACATTCGCACAGTTGAGGGTGAAATTATAGCACTCAAAATGATGAGAAAAATATTTAGAAAAACAAAAATGTAAAGATTTATATTTATCGATTAATATGTCGATATACCTTCAGATCTCTTTTGAGAAATGTTGATGTATCGATTAAAATGAAGGCAAGTGTATCGAGTAATACGAAGGCTATAACGATTAATATACAAGTAATTGTAAGGATCAGCTTGTTGTTCAATTTGTGATTATAAAAAATCGATTGTAATCTCTGTCAAAAAGTTCACGTTTCTTATGAGAGAAATAGAGGTAAAATGCAGATATTGATTTCTTCGAAAACATCGATAAAATCATAGCGATTTTTAAAATAATTTTTTAATAAGTCTGAGATAATCTCTTTTAAAACGCAAAAGTTTCCTAAGAGAAACTCCATCTGATGAATATAAAGACTAAGAAATATTCCTCAAGCATTGCGACCCAGTTTCTAGCTCGTAGAGCTATAATCTTGAGCTCTACTATACATATGTATTTCCCGTTTTTTTTTTTTTGTATCTCGGCAACCATTGCTCATATTTTAAAATCCCAACCCCGAGTTGCCCACAAAAAAACAGAGAAATAGAAAATGTCATGCATTTTAATGTAAATTTCTTGCGCGCTCCAGATCGAAACGGGACACGTGTCCCTTTAATTAACCAGCAAAGGCCAAAAACCAGAGACGAGAGGCCAGAAGCCAGAAACGAGACCAGAAACCAATCAAAATGCTGTGCCTGCTTTTTGTGTGATTTTCGCCGGGGCTTTAAATATGAATTTTACATAACGCATACGCCGCGTGACCCCGCTGATAAGTTTTTGATAAATATTCGCCTCTTCGCTCTCCGCCTGACAAGTGGCTACCATTTTTTAATGTCACTTTTTGTGATGGCGATGGTGATGGTGCCTCCGAAATAGAGGGGATCTCGGTAGCTGCCTGGTGTTGTTGTAAGGGGGTTTTCACTGCCCAATGGAGCGTACATTTTGAAATTGAAATCGGCACGGGGAAGGCGACGGTGACGGCGACGGCGAAGGAGCAACATCAGCATCGCCATCAGGAGCAGCATCAGCATCGGCAGCAGCCGTTGCCAGCGCTCCTTCCTTCCTTATCTTCCCCGACTGTCAGTGGATGCTTCATTGAGTTTTATGTAGAAAAATGCGCAGATACGTCCGCAAATACTGTACATACACACAACTAAGTGTTTGTGTTGGGGCTGTATATCGAGAGGGAATCGAGAATATCCGAATTCGGTATATCGAAGAATATATATGCATTGATTGCCTTAATAATATATCGAAGCTATTAAGTATGCAACTAATTCAGGGATTTTAATTATACCTCCTATATTTCTAATAATTAAAAAGTTAAGGAGGTTAGCCGGTAAAAAATAGGCTGTCGTTTATCAATAAAGATATCGATTACAATATCATATTTAAAAAATCGATAAAAATATTTAATGCATTTTTTAAGAACGGAAAAATAATTTTAATTATAATTTTATTTTTATTATAATTTAATATCATATATAAAAAATCGATAACACGATTCATTTTAATTTATTTAATTTTTTAAGAACGGAAGCATTAGATATATGAGAAAATATGGGATATATTAATTATAGTTTCTGTATCGAGTTAATTATAAAAATGTATGAGACTGGCCTGTAACAAATCGTCTTTGGTTTATCAATAAATTAATCGCTTCGATTAATTTTGATATTTCTTCAATTTTTTTTTACGAAAACTATTGCTAAGTTTATACAAAAAATATATATAATACCGAAAACCGTTTTCTACTAATATATACTATTTTTTTACCATTATTATGATGGATAAATTTGTAATAAATTCAAGAACTATGTTCTTAGTGAAGGAAAAGGGCCAAATTACAAAGAATTTTAATAAAAAGCTTACCTTAATATGAATATTCTCTGTCATCCCTAATCTGCTGTGTGCCATATACATATTCAAGCCATCGAACAAATACCCGCTGTACGAGTATCCTGTATCCTGCACATCCAGGGGCCGATGGGCACTGCTGCTGCCGCTCTGACCAGGCAAAAACTCATAAAACTTGCTGCGGCTCCTTGTGCTCCATGCCCTAAGCTGGTTAAGCGTTCGCACAAAGTGTTAAGTCTCTTACTTTGTTTGCACCCTCTGGCCCCGCCCTCAACCCTGACCCCTGACTCCTGACCCCTGCCCTCGAGCCTCTCCGCCGCAACGGTAACCTCCGTTTTCTTTTTCATTTTTTGTATCTCCTTTGCGGATGTTTGAATGCTTTATAATTACATTTTATGTGCCATCGTTGTGTGTATATTGAAGATGCCAACAGGTGCAATCCATCGACTCTTCGAGATGAAGTAGAGGCACTGCGAAAAATCGAGGCCAAATATCAAGTTTAAGATCTCAAGAAAGTTATTACTATCATAATTTAGGGGAAATGTTAAGGAATGGTCCAGAAAATACATTTAAATGGTTAGTAAATATGTTTTGAGTTGGGAAATCAATTATATATTTAATTAAAAACTTTATATTCTTATTTTTCTGGCAGTGTATAAGCTCACGTCAAGCCCAGAAGAGCCTGGGCCCTCGTCTCCGTCTTCATTTATTTAGTTTACAGTCTTTATTGAATGTTTGCCTTCGGCTCAATGGATTCTGCGTTGTAATTGCTTGCGAGTTTTATGGCCAATCGCCGTGTCCTGTCAGTGAAACCAGTTTCTGGTTTTAACTTAAAAGCTTCCTTCGCCGCCGCCGCGGCCTGTTACCAAGTTACAAGTCCGCAAGGATCCAACCGAGCAATATCGTATTCGCGGAGCAATGTCATACTTTTGATTTACATTTGCGACATGTTTACAGCCTTTTCGGAGACATGAAATTCGCTGTCCGCCAGTCCTTGGCTTAATAAAAAAAAAATAGGAAAAATACAAGGAAAAAGGAAACTCCGCCGGTCCCAGTCCGTCATAAATCCGTTTCCGTGGGGCATAAAGCGCGCCAGTTATTGTCTACGTAATGAATGTCGGCGGGGTGAATGCCAAGTGAACGCTAAATGAATGCTAAATGAATGCCCAAAGTGAACGCTAAGTGAATGTTGAGTGTTCGATTTGACGCCGAAATGAATGAATTTGGAGACCGAGATTGAGTGGGCGACGATGCTCGATTGATTGCCTAATGATTGTCCCTCGCTCGACTGGAGTTTGGTGTTAAATAAGCAGCGGCTGGAATGCTGATTACCTTGCGCTTGATTGAGTCCCAGTCCGAGTCTGAGATTGTGTTTCCTGGTTAAATTGCTGCTAAACAATTGCCAACTCTGGCCATAAATATTCAAAGGCAGGCCATTGAGTTGGTTAATTGATCGATGAGCCTGGCTTAATTGTTTTGCGGCGGGTAATGAGTGCTTTACAATTGTAATTAATTAATAAACACAGGTAGATTTTTTTTTTGATATTATTATTAGCGGGGAAGGGAAGTAAAATCATTTATTGGAAGATAATCATTAACATGAGAGTTTATTTATTAATAGAGTTACATTTTTTATAAATAGGACTTTGGTTATTTAAGAGTCTCTATTTAATACCATCAGGAATCCCTATTTAATATATATGTAGGTATTATTTAATTAAATATTTTATTTAATATATATCTCTTATGTGATATGTGTTATAGGTGACAGCTCTTAGGCTGATAATTGATAATGGAGCTGCAGCTAATCAGCCTGATTGATTGGGGTCAACTGGCTATCACTAATAAGTTAATTCCCCCAAAGGCCGGCCATCCGTGATCCCCATCAATCATTGGCCATCAATCACGGTGCCCGGTAGTTGGTCAACTTTATCCACTATCCGTTGTCCGCTGTCCGTGGAAAGGGTTCAATTACGCACAAATCAAACTTGCCGCAAAGTTAATGAACTTTGCACCTGCCCCGTTGACTTCGCACACAACCTTGTTGACTATTTATTGCGGATGACTTTCGTTCGCAAAGTTTCGTATTTGACTGCAAATGGGGCAGAGTGTGCCAGAGTGTGTAAGCCAGAGTGTGTGTGTGTGTTTGCCAAGCTCCAACAATATTAATTTGAATTGCAAGCCAAACAAGGCGGTGGCAGGGAAATGCGGCAAATACCGAAGGAGCAAGCTGCGGTTGCCCTTTAAACGACTTTTGGTTCTTGGAATTCGGTGAAAACTAAATCGTTTCGGTGCGAAAAGCCCACTTTTAATGAGGTGACAGTGTAGGCACTGTAAGAAACAATTTAAAGCAAGGAAAACTATTTTGGCAAGCAAGAAAAATAATTATATTAATTAGAGATTTTTTCTGGTTAACTATTCAATTCAAGGGTGTTCCAATCACTTTTAAAAACTGCCTTAAAATATGCTATTGATATTATTCCAACAGAAAAACAAGTGTACATTTTCGCGGCATACTGTTTGGCACCTTAATTGGTGATTTTAATTACCAAGAATATTTTGCAGGAAAGAAAGACAAATAATTACCTTAATTAGAGCTTTTTCTGGTTAAACTATTCAATTCAAGAGTTTCCAAATCATTTTATAAGGGTGCCTAAAGGTATGCAATGATTTTATGCCGACAGAAAAACAAGTGCACATCTTCGCGGCATACTTTTTGGCACCCTAATTGGTGATTTTAATTAACAAGAATATTGTGCAGTAAATCTATTCAACTCCAGAGTTGGCAAATCACCTTTTAAGGTGCCCAAAGGTCGGCAATTATTTTATTTTATGAAAAGTGATGAGTAATTGCGGCTTGTTACTAGTTTCTGCCACCTTTATTAGTGTTTTCTATTAACTAAAGTTACTTTTGTGGGAAAACTATTCAACTCAAGCGTTTGTAAGCCCACAAAAATCCAGGAAAAATTAGCTCTTCTTAATTAATCAGATATTTATTTAATTTCTCACATTTTCCTTCAAATTTCGAAAGTTATGTAAGCTCGTTTATGACTAATTAGACCACAAATCGGTGAGGTTTCTCTCTCTGTGTGCGTGTATGCTTGTGCGCTGGTGTTTATGTTTCGTAACTTACTTGTTAGACATTTTAATTAATTTCCACTTTAATGTTTGCTCACCTAAATGTTTTCTTCGCCTGCAGGCAACAACAGCAACAGCAACAGCAACGCCAGGCAGCCGCTACAGATACAGATACAAGACCAGATACAGATACAGATACAGTTAGCGATAGAGATAGAGATGCAGATAGAAGAGATGCGACAGCAGCAGCTACAGATACTTGTAACTAAAGTGACATGAGGCCTTAACAACAATAAAAACAACAACAAAAGCAACTACCAGAGAGGAGGGGAGGGAAAACAGCGACCAACGGCACTAAAAACCAAATTACAAACAATTAAAAGCGAGCAGAAGGAGAGGGATCCTCCCGAGAGAAGCGGTGACAACGCCCCCCCACCCCCCCAACAGCACACAGACACACACACAGAGCAGCAGCAGCCGGAACAGGACACTCACCGTAAAGAGCAAAAAGGACAAAAGCCAGCCAGCTCTCTACATGCTCCATCGTTTATGGCCAACTAAAACTGAGCAGCAGCAGCAGCAGCAGCAGCAGTCCCAGACACGGAACCCCGAATACGCCCGGGTCCGGGCCTTCGCTTTCGCTTTTTCAAAACAACAACAACAGCAGCAGCGGGTAAAGCAGTCCATCATCATCGCCGGGACCTTTGTCTCTCCAGCTCCACCTCCAGATTCCCATCTGCCACCCCAAGTCCTCCTGCAACTGACTGCCACCGAAGGCGGCAATAAAAAGTTTGCCTTTGTGTGTGTCGTGTCTCGGTGTCGACATTCCCAGCTTGCTTTTGAGCCAGCAAACTGCTGCCGGCACGCCCTACGTTTTGGCAAAAACGGTGTCCTCGTCCTCTGTCGTCCTCAGTCCTCGCCCTCGTCCTCGTAGTCATCCTCGTCAGACGTCGCCGCCTCTGGGCACTCAATTAAGCCCAATTCAACGCAACTTGAAAGCGACGCGCGGCAAACAATAGAAGCAGCCGCACCTAAAAAACATCACAAAAACAACACAGCAGCAGCAGGAGGAGGAGGAGCAGGACCAGAAATAATAACAATTGTTAAAGAGGCAACAACACCTAAGCAAATAGCAACAATTGCAACAGCAACATCAGGAATATTAAAAAAGGAAGAATAATAACAAGCAGAGGCAGCAATTGCAATAGCAACATCAGGAAAAATTAACAACAACAAATAGAAGCAACACCAATTGCAGTAGCAACAATTGCAACACCAGCAGCAGCAACATCATTGACAGAAGATACAACGACAGCAACAGCAACAGGAGAAGTCAGCAGCAACATCAGCAACAACTGAACCAATAGCTGCAGCAACAGCAGCAGCAACACCAGCAACATTCGCTGCAATAGCAACACCAGCAACACCAGCAACATTAGCAACAGCAGCAACCCGGAGCCAAGGCAACATTAGCTTAATTATTGCACAGTGAAGCCACAGCCACGCCCACGACAACGACACGGACACTAAGCCCGCCCACGCACCGAGGGCGGCACTTGGCAACAGCAACAACAGCAGCAGCAACAGCAGCAGCAACAGCAACAGCCGGAGCAAGGACGAAAAGGATAGGAGATAGGCACGCAAGGATAACAAGCAAAGGAGGCTGCTGCTGGGGGCGGCGGGTGGCGAGTGGATGTCAGGATGAAACTGAGCGTGAGCGCGTATCGGGCGCATGCATCCGCACACAAGAAGATCCTCTCCAGCGGCTATCACTCGCAGCTCAACTACGGCAGCACTGGAGCGGCAGCGGCATCCTCCTCGTCGTCGGGGGCCACTGCAACGGGCCTATATACGGTGAGTATCAGCCACCACCTACCACCTACCACCTACGCAGCGTCCATGTCCATGTCCATGTCCGTTTGCATTTCCATTTCCATTGCAGTCTCCAGTCTTTAATTCCCAGAAGGATAATCCCATGCCCTCAACTGGCAGTGTCAGTGTGCGTCCCTCTTGTGCCGAAGAGCAGTTCATCTCATTCCCATAATCGCACTGACGGCCAGGATATGTGGGACTCTAAGCCACAAGGGCCTTAAGCCTTGGCTATACATTTAATGCCAGCAAGGAGGTTCCTCTCCTCTTTAAGACGCTTTAAATTTGAAGTAAAGAACTTTTTGGAGAGACTTTTCTCTCCTTTTAGTTTTGTTTATGACTTCTCTGCCACTATGTTGCCGTTATCCCTCGCCTTAATGTTGTGTGACAAACAAACGCATAAAATTTAAACAATTCTGATTATAAGCTTTACGGTTATGTCCGGCAGGGTAGCCACGCTTTAATGGCATTGTTTGCTTAGGGTAAAGCAGCCAAAAAAACAAAATTATGTATATATAAAATAGAAAGAGGGATCCAAATAAATATGGCAAGTCCATAAAACTCAGACACTTTCCGATTATATTTATTATTTATTTGTTCTATAAATATTTATTTTTAATACCTTATTTCAGGCATTACTTAAAAGCATCTTAAGCTTAATGCACCGCCTAATGAGGGCTTCATTAGAGTAATTACCTACGGAATAATTTCCTAACTACTTACCTGAACTCCAGCATTTAAGTGCTCGAAAGCTTAGCCCCGCCATGAATATTTATTAACGTTTTGCAGCCTGATTAAAAGTTATTAAATTAGTTTGCCGAAAAAGTTTACCCAGCTGCCGCGCTCTCAACCAAAGTTATTTAAGGAAAATCAGGGCCCTGCCCTGCACTATTGCAGGAAATTGGAAATTGGAGATTGGAGAATGGAGAGCCTCTCGCCGTTCCGATTTGTCATCTCTCGGCTAATTGGAAGGGTCTTTAGTTCATGTTTTTTGAGGGGATTCCCCCGAAACCACAATAAATTCCAATCAAGTTTTGCGGCGCACTTAATTGCCAGGCTGCTGGTGTATATATAGATGTCGGGGGATAATATATAGGTAGGCAACTCGCAAGTGAAGCTTAATCTGGCACTGAACCGATTTGTCAACTAATTGGTGGAAACGGCATACAAATCCCGCCAGATATGTTATGTGGTTTCCCCTATTTGGGACCGGATCAGAGGCCAAATTGAAACCCTCGCAAGGATTTTGCCAGTTTTGTCACGAATACGTATGGGTACACACTGGAAAAAAAATATAAGGAAGTTTATTATTAAAGAATATAATTTTATGGTAACAGTTCAAAGGCAAACTGTGGGGAGAAAAGATGCATAATTTATAACTCAAAAATAAGCTCTAATAAAGAAGAGATAAATAATGATACTAAAAACCCTCAAATATAAAAAGAATATATTCCATTATTTATGGAATTTACTTATTATACTTTAAGCCTTAGCTGTATATTTAGTTTAGATTTTTTGTAGCAGTGTTTTAGGGCCACGGACCACCGCCCATCTGTCCCAATGGTCAAATCGATGCTTCCGAGTTTGCGGCGCTCGAGTACTTACGACGAGTACATAAGCACCGAGTACTTTTGGGCCCCGAATCGCTGGCGATTCCCAGCGAAGCTTGCTTAAAGTTGCTTTTTGGCCACTGGCGTTAAATTAATAATGCTTCTGTGAGCTTCTCCCGGCTAACAAGTGGTCCGACACTGATCCAATCAAAGTGTGAATGCGACTGGGGCTGGCTGGGATTTGGGGGCAGGCGATAATGATGAGGTTTGATGGCCACGATTAGGGCTAGTTAATCCTGGCAAGTTATGCTGCTGCTGATATGCAATTCTTGGCACTTGTTCTAATGGGATTTACAAAATAATTGGGCTTATGTATATGAACAAATCAAAAAGTAATATAAAGTCCTAGCGTTTTCGATTTAAAATCAATTTTTTTATATGTATGAAAGGCGCTCTGAATGGCTTTTCCATTTCAGTTTTCTGCCAATTTCGATGGCAATCAATAATGCAATATTTAAAGCCATGCCGCTGCCTCTGCGTCCGCTGCAAAAAGTTCTCGCAACTCCTCCGCGCTGATTTTCCTCTGCTTTTCCAATTTCCCAACTCTGGCAAACTGCTCTCTCCCTCTCACCTGAAGGCCCTGAGTTGTCGCCCAAGTTTTCGTGTCGGGCGCAATCAAATCAAAGTTTAATTATTATCGTCAACATCATCCGATTTAAAATGCACCGTGGGGCAAAATGGCAATGGCCTCGTTGCCTCGCAGTTGCAGTTGCAGATACATTTAATTGGGGACTCAGGAAGATTTTATCCTGACAAGCCCAAGAAATTTATTTTATCATTAAACTCTACAATAATTATTATTTACCTGTTAATATATACTTGTATTTTATTTTATATAGTATAATCCCAAGTAATCATGATTTTCATCACCTTTTTGAGACCCTTAAAGCCTTATTTAGCCCATATATATTTTCCATTTCAACGTCAGGGCCTTGGGTGCCATTATTGTGACCGCAATTGTACCTGTAGCATTGACACCATTGACATTTTGCCCTGCACCAAGTGGAATTTGCATAATTAGCAATTAAGATGCGCTCAATTGCGATTGATGACGCCCCAGGGACGGTTGTTCTTGGCGATAAGCCAAATTAATATTGAGTGGGGATGGTTGAAAATATCAATATTAAGACGCTTTCGATATGTATATCGATGTCTGGCCGATATAATAAGTTTGTTAAATATGTTGCAAGCTTAGAAATCATACAAGTATTTTGGCGTTAATTTCGCTATATTTTCTTTTCGAAATGCGATAATAATCATATTTAGGCGATAATATTAATATTTGCTTTTCGATATCCGCGGGCTTCCATAAAATTAATCAATAGATTAAAAAAATGAATATTTTGGCATTCATTTCGATTTATTTGCTTTGCGATAACCGATAAAAATAATATTTTGGCAATCGTATCGATATTTTCCATAATATTAATTGATATTTTCAATAATTTCTTCGATTTTCTTCGATATACTGACCCAATTATCTCTTGCTCTCTCTCCCGATCCTTGCAGATGGAAACGCACGACCACGAGCACGGAGCGGGCAAGTTCGTCAAGGATGTGGCCCGCCAGGTGCACGACTGCAACAGCGACACGGATGTCATCAGTCCCACGGGCACCAGTAGCTCCGGCGGCGGCGGCGGAGGAGGAGCCAGCGGTGGAGCCGGTGGACCCGGGACGAGCGATGGCGGCCACCATAAGCGGCACCACAAGAGCAGCGCGTCGGCGATGGCCCGGGACGAGGACAACAACAGTGCGGCCCACTCCTCGGACAGCAAGAGTCCCAGCCAGCGGTGAGTTCGATTTTAGGTCCCCCCCACACCCCAATTGCCAAAGCAAAGATTAAAAAAAAAACACCCACACTGAGCGAAAGCGAGTTCTGGGTTTAAGCAAGAACTCAAGGCACTGTAGGATTTCGAATTTTGCATCTTCTAAACAGAAAGCTGGCATTGGAAAAATCCTAAAATTATTTAAAGGAAATTATTTACTTAAATAATTAATTTAGAATATGATTGTAAAATTTAAAATAACTTTAAATTTACAATTTGGAAGTTATTAATTGAAAAAATATTACGTTCACAGCAAACATAGTTCGAAGCTAGAGCTGGAACAGCTTCGATGTTTATCGATTTAAAATCGATTTTGTCCTTCGATAACTTTGATTTTTTACTAAATCTTATTGAATTGGTTAAGTAAACAATTTCAGATATTTAAAAAATATGTTATTTATTTTCAAGCAAGATTTTTTTAAATGTAAAATTAAATATATTCTTTTTTTAATTGTTATAAAACCTATTGCTGAATTCTTGCTTCAAGAACCTGCCATTTCGCTCAGTGCACACACACCGACACGTGCTTAGCTGTAAAATAAAAGTTGAAAGCGAAGTAAGAAGAGAAAAAGCTGAGAGAAGCTAACAAAAATACGAATCCGAAAAAAGGAGCATAACAAAGATGATTTATTCAAATCGTGCCAAGTTGTTACCAAAAACACATAAACATAATCCGGCTCTGCTTGCAGTCCACACACCACACGCACACCTATACCCACGCACACTACACACCTATACCTCACACACACACACACATACACACTTATAGACACGTGCCGTAAGCGTAATTGATAAATGTGTAGCATACTTTGTTGGGCTTCGTTCTGCGCCTTGGCAGCTTTGTTGTACGCCGTATTTGATCAACCGTAAGCGACATCACATCCGTACTCGCATCCGTATCCGTAAGACAGAAGAAGAAACCCTGGAAAAAAACAAAATAAAACAAGCCCGGACCGATTCAATTCAATTAAATTAAATTAGCAATTAGCAAGTCCCCCCCGCCGAGCGCATACTTCTACAACGTATACCATATATGTTTCTGTGTATATAATGATCCCACATAGCCCTGCGGTCGGAGTTTGGAGCGGCAGGGAACTGGGAATTGAAATCTGAATGGGAATGTGTGAATGTGAACGTGGGAATGGGAATGGGAATGTTAATGGGCGACCGGCAGGGGCCAACATCAAAAGTTTTCAGTTCGGCTTCTGGTTAATCTAATCAGCAACCTTAGATCTGTCCAGGGGCAGCTTGATACAACTGACAGTGCGTTTCACAGATGTAAGGCTACAGGAGGTTGAGTTTTCATGGAGTTTTATATATTTTATAAAGAATATAACGATATAATTCCCATGTATTTAATGTTTATGATTGTTTAAGCATACATATATAAAGTTGGGAAACTCTAGGAGTCTTGTTTAATGATTTTCTTGATTATTCTTAATATTTAAATTTAACTTTGAGCTTATTCTTTAAGGAATTTAAAGAGCTAACACCATAAACACCTCTTTATTTAATGTAAAAACATAAGTAAAGATGATTAAATTCTGGGGGGGTTTCTTAAAACTATTTCCTTGATTTCCCCTTATATTTTAACCTAACTTTAAGTTAATTTTTAATACCTTACAGCCGCTAAACGCACTGTGACTCCTATGCCGAGTCAATGTTGAGACGTTGAGGTTTCTCCAGACTTTAACTGAGACTTTTTTGCCTTTGCAGTTGAATGGAGCTGTCGCAGAGACGCCCACAGAGACACAGTGACACAGTGACACAGGGACAACTTTTGTGTTTGTGTTTGTGTTTATTGTGCCATTGTGGTGGTGGCAAAAAGGAAATTAGCAATGACAATTAGCCGGGATTGTCCATGTCCGTCTTGGTGTTGGTCTCTCCTGACAATGTGTGTGGGTGTGTGCATGATTTCATTAATTAACTTGGCCCACAAAACAAAAGGGAGAAGCGGAAGAGTTACACTCCTCCCTCGGGGGGCGTCGAGCTCCTTGGGCTAATGTGCACTCTCCTTGGATTAATCTTAGAGCACGCCGACTCCACTCCAGTCCCCCCCAATCCCTCGGCTCAGAATCCACTCCAGAATGACAAGCGACTCTGCAAAACCACCAGCACAACCACACTGAACCACACACGGTTTTTGCCAACTTCCGAAAATGTTTATGTGCCCGGGCAAACAATTTAATCAAAATGAAAACGAAAACATGGCTTCCATTTTAACTACTTAATTACTTGCGAGAGTTTAAGAGAGAAAACATATTTCTCTATTTCCCTGACGATTTGAAATCACTTGAATAGGCATCCTGAGGTATCCTGTTATTTTATTTTATTTAAAGCATACTTTCTGGCATGTTTTCAAATAATTTTAAATCGATTTTCCTTAATATTAGCTCAAGAAAGGAGTTTAAGGATTTCAAATCACTTGAACAAGTGCCTGAAAGTATGCAGTAATTAATGCCAAGGGACTAAGTGAGATTGATACAAGTTCCTAAGTGATTCCAAGTCCTTAAAGCAGAGTTAAAGTCTAAATGGAAGCTCAAAAGTTATTGAAAACTTTACAAATAATATATACACCATGCTGATGGCATGTTGAACTAAGAGTAACCACTTCTCGGATCGGGTTGTATGTAGATCCGCCAGCTCGTCGCTGACCAGTGCACAGCACCATCCGTGTGGCTGCACCACCAACAGCACCACCACCAATAGTTTAAGGTACTCAGAGAGGGATAGACTTATACTGGCGCCGTCGCATCCTCCTCCGTCACATCCATATCAGCGGCGTCAGGTGCGCCTCCTAGTGAACAGTCCGTCCTCCGACCAGAGTGCGTACACCCCGGTGGGCAGTGGCAGTGGCAGCGGCCGGTCGCTGCCCGCCATGAAGACGCTCTCCTCCTTCATCAGCGAGCATCCCGAGGAGCTCTGTCCGGATGGCCAGAACCAGGGCCCGAACTCGAAGCAGAGCCAGTGCGCCGGTCCCAACCACAACCATAACCAGAATGGCCAGCAGACAACGAAGTGGAAGAGCCTGCGGGCCGTGATGGCCTACTACTGCTCGCTGAGGCGCATCAAGAGGAACGTTGCCACCCGACAAAGCCCCGTTTATTCCACCAACTCCCCCCCACCCGTATATTCCAAATGTACCCATGTTCCATCCATATATCCGTAATGACTATATACGCGTTGTTCTAGCCATTAACTAACTAACAAGGCACAGAGAAAAAAAAGATACTCACAGTTTGGCATCAATTCTTTATATAAACTTAACTTAAAGGGTTAAAACTATAATTGTGGGGTCTATAAGGGTTTGATATATTCTTTTGGGATTTAAAAACTTTATTTAAGGTCCCAAGAACTTTTTATTAAATTTAGAATCTAAATAAATGTAGAACTACAATCAATTTTTAAAGTCAAAAAAATAATCTAAATTATCGAATTATTCGAAATACTATCAATAATCGAAATAATCAATTAACTCTTATTCTTGGAGTTAAATTAATATGAATGAAGTGAAATGATGCCCAAATGAAAATGAATTTGAGTATTTTACTTTCATTAATTTTTTTCTCTGTTTCCCTTAAAATATATATGTGTGTGTAATCTCTCCTTTTTTTTTGCGTGTGGGTGTGTGCGAGAGAGATCCTCTCGCTCTTGCTGTCCCCTTCCGACAGTCCTCGATCCGAACCCGATAATCGTTAATCGATATCACTCGAAATGTACTAACCGCATCCTACTAACTAACTCACATCTCGATCGACTCCCGCTCTCTCGCTCGCTCACGCTCCGCTCTCGCTCACTCTCTGTCTCTGTCTCTGTCCCTCTACTAACCCAAACAAAAATCGTAGTGTATGAATCCTATGTGTAACCTAATATATAACCCATATATCATTGATGTGTAAGCGAATGCCAGACCTCTCTCTCAACTCTCAACTCTGAACTCTCAACTAAAAACTGAACTAAAACTGAACTCAATATCGCCTGCTCGCTCTCGTTCGCTAACTCTATCCCACTTCCACTATCTTGTCACTCTATCTCGCCCGCTCTCTCACATATCCTCCCTCCCTTTCGGTGGGTACAGTTAAGCCTCGTCAAGAGAGAACTTTTTGGCAAACTTTCCCGTTGCGGCAAGAGGATTTACGCATTTAATAAGTGTTGGAAAGCGTTTGACGGGAATTTGCGTGCATATGCACGCAGGGGGAGGTAACACTGTACGGTATCACAAAGTTACCCATCCGGGGGCGGCAGCATACGAGTATAAGGGTAAGAGGTGTCTTGGCCGGGTATACATTTTACCACTTTCTGTTCTAGTTTCGGTTCATTTTTGGCAAAGGGCAACTTAAAAAGTTTGCCTCAGCTAAACAACTTGATGCCAGCACACACGCATACTTACACTCGAGTTTCTTGGCACAGAGAGAGAAATATTTGCCTATGTTTTTAATATAACTTAATATAACTGTCAGAAATTGCCAGGAAAATACGGAAAGAATTCTATGTGTCCTTACAAAATATTCTTTAATTTTAGTATATTTACATTTTAATTTCACTTTTTCTTTCTGTGTAGCACATGCTCACCCATAAGTAAGGCAGTATGAGGGAACTTTTGCTGCAAAAATCTCGGCAAACAGTCGAAAGTTAAAGTGGCTTTTGTCAGTGTGTGTTTGAATCGATATGTTTAAGCTGCTGCTGCTGCTGCTGCTGCTGCTGCTGGCGCTGCAATGTAGGCGAACTTTTGACACAAATACACCAACACACACCACCAGCACTACATTAATACCACTACCAACACACACACACACACACCAAGCCATGCGCCTATGCATATGCCATGCCACCGAAATCCACCCCTTTTTTGGCATTGTGCATGCGAAATGGGAAATTGCCTGCTCTGACTGACAACTTACAAAGAATTTGAATTTAGAAAATTGCAAATTTATGTAGAGAGCCGCCAAGTGAACACAATACGGAAGGAGGGGGACTGTAGCCCTGCCAGAATTTATGCACCACTTGCAGTCCTCAGTGCTCCGATTTGCCATTCTCCTTTTCCTGCTTGGACACACTCGCCCTCCCCCCTATGTAAGCAACCTCTAGCACCCACCCAACGGGTGCTGCGGTTAGGTAATTCCCTTACAAGCAACTCCTGATTCGCAATCAAATTCATTTGTTCGATCCGGCGATTGTGTTTTGATTTGCAAGCAGCACTTGAAATGCCGCTCACATCCGGCCATGTCGATGTCGATGTCGATGTCCGATATATATAATATATTTTGTCGGTTTTATCGCATTGTCAGCAGCAGCTCAGGCTGCTCATTAACTAGGATGACCCAAAATAATTGGGGTATTACTCACGGGCAATAAGCCACACACACCACACACACACACCGCCCTTAAGGGGGGGTGTCACAAAAACCTAATTCGGGGAATTTGCGATTTACGAGTGCACTTCCACGTTTTAAGTGCGTTGTGCTTTTAATTTTCGGTTTAAAAATGTACACTTCCCAATTTCCCTTAATTTGGGGCTGCCAAAATGGTTTTTCCAACGGTTACTGAAGAGGAGAATGTTACTCTCTTTTACTTTTGTATTTCCTAATTAATTAAATATACTTATTCCAACATAACTTTAATGTATATAAAATATACAATATTTAAATGGAAAATCCTCTTAAAAAAAAAAAAACTGGTGCCCTGTCAAGTAGATTTCCCCGGAGATTTCAGTGACACCCTGACACGCTTGAAAATCAAGCTGGGCGGCTGGCTGGCCTGGTGTGAAGTGTCCCCAGACTGTTATAAATTTATCCAACCATCATCAGCTGGGGCCAGCTGGGGGGACGTTGGCCAAATGACTCGGCGGAATTTTTCAATTGTTGTTTCATCTGTGCTCCATCTGGGCCATGATGTGCTGCGGCCAGTCAGTCAAGTGGCGTACCCAACGCGATTGTTTAGCATTCCGTCCGGTCATGGCCTGCGGCTGGGATGGCCGCAGAAACCCAAAAAGCGAAAACCGAAAACCGAAAGCAGAAAACAGAAAATCGAACGAGTATCAAAGTTTATATAGTGGAGTGACTCGACCGCAGAATACCCGGTCATGGGTGGGCCATAATCTTAGCATACCTTCAGGCGGCAAATAATAATAAAGAAAGCGGAGAGAAATCTAGAAGAGTAAATCAATAGTAGAATGTAGTAAGGTTATGTTTAAAATCATTTAAAAAGGCTGTCTAAAAGTATGCTACATTGACTTAAGACACTTTCCAATTAATTTAAAATCTAAAGGGATTTATGTGGCACATGTAAACATCCAGAAGTTATGGAATATTTTTAATGGCAACCTCTATCTTTAAGTAAAAATGTTTTAAGGATTTCCAAGCATAGTTTTTAAGGACATACCCCTGGTACGCTCCGCGTAATGAGTGCCAAAGCACAAAACCAGAAAATCGAGATCCCAGGCATCGAGAATCGAGCATCGAGACAGAGGCGTTAATTGAAATCCGGCTTAGGCACCGAATCGCCGGTTAACCCCAGGGCGCCCCCAAATCGGACATCATGCAGCCATTAAACAATAACAATTTCAGGCGACCACACATGGCCACACACACGCACACACTGAGCAAACAGGAGAGTCGAGTCCTTTAACATTTCGCTGGATGATTTGTGGTGCAATAAAGAATGCCATTTAATACCCGGGGCCCGGCTCTTTAACCTTTTCGAACCCGAACCAAATCGAATCGAATCGAACACGAGAAACAAGAGAGGCAAGAAAATTGGGAAACGCCAAAACTAACAAGCTCATTCTCAATTTATATTAAATCGAAAGTCCACAAATGGTTCAGCTGACCCCAAAACAACAATGGGGTCAGCACACACACACACTTGTATATACATATATATATATATAAATATATGTACTGTGAGCGGGGTAATCTTATCGTGCAGCAAGCCTTTTTCCGCTTGGCTGAAATGGGATGGGTTAAAGCCGGCAAATGCGGGAAAATGCGGCCAAAAATGCCCGTATATGTGTCTGTCTCTGTCTCTGTCTCTGTCATCCCCCCTCTCTCTCTCTCTCTCTGTCTCTCACTCTGTGGAAAATATCCTTTATATATCTATTTCTATCGAACTCTCACACTCGTCTGCCATTAGAAAGCAAATTAAATCAAACAAAATGAATACAAAACAAAAATATGTTAAGCAAGAACAATCGACAAAAGAAAATAGCGTATAGAAAATAGCTAATAGAAAATAGACAACAAAATATAAATAAATACAAATCAAAAAGAAAACCAAAATAAACAAAAACAACAACAAAAAACAATGACAATGAAAATGAAAAACTTTCGAAACTCGTTTAGGAAATCGCGTATCGGAGATGGAGCTTCAGATCCAGATTCCGATTGGTAAGTTTATTCTCTTGCGTTTTTTATGATTTCTCGGTTTTGTCTCTGCACACGCACACAAACACAACAAATACAAACAAATAACACACACACACACACACAGATACATATATGAAGCTTTGTTCTGCTTTTGATTTGATTATGATTGTGATTATGATGATGATGGCGGCGGCGATGGCGTTGGCCGCCGTTGATAAGGATGATCTCGGCATGTGCGCGCTTTGCATTTGAATAGGCCGCAAAAACAGCAACAGAAACAGAAAACATATACTTACTTACAACATTTACAATATATATACATGAATATATATAAATAATAGCGAGTAGGGTTTTGAGCAGGTCCAAAACCGCAGCTCCCACACCAGCACACCCACGAACACCCACTGAAAACCCTGTAAAAAGCCAACAAGGAGACACACAGGACATAGACCTCCCACACCCACACCCACACCCACACACAATATACACCTATAGCTATCATTGTTTTCCTTTGGTTTTGTCTTTCGTTTAGCTAAAACTGCATTGCTACCAATCGCTTTCGTTTTTCGTACCTCATCGTGTACCACACGACGTATGCGTAATAACTTAGCCACCGCTGTAAATACATAAATAGATACCAATGAAATCTAGCCACAAAAACCAAATAATAAACCTCTGAAGAGCCGAAATTATAAATAAAACCAAAAAAAGCAAACCCTAAACCGTATGAAACATTTATTTACGTAGCCTGGCATTTGATATGCTGAATGCGAACAATAACTGTGCATAAATTAAGCCAAAAAACCAATTAATGCATCAGCAAGCATCACCCAAAAATCGAACTGTACATATCTAAGCAATGTATATACTATGTACTATATATATACATAAACCGAATCGAATCGAATCAAATCAAACACCACACCTACCTAGAACTAGATGCTATAGCAGAACAGACGATTGAATGGCGACCCTGAGCGCGGCTTGAGCAAAAGTTTAAAGTGGTAAACCCCCGATCCCCGCCCCTGTCCCCCTCCGTTCCGTCCTCCGTAGTCTGTACGCTAGTCCTAGATCGAGTTCGTCCTCGTACTCGTCCTTGTAGTGCGTAGCTATACTCTTGCCCCTGTCTGGCTCTGGCTCTGGCTCTGTCTCTGGAGTATCACATGGTAATTGTAGGTTGTCCGCCTGCCTGGGTTTTATATTTTAAAAGTACATCAATTACAATCACTACTGATTGATGGCGGCTGCAATTTTTTAAACATTTTTGTACTTAGTTTTTTGTTATTTTTTGAAACATTTTAAGCATTATAAATGATGCCAAGCAGCAGGAACACTGAGAAAACAATAAATCAAGAAGTTCTTCAAGTAAGGCAAGCTTAGGAAAATATTATTAAGATATCAGTGAATAAATAGGTATATTATTTATGCTATTTATTAAAGCTTGAGTGCATTTGTTTTATTTAAATTTATTATTTATATTAGAATGAATACAGGCTAATAAATCAGCAAAGAAACTTTATTTTTATTATTAAAAGTTTGTGGAGTTTTACTTTGGGAACCTTCTTTTGTTTTTAATAGAACTTAAACTAAACTAAAAAGGAAATAACCAGTCTATGTTTGGGCATATTTAATTTGTGACCAAATCAAAAGTTTTTCCTCATACATTTTCCTGTATTTGTGGAAAGCCTTTGGGCGTGATTAATGGAGTTTTTAGGAGTAAGCTTAGAATCAGTTTCCAGCATTAATATTTAATATCAACACCGGGGCAAGAGTATCCTTAGCTTCGGTCTGCCGGGGCATAATCCTTCTTGTTTCGTTTCCGTTTTTTTTCTCTGCTTTTAATTGTGAGAAACTTTTTCTGTTTCAGTTTCCTCGAGGGGTTTTCACCTCGAGAAAAGCGAGCGCTCTGTTCTGTTCTCCTTTTTCTTACTCGCTTTTCCTTGGTTTTCCCCAAAACACCTGGCAGACAGTTTAACACTTTTCCGAGCCCCCCCCAAGAGCTATTTATATCGATAGCGGAAAATTCTTGGCCACTTTTCCCGCCCCCCTGTTCTCTCTCTCACTCTCTCTGTCTCTGTTTTTCTCTTTCGCTCTCCGTCTGTCTCTGTCTCGCTGCTGCGGCTGCTGCTGCTGCTATTGCTGCTGCTCAAATTGTTTTCCAATTGCAATTTTCCTCATTTCCCGTCGATTGCATAACGCCTATGATTGTGATTTCGTTTGATTACATTTGATTCTTGATTCTATATTCGATTTGGATTTGAGTTTGAGTTGATTTCGTTTGCGACTCCCAGGCACATCTATCGTTTGTAGATAAATGGAAATATCGATGACTGTTGTGACTCTAAGCCATAACTGTATACTTTCTGCATGCCCTTCTTTTCTCTTTCTCCCAGCTGTCTGTTGCTGTTACTGTTGGTGTTACTGTTACTGTTACTGTTACTGTTACTGTTACCGTTACCGTTACTGTTGCGTGCCTTTGCGTTACGGTCTTTTGGGTTTCTCCCCCGTCCCTCGTCCTTGTCTTGCCACTAAGTATGCGTAACATAGTTCGTATTGCGTAGCCCGTAACCCATTACCTGTACTCCGTAACCCGTAACCTTCACCGACTAGCGTAAGTGTTTGATGTTTCGTGTTACGTAAGTGATTAAGCTCTCCATATAAGGCACAACCCGTAACGTGAGCGCACGCTTAGTTGGAAAGATCTCTTCAGTTGCCATCCATTATCCCCCAACCCCCCCTTTAAAGTAAATAATTTTAGTGTAGTAGTTTGTTTGTGTGAGACAATCCCTTTTCCCCTTCTACTAAAAACCTACCATGTAACGGCCCCAATTTATGTATAATTATGTTTACAAATAAACAACTAACAGGACGCGATCGAACCAGCGCTGGATGAAGCTGCGCACCACCGTGCAGATCTCATCGGCGATACAGAAGAAACCACCTCTCAAGCGCGAAGACTCCTTCCTGAAGCGTTTCTCGACTAGACAGATACCCGAAACACAGGTTAGCTTTTGACTTATGACTTCTAGAGGTTTGAAATCTATAACTCAGGCTCCTGAACGTATGATTTATGATTCTAGAGGTTTCAAATCAATAATTGGGTCACCTAAAAGTATGCAACAAAATATTTAATATCGTTTTAAGTTAGAAACGGATATCTATTTTATTTCTAGAGCTTTCAAAAAATATTTTAAACAGCTCATGTATGCATGTATGATTTATGATTTCTAGAGATTTGCAATTAATAATTAGGACACCCAAAAGTATGCCACGATATATTTAATAAAGTTATTTGATTTTTTAACGATTTCTTGAGGTTTTAAATCTATAATTCGAACTCCGAAACGTATGTTAAAAAATATTTAATGCAGCTTCAAGTTAATAATGTATGATTCATTGATTTTAAAGGTTTCAAATCAATAAACGGGGCACCCAAAAGTAGGCCGCAAAATATTAAATGCAGCCTAGTGTTAGAAATTATTTTGAGGCAAACTTTTAAATAGTCTTAGAAAGCAGAAATTTAATAAATTATATTCTTAATATTAAAAAATTTAATTATTAATCAATCACAAATTTTAGGAAACTGTTGAAGACACGGGTTCAGAAAGTGCCTCCGGTGACGTCGACAAGAGTGTTAAGCGACGGCGACGCTATCTGCAGAAACGACGATCCGTCGTTAATCCAGATGAGAATTTTTACTTCTATTGGTTAATGATGTTAACTGTATGTGTTCTATATAACCTATGGACCCTAATTGTGAGGCAGAGCTTTCCCGAACTGCAGGTGAGGCTTATCTTGTTGCTACGCTTTATCCCTTATCCCTTTCCCTTAGACCTTTCGCGCGTTTTTCCTTTCACTTTCACATTCATTGTGACTTCCATTTCGCATTTTCCCTTGAAGGACCTTTGTTCGTCCTTTGTGTAAGCCAACACCCTTTTGTCATTACGCGCAAAGGGTTTTGTTGGTAACGACAGTTGTTGGCCAACTGTGCTCCCCCCAGAGTCCAGAGGCGCGGAGAGAGCATCCCCGGGTCACCTGTGTGTGTGCGACCTGACCGACAAAATTATCCGCTTTTTTATCTGTTTGCTCCTGGTCTTTGCCTTGTAATGACTCAATTATAAGACACGCAGTCGGGCCTGGGCAAATGTTTGTTTATGGCCCAGTTAGCTGTGTTTCTGGCCGTGTTGGTCGGTTAGCTGGTGTTTGTCATCAGATTAGAGCGCCAGCGTGGTCGTAGTGTTGACTTTGACCTTTAACCCGGCCACAAAAGTAGTCCCGCTCTCCCGCTCTCCCGTTGTCCCGCATTTGCAATTGTCAACTGCATTCGCCGCTTAATTACCCTTGACCTGGCCATAAAAATAGACCAAAAAAGAGCACACAGAGCCTGCCATTAAATGTAACCTTCGTTCTTTTTTAATTTCGGCGCTATTCCTGGACAGCAAGCTGTGCCCACGTTCTGGCTCATCTGCGATTCGATGACAGATGTTGTATTTATCCTAGATATAATAGTTCAATTACGCACAGGCTATCTGGAGCAGGGCCTAATGGTGAGTATCGATTACACCTAATTAGATTATATAAATATATAAATGTATATAAATTGAGAAGAAAACATTGCTGTGATAAATCGATAAAGAGATTATTTTCTCGCAATTAATAATTAATAACAAAATATAATCGATTTTATCGATATCTGTATGCTTACAATACCCTCAATAAAATTACGTTAAAATCGATTATAAATATATTGATTTTCTCTTAGAGTAGATATATCGATATTAAGTTCCGTTATAAGGTTATTAAATTTATTATATTTATTATCAATAAAATTCACGAATCCTTCAGGTATACGACGACAGGAAACTGGCCTGCCACTATGTCCACTCGCGCGACTTCATCTTCGATATGATAGCGCTGATACCATTGGATCTGCTGCAGCTCAAGATGGGCACACATCCGCTCTTGCGTTTTACGCGCTTTTTTAAAGTGAGCTTCCGGTTTCCGGTTGCGGACCTTTCACCTTTTAATACTTCCTAATATTCATTTTAGGTTTATCGATCTGTGAGATTTTATTACATCGTAGAGAGTAGAACAGTTTGGCCAAATTTATGGCGCGTTGTTAACCTAATTCATATCCTGTTAATACTGGCACACTGGTTCGGTTGTTTCTATTTTTTACTCTCCGAGGCGGAGGGCTTTCAGGTGAGTGAAGTACATTACGGAGATAATAATGAACTATTTTTATTTGTGGAAATACAAAATAATTTGCTTAGCTGCCACGATTCTTGGCTGCATCTTGAAGATGCAAATTATACTGTATAACTTTTATTTATAAAGGAAATTAAAAATATATTTTTTCTACATATTATATATTTATTTAAATATCTTTTTCTTTTATACTCTTTTTTTTAATAATAATTTTTAATTAACCCTTTAGGGCGATTGGGTGTATCCATATCGGCCCGGGGACTATGCTACCCTGACGCGCAAGTATCTGGGCAGCCTGTACTGGTCGACCTTGACCCTGACGACCATCGGGGACCTGCCCACTCCGGAGACGAATGCGGAGTGAGTATTCTAGATATTTTTTATTATTTAAGATGTCTGAAATTGCTTGGAATTTAATATTGCTTGAAATAGTGCCTAAGGGTATGCAATAATAAATGTCTTTGCATATCCTTAGACATATTTCTAAAATGATATTAAATCTCCAGATAATTTTTTCGAGTCTCGGGGTTTTTAATTACTATTAATTACCAATTAATTACCCATCAACAATCACCAATCAGACCGAACTTTTCGGTGGACGGCCCACGATCAATTCCTAGGCGAGGCATCAAATCGCGGCTGCTTCAGTTTGGCTCTAGCTACGGGTACGACCAACTAACTAGATAATTAACTAGGCCACTAAGTAACGAATGTAACTCGAGCAAGGTCAATCAAATCGAGCGAATATCATACAATTTGTTTGGGGGCTGTCCACCGATTCGGATTCCTTGGTGTTCTAGTTCTCAACTCCTCAAATCGATCTGTTTGCAAACTCTGCCCTGCCGCCCCCCACAAAAGCGTGTTGGCATCAAAGTTTTCGAAAGCGTGCGACAGCCTTGAACAATTTCATTGATATTTGTGCATTCGGCTAACTTCCCAAGAAAAGAAAATATTGCAAAAAAAAAGAGAAAGAAACTCACACACACAACATTTTGTTGACTTTCGAAAACTTTGATTGAGCTTGCAAAAGGTGGAAGGGAAGGTGAATGAGAGGGAGAGTTAAAGAGTGCGGAAAGTGGGTTTATTTAATAAATAATAATTATCAAATAATAATAATAATGGTGGCATAAAAAATATTATTTTCTAGAAGCTTTTGAAAGCAATAATATAAAGTAATATACAAATATTTTCAAATTTTAGATCTTTTACCTTATAATTAAAATGTATAAAATTAATCTATTTTAGATTAGCAATAAAGCTTTAAGAAAAACGTGGAATATTTAACATTAATCATTTTATAGCATAATTTTGAACGCACTTTTTTGAGATTTCAAATCTCTGCCTTTTATTTTAAGAGATTTCAAAGTTTAAATTTTTGTGTCACCTCTATTTAGTTTCGCCAACAAATACAATTTCGAAAGTGCTCTAAAAATATATTTATCCACCCAAAAACCACTCTCTTTCTCTCCTCTCAATAATTATCCCTTTTTTTTGTGTGCCCCGCTAATTGATGGCCACTCCCGTGCGCCCTTCTCTCCTTCGCAGATATATTTTTACGATCGTTAGCTATTTGATTGGTGTTTTTATCTTCGCGACCATCGTGGGCCAGGTGGGCAATGTGATAACGAACCGTAATGCGAATCGCCTGGAGTTCGAGCGCCTGCTGGACGGGGCCAAGACCTACATGCGCCACCACAAGGTCAGCACTCACCCATATCTTATATCCCATATCCCATATCCCATATCCCATAAATATATATAGTAAATATCCTGTAACCAATGTATCCTGGCAGGTGCCCGGCGGCATGAAGCGTCGCGTGCTGCGCTGGTACGACTACAGCTGGTCCCGTGGCCGGATACAGGGCGGCGGTGACATCAACACGGCGCTGGGCCTGCTCCCGGACAAGCTGAAAACCGAACTGGCCTTACATGTCAACCTCAGCGTGCTGAAGAAGGTGACCATCTTCCAGGAGTGCCAGCCGGAGTTCCTCCACGACCTGGTGCTCAAGATGAAGGCCTACATCTTCACGCCGGGCGACTCCATCTGTCGCAAGGGCGAGGTGGCCCGCGAGATGTTCATCATTGCCGATGGCATCCTGGAAGTGCTCAGCGAGACCGGCAAGGTCCTGACCACCATGAAGGCGGGCGATTTTTTTGGCGAGATCGGTATCCTCAATCTGGACGGGCTAAACAAGTGAGGAGGCCTTTAGTTTATATACAAATTATTAAATTAATAAATATATTCTTATTTCCCACAGGCGCACGGCGGATGTGCGGTCCGTGGGCTACTCGGAGCTGTTCTCGCTTTCACGCGAGGATGTCCTGGCTGCCATGAAGGACTATCCCGATGCCCAGGAGATCCTGCAGACGCTGGGCCGGAAGCGGCTGATGGAGGTGCGTTGCGTGAACAAGAAGTATGCGAAGGCGCAGAGCGACAAGGAGGCGGCGGCCTATGCGGCGGCTCATCCGCACCACCACCAGAGCCACCAGGCGGGCCACCACCAGGGCCAGGTGCACCAGAGCGACAGCAGCGAGAACAGTGCCTCCAAGAAGATCGTGGACAAGCTGAAGCACGATGTCAAGGGGTTCCGCAACGTGCTCAAGAAGTCCAGGTGGGAGTGAGTTGTCTGCTTCTATATGTCCTTTGCGATTTTAGTTTAGTTATTTAATTCAATTTGTTTTATTTCGAATATTTATGATAACCATTAAAACCTATAATAACTATTATTTAATCTATTTCCTCCTTGGCCAGGACTTCCAGGAAAAGCGACGAGTCCCTGGAGATGCAGCCGCTGCATAATACCTCGCCGCGCGGCAGCAAGATCATGCTGAAGCGCATGTCCCGCGTCCGATCCGACGAGAAGGATGCGGACAGTGCCGAGGCCAAGGATGAGCTGCACGACAAGACGCCGAGCCCCATTGGGGCCGGGCTGCCGCTGCTGCAGCGCCTCCGGCTGCTCAAGGAGAAGCAGGTGAGGAGGCACTGGGCCACTGGCACAGCCACCAAGTCACCGAAAGCCACAGCTCTCCTGGTTATACACCCACACACCACCAACCACCTTTGCTCGACTTTCGTTTTTCGACATCCAAAAACCAAACTCACACACTCACACACTTTCGCATTTTCACATTTCCACATTTCCACCCACTGGAAATGGCTTTAAATGGTTTTTCTCCGCAAGACCCACAGACAAACACAGAGCAGTGAATGAAGAGCTTGACAGATGGAAAACAAACCCACACGCACCCACCACAAGCAGAGTCGGAAAAGCCGCCTGTTCGAGGGAAAAGCATATATAATAACTGGAATGGAGCTTGCGGTGTTCTCAGTAGAAGCCGGAAAATGCAAGGAGTTGCCTAAGGGGGGGTAGGAAAATTCATATTTTAGGCTGGAGAAATTTTCGAATATTTTTGAACTGAAAGCTAAGACAATATTTAGATCTCTTTATCTTACTTTAACTTTGGAAGAGTTAATAATACCATAAATATCTTCAAAATTATAATTAATATATTAAAAAAGGTTAAATATAAGAAAAAGGGTTTAAAAAGGAAAGATATTCGCTTGATTATTAACCTGAACTTGCACATGTACATGTCATAACGCTCAGTGTATTAAGTATTAAAATACCAATATAATACTGGGCATAATGACACGCTCCCGAAAAATTCCTTAAAGGCAGACCTTGGACTGGGTAGCACTGCATCGCCCATTCCAGTATTATAAAATAATTAGTTAATTAATTAATTAATTAATTCATTTAGCGACCCAATCACACCACAACAACAACACACACTGACTCTGGCATATGTGTACATTGTTTCGAATCCATTGTAATGCAGTTTGTACAAGTTGTTAGTGCACCCAAAAAAAAAAAACAAAAAAAATCCACCCAAGATCAATGTGCTAGTCCTGACGATCTTCTTCATTATTGCAATCAAGCACGTTACGTAATTAAAGCTTTTCAAAAACAAAATATTAAAATTACTAAATCAATATATATTGTAAGAAAAATTCTAAAAATTTTCCCACAGAAGATTTGATATTTAAATTTAAAGATTGGCCTTTAACTACTAACCTCTTACACTTTTCTAGGCAACGAGCAAACGCGACTCGTATTTACTTTCAATGTCAGAGGTGCCTACTTTCTGATACCTAAGCTTTACTAGATGCTTTCCATAGTTGCCCCCTGCTTCCGCTTTAGTGAATATTACTTTGATTTTCCAACGGAACGTGCTTGAAACAGGAGCTCTCAGACACTGATATATATATATACAAAATATATAGATCGAATAATACTATACAGTAGGACATCATCGACAGACAGCAGACTCTCATGGTTTTTACTTTGCATTTATCGTTTTACCTTTATGTTCTGCTATCGTTTAGCTATCGATTAATCGATCCAGACCCAGAAATTCGTGTTGTATGTAATTAATCCCCAGCTCCTAAACAGTAGTTTTGTATGTGTCTTTATGTGTCTTGCACTAGGATCGCGAAGAGCGAGCTGTTAAGTCCACACCACCACAGAAATCTCCACCTCACTCACATGTAACGTGTACGTTATCGCCGCAGGAATCGATCCAGGAGGAGCCCGAACGCGAGTTCAGCGAAGGCTTTCCCCTGATCCAGCGACTGCAGCAGTTGAAAATTAAGAACGAGCCGCAGGCCAACGCCGCCGAACCCGGCGTCGTCATGGTAAAGCAAAAATAAAATCGAACAAAAAATAAAAAACCCCAAAAAAACAAAACTCGTAACCAGAAGTAGTAACCGAAACCGTAAACGAACTCGTAGAAACCACAAATCCCACCGAAACGCAGTACTCTGGCAGCCCTGACAACCATTTTCCACTAACCTCTGGTTAATTTTAAAGTAAAGTTAACCAGGGAATAGTTGAATAAGTCTTAATCAAGTTAAACCTAACCAGAGAGTGAGGAATACTTACTTTTAAAGGCTCTTTTCTTAGTTTTTCGTTAACCAAAATGTGGGAGTTGGACTTAACCTCTGGTTAAGTCATTAATAATTAAATCTTACTTACTTACTTGCTTAAATCTTAACCTAACCAGGGAGCGATGCAAACTGTCTGTTAACTTAACTGTGTTATTATGAAGGTTTCCTTACTCTCTGGTTAAATTAAATATGACTGTTGAAGGGCTTAACCGGCTGTTAAGTACGTTAACCGGAGAATAAGGCAATGCAAGTCCCCTTAAGCGGCCACAGGTGGTTACAAGTATTTCTAAAATTTAAAAACTTTAAAACTGAACCTAAAATTAAAGTGATCATTAAACATCAAATTAATTAATTAAGTCTTAATCTCCGGTTAGCCAATGTCCCGAGTTTAACTGCAGCAAGATGCTCACAGGGAGCTTAGGGAAATGGCGCCTTAACCGTCACAACTTAAACTCTTCTATTAATGTGCTTAACCATCTCTCTTTCTCTAATCTCTGATCCGTATCCCTGATGAAATCCACCAGGTCAACACGCCACCCAACATAAGCAGCAAGATAGACTCGCACTTCGGAGGATCTGCTGCTGGCGGAGTTCCGGGCGGAGCCAATGGCGGAGGTGGCTCCAGCTCGACGGCCGGAGGACAATCGCTGACGGTGGCCCAGATCAAGCCCATTATGAAAGTGTCCTTCAAGCAGAAGATCCAGCAGCTGCAGGGCGGCGGAATGGCCAGCAGCTCGCCGGGTCCCAGCACGGGAGCCATTGCCAAGAAGGAGCCGCCCAAGTCCCTCGCTCTGGTGGCCAAGCACGAGGATCCGGCCACGGCGGGAGCGGGTCTGGGCATGGGCTTGGGCATGGGCATGGGAATGGGACTGGGGGCCGGCGGACCTGGCATAGCCACCATATCGAAGAGGGTGGTGAAGCCGCAGGGCCACCGGATAGGCATGGGCATGGGCATGGGCATGGGCATGGGGACGACGCCGTCCCTGCCGTCGGACACGGACACCGACGGCACACCCATCAAGCCCTGGTCCAAGCTGAAGCTGGCCACGCTCATGTCCTCCAGCTACACCAGCCTGACCAACTGCTCCCCGGACGATCCGGAGACGCCGCTGAAGAACTACTCGCTGAGCAACATTCCGCAGCAGATGGAGCAGCAGCCTCGTCCACCGCAGCGCCACCACAGCGCCAGGAGCAGCTCGCGCTCGCCGAGGCATCATCACCATGGGGGATCGCATCATGGCCATCACGCTGGTCACGGGCACAGCTCCTCCAGCACCACCGGCTCCTCGGGAGCCAGTGGCCAGCGGCGGGAACTCAACCAGCTGGGAGCGGCAGCAGCTAACGGGGCCACCGCCGCCCGACGGGATTGCCTGCGCCTCCAGAAGCCGGAGCAGCATCTGCCCGACGGCGAGCTGACCGAGCTGGGTGGCAACGGCGGCCGGAGGAAGCTCTACCAGAGCGTCTTCGATCTGTCGCCGGAATACTGCGGCCTGCCCTTCGTCAAGCGCCTGAAGATCCTCAACGAGCGCCAGAAGCTGGCCGAGCTGGAGCGGGCCCTGCAGACGCGCAGCTTCAGCCTGGACTGCTCCAAGTCCGGCCCGGATAGCCGGGTGCCCATCACGGAGTCGCTGTACCGCTGCTACAGCGACACCTCCGGCATCTACTCGCAGTTCCTCAGCACGTACGAGTCCACCACCAGCTCCACCTCCACCTCGATATCCACGAACACATCGGCGTCCGCCTCCGCCTCCGCTTCCGCCTCTGCCTCTGCCTCGGATAGCTACTCGCGGCAGCTGCAGTACGTCCCACTGCCACTCAGTCCGGAATCCAATGAGACGCTGGAGCGGCGCAAGCTGAAGAGCATACTCAAGAAGCTGCAGAAGGGCGGCAATGGCAACGGCAACGGCAACGGTGGGCAGGAGGAGGAGCTGCCATCGGGAACTGCCCAACAGGCCAGCAACAACAGCGCCAAGGGGCCGGGACAGGGACAGGGACAGGGATTGGGACTGGGACTGGGACTGGTTGTGGGACAGGGTCAGGGGCTGCCGGCGGAGCCCACCGTGGAAGGGTACGTGGCTAGGCACAGTAAGCTCTTGAAGAGTGTAACCTTCCATTCCACTCTTTCCAGCCCGCCCGCCAGTGCCAAGGAGGAGTCCCCCTTCGGCGGCGGTGGGAATAGTAGCGTTAATACCGATACGAGTGCCACCACTACCACTGCTGCTCCTAATCCAAATTCGCGCGCGACGGCCAACAACAACAGTGCGTATGCGTATCCGCTTCCGCTTCCGGTCGGCGCGCTTCCGTCTCCGATTTCAGCCACGTTTCCGGCTCCGATTTCGATATCGCCACCGGCCACGGGCGCCGCCGGCGAGACGAGTGTCTGGTCGCCGACGTTGACGTTGGTAACGCCAACGAATTCGCCGCAGGAGAGCTTCGCGTTCGAGCTGTGCCCCAATCCCGGCCAGCTGCAGTTTCGCGAGCGCGATGGCGGACTCGTTGCTGGCGTTGGCAGCGCCTCAGCGTCCGGCGCTTCCGGTTCCTCCACATCCGCATCCGCATCCGCATCGGCATCCGCATCCGCTTCGTACGTCGTCGAGTGCTCGGCATCGAAGTCACAGAGAGAGTTCCATGCTCAGTCCACCACCACAGATTTGAATTTGAATTTGCAGCTCAGGCAGAACACGACCAGTGCGATGGGACTGGGATTGGGACAGGGACAGGGACTGGGACTGGGACAGGGTCCAGGGCCCCGGCTCGAAGGTAAATATATCCGCTTCAGATCGTTACCTAAAAATCCTTACCAACAAGAAACCAGAAACCGAAACGCTAACCAAGAACAAGAGCAACGCAACGCAACGCAACGCATCGCTTGTCACTCCCAAAAAAAGCAAAGAAAAAAAAATAAGAAAAAACACGCGCATTTCTATATCTAAACACCATATCTTTGGACATTTCTGGCTATATCTAAACACTCGAACACCGGACACTTGTGCATGACTGGGAGTCACATCCAACACACACACTCCTTCTTCGCTTTGCCCTGCTTTCTTCGGCAACTCTCTTGAAACTCTACAACTCGCTTTCAAACTAAATCTAAATCCTAAATAAAAAGTAAATTGCATTTGATAAACTCTTCGCATGACGGAAACGCTTAAAACCTGTAAAAGTCTGTACAACAAATATTCGCGTTGCTCGTTAATTGACCAAAAAGAAAACACTTTTTATTTATTGTGACTTGTAAACAAAGCAGCATTTGTCTTACTTCTTTAAGGATTTAATTTAATATAAAAATGATGGGCAGCCGCTGCCCCTTTATTCTTGAGATTATTTAATAGCCACTTTTATTTTAAATATCATCCATTTAAAATGATTTTAATTAAGCTTGACTCCGGTTATTTTTTCCACTACCCTTCCCAGGATTTATAAATTATTTTCCATATGTATGTACATCCCAAGTTGAGGTTTAACCCGCACCTTTTTAAGGTTTCACCCCATCAAGCTAATAAAGCCAGAGCTTGATTATATACCTAAGCCGGGAGCAAAGTATTTTTCAGCTAAGGAATGAAACGCAATGGACAGATCCTGAAAATATCCCCCGAGCATGTAAATAAGAAATCCGAAACCAAAGCTTTTGTAAATAAGACCCACGATCTTGTAAATAAGTATTATATAGAGATCCGAGCCGAGTCCTTGATGGAGCCACACTTGTATGATAATGGTAATGGTAATGGTAATGCTTATGGTAATGGTAATAATAATTGGTAACTGGAAATGGAATGAGAATGTGTAAATAATTGTGTCAATGATAATTGATGCCACTGCATATGGAACTAAACTAATATTATTCCGATAATACTTTCCGATATATCCTTTGTTCCCAGTATCTTGCGAAAACCCATCTGCAGTGGCATTACTTATAGTCCTCGTCTTCGTTGTCCTTCGAAGCTCAAGTACTTCCTTGAGAGCTTTATCTTGAGAGCTCCGAAAGAGCTATATAAAAATGTATAGCATGTAGTGCCAAAACGCTTTCACACCCCCACAGCCTATATCCGGTATTTGATGTAGTTAAACTCTGAAAAGAATGAAATATTATTATTGAATGTCCTATCTCTCACCCAAAATGCAAAACTCACGTTCGCCAGACAACACACCTGTGTCCTTCGATTCCCGTCTCCCCTCCGATTGCCCCTGATTACGCTCTGTTACCAACTGATCTTGTGTCATCTTGATTTTAAAGGCTTCCCGGAACCGCAGGACTACTTCAATCAGATCCTCACCGGCATCAATCACGTGATCAAGACGCACATGAACGAGATGCACTCCAAGTTCGAGACGCAGTTCTCCAGCATGGCCGGCGAGGTGCGGCGCCGCGATGCCATCATTGCCCAGCTGCAGCTCAAGCTGCGCTCCATTGAGCAAAAGTCCTCGTCCTCCTCGCTGCCGATGGCCACATGCTCGTCATCATCATCCTCCGCTTTGGTGCTGCCGGCGCTCAGCCGGCGCCAGAAGAAGATGTCACAGTTGTCGGTGGACGATGATGAGCCGGCCGAGGATGAGGATAACAGCAGTTCCGGTTCCTCGGCGGAGTTACTCTTTATGGTGAGTGAAGATCAAGAAAGTTAATAAATTCAAAAGCCATGCTTTTAGCCAGTGTGACCATGCTCGCATTACAGATAAAAAGCCCAAGTAAACATCACATAAAGCTGTCTTTCTCTAATAAACGTTTTACAACACTACAAGAGTTCTCTTTTAAATTTGATTTTCAAATTTACAGCGCGGCGACTCCCTGGACACGGTGTTCACCTCATCGCCACCCATCCAGGGCGGCAGGCGCAGCATATCGCCGGGCTCGGGCCGGGGACCGATGCGCCACCATGCGGCCTCGGCGAATGCCCTGAACTGTCCCAGCAGCTACTACGGCGGACCCGGATCGCTGAGCTCCCGGCACGCCCAGAGCCATCCCAGCTTCTACTCTGGCCAGGGCAACGGACGCAGCAGCAGCCGCGGCGGCTACCGCGAATGGAGTGGAGGAGGAGGAGGAGGAGGCGGAGCAGGTGGTAGCCTGGGCAGCGGAAGCGGTGCGAGTAGCGGCGTTATGGTATCGGATGTGACTGGGAATCTCACACGGCTGGCGGACAGCGTCATTCTGGACATCGGCGAGAGCTCCAGCTCCAGTTCCTCGTCGAGCAAGATCAATATCGCCGAAGAGGAGGACGAGGACGAGGAGGAGGCGGATACCGCCGGAGAACGCCGGCTGGCCACCGGCAGAGTTGTGGAGGAAGAGGAGGATGAGGAGGAAAACCAAGATCGGGCGAGCCACAACGACTGGGAGGTACAGATGCTGGCCGCCGAGATGGAGCGCCAGGAGCGGAAGCGCGGTCACTCGCTCAATCCCGACAATCTCGGCGAGCTGAGGCACTGCAGCACGCTCCTGCGGCGGCGCCGCAAGTTCAGCGACACGGAGACAGAGGTCAGTGAGACGGACATGGACGACCAGCTAATGGCCCGGGCAGCAGCCGCATCAGGAGCGGCAGCAGGATCAGGAGCAGGAGCAGTAGGAGGCGGAGGTGGCTCCACCTCGGCGGGCCATCAGAGCGGCAGCCAGCGACCGAGGGCCTCCAGCTTGGATCAGTTCAACCTGCGCTACGGCATCGGGCGTGGGATCTTTAAAGCAATGAGCATCGATCGTGATAAAGACAAGCTTTGAGAACTGTAATCGCGACCAAATCCAACAATCCCGAAGCCACCTAGTTCCCAGCTCCCATGCCCACCCACATCCCCATCCCCGTGCCCATTCCCATCCGCATCCCCATCCCCGCCAGCAGCGGACAACCAATAAGCAATTCGGACAGTATTACAATGGTACAACAACTATATGTATTTGATATACAAACCTAAAGAGATGTGAGGACATATAGAGCTATATTCTATACATGTATGTTTAGCCCTAACGATCCCCCCAGCATATATATATACAGATATACACATATAAACTAAAGCATCCGAATGAGATACATAAAAACTGTAGAATTAACGAAACAACTACTACTAAAAACCGAGAAACAACACACAGATAGCCAGAGAGTGCTCCCACCCCTGTTCCACTTCCAACTTTTATTTCCTGTGTCCTTGCAAATGTAAATACTATTTTTAAACCGAAAGTAACTGTGTCGGTTAGGCATTTAACAGACTTTTGGCTTTCTTTAATTTTGATTAATTATGTTGAGATATTCAGAGTTAGTCGTAATTTGAAGGAAAAATAATTGTAAAATAATTGCCGCAAAGCTTTGACTTTTCTTGCTTAAATTCAGATCTGTTTTAACCAGAAGTTAACGAACACAGCTGTTAGTTATTTAAGGGAATCGACATTTGACCAGTTTTCTAAGTAATTGCATTTCAAAACTAATTATTGTTGCAAAGTAAAATCCTTGTTTAACCCGTGGTTAAGTTTCCCTCTTAACTAACCGTTATAAGCACGAAGCTTATATTAAATTTAATTGTATTTAGCTTAGATTGGTTTAATTTAAAATGTAGCTTTGGTAAGGGCTAGGAACTATTTAATTTTTTTTAACTGGGGGTTAATTTTGTCTCTTGATTGTAAGTTAAATAAAATTGTCATTCGTTTAATTTGCAAGGGTTTCTATTATCTTGCATATTTTATTTTCGAATTTATTAAATATTTGTATAGATATGTGTGTGTGTGCGTTTGTGAGTGCGTGTGAGTGCGAGTAAGAAAGACGATGATTCCCACATTAAACCGTCCTGAGAAACGTCCATTCTTTTTCATTCGTTAATCGTTACTCTGAATCGAAATCGAAATTGAAATCCCCATAGTTGGTCCTTTTTTTCTTCTTTTTTTGGTTTGTGGAAGACGGCGGGGGCGTGGCTCTCTCTACAGATGTATATACCTCTTATTGTTAGAGACTATGGAACACATATATATACATATATATTTTAAGTACTTATATATATATACACAAAGAAATATACATAGTAATATATCTATATATGAACTAGTGTAATGAAAACCGAAAGCTTTAATAACTTATATAGAGAACTATTTAAGAAACGTTTAAAATATTAATCGATTCGGACAAATGTTTTGAAATAGAACAAGCCACCACCCCATAAAAACAAACTAAAAAAGAAACACATACATGCACACCACACACACACACATACACACACACGCACGCATACAAATATCTAAATATAGAGCCTATTATATGCATAGATTAGCGATTTACTTGTTGAAGAACCTCAGTTCGAGCTGTTAGGACTATCGATGCGTTAGTCGAACCTATCGAAAACTTAGACTAGCCCTCCATTAACCCCTTAACCTTAACCTTAACCCGTGCTCTTTCGTTCCTCCGATTCCCGAACTAGAGACACTATCGCGTTATAAGAAAGGCAACTCTCTAGCACTTAAGTAGTTTAGTGCCGTTCAAGATTCGAGTCTGTCGCACCGTGTACTGTGTAAGCTTAAAGCTTGCCCCCCCCTCAAAACGTATCTCAAAACTAGGCAAGAGAAACGATAACGATTGTTGGCATTCTTTGGTTTGATCTCTCGTTGCTCTCTCTCTCTATCTCTCTTTAACTAAATGCTAAGACAAAAAACAGTTACAAGCCAGACCCTAGAGTCGTAGAGTCCGTAGAAAGGAGTTTAGAACCCATCTGCAGAGCAGGCACGCCCTCTAGAGTTTCGTAGTTTCTAGTTTCAACAGGCCGCAACTATCGATAACTATCGTACTGTACTAAGCGCACTCAGACACAACCATGCACACGTACACACACACACATACCAGCATACAGCATAAAGGACACAGATCCGTAGTCTATTCAAGTGAAAATGTTATATTGGAGGTGGAAAATCATTGATCGAAGTGCTCATCGATGTAGCACCACCTCTAGAAAAACGCAAGCTTACGATTAATTGCAAGTCATGCGCCTATCGATGTGCTTATCGATGTTTTTCCATCTCTAATACATCAAATTAAATTCAAGGAACAAGGAAATTCTCAAATGGGTTCAATGCTAAAAAAAAAAATAGAATAAACTAAAACAACTACAAGAAACACCAAAAAAAGCAAAACTTAAATGGTCACAGCCAGCTAAGCAGTCCAACTAAATGTAATAAGACAAACGACAAGCACAACACTTATGTAATTCAACGTAGAAAAGTCGGAGCAGATGATGTAACTTTATAAGATCTTGATTTACTAATTTATTGGGTTTTCGTTTTCGCGGAATGCAAGGGAAAACCATTTAAATTGAATTACATACGCCAGGGACCACAAAATGTTTTTTGTCTCTTTTTTTTATATATAAACAAAAAACGTGTAGAGTCACAGGAGGAGATCTAATAACCTAGCAAATCTAATGATAATAATGAGAGATGCCATATAAACTAAACAGGGCGGTAACCGTAGCAGTAAGCGGTGCCGTAACCGTAACCGTCACTTAATCATCGATGTACCGTTAGCCACCGTTTAGACACTCATTAGAATTTCCCAAACTTCGATATATTGTATATCGATATATATTGTATGTCCAACTGATTTCGTACCACTCGCTCTCAGTTCAATTGTTGTCAGCCAACGAAACACTCTGTGAGTCAATTATGTGTATATGGATCATTTTTAAAATTATAAGAGGATTGTATTGTTTTTAAACGAGAACGAACCCCAGCCCAGAACCGATACCGATACCGATACGACCCCTGACCGATTACGACCTACTCTGTATTGTATTTGTACTATATTACTGCGCGAATTGTTGTCGTTGTTGATTTTAAATTTTACATTTTAAATTGCTCGTCTTTAAGTTATCGATATTTTTGTACATTAGCTTAAGGTAGCGCATAAAGGTATGTCCCCCACGAGTCTAGAGTAAATTCCTATATAAATGTATAAATACATGCATATACATACATATATATTTTTTTTTCTCCTAATTGCTAATTTCGCAATGTTGACAGATACTAACAAAAAAAAAAAACAAAAAAACCAAATAACAGAATGTACTTATATTAAAGATTATATGCAAAGATAATTTAAACTAAAAAAAAACCAAAAGGAAAACCCAAAGCAAAACGAAACAAAGAAATTAGCACATGTTAAAGATCCGCAAAAATAAAACAAGTAAATACGACAACTAATGCAGAGATTAACTTGCGAACTTGCGAACTTGCGATCTCGCCCCGCCTTCGGTTGCGAGTCACTTTGTGTAGTGTGCCAAACCCACATCATATCAACTTTTACTCACCACAAGGTATGATGTTGCTGCAAAAAATGCGATAATACGATACGAATTCGATCTAGATGCGAACGAACACTAAATGAAACCCACGGCAAGCCGAAGTAAATCCCCAAATGCAACCAAGGTGAAATATGAACGAAAAAAACGAAGCAAAACAGAACTTAACTTTGAATAAAAGAGAAAAAAAAAACATGACAAAACAAAATAAAGAAGGCGTTATTATTTTCAAATGGAAGGGGCTTTCAGCATTCCTAGGTCTTATAATGCAGGAATTGCTTACTTATCATTAAATTAACCTCTTCTTTTTTAAATATTTACAGCTTTTATCAGTTGTTGGCTTTCTAGTGAGAGCAACATATAATTTCTTACAGGGCTGCTCTTCAGAGTTATCGATGTTCGACTAGTGTTGGAAAGTTGTCTCTAGTTAACACTAACCAATCATGGTTCAGAGCCCGAAAATTAATCAATCATATTGAGAAAAAAAATTAAATAACTATAAATAGAAAGAATCCCTGATTGAAATAATAAAATTCAGGGACTGGTCAAGCCTTATAAGAGATTCTGATGCTTTGTTTACATTTAAATTGGGACGGCGTCGAACATAGCGCGGTCGATAGCGGTAATTTCACGCTTTCAGCTCTCACGCTAATACTTTCGGTGCTTTTTTTTATATTAATTAAAAATGCAGTGTCACGTGCTGAATATTACGAAAGTGCACCCATGGGAAATCAGCGAGGAAAATATAATGCCATTATTCCATATTTGAACACTCTGGGATTCTTCAGTGTGACGAGGGAACGATTTTTTCGGAAAGACTACAGTGAGCTCAAGTTCTTTCAATTGCGCCTGAAGCCTCAGTTGGATCTAAGTGGCAAATTAAAAACACCCTACCGGAAGAACAAGGCTAATATTTGTGATATCTTTTTAATAAAGAGAATGCAGTCACCTTTTATTAATTATTATTAATTCTGTTTTATTGAAAGAAAAGTCTTCATTGAACAAGGAAATAAAACAGCAAATAAAAAATATATGAAGTATAAAAATAAAACATTTATTCATATTTTAATTGGGTTTCCACCTTGAAAACGAGGAGAACTACTTATAATTTATGATCAGCATAATGTTTAATTTTTTCCCTACCCTTGCTCTTACAAGTATATTTCTGATCATTTTTAGTGAGTATCCATACTTGGTTTGTGCCTGGTTAAGCTTTGGCTTAGCTTTAAGGATAGCACTCGGTCACGGTGGCCACCTATTGACCACTTTGGCAGGCTTGGAAGAACTGGGCAAAAGGGACCTGCGCACGAGACCTCGTTTACATTCGCAGCTGATGCGGAACGAGTTGCAAGTTCGGCGGGGAACACCACCGAATGAGCTTTTTTTTGCCCATCATCCCCCATGCGATGCTGCTTGCTGCTGCTGCTGCTGCTGCTGCCGCTGCCGCTGCCGCTGGTGATTCTGCCACTGATTCTCTGATTCTGATTCTGATTCCGAGTCCAAGTCCGGAAGTGAGCAGAAAGCGTTGGGGACACAGCACACACACACGCGGAAAACTCGCAGGCACGGAGCTCGCTCGACTTTTTGAGCGGCAACGGCTGCGCCCCAACATTGCGCATACGACGAGTGGGACGAGCGCTGTGTGGCACGAAATAAATAGTTCACATTTGTTTTGCTGCCGCCGCCGCTGCTGCTGCTGCTGCTGCTGCTGCTGCCGTTTGTTTGTTGTGGTTGTTGCCGCCACCGCCACCGCCGTTCGCGAATATATATACATCTATTTTTTGTATTTGTTGTATATTTATTTTAGCAACAATTTGTGTTGTGTGTTGTGCTGTTTTTTGTTCGTGTGTCTCTTGTTTGATGTGCGAATTTGTACAAGCGATTTTCAAGCAAATAATCGCTGCGAATGGGCCCTGTGATTGCCCGATTGCCCGATTGCCCGTTTATCAGCAAATCGCAGTAGTTCCTCGCCTCTGATTGCCAACGGCTGCGTGTGACATGTAGAGAGAGAGGAGGGGTGTGCAATTGCGAGGGTGTGTGCGCGTCGAAGGAGTGGATCCGGAATCAGTATCGGTAAGTCAGAAACAATCACGAACGAAATCCAGAGAGAGCCAGAAGCTGCTGTGCCTGTGCCTGTGCCTGGCCCCAGAAATTATTTGTTTACATCCCACCGACAAGGCCCCCATCGCAATTTTCACACCCATTTCCACACGCTGCCACTTTTCGGTGCGAAGTGTGAGGTGATATGTACAATGGACCAGAATCCAAGATGCTTTCCATTGTTTTTTCGTGATCTGTGTGCCAAGTTTCCTTCGATTTCGCTTTGGAAATGCATTTTTATGGGCTGGGAGTAGATAGTGGGTTCTGGGATCCCCTCATCGGCTCCCCCCGTCATTATGTAAACCTGCGAGTGGGGCTGGGTCGTTGTCGCTCCACCTGGCCGTGCCAATGTGCGTGGCTTTTGTCTGATTTATGCCGCAAAACAATCAAATTATTGCCCAGCCTTAGCCCCCCCTTGCCACCACTCGAGTCCCCCCATCAAGTACCCCATCCACAACCCTTAACCCTTTCGGCTTTTGGTGCCCAATTTTTTTCTTCTTTATATTTCTCTATTTCGCTTTTGCGGCTGCCTCGCAATTTCATTATATAGTCGCTAGCATGCACTGGGAAAAAAACACTTAAAAGCCTTTAAATATTCTATTATAAATTAACCAAGCTGCCTTAAAAATCCGAATTTTTTAACTGAAATATGCATAAACAATTAAGATTTTTTAGTTCTTTTTTTCTTAAATAAACTTTGTTTTTATTATATGATGTTAAAACTATTATAAAAATATTTCTAGAGCAAAAATGTTATAGAAAAATCATCAAAATATTAAAACATCTATAAAAAATAATGATTTTTATTAAATACACTTCATTGTTTGACAGTAAATTATTTAATAATTTAAATCAAATAAAAATACTCGTTAAGCTCCCTTTTTAAATAAGTTGCCTTAAAAATCTGAATTTATTAATTAAAATATGCATAAACAATTATGAATTGTTAGCTCTTTTTCCCTTTAAAAAACGTTGTTTTAATTATATGATGATAAAACTATTAACAAAATATTTCTATAGCAAAAATGTTATAGAACAAATTTAATATTAAAACATCTATAAAAATAAAAGAAATAAGTGCTTGCCAGTAAATTCTGAAATAATTAAAATCAAATAAAAATGCTCTTTAAACTTCCCTTTTAGTACTATTTGTTCCCAGTGTTCGTTCCGCTTTCCCATTTTTTATTACGCTCTCCTTTTTATTTCGTTTCTTTTTTTTTGCCCTCGGTTGTGTTTTTGTTTGCGTCTTGTTTCAGCGTTGGACTAGTTTTGGGCCACCACCACCACCATGGGCACCATCAGCAGCGGCAGCAGCAGCAGCAGGCCATCCCCCATCATCAGTCGCCGACTGGCGTGGCGGGTGGTTCAAGGAGTTCCGGGGTGTTCCCTCTGCTGCTCCCTGGTTTTTGCCGGGCGGTATCTTGTATCATCATCTAGCGGCTTTCCGCTGAGGTTTTCTTCCCTTTCCTCCCTTCTTCCCTTCCGAAAGTTTATCGGCGCCTCAAGGATCCAGGGCGGGCCAAGGACGAGGACCCTTGGAGCAGCCCTCGCCGCCGCCTCTGCCCAGCTGTTGCATAAATTTTCGCATTTAGCCGCCTGTCTCCGGCGTGTGTGTGCGATGTGTGTGCATTAAGTGTGTGTGTGTGTGTGTGTGTACGATGGGGTGTCCTTTTGCGGATTTCGTGAGCGTTTTATGCAGCTCAAGGAATTCCGTTGAAGGCATGACAAGGCTTTTCTTCTCCTCTTGTTCCCCTTGCCGCCGCCTTTTGCCCTTTCTTCGGGGGTACTCAGGGCTTAGCTGGCGAAAATGTTTCTTAGCCGGGTTGAGATTTTAATCGGAATCTAACAAGGCTAAGTGATGTGGCTCAGACTGTTCTTAAGCTTGTCTTTTTACTGCTCGCGGTTGCAGAGCTCATAATTATTTTTATTTTGCCTTAATAATACCCAATATACATTTTCTAATTAAATATTTAATTTTTCGATAATATCTATATGCTCGCAGTAAGTCAATATTTTTCGATGTTTAAATTATCGATAAAAAACGATAGGCATTGTATAAATGTTTTATGTTCTTTAATTTGAAATCGCTTTGGATTAATTTTTGCTCTTTCAGTATAATATGTAATCGATATTATCGATAATATCGATATGCTCGCAGTAAGCCGATATTTAGCGATGTTTGAATGATCGATAAAAAACGATAGGCATTGTTTAAGTAATTTATGTTCTTCAATTTAAAATCACTTTGGATTAATTTTTTCTCTTTAAGTGCTGTAATCGATAATTATCGATATTAATATTCCTAATATTCCTAGATTTTAAAATACTTACTTGTTTGTTTTTTTTCGATAATTATTTTGAATGTTCTTATGAAATTCTTAAGTCTTGCAGGATGTAGAACTTCCCTGATCAGTATCAATATTACCGATATATTTTTCAAATGCTTAAGTTTTCGGTAATTCATTTTACGTGGAATTTTCAATAATTATTTTTATTATTACTATTAAATATATTGATTATTGCCATGCGATATAATCGATATTCAAGTTAATACCAAACCACAGAGCATCCATCTTTCGACTTCGGCTTGAGTGAACTGCGAGCCTCATCGGTTTCCTCAATTTTCCTGAATTTTCATTTGCGACTCAAACTCAAGTGCGGTCCTGTTTCCGCCGTTGTCACCGCCACCGTCAGTCGGTCGGGTGGGGTCGTCCCGGGTTACACGGGCCATGTCGAGACGACGGAGTGGAGCGACGAGACCAGTTAGCCAAGTTAGCCAAGTTCGCCAAGTTGGCCAAGTGAGAGCGCGCTCGTGGATGTGGAAGTGGCAGTGGCATCAGTGGATGGGCGGAGGGAAATGGCCTCCGATGGCAGCTCCAGCTCCTTGCGCATTTGTTTCGTTGTCATAACAAAATCAACAAAAACCGAAATTGATTCCCGTCTTTTCTTTTATTTTTTGTGCTCTGGCAGCAGATAATTGGCTTCATTAATGCGAGCATGTCCTTTGAATTATTTTTACATAAATGAGCAGACGACATTCTCTAATGCCACCGCAGCCAGTAGACCAAATAAACCGACTAAGCCCGCTAATCTTGGTTTCAGTAATGCAAAGACGGCGTTATGGCACTACAAGGCTGGCGCTTTTTCGGTGTCTCGGCGACCATCATCATCTACATTGGCGGCGTCCTCTTCCTGTCCATGAACAACATACCCGGCTCGCATCCCAAGAGGCCGCGCATCGAACGCTTCGCCGAGGTGAGTCACCCATCACGCACTTTATAATATTCGATTTTTGTTTAGCATTTTAAAGAGTGGATTTTGTGTGTATGTTTTTTTATTTTTAATTTGGAGCAACGGAAATGGCTTGGACAAATGAAGTGCCGCCGTTGTTGCAGTGAAAAACAGCTTAAAAATATTTGCTATGAAGTAGAGTGAAGGATTTATTGATTCGAAGAAGGTTTGGGTCCGACAAAGTGCAAAAAAGGGTGTAGAATAAATACTTTATTTTAGACTCGGAAAATAGTTGTATTCAAACATTTCAGATATTGTTTACTCACATCCTTAAAATTCGTAAGAATTAATTAAAGTTTCTTCCTGATAAATCCTAATAAAATATTTGCAATGAAGTAGGCTGAAAAATTGATTGATTCGCGCAAGGTTAAGGTCTAAAATGTGAAAAATAAAGGGTTTCTTGAACTTCAAAACACATCCAGAAAAATATAATTGTAGAATTCATATTTTATTTTAGACCCGGAAATAATTATATTTTATTTAATCTCTCAAGAATAAATTCAAATCTCTGCCTGATAAATCTTAGGCTATAAAATACATCAAATGTATTAATTTTTTATAGGATTTAATATTTTAACCCAACCTTTTCCTACTGGTTTTTCCCACACAGTTTCCCAGCTTTCATAGTCCCCGGTTCCCGATGCCCAGTCGCAAGATGGCGATCCGCTGGTGTCGCGACCTCAAGTACATAAATCGAGATCTTCCAAATTACACGGACTACAAGGCCGACTTCTACAGTAAGGATACTCTCTAATCTTATGACAAAAACTCCCTAAAATTAAATACCCAACCTACAGCTGCCCTGCCCAGTGACATGAGCGCCGCCCTGCAATCCCTGCCAGCGCTGACCGCCCTGGCCAGCTTCCCGGGCAGCGGGAACACCTGGCTGCGGTACCTGCTCCAGCAGGCAACCGGCATACTCACGGGCAGCATCTACAAGGACTATGGCCTGCTGAAGACCGGCTTTCCGGCGGAGAACGTGTGCAACAGCTCAGTATTATTGGTGAAGACGCACGAGTGGGGCGGCAAGGCGTGGGCCCCGTTCTCGAAAGCAATACTCCTGGTCCGGGATCCGGAGAAGGCGATCATCGCCGAGTTCAATCGTCAGAGCGGCGGTCACATTGGCTTCGCATCGCCGGATCGCTACAAGCGGACCAAGGGCAAATGTACGTCACATTTATTCCCAGGGCAATTGAGACCAATTATGTTCGTTTTGCGAGCAATTAGGGTTAATGATCTATGAGAGCTGAGAGGGTCTCGCTTTTCACTGCTGGAAAAAATATGAATATTCATCGATATTCTTCGATTTATACCAATAATCGATATTTGTCTTACTCTTCCAGATTGGCAGCAATTCGTGAGCAATAAGCTTAAGGGCTGGGAGCTAATGAACCTCAGCTGGGCCCGCAACTTCACGGGCAGCATCAAGGTTGTGTTCTACGACGATCTGGTCCACCACACGGAGCGCGAGCTCCGCTCCATCCTGGAGTTCCTGCAGTTTCCGGTCAACGAGCAGCTCATGCGATGCGCCATCATGCGCAAGGAGGGCATCTTCCGGCGGAAGAAGCGACTGCTCTCCTTCGATCCGTACACGGAGGCGATGCGGGCCGAGGTCCAGGCCCGGCGGCGCATCGTCTACGGCATGCTGGGTCGACAGGAGCCCTAAGCGAGCTCCATAGCTCCATAGGAAATAATAATAATAACGACAAAACGACAAACTTGCAACGATGCACAAGGCAAACCCGGAATTGCAGCACCAGAATCAAAGAAAAGCACTAAGAGAAAGTCCCCCTGCTCATCACGATTTAAAAGTAGGACCATAGATCTCATCCGGATAGTTAGACACACCCTCGATCGAACATCGTTATCGCTATCGTTATCGTTATCGTTTCCAATCGTTTGCTTGGCTCGCTTGGCGCATTAGTTCAAATTTTGTTCACTCCCCCTAGGTATGGTATTTAGAGGCATAACTTTAGGTTGACGATATTGATAGGCTATAGATATATATATATATATAGGTAACGATCGCTTGCGTTTGCAACAAGGTATTATGATTCCTGAACGAATTTATGAAATTCATTATAGGCCATGTTGTGCTTCATCGCCCATCACTCACCCCCCGAAAAACTCGACTCAACTCATCCGCGCATTCGTCACTCTCTGATCACGTTGAGTTCCCATAATTAGACTATCCTTGTAAAAAGTTTTATACACGACTCTACAATAACTTGTGAAATATTAACGACGGCGAAAAACGTATTAGATAATTGTACAAAAAAAAAAAAAAAAAAAAAACGAGAACAACAAAACGAATGTGAAACAATGAAAAGGATTTAAAAACTGAAATTGAAACTGCATTTTTATTTGCTTATTTGGGGAGAGCTTTAAGGACGTGCTTTGGAAGCTCCGTTGAGAGCTTTGAGGATGTCTTCCTGGGTAAGAGCTTTTCCTTAGCTTACCAGTTCAAAGTTAGGCAAAAAAGCTTTAAGGACATAGCTTAAAAGCCTGTTTTGCTTAGTAAAATATTTTCACACATAGATGGCACTAAAATTCACAAAAGAAAACTTTGTTTAAGATTTTTATTTGAATAAAAAAATCTTTATTAGCACAATTTGAGCTAAAGTTAAAATAATAAATATTGTCTCAAATAAAGAAGGACATAAATACAAAAATCGCTTTAAAAAATAATTATATATACGTTTAATAGAAATATATTAATCTGGAACTACTTTGTTACAAATGTAATATGTATTAAAATAGATTTCAATCTCCAAAATATTGATAAAAATCAAAAATAGTTACTTTAATTTTTAAACAACTATTTTATTAGAAGTTTTTAAATCGACATTTGATTACTTTAAATAAAATTGGAAGCCTGGCATTTTTATTAAAATAAAATTCATCAATTTGGTGTGGATTACTTTTAAAGAGATTTTAAATTAAGAAAAAGTAAAATGAACAAATAATTAAAATCAGATTAAAAAACAATCTTTTTGTCAAGAAATTATTTAATCAAACACATTGTAATATAAATTTAGTAAATAAGCACCGAAGAGGTTAAAATAACTTCAATTGAATGAAAACAAAGCTAACAATAGTATTTCATTTAAAATCTACATTTTGTAAATATTTGCCTTCCTATAAAAATTTACTTGATTAAAAACAATGCCTTCATATGCTTTTCAAATTATTATTTCCAGATTTATAATTTTAAATTCAACATTTTGGATTCTTAAATATAAAATGAGATAATTAATAGAATTTTGAATATTTAAAGAAGGAGCCAAGAACCTATTACCGATTATTTTTTAGTTTTTTCTTATTTCCAGATTCAATTAAGTATTTCTTAATTATGGAAAATATTTGTAAAAAAAAGCGCTTTGCTGAAATTGCTTATTAAAAGCTAAGGTTTTTGTATTAGTATTTTATTTGTTTTTTTTTTTTTTTTGGTATTAGGAACATTTTTGTTTTTATGAGCAAAGTGTTAAATTTAACAAAGAATTTAGTTCTTGAAGTGGATCACCCTTTAACCCTGTGGAAGCAGGGCACCCTCTAGAAGATTTGCAATGCTGCATGCTTTTAACAGTTGCACTGCAACAACTAGGCCTTAGCCAGCACCGGCTACCCGGGCCCATTCCCTCCCAGAAACAGAGGCAGTAGCAGCGGGAGTAGGCAGAGGATCAGGAGCAGGAGCCGGCGGAGGACCCCCCTTAGGAAAGTACGCCCATCTCTCTGTGTTTTGGCATTGTTCGGCCGCGATGGCGTTTTGTGTTGCCTTTTGTTGAGGCGGCTTTCGCTCGCTCTCTCTCTCTTTTCCGCTTTCTCCCTCTCTCTCTCTATCTATAAAAAAAAGAAGGAAAATTCCGGAAAAAAGTACTCACTGCCAGGAGAAATTGTGCCATATGCCGGACGTTGCGGGGGCATTGCGATGCTCCGGATTTCCAAAAGGGGCCAAGGGGCTCTCTTCGCAGCCGCAGTGGCAGTGGCAGTCGCAGTCGCAGTCGGCGGGGGTTGCGACTCTGCGCCGGCGCCGGGCTTTGGCTTTGGCATTGGCTTCGTCAAGTTTGGAAGCGGCCGCCAGGTAGAGACACGTCCGCCGGATGCCCAATTCCAGCTGAACGAAGGCGCAGGCAGCGCTGCCCGAGCCCGGGCGCTGGCCAATCAGAGGAAGCGCTGGGAAAAGCCGGAGAGCCGGGCCCGGGTATTCCTTGGTATTATATAAGCGGCATGGCTGCCATTTTGATGTGTGCGCGGCGTCGGGGGGTGCCACTGGCCGCACTGGCCACGCCCCCGCTGATAAATAATGAAAACATGTCGTCCATGCCCCATTGAAAATAAACTCCGAAGTTAGCGAAACTCATCATAGAATTCTTTATCACAACACCACGCGCGCTTGTCTAGTTGTGAAATCTGTGTTCCGTTTAGTTTCCACAATAGTTGAGCGCACAGCTGGCGGGGCGGTACACGGAGTAAACACAAACGGTAAAGGCGGTTCGATAAATTCGATAAATTCGATAAAGGCGGTACAGGCGGTCTAAAGCGGTCTAAAGCGGTAGCGGTAGCGGTACCCGGTACGCTGCAGGAGTAGCTGCAGGAGCTACAGCAGTCCCGACGGTCAAACTGCTGAAGAAAAAATAAAAGAAAAGAAACTAAACACACACAAAGTGCCACAGCAAGTGCCAGTGTATTCCGAGCAACAATACAAACAGGAAACAGGAAACAGCAGGCAGGCGGCAAGCGGAAAGCGGAAAGCGGAAAAGCCCCGCTCTCGCAGGCTCAGTTCGAGCGCCGAGGCCCAACCGTGCTTATAACCGTTCCCAACAACCGAGTGTGCGGGCGGACTAACCGCCGGAAAAACCCAAGGGCCAATTTTCATCTCTCTCGCAAGCAGCAACATTTTTTTCCTGTGCTTTTTTTCTCAGTTTCCAACGCGTAACGATACCAAAAAAAATACAAATATTAAACATAAAACTAACCGCCGAAAGTCAAAGTTTTGAAACGAATATAAAAGAAAAGAAAACCCAGTGCAGTGCCTAAAGAATAAAAGAATAGAAATCCGTCGGCAAAGAGGGACTGTCATTTAGGGACTGTGTGCTTTGTTCGTTTGCCTTTTTTCCCCGTACTCGTATATTGTATGTCCTGCATGCAGGACTCGCGCTAAAGCTGTCCCAGTAAGTGCTTCAAAATTTACTCGCCAACCACTTTCGACGCCTCCAGGGCGTTCAAGCTGGAGGAGGATTTCGTCGGCGGCTGCATGACAATGTCGATGTACTCGACGACGGATAAAATGAAAATGTCAGCGCCCAGTTGTTTTCCAGGACGCTACAGTCCCTCCTATCGAAGTTCGGAGCAAATGCGGCGCTGTATGCCAAATCCATCTGTAAGTATCATATCCGAGAGAGAGAGGAGGGTCTACTCCGATCACCAGGGTCGTCTTCTCCTGCTCCCACTTCTCCTTCCCATTAGCCCGACAATCCTAATAGGGATTTTCGAAGGTTTAACTTGGGACAAACACTTGAAAATATTTATATTCTTATTAGAAACTATTGCCAGTAATTGTTTTTTGTTCTTATGGAAGCTAGATCTATTCTATCCTTGAGTATCTTGGGGTTTCGAGGCTCAGGATATTGGTTTAATGGTTAAAAGTAATCCATATTCCTGAAATCACATTTAATGGTCGGAACATTCTAGTTATAATAGCATTTGTTTAATTATTTAAATTACTCTCGTTTAACTTTACTTCAAAGTGATTCAAAGGAGTTTTTATACTAAGAGATTACCATGCCCTTGAAGACTCATAATAAATAATAGTAAATGCAAGTAATTTATGCAAAATGTAGGCTTAAAGGTATCAATATTTAATATATGATCCATCGGCAGATAATATAAATATAAATAATTTTTAAATTACATAGTTATAATTTCCTTTTTTAAAATCATTAAAGCTGTGTTTCATATTTAACATTTTTAAAGATAACTTTAAGGCACATATTTTACTTTCCTTACTTTGTTGAAGTTCTACTATAATTTTGATCTTCTGTTATCCATAAGCAGATTGTTTTGGAATCTTTCAAACATTTTATATTTTACAAAAAAGCATTGAAGCCTCTGACATTATTCTTGAATCCTCTAGCATTAATATAAATAAAATAACCTCTACCCATACATATTTGCTCCTCTTCGACTTGTACTATTTTAAAGTTGTTTTTACATCCTACTCATATTTCCTTTTTATTTCTATCTGGGTTAGTTTGAAAATTAATTCGGCTTTTGCTTGAATATTATCAAAAACGTAAAGCAATCATATCATAATAATGATCCTTCCTTCTGCAGATTGTCATGTCATCATCTTGCGATTCAATCGAGGTAAAGGCAATTCTTTAATCAACTGTTAATTAGTAATCCCTTAAAAACAAATTATTAGGAATTATGTCAGAGAGTTAAATTATTGCTTAATAACAATTTCTGGTAAATATAAATGAAGCATAGACTCAATTTGTAAACATCTTTGTGAGTTATAAATTGGAATACTTATGGGATTGGCTTAAAGATTGACTAGGATTTAATACCAATAAGAGCCTTAACCAAAGCTAACTTCCTTCAATAACAAATCGCTTACAAAACCCAATTGAAAGTGAGATGAAACCGGGATAAATTCCATGCCACCCTCTCTGTTAAAGTCCAATGGGATTCCAAGCTAAATCCAATGGCAATCCGCTTTCTATTAAAAATTATAAGATGATTTGCAAAAAGTACTCGTAATTGTCATGTTTAGTTCAAGATTTTGTGGAAAAGTTTACACAATCTTAAACATTGAATGAAGGGTTTTGAAATATTAGCTTAGGAAATACTTGAACTATATAATGCTCTTCAATATTTTATTATAATGATAAAAATATACGCGTAATGCAAGGTATTTTTGGTATAAGAGCCATTAATAGAAGGCATTTATATAGTTTAACCTTAAATTTGTTTTAAATTTGCTGGATTTCTTTCCAGGAATTGTAATTAATCACAAAATTAGTGCTATTACTTTGATGTACTCACATAAATGTATTACAAAATGTTGTAATAGATAATTATGCCCTCTTAGCTTCAGCTATTTTCCGCCACATAATATTCCGCCTTGTCTATTATATTTTCTAAAGAATATTTGACTAACATATCTGCGGTATAACGAGGACCCAGCGATAGAGGAAAGTGCCCGTTGAATAACCTGTTCCTGTGACCCGCAATGGCCAGTTCCATTCACATTCCGCGACTCAATATAGGATCCTCGGCTTCCAGCCCAGATCCGGAATGGATACTGGGGGCTTAGGGAGCGCTTGTCGCTCGCACGGACGAACAATGCCGTGTTTTTCCTGCCTGAATGCATTAATAACGAATAATTCCGGAGTATTTGGCAGGCGTCTCGGAGTTTGCCAGTCCTGCTGAATCTTTTATGAGCTTTGAGTTAAAAATTGAATGGGAACACGGGCACAGACATTAAATGGTTATTACTGACAGTTCTCAGACAGGTTTATTGATGCCAGTCTGGCAGCAGAAAAAGAGAAATAAAATACAGGAAACGGAAATCAAAATGGAAATGGAAATGGAAAAGAATGAAGCAAATAACGGGGAAATTTTCCCGCTTCTCTGGTCGCGATAATACGTCTTAATTATGGCGTTAATGTCGGCCAAGATTTATGGGACTTATGCAGCCCACTAAACGCACCCAACTCCTGCAAAAGGAGTCCCCGAATCTGCATCCGAAATAGAGGAAGGACGGACTGCTGCTGTTCAGTAACCTTGAAAAGTATTTTGCAATTCATTTGCATTAATTATTTACCAACTATTTGTATGCGCTGCTGACCAGCTAGACAAATAAAAAATTTAAAAGCATGGCACCAGAGAAGAAAAACGAAAAAAATTCCATAAAAAGCTGGGTGAACGAAACGGCAAATACTCTTTTTTTGAGTAATTAAAAAGAGATTAATATTTGGAAATTAATTAGAAAATATATATTAAGGCTCTGCTGATTAAATATACATAAATTTTGACAAAAATGACAGATATAAATAAATAAAATATGTAAAAGAAAACCTGAAGCAGGAAGATTATCAGAAATAATTGTTTTAACTAGAAAATAATTTAAATTTAATTAACAGCATTTACATTTTATTATATACAAAGCTTGACGAACATAATAAAAACAAATTTCTAAGGCAACATTAAGTTTAAAATACGCAATTAAAATTCAAAAGCATCGAGAAATGCCCTAAAAAAAGCTCAACTTTGAACTTCTCAGAGTTTTGCGAGTTCTAATTTTAAACAGACACTGGCAGGACTCGGCAAGCAAGTAGACTTATCCTTGGGTTACGCCACCCTTTCCCAGGCTAAAAAGAAGAACAAAAAAATGTGCATAAAATAATGAGTTGAGCGCCCGGCTAAAAAACAGACTTGGGAAATGGCAGAAAAAGTTGATTGCCTGAACAGGTGAATGGCAGCGGGGGGGCAACCTCTTCTACTCCCTCTTCTTTCCGTTTCTTACTTTTTTCCTGTATTATTTTCACCCCCCTGCAAGGCCTTAAATTAATCCGACAGTAAAGCACTTTAAACAGGAAGAAAAAAAGAAGAGACGAGCGGAAATCACTTCAAGAGGCAACAACTACATTTGCTTATCGGATTTAGACCTCTGACCTCGCGCTGCACTCCTTGCTTGCTTCCTTGCTACATCCTTGCTACATCCTGGCTGATATATCTCTGTTCCATCCGTTTTCACTTGCTCACTTGCCAGTTAGCCACTTTTCGGCTTTTGCTGGCCGCCGACGAGCGGCGGACCGAGGCGAATGATCAAAGCGGCGGATTTATAGGATTTATATGCTACCCTTGGCTGGGCATTAGGCCCGAAAGTGGCAGGGAAAAGCCAGGGGGGAAGGCGAGGCAAGAAAACCAGGATAGAAAATCCGGGGGATTGCTTCTCTTTTTTTTTTTTTTAGCTGGTTACAAAAACACTTAACGCCTTGCAGTCCATTAAATGGAAATTTGTCGCCGAGCCCCTGGACCGAAAGTACACTCGTAGAAAAAGTCACCCCTTCTCGGGGGTTTGAGTGACGCGAACAGAGGGGGGTGCACGGACTGGTGCCACTTGAATTGTTTGCCAGCCGCGTTAAATGGACAGCGGCGGCGTTAATTTGATTTAAATATTCATAAACTGCATTTAATGGCCGCGACAAATGCGCCCAAGCCCCAAATTAAAACGAGACCAGCATGGAAACAATTGACAAATTACGTTTATTCCAAAATCAAGAGCTCAGAGCTATGAAAAATCGAAATAAAAACGAAAACAAGGCCGGCAAATGTAGGGAAAAACAAGTAATTCGATATGAAAGTGAGGATTAGCAGGGAAAAAGATTAAATAGGGAAAAACTATTAAGTGATTCAAAGGGAATTATGCCATTGATATGAGTAATCGAAGCCATTAACAGAATTAGTTGCAGTTTGAGGGGATTTTTTAAGTCAGGAATTATAAATAAGCGGCTTATTTTTTATTTATATATGTCTTTAATATAAAAAACAACAGGCCAGAAATGAAACATAAACAAATAATCGTGAATTCATATTTAGATGTTTCTAGTAAATGAAACAATTTTTATTTTAATGTGTAAATTATCTTGAGAAGTAAAGAATTAACTCTGATTCATTTATACTTGTAAGTTAAAGAAATTTAAGGAATTAAAATTACAGCTACTAGAAGTCCAACATAACAGGTTTATTTTGAGCTAAAAAGCTTAACCGAAATTAACTGATAAAAATCCTGGCACAAAACCGACAAATTATAATTTTTAGATATTTTTTTTAGTGGAAATAAAACACCTTTCCTAAGATTTTCTGTTCAGTCTTCAATCTACTTGCAATTTTTAACTGAAAAGTAACTGATAAACTTGCTTAAAACACCCAAAAACATTTTCAAATTTATTTTTGTATTTTTATTTATCTAATATAAAATTTGTTTAATATTTTTATAAGCCAAATATCACATTCTTTTTAAAATTTTATGTCCTTTCTTCTTGAAATTCCTTGACAAAAGATATACCTGATGAACGCAGCCGCAACTTCCAAAACCTCCGATGAATCTTTACTTTTAATCAAAGTTCCCAGATACTTTAAATAGAGAATATATCCCTTTTAAGTTTCTTATAATTCAGCAAAAAAAGTTTAAAGTTTCGCCTTCATTTGAATTTAATTGCTCCAGAATTCGGGAGTTTGTGTGTGTTGCTGCGGCGCGCAAATCGATAAAATTAAGCATTCAGCATTGCGTATCTATTTACACACATCATAAATATTAAATTCCCACAAAAATAAACAGAGAAAAAAGGCAGAAATCAAATTATACATGTGTGTGTGAGAGGCGGCAGAGAAAAATAACACAAGCAAACAAGTGCGAGACAGAAAGAGAGAGACACGGAGAGCGAGACAGGGAGAAAAGGAAAAAATAACAGTTCACTTGATTAATTTTTCACACTAATAAAGAATTTATGTGCAAGTGTCAACCTGCACTGCGCTACGTGTGTGTGCGAGCAGGTCAAGACAGAGCCAGCCCTCTCCCTCTCCCTCTCCTGCTCCGGCTAGTGTCCTAGGTCGCGGCGCCAGAGTGAGAGCGAGAGCGAGACAGCCTGGGGGGCAGGGAGCCGGGCACCGGGCACCGGGCACCGGTGTTGCATAATTTGATGAATGACTGCGCATATTAATTCATAAATTAATTTACTGCCGTGCGTTTGCGGTGCTAAATTTATTGGCCAACAAACTGTTGCCACTTCTGCTTCCTTTTGGCTTTTTTCCCGCTTCTTTCCGAGCTTCCGGGCAGAGTCCTTGCCAAGCTTGGTCTTTTAGAAAATTCCTAAATTAAATCAAAGAGTACTTTCACTCAACGGGTTTCTCTTTAAAAAATATACTGAGTTTGAAGGCAATATAAGGTGAATGGAATTCAAAAGTGAAATTAAATTTTACTTGGTTAAAAATATGATAAGCGTTTAACATGGAAAAATATATAGTATTTACATTTCTGCTTTCAAATCAATGTTTCATTGGTATTTGTAAGAGGTTGACACATCCAAAATAGAATTCCAACTGAAAAAGCCATCTTACCTGTCACGTTCGCCACTGTTAAAAAGATAATACCAGTTTAATAGCGAAAAATGTGTAATATTTAAATTTGTGCTTGAAATTTTATTAAATTTTACTTATTTTGAAAATATTTTTAAAGATTGACATCTTCTTACATATAATTTCGTGAGAAAAAGCCATCTTTTATGTCACGGTCGCCACTGTTAAAAAGATAATACCAGTTTGATATCGAAATATGTATAGTATTTAAATTTGTGCTTGCAAATTAATTCAATGTTACTTATTTTGAAACATTTCTAAGAGATTGGCACCTTCTTACATACAATTTCGTGAGAAAAATGCATCTTTCCTGTCACGGTAGCCACTGTTAAAGAGAAAATACCAGTTTAATATCGAAACATGTGTAGTATTTAATTTTGTGCTTGCAAATCAATTCAATGTTACTTATTTTTAGGAGATTTTAAAAGATTGACACCTTCTTACATATAATTACGCGAAAAAGGGCATATTTCCTGTCACGGTCGCCAGAAAGTATGCTTTAATTGATGAGATCAGAGCCCTGGTTAGTCCATAGTCTGTTCTTTTTCTTTCCTTTTTTAATCCCGATAAAAGCCTAGTTTTCACTGTACCGCTTTTCCTTTCTTGTTGTGTCAGTGTGTCTCTCTTAAAATATGCTTTTCACGATCTGCTGCCTTCTCGTTAATTATAAAGGCCTACTTTTTTGCACTATGCTGCTTTTCCTTTCTCTACCATTTCCTTTTATTGTGTGTGTGTGTGAGGGCCTGCCATTATGTCTCCGCAAAGTCTGTCAGGCCTTCCTCATGGCATCCTGTAAATGGGAGCACGCATAAACGTGGCCCCCGCTCGCCGCCGCCGCCAGTTGCAAAAGCAAACACCGGTGGCCGTCGGTTTATTTGCACACCGCCCCCTCTTCGATGTGGCACGCCCCCTAGAATAAGGCCCCCAGGAAAACGCCCCCTTAAAGCGACAATGAGGAAGGGTCTGGGGGTCGGCCATGGTCGAAATGCGGAATATGGCCAAGACGTCATTAAGAATGCACAACATTTTGATTTCTACAATGGCCGCCGCCGTCGTCGTTGCGGTTCTCCTTGAGATAGAAAGGGGGAGAGCGGGGCTGGATTTCCATTGAATTACGCCTTTCGCCTTGGAAAATGGGCCGCAAAACGTGAGCGCCGATGTCCTTTGGACATGTGGGCGGCCACTCCTCTCCTCCTCCCGCAAATCCTTGATATCCTGTGCGACGCTGTCGCCTCTCTTCCGTCTTTCGTCTTTCGTTTTCGTCGTGCGGCGTTTTGAAGTTTTTGTGCGCATCTAAATAATTGATTAACTGAAAAATTCGTGCGAGTTTCGTATACACAACGAGTTGTTTCACTTGTACCATGTACAAATATCTATATATAAAATATAAAATCGATAAGACTGGAATAATAAAGACGACGACGAGGACGGCGACGAGAACGGCGACGGCGACGACATGAAGATGAACCGGAGGGAACCGAAAACTTTTGATATTATTTATTTAAAAACCAGCTAGTGGCGCGGCGGCAGTGGCAGGTGGCACTGGGGTAGCGCCGAAAATCAATACGACCCCCAAAAACCGGTTAAAGCCCGGCTAAAAGAGTGTTGGAACACGCTTTAAGATTAGATGGAGGACTAATCTTCAAGATCTTGGGACCTTTGGCAGTTCCATATTATTTTTGGTTTAAAAAAAAACGAAATACGAAGCTCTTGTCCTTCCAAATTAAATGAAAAGGAAAAGTCTTAACAAATATTATTTATAGAAATCTTTACCACCCGAAAAATTCGCTAAAATATAAACAATTAGATAAATCTGTGCTTATCTTAGTCACGCCTTACAATTCATTTTTGTTTATCTATCTTTCAAAACTAAATCAAAAATAAAAATATAACTGGTGATTTTACATATTAATTTTCTCCGATTTCTACAGATACTTTTCCTGGCTTCCTTAAACCTAAACTCCCGTAATATCTGAACAAATTTATTGATTTTCTAAAGCTCTACAGATGAACCTTGGTTCTGTAAAAAAATATGTTTTCTATAACCCCAGAAATCTTATTTTAAATAGGAAAGTCTGTCACGAACTTCTTCATATTTCGTACCCTTCCAACAAAAATAAATGAGAAGGAAATCCTGTGAGAGTCTCAGGATCTATACAATCAACTTTCGTTATATCTTTTCCCCAAAACAAACTATAAAAAACCACAAATATATACGAAATACCTTTGCTACAAAGGCAAATCCAATCTATACCCATACTATCGATGTTTGTTCCGTCTTTTCAGAGTCGTTTGTTAGAAGATGCTTCCCTATTATGCAATTCGTGGTCAGCACGTCAGAATGTAAGTTACACAAAACTCCAAAATCATAAAGAAATAACAAAACAAAATATACAAAATATAAGAAAAAAAAACAAAGCGGAAAACCATGTTTGCCTTGACTTGATTGATTTTCCTTTTCTGAAATTCCTATTTTGATATTCGATATTTGATATTTGCTATTTGATCTCTCGTGTTCTCGCCGAAGCCGACCTATATATATGTATATCAGTATTTGTATCTATATATCTATACGTATGCCAAAGTGTATCCTTGTTTGACCGAAAAACGAAAAACGAAAACCGAAAAATTCAAATTGGATTTGGGTGATTTGTTCTCAATATTGTTTCGATTGTTTCGATTGTTTCGATTCTCCTTGCCACCTCTTACCGCCGCCGCATCCCAACTCGGCACTCGATCTCTGACCGCCTGTGTTCTCTGTGTTCCAGGGTGATATCTTCGCGGGCATCAACGACGGCATCCTGAGCCGAGCGGAGGCCCTGGCCGCCGTCGACATCCAGAAGCATCAAGCCCAGCATGTACATAGCCAAATGCCCTCCCAAATCAAGCACGATGTCATGTACCACCACCACACAATGAGTGGGCCCCCGCAACGTCCACTGCAGGTGAGTCCTTGCGTCCTTGAGCAGGATGTGTTTTGTGTGATTGCTTACCGATTTCAGCAGTTATCGATAGTTGAAGGAAAGCTAATATAATCAGTATTATAGTATATTCAACTAACAATATGATTTTAATCGCTTATCGTTGTTTGTATATCGATATCTACATTGATGTATTGTTCAAATTACGAAGTTGGTTTCTTATTTGCGTTTTCTATTTGAATTAAAGTTCAGTTAGAGTCTAGGGTTGGTCAAAAAATTATAAATATATTAATATCTAACAAACAATTCGAAATTAATCGATACTTTTGATTTATGTATCGATATCTGCGTTGATGTATTGGTTAAATTACGAAGTGGGTTTCTTATTTGGGTTTTCTCTTTGAATTAAAGTTCAGTTCGAGTCTAGAGTTGGTCACAAATATTAAAATATTAATATCACCTCTCAATTGAACTAACAATTCGAAATTAATCGATATTTATTATTTTTATATCGATATCTACATTGATGTATTGATCAAAATAGTAATGTTAGGTTCTTGTTTGGGTTTTATATTTGAATTAAAGTTCACTTTGAGCTTGAGACTAGCCAAAAATATCATTATATCAGTATAGCTTCAGTAAAAATCTATAATTATTACTTATTTCTCGATATCTATAAAATAGTATCCACAAAATAGTAAAGTTAGTACCTTTCGTGGGTATTCTACTGGAATTTCAGTTACAGTTACGAGCCAAAAATTTCAATACATCAGTATCGCCTCGGTATTGAACTAATAAGATATTAATCGATGATTATTATGTATTATATATCGATAAATATAAACAAAAGTGGTTTATTGGGCTTCCTATCAAAATGAAAGTTAAAGTCCACAAAGGTAACCTCTTTTCCAAATTAGGACTATAAGTAGTATAAATACATCATTACCCGAACGGTATTAGTATAACAAATTATCGATACTTTCTTTTTTATATCGAAAATTGAGGCTAGAGACAGAAGCAAAGTGACTTGGCTTTTTTAATATTCTTTTCGATTAATTTTACCCCCATAATGGGCTTATTATTAGATCTACACCGATTTCTTGTCTTCTTCTTAACTCGATTGATTGTATTAAATGTAAAATGCTTTCCCTGCAATTGCGCTCAATCATCAAAGAGGCTTTAGTGTGCTGTGAGCTTCCCTTGCCATTCTCCCTGCCGAAAAGCACTTTCATTTCGCATCCATTACATGATTCTGGGATTAGCCAGAGACATATGGAACCGACCGGAAGTTGAACTCCAGCCGCTGATTGAACTGTGTGTGTGTGTGGAGTGTGTAACTCCCGCCTACAGGATATGGCATATTAGCCAATGTCTAGAATCCTGCAAATTATGAAAGTCATTCCCTGACGAAAGTCCTGCGAGTGGCTAAATGGACGAGAACGAGAAACTGTCGCTTTTGGACAGCCGACAACTTCAATTTCCGCTTTCGATGGTCACACGCATGTCTTTCTCTCTCCATATATATATACATATATATACGCCAGTGCGGTTAATTTGAAATGTTTCTTTAATAAAATTAAAATTGTGACGTGTAAGCCTTCTGGGAACGTGCCACGTGACGGTCGTTTGCCAGGTAAGCACATCATGATTCGTGTCGTTAATTGTATTGTACTTCAACTCGAACTGGGCGTTCCAAAAATCGAACAACGAACGACAAAAAAAAGGAGAACAGCCGTCGTCCAAAGGGGGCCAGGGGGTGGGTATAAGGGGATTGGGTCAGGTGGCAGTTGGGACTGGCACAAGTGGAATTATGTGCGCCAGTGGTTGGTGCTCTATTAGAAGTTGATTGTAATCAAATTACACAAGCAACCTGTTTTCGGGCCTCTAGCTGCACTGCAAATAAAAAGAAGGGATTTTTGAATGAATTTTATTAATATTTTAAAAAGTAACGCTTCGAGTCTTGCTAAAAAAAATATAGAAAGACATTTTCTGGCCAGCTGTTTGATCTAAACTGAAAGATAAACATTTTTGAATACCGAAATTCCGGGCAATCTTGACCTCTTATAGTTTTATATTTCTTATATTAAATTTTTGTATTTATAAATATATAATTTCACCTTTCTTTACATTTTATTGACTGATCTGCACTCAAAAATAGGCACTTATAGTTAACAAAATATAAATTATAGTCTAAAATATATCTCTTGTTGCTTCTAGGTACATCATTTCTTCTTTGGGGACTAGAATATCTTGACATTATAGTTTTATATTTATAATATAATTTGTTATTATTATTTAATGTATTATTTTGCCTTGCCTTACATTTTCTTGACTTAAATATTGATTCACACTGAAATATAAGCATTAATGGCAAACAAAATATAAATTATGATCTAAAGTCTATTCCTTTAATTTCCTTATTTTTTCTAGGTACATCAATTCCTCTTTTCCACACATTTTATTGACTTTAAAATTAAATTCAAATTATTTCGAAGCAAATTTCCTAGTTACCTTTGACTTGAGCTTCCTTTAGATTTTATTTACATTTACTTGGATATTATTTAAGCCCCAAAATGTATCTCTCTGTGCAGCTTGGTAGCTGCTCTTGTTGCTGCTGGCTGGCTGGTGTTGCTCGTGTCCTCCTCGTGTTGCTGTTGCACTTGTTTTCGGCACAATCGAGCATGACGAAAGTGCGCCCTGTCCACGCGCCGCCCGCGGTGGTTGATGTGGTTGCCCTGCCCCCCGGCACACCACCCTAGCCCTATGCCTATGTACGAGTATATTCCTCCATAGGCACAATAATCCCACACCCACAGGAGCCGGGCGCAAGCTCGTCGTCGTCGAATCCCTCCTGGCACATAACCCGTAACCCATAACCATTCCCAATTGCCAGCGCGTGCAGGCTTTAATTTTCGGCAAACACACACACTCAGGGCAGGAAGGACTCAGGTGCCGGCCAACTCTATCAATCACCCATACCCTCTCCTTCCCCGATATCAGGCGGGGCACTGCACACGATCTCCGCTTCGATTCAATTGTTAACAAATTGGCTTTTCCGGGGAGACGGGGAGCTATTTGGTTATAAGTAACGATGGGAAATCACAAAGGGGCTCAAGGAGAGGTCCAAGAACTTAGTGAAATCAAAGAGTTTTGGAATCAATCCGTAAGCTTTACCAATTTCAAACTCTTGAATTAATCTAAAACCGAAATTGAAAGAACCAAAACCGATTTGACCTTAGATCCAATCGAAATGGGAAACACGCAGCTATTACCTTCGGAAAACTGCATTTAAATCGACAAAATAATTGGCAATTGTTGGGCAACGATTCCCGCCAACAATTACATCTGTAATTGGACACTCCCAATTGAATTGCGGCGTAGTTTAATCGAAAGCATTCATTAAAACGGTAGTTTATTCGAGTGCAAAAGGCCGTAGGAACCCTTTCTTGTGTAAAACGTACGAGTATAGAAGTGAGTTTGGCCAGTCAACCACTTGGCTGGGATCCCACATACAAAATTAAGACTGGGTCCCTGCCAGGTGGGCATACTTCTGGATGGTTGCTTGTGGGTGTGTAACATCTGGCGGCGCTAAATGCACAAACAAATTAGTGCAAGAAGCGCTTGTAGTTGTCCAAAGTCCAGGTTCTATTGCGAGAGGCAAGCTCCTCATCCCCGATGGCTTTATCGTCCACATCGGGCTGGGTTTCATGAAGATGAGCACTCTTGAACTCCGGCTTGGGGGTCGACGGAGCCTCGGCCTGCAGCTCTCCCAGAGCGAACTGGATGCGGAGCAACAGCTCTGGCTTCAGCTTGGGCACGGGCTTCGGTTTCTGGACTACTTGTGGCTCTGCCGGCGGCTGGGACTTCCCCTCGAACAACTCGGTGAGCTTCTGGACTTGACCGAGAGTGGGCCAGGATGGGCTTGTTCGGGGCAACATGGCTTCGAGTCACAAGGTTCAGATTTGGTACTTGTACTTTGATTTGCGGAAGATCTGAACAAAGGTTTAATTCTTGTAATATATTTCACAGAAAAAAAATTATCCTAAACTTACCAAATTTGGTTTCACAATTTGATTAAAGAATTTTTGCTACCGAAAATATTTGTAGTTTGTTGTGCAAAGTTTGAAAGTTATATGTTGAAATATACTTCCTAATATCTTTATTTATTTAGCTCACAACAAAATTTTGCTCTGTTTTATCTGCTTGTTTACGTATGACTGGAGTTTGGGGATTGGTGAACTGGTTACGGAAGTACTGAACGTCTGACAGCTGAATCAAAGCTACTTGGATTGGTTTAAAAGCCAACTAGATTGGATAAACATACAAAAAGTAGTCGAGTCTAACCCGAAAACATAATAATCAAGCTCAAACCCCTGCTGAGCCCCTCCCACCCCCCGTGAAACACCTCAACTCAAGCTCTCAACCCCCGAAGGCAAGGGGTAACTGTCAGAAAGTCCTGGTAACATGTGTCATAATCGTTATGCCAGAAGACAGCACAGCACAGCACGGCCGAGGCCCCAGCATTGTAAAACTCATTAAATTAAACTAATTTACGAGAGCGGCCCCCCAATAGCAGTCCGTTCCAACTGGTTTTAGGTTTTCCGTTTTGCGAGCATATGAAAAGCCAATTATGTGGAGAGGCAATCGCAATAAAAAGGGGTAAACAAGAGTAAATATAATGCTAATTAAAATAATCATATCCATCATAAAATTCCGTGTCGAGAGGGGTGACTACGGTGTTGTTGTCAGAGAGAACATTTGTAACAATTACGGCGGCGGCAAATATCCATTATCAGTTTCATCCGAACCCAACCCCAACCCCATCCAAGCCAGCATCCTGGCAAATGAGCAAAAGGATAGCTGGAAGGATGCCACTTTGCAGGCATTTATCAGGCCGGCAGATTTTTCGTCGGGTTCAAACTTATGCTACGATCTCTCTGGTACCGACGAGGGTTGAAGTCGTCGCTCCTCGCGCTGCTGGCCGCTTGGCTGACCCGGAAAATAATACACACCGGCAGGCAGCGCGCACTTAATTCAATTTAAATTACACTTACATATTTCCGGACAGGAGCCGGGCCGGACCGGGGCCATATCCTGTGTGCCATTAGTATTCGCAACATATGGCTCGATTTCCCGTCGAATCCGAGGCAAGGCACGCACCGTTGCCGCCCCGAAGGGATACACACAGGGCCCAGGGTCCTCAACCACAAGTGGTTTATCATATTCGAAATTCATTTAGTGCACCTGTTTGATTTTTCATGTCCTTACACTGCGGTTGGCATATTGTTCTGTAAATATCGTTAACTTACCATTGCCACTCCACACGCAATCCACATCCACGGCCAGCTAAACTCCACTCCACTTCCCACTTCCCATTTCCACTTCCCATTTCTACTCCCATTTCCGCTTCCTTTTCGTACTGTTATTCTTGGCCCCGGCGGCGACAGGCGACAACAGCAAATATTTGTCTTATGCGCACATTAGAAACAACTTACCGTTAACTAGGGTGGCCGCCGTGGGCCAGTTACCACTAATAAAGTCCACTCTAGGGTGGCAGTGCGTCGGAAACCGAGGATTACCTGGTGGAAGCCAAGGTACAAGCTGTTACAGTTATATATTCCAATCTCAGGTTGCTGACATCTATATTTCTAACGTTTTAAAGTTTTTTTAAGAGAAAAACTTTATTCCTTTTAAGTTTTCTTGTTTATTCATATAAAAACATTTTTTAAGTATTTAAAGAGCCTTTTTTTGTTGATCAGGAATCTTAATTCGAATTTTCTCGGTGGTTTAGGTTTTTTAATAAGTTTTAAACTTGGTTTTTAAACGAAAATCATTTGGGGACTACTAAGTTATGTATTTTGAATACAACAAGGCTTTCTTCTTTATTTAAACTGTTAACAAAAATAAGAATTGTTCCAATAATTCTGGTAATTTGATAATTTGTTTTCCCAAAAACTCAACAATCTAACAACTTAGTTTATAACTTACAAATGAATTTGCTATTTTCAAAAGGTTATGTTAACTTCCCCCTTAAGAGTACAGCTTGCATAGCATAATTCCATAATTGCCATAATTTCAGCAATTTGATCAAATCAACCTATTAAATTTAACCATTTTACAATCCATTTGCAACCATTTACTTGCCAGTTGCGATTTACAAATTCAAATTGCTAAGCAAACACCGGGAAGTTTTCACGTATTTAACTGTAATTCATCGAGCATTGAACTTTTTGTTTTTCCTTCCCGGGAAAATGCTCTCCACTTGGAAACTTTTCCAGTCAGCAATTTCCGACGACCCGTCAATCGCTCAAATTGTTCAATTATCGATTACCGGCTTGTTTATCGTCTCGCCATTTGGCTGGTTATCGATTACGTTGTCATTTATCGCCGGCTTGATTGACACAATTAAATGTGTGACCATATTTAATGTGTGACCAAGCCACAAAAGCCCGGAGATAGATAGAGAGAGAAATTATGATTATTAATGCATTAACTTTATTTAGTGGTCTGTGTTATTTTCCCCTATTTTTTTGTGCTTAGGTGAAAGTTCAATGATTCTGCCTCTCTCTCTCTCTCTGTCTGGCTGAGCTTGTATATTTTTTATTTATTTAGTGTATTATTTGCGCTGTGCAGAAAGCTTCGTGTCATCCAGTGACAATTTACCGTCCCCATTCCCGCTCCCACTGCCTGACTCCTCCGACTTTCCCTTCGTTCCGCCTCTGCTTCATTTATTTATTTATTTAGTTTCCTTTTCTTCATCAATTATTTATGTCCGCCACTGTATACGTACGTGTACGTTCTTCTTTTTATGGCCGAGACAATTGAAGGCGGAACTTTGACGGCGGGGTGGAGGGCGGGTCGTTTGGAAAGAAAAATAAAAGAAACAAAGAAAGGCAGAACTAGTTTTTAAGGAAAACCGAAAGTGGGAATACCCTAGGTCTGCAGTTTGAGTTTTAAGAGTGTGCTTAAGAATAGAATTAAATTCAATGTATATAAAATGTATATTAAATTCCGTATAAGTAACTTTATTAAAAATAATCACAAATTACCTTAATATAATAAATATTTCAAAGTGTAAGAACTTCACTTCTTCCACTTAATGTTATCTTGTAAAACTCTTTAACTAACTCCCCCGTTTAAGCTGATTAAGATTAAACCCACTTTAAATAGTTGTTTGGCTTGTAATACCCCAATGGAAAATAAAAGGAACAACGACCATTACTCATACGACAGGTGGCATCGCCTGGGCGTGTGGCAATTACACGGATCCCCGGATTTTGCGACTGCAAATTGCACTTTCGCTCCTTGCAGCTCATGCATACGTAATGGCCCACTTCCGGCGAATCAGCTTTTCGGGCCCTAATCGACTGATTGGCCAAATTGCGGATTACAATCGAAGCGGCTTGGTCAGCACAAGAGAGCGAAGACCTTAACTCCAACTAAGTAGAACCTCCTGCAAAAGAAGGGTTAACAGGTTAACCTGCTTAAAATGCTTAAAATGCTTAAAATGCTTAAAATGCACATCAACGCATCGCTTGACCCAAAATCCACCCCCTTGTACCTTATAATGTGCGGCATATGTGGATGCCAGACTTTACAATTATCAGTTACAACTGTGACGAGGGATGCCTTTCAACGGGAAATATGCTTCCTTTTTTTTTTCTATTTTTTTGCACCGAGCGAAGTGAGCATCAAATTGATCGTATTAATGGCCATAACTAGTTTATCCCGCCCATCTTATCAGGGGCGGATTATGCACGCAGATTTCCATTACGCAACACAGGCAGGGGTGGGCACTGGGCCGGGAGTGGCCGGGAGTGGCCCTGAGGGTTGGGGGTATCTCTATCTATTCGCCGGAACATTAATGCAATTTCAATGAACCCGGTCTCTCTCCGGTCAAAACAGCAAGGACAAGGGAACACTCTTTTTCGATTTGCGGCTCCTGTTCCGGCTACAGGAAAACAGGAAGGAAAAAAAAACCCATCCACATCCACCCCGCCGCTTCCACCTGCCTCGGCTATGTTTGATCCGCTTGTTTTTATGCCCATGCCCGGCACACAATTTGTTTTAGCTGCCGAGGAGGGTTCCCTGCTACCTTTACTCCTGGCCACCACTCTCCTGTCCTGTGTGCCCTGATCCCAAAAACCAGACCCAGCCCCGGACCCGGACCCGGTCCCGGTCCCGGCCTTCTGTGCATCTCCCACAGGAATTCCCAGGCAATATAACTGAAAGCAAAAATGAAGATAACAGTCAGCACGGCAAGTGCAAATCCACCCGTCCATTTAACAACTTGTGCCCGCCTCCTCCTCCTTCTCAGTCACTCGTATCCTCATCCATATCCTCGTCCCCGTCGCCCTCGTCCTTGTCCTCCCCCTTTAGCTGGCAAAAACCAACTAACTGCCTTTTTACTCGGCGCGTCTGTGGGCGATTGGCGTGGCCCTGTTTGATGCTTGTAAAGACCACTTTACCCGCTATAATAAAAATAAATCATAATATTTCCCCTTGCCCCCTGTGACCCGGCGCCCCTGCTACTCAAGCACAGTGGGCCGTATACTTGGGATTTTGTGGGGATTTGTAAAATGAAACTATTATATATTACTTAAGGCTTCCTTTGGGCTCTTATCCAATGAAATTTCGATGCTAGAACTTAACATGATTTCTTTGTAAGACTAAAAACAAAAAAAAATGTTTTTTAAAGGCCTTACAGTGTCAACATTATATAACTCAATAATTATAAATAGTAAAAATAAAACCAAACCAAATCGAAGTATAAGAATTTCCAAAAATAAATATTATTTGCAGTATTTCCTCAAATCTTACATTTTCAAACCTCCAGAGTTTTCAAACCCTTTTTAATATATATAAATCTGTACTAAAACTCCAGAGTTTTGAAATCCCTCGAACAAATCCCCCTCAAAAGTATGCAACCTTCTGATTTCACTCCAAAAGCATCACTATGTTTCCCATTGTCAGCTCTACCAGTAAATTCAGGATGCTGGCTGCGTACGCTTTGCCGTGTTCCTTCCTTCCTTCCTTCCTGGGTCGCACTGTGCGTTATCCCGGAGGTTGTAACCCCGGATAATGTACTTAATGCATCTACATATTAATGTCGCACCGCCAACAACAGGGCAAAAAACGAAGAGGGAGGGGAGGAGGGACCTGTGTTCGCTACTTTGTATGTAATTTCTATTACCGCCTCTCCCCGCCCACTTGGGCGTTCGTGGAATCCCCGTGTGTCCTCCCAGTGTGTGTGCGTGTGTGTGTGTGCGAGTGCGTGTGTGTCTGTGCAGCGTGTCGCTGTGCTTTTTGTTGTTGTTTTTATTGCACAGACTGGCGACGCAGCGTGTGATTGCCACTTTCCCTGTGCACTCAGAAAATTTAATTTTAATTTAAGTTTAACTTTAACCTTACATTTATCTTGAGATTTTATCAAGACTTCATGTTCATTGTTTAGTGTTTATTTATTAAACAAATTAACAGATTTTTGTTGCTTAAAAACTTGAGAGAGATGCAGAAATGTTAATAAATAAAGGTAACATATGCTAATAATTCCCAAGTTCATATTCAGAAGAGGAATATTTATTTTGCTTAGAGCTTTCGAGGCAACAATTTAAGTTTAACTTTAACCTTACATTTATCTTGAGATTTTATCAAGACTTCATGTTCATTGTTTAGTGTTTATTTATTAAACAAATTAACAGATTTTTGTTGCTTAAAAACTTGAGAGAGATGCACAAATGTTAATAAATAAAGGTAACATATGCTAATAATTCCCAAGTTCATATTCACAAGAGGAATATTTATTTTGCTTAGAGCTTTCGAGGCAACAATTTAAGTTAAATGTCGAATTTCCTTGGATAAGTTTTTAAGATAAGTTATAAATAAAATAAGTTTATAAACGAAATAAAAATTCCCATATTTTAATATAAATAAGTGATTTTGTTAAGTGTCCTTTCACCCCTCACCTGAACCTGTAACTCAACCTGAACACCACCGCTGCTGCACTTGTTCCGCCGCCGCCGCCGCGTGCGTGACGTGTAAAAAGATCCGCCGGAGAGGGTGGTTGTGTGTGTGTGTGCCTCCGAGTTTTCCAGGCTTCCCAGTTATATTGATATGTCTCCCAGTAGAGCAGGCCGTAAGCTGGGACCGCAATGTGTAAAAAATTACGAGCATTTGAAGCCGAGGTTGGGTGGGGCGCCGAGAACCAAACGCACAAAAAATTAAAGCCGGGAAAGCAGGGAAACGTTGGCAGGTGGCTGCCGGAGGCGGGACCAGGCCAAAGTCCTGCCGGTCCTTAATTCCTTCCTTCCTGCAGTACGCATGATGAGCCAGCAACAATATGCTGCTGCCATTAACCCTGAAACTTATTGCAGTGTACGGTGTATGGAGTACGGAGTACGGAGTTCCTTGTGTGGTTGAAAGTTGTTTTGGAAAAGTTTATGAGTTGTCTGTCCAGGAGTCATGCATACACTTAAAGGAGATTGCAAGGGTAGCCTAAGGAGATTGGCAGGGAAAGTTGGGCGTTTAAATATCATTAAGTACAAGGAATAATTTAATAGAAAATATGTAAGGGTAATGCTATTTAACTTAAAATATAAGATATCAAAATATATTGTCAACTTACAAAAAATCCAAGGAAAACTAAGTTAAACTTGAGAGCGGATAACTTCCTTTTTTCCAGTTGCAAAAATGTTCACAACAAAGTGTCTTTACTTTGTTTTTTATAAAAAACATTTAGAACAAAAGACACATTTTATTTAAAGGTTTTTTTCAAGTAAAATTTAGTGCTTACATATTATATAAAATAGCAAGGAAATAAAACAAGTTGTAAGCTAAATAAAAACCCTTTGAAATAATTATTGAAATAATTTCCGATAGATATTGAATATTCTGCGCTCTTCAAGGCTTCGAAAAAGTGTTGCGCTTCCCATATCAATTTGAGCTTTGTTGCAGTGTATCTAACATGTCCTGGGAATTCCCCTGAAATCCGCCTTGTTGAATCCTTGTTCGCTGTTCCCCCAACGGACCCTTCCAAACCGAACGGCAAACGGCAAAAGGTAAAAAGTAAAAGTAAGTAAGGCCACGATTTCCACCCCCAGCCCCTCCTGCCGCGTCTGGCGGATATAAAAATAAAATAAAATCTATTACGTGGCAAACCACCCCACATTTATGCGGCAATTTGTTGTTTCTTGATTGTGTCTGTGTGCGAGCGGGAAAGCGAGTGCTGCGAGTCCTACACTCGTAAATATATTTGAAGAAATAAATAAGGACGAACTTTTAACTTTTATTAAAAAAAAAAAACATCAGAAACGGATATAAACTTTAATTTTTAAAAAGGATCTACTTACAAATTAATTATTCATAGTTATTAAGTTAGTAATTTAGCTCTAAGTGTTTATGGTTTATTTTTTGTTTTATTACAAGACAATGAATATGTTATTCTTATTATTTTCTTAATTATTTAGTTGGTATTCTTTTTTTTAGCTTAGCTTTCTCCCATACTCCCATTAATTTCCTTGCCTTTGAATATTTCTCCTTTCTCCCAATATTTCTTCCAGTGCATGTATGTGTGCTGGTGAAAAAAAAATAAGTAAAGTGTATCATTTTCCCATTTGTCGACCCCTTTTTGCCGCCGTCGCTCCACGGGCACTTCTCGCACTTTGTCTCAATTCCCAAAACTGTCGCCCCGGCAGTTGCAATTTATGAAGATTTGTGTGTGGCCAGAGAGGCTGGGAGATGGATATGGAGGGGGAGACAGGGAGGCTGTGCAAGGAACGAAGGACGAAGGACGCCCCCTCGTTTAGCCTCACACAAGACGCACTCTCGCCCTCGTTTCGCCTGCACTTGTTTTGATTTGTTTGGAATAATAACAGATGCTTACCGTTCATATTATTCATTGTTAAAATTATGAACGCTTGACAATAAAAATTGGTATTTGAACAGCTCTCGAAAGGTGCACTCAACCCGAATATACACACACACCCGACCTCAGTCGACCGGACCCCATTGGCCTGGGTAAATTGCAATTTGTGCAAATATTTATGTACATTGAAAATTACTCATTTGTGTAACACCAATTAATTTCAACAAACAGCAACAGCAGCAGCAGCACAACAATGGCCAAACCATTTATAAAACTTGCTACTGTTGTTGCCGCTGCTGTTGCTGTGTTGTCCTTCGCCTTTCTGGTTAAACAAATGGAGAGAAAATGAGGTCCTTTGTTTCCCCAAAATAAACGATGCTGTTGCTTTTGCCGTAGCGTGTTTGCTGTTTGCTTTGCGGTGCAGGACACTGCAAAAAGGGGGGAAAACAGTGGGTTACAGTACAGTGGAGACCCCCAAGGGTTGGCCGCACAAAAAGTTTTCCCCGAAACCCCCGATTTATCTTTTCGTACAGGTGCAGCGCATCCCGAAAAACAGTTCAATCAGGATGTGGCTCTCTGCACTCGAAATAATTTAATTATTCATTAACTATTTTTAAGAATATTTTGAGCCGAAATTTAGGGGGTTTTCAGCAAACATATTTATGTACAAAAATTATTTCATTAATATCAAAGCTATATACTTGACATATAATCGTTTAAATATCACTTTATTAATACTACTATTGTAAGCATAAGTGAATCCCATAGTATTTTCTATTGAATAAATTAGTTCAAGTTGAATTCAAGCTTAGCTATTATATTTATTAAACTCTATATTCCTAGAAACAAAATTGTCTATTCTCAATCCGTAAAAACCAGTAATTTTTCTTTGTATGTACGTTGTGGAATCAGAATATATTTCGAGGGTTAGATTGGTTCATTATTAGGCCAGTGCACTTCTCCCCTCTTCAACTTGTTTACACTGCAATTTTTCAAGTTGCTTTGACAAATTGCAGCTAATTACAGGCGGCACTCCAGAAACCAAGTAAGAGAGACTCAAGTTTTCCACTCAATCAGAGATAATAAGAACAAATGGATAAGGGATACGTATGTTTGGGATAGCAAAACCTCGGGAGTGAAGTTTTTCAAGGGTAGAAACTTAAGAAAGTGTCGATGGTAGCTTTAATGAATATTTTGGCACAACAGCTGAGCATAGTTTCTCAGCGAGCGAGTAAAGCAGGGAGCAAGTAACGAACTCGCTGAAGAGATAGCGAGTGAGTGAGCGTGTGTTATCGATACCAGTGCAACCTTTTGAAGTTATCGAGCCTTTGATCAAAATCAGTACTTAAAGAAACAACAAGACGAAGTAAAAGGAAACTATTTTAAGATTATTAAAAAATATATAATAATTAAATCTCAAATCAGTGTCTCTATATCGTAGCTCAAAAAAATCAAGTTTGGAGAAAATACCGACAGGTTATTAGAGGAGAAATCAATAATACAAAAGCCATGATTAGATAGATCAACCTAGCATTGATTTCAAAGTCATAAGGAGTTAAAGTCATAATTGAAAAATGTAAGAAGCTCTCAGAATATTCTTGGCAAGAAATAAAAAAGTCAAAAATAATCGGACTAAGACTAGGAAAATTATCCGCGCAAATCGATAAGTCCCAGGACCTAACCAAGAGTAAAAAAAGCCACAGAGGTAAGTCAGGCCATTCAGAGAGCTCCCAATCGGAGAGGTTCTAAGAGGTTCCTTCTAGCATTATGACTGCATTAAAAACTTCATTAATTGGCAAATTCATTAGAGGCTTGACAGCAACCATAGGGTTTTACTTAAGTGCGAGCAAGACGACTATACGGCACTTTCAATGAGAGTTTAATGCATTAATTGCTCATTAATTGGTAAACCCGATAGGTCTATCGAAAAAAATACCAGACAAAAAATGAGTTCGATAGAAAGTACCGCCTCTAATGCATAAAACTTAGAGGTGGAGAAACATCGATAAAAACATCGATGCATCGATGTTTTTAAAATGTTTGGGAACATAGATGTTTTAGTAACTTCACTAAAGTAAAGGAAAACTTTTTAAATTTATTTAGCAGCAATTTTTTTTTATTTTTTCTTGCAAACATCGATGTTTTTATAAAAACATCGAAAAAACTCGATGTTTTTCTTTCATCGATGTTTTTTGTTTAAACATCGAAAAACATCGATGTCCGCAAACATCGATGTTTCTCCACCTCTAATAAAACTGTATCTAAAAGGTATATTAATGTCTCATTAGATAAAACGGTCTCATGGAATATATTGGTTTTGGCTAAAGACTTGCCATAATTTTCAGCAAATATACTGCACAAAAGCAAGATAAATAAACAAAATAAATAAGTTTTCGGTGGCATGGGTTTTCCGCCGTGAAATTGTGTAATTATTATGAATTAACTAATTCTATGTACACGAGCGGGTGTAATAATCAGTGTAACGGCTTTCATATTAATTTCTGCGAAAGTGTTTGCACGAGGACTTCGGGAATTGATAATTATGTACGGCGAACTCCGGCCATTGTTATTGTTTACCTTTTAAATTAGTCTGACCGTAGTCGCATTATTAAAGAAATCCGAACCAAACAAGTTGTTGTATAGTATAGTTGTCTCTTTCAAGGTTCTAATGAAGTAGTCAATTAATAAAAACTTGTGCCCTGTATCAGAGCCGTATTCCCAGAGCCATTTTTCAATTGTAGAATCAAATCCGAAACGATGCCAGTGACGCTAGATTCGTGATTGGATAGATTCGTGAGCCAGATCAACCTAGCATTGATTTCAAAGTCATAAGAAGCTAAAGCTATTAACTGGAAAATTGAAGAAGCTCACAGAATATTTTTGGCAAGAAAATAAAAAGCCAAAAATAAACGGATTAAGACTAGGGGAAATTATCCGCGCAAATCGATAAGTCCCAGGACCTAACCAAGAGGTAAGCCAGGCCATTCAGAGAGCTCCCAATCGGACAGATTTTAAGAGGTTCCTTCCCAGGAAAATCATGGCAGATTCACTCAATGTGAACAGCATCCTCTCCCGGCTGCTGGAGGGGCGCGGCTCCAGGCCCGGCAGGACAGTGGCCCTGTCCGAGGGCGAGATCAGTGCCCTGTGCGGCCAGGCGAGGGAGATCCTTCTCGCCCAGCCGATGCTCCTGGAGCTGGAGGCGCCGCTCAAGATCTGCGGCGACATCCACGGCCAGTACTTTGATTTGTTGCGCCTCTTCGAGTACGCCGGCTATCCGCCGGAAGCGAACTATCTGTTTTTGGGCGACTACGTCGATCGTGGCCGGCAGTCGCTGGAGACCATGTGCCTCCTGCTGGCGTATAAAGTCCTCTATCCGGAAAACTTCTTTCTGCTGCGGGGCAACCATGAATGCGCCGCCGTCAACAGGATCTATGGGTTCTTCGAGGAGTGCAAGCGCCGGTATTCGGTCAAGCTGTGGAAGTGCTTCACCGACTGCTTCAACTGCCTGCCACTGGCAGCCACTATTGATGACAAGATCTTCTGCTGCCACGGAGGGCTTAGTCCGGACTTGGTTGAGCTGGAGCAGATCCGTCGCATCGTGCGTCCCATGGATGTGCCGGACCAGGGACTGATGTGCGACCTGCTGTGGTCTGATCCGGACAAGGACACCGTCAACTGGTTCGAGAACGATCGCGGCGTGAGCTTCACCTTCGGGACGAAGGTGGTGGACGAGTTCCTGAAGAAGCACGACTTCGACCTCATCTGCCGCGCCCACCAGGTGGTGGAGGATGGCTACGAGTTCTTTGCCAAGCGCAAGCTGGTCACCATCTTTTCGGCCCCCAACTATTGTGGCGAGTTCGACAATGCCGGCGCCATAATGTCCGTGAACGAGGCGCTCATATGCACATTCCAGATCCTGAAGCCGGTGAATCAGAGGAAGGAGTCATCACCTACTCCGCCCGTGCTTAATAATCTGGAGGAGGAATGTGAGTTGGAGCAAAGCCTCTGAGTTTACTCACTTAACTTTACTCACTTTACTTTACTCACTTAACTTTTCTCACTTAACTTTACACTACCTACACACTATCATAAATAAACAATTAAGTTTAATTCGAGTAACTTTTGGTGCCAAGTTCCGCGAATTCAAACTTAATTAGTTTCCAAAACAAAATGGTTTTTTATTACCTAAAAATACTGGAAAATCTAGTGAGATTCGGACTAAAATTCCTTCAACCTGAGGCAGAAATATATTAAAACTTGATCAGAAAATCTAACCCCAATTAGTGACTTAATTACAGTTTTCCAAGTCCCTTGATTTTATTTTCCTGCCGCACAGGACGAAAATAACGACGAAAAAGGACAAAAGGAAGCGGCAGCAGGAGTTCCCCCAAAACAAAAAAAAACAAAAACCCTGCTCTATCTCTATCTGCTCGTGGTGCTGGTGCTTGGTGACAAAAGTCACCGCCATAATATATTAACAGTGCTAAAAAATTAATGAACAATAACAAAGCGCACACACACACATGGCCGGGCGAGAAGGAGAGCTGCTGGCAGACAGACGACAAACAAAAACAAAGACAGGCAACAACAAATTGCGCCAAAAACGCTTTATTATGTCAAAACAAGGAGCGAAAAAAAATAGAGAAAAGAAGGGAGACAGCTCAGTGACAAACAACAAATTACATTATATATATATATATAAATATATATATAAATGTATATAATGAGGTCATTTGCGCGTAAACAATCAGAGAGAGAAAAAACGCCCACATCGAAGGCAAAGCCAAAGTTAAAGGAAAGGCAAGGAAAGGAAAGGAGGACAGGAGGACATGTTTATCAACAAACGGCAAATAAATAAATTATGTTCGCAAATTTGTTAATAAATTATGAGGCTGGGCGACCAAAGTCAAAGCGTAAAATTAAGGCAACTAAGAAAAGTGAAGGAAAAGCGACCAGGGGAATGCTCTATTCTAGCTTACTTCAAAGGTGTTGGATTTTATAATAATAATTCAAAGAAGTTAATATTTTATAAGTAAAATAAAGCAGGAATTAGTTATTTATTTATTTATTAAGGAAACTCAGAGTTTAGGTTTAGGTAAAACAGATAAAAGAAGGTCTAGTAGTATAAATTATTATTTATATTAAATTTTTATACTTGTAAAAGGCTCTGTAAGCTAATTCCCTTTTTAAATTTAAGTTACTTCCCTAAAATCGCTTAACAAGAACTAGTTATGTGTTTATTTATATCATTTACTTATTTATTTCTTAAGTTAACTTAAAGTTTACATTTAATTTAAACAGATAAAGGAAGGGCTAGTAGGTGAAATATTATTTATACCTATATTATTTTATTTTTTATACTTTTAATATTGTTGTACTTATAAAAGGCTCTTAAAATGAATTCCCTTTTAAAATTTAAGCTTCTTCCCCAAAATCAGCTTCATCCTATGTCCCTTTTCAGGGTATTTCTCTTTTAAAATGGCGTCTTTGCGCGCACACACACACACGTGTCCTGCCAGCTCTCTCTCTTTGCCTGTATTGCTGCAGCAAAAAGGATATATGTACGTGTGCGTATGTTTTATACATACGTCGATGTATGTGTGCGTATATATGTTGCAACAGAAAATCAATGCGGACAACATTTGGCAATTTGGCAGAGCCCAGAGATGCAATTGTTGTTTCCTCTCGGTTTTTCCTATTTATTTACACTTTTTTTTTTAGATTTTTTGGGGAATTGTCTTCTATTGTTGCATTTGATTTGTCCTCCGGCCATAAAGGGGTGGAGATATAAGGCTTGCCACACCCACACACCGCTAGGTCCTCTCTCGCTCGCACACAGATTTTGGGCCTCTCGCTCGCGCCAGGATTGTTTTTAGATCTAGATATTTTATAATGTCCAACACGGGAACAATAAAATCATATAAAAGTCATTCAATATTTTTTTTATGTGTTTGGATTCGAAGAAGATATAGAAAGATATATAGACTTTTCCTTTTTTATTAAAGCAAATTTATGGAAGTTTATATTTAACTGTTTAAAGTGAGGAACTATTTAATGATTTAATAAAGATTTGTAAATACTTTGTCTACTTATTAGTTTAGCTTAGATAAGAGATATTTTAAATATATGTTGCAGTATATATTTATAACTTGAAATTATATACTAAGATAGCTTTAGCTGATTTAAGTTTTAACTGGATTTTAATAATTGAAATTCTTAAACAATTTTAAAAGAATTTCACACGAAAAGGGTTTCAAGGGAATGTTTCTGAGTTGTAAGATTATTTATAATGTTATTAACTCTTTAAGCGGTTTCCAGAGGAAAAAATATAGAAACAATTAGAGGAGGCTACTAATTTTAACGTATATTCTTATTTTAATCAGTTAAGTGTAATTTGGGAATCCAAAATTCACAAAAATTGCTTCGAGTGTTCATAAAATATGATTTTAAAATATCTTTTTAACAGTACAATCTTAAATGGACATATTTCCCTTTAAATAAAATGGTTTTCAAGTAAATCTAGAATAATTGCCGTAACCAAATCATTTTTTCTTGCTGTGCATTCAATTTTCCGTAACAACTTTAAGTTGCAGCCTTTTGTAGGAAAAGCCTTTGGCCTGCTTTGAATAATTTTATTAATTACAAATTATGCGCCTAATGAAGTGGCCAGAGCAGAGGGAGCCGGGGGAGGGGGGTGGTGTCGCCAGGCTAAAGGAGTGGGGGCGTATGTATGTATATGTATATGTAGTATATCCTTCGATGCTGACGTTGACGTTAACGGTGGCGTTAACGCTGGCAGCGACATCGGCATCGGCACTGCCCACATGAATTTTGCATAAGCCCCAGCCAACCACAATGCAGCAGCAGAACAGGCAGCGGCAGGACTATGGCTCTTTTCGGGGGTCCTGTAGTAGTCACGGGTACGCAGATCCTGCCAGCCAGCCTGCCAGCCTGCCAGCCTGCCAGCCTGCCATCCTGCCAGCCTGCCATCCTGCCTGGCACGGCTCCAGCCGGGGCTTGCTTCACGGGTCCATGGCCAAGTCGCTCTCGCTCTCTCTCTCTTTCCACTGCGTGCGGTGTCCTTGCGCAGGGTGGTTCCTGCTCCTAGAGAGAGAGACGGCAGCAGGGCGAGCAAGCGAGACAGCGACACAGAGAGAGAGAGAGAGCAGGGCAGGAGCTGCATCCCCAAGTGCGACAGAGCGAGCGAGAGAGCCAGCGCCAAGGGTGCAAACCAATAACCGTCAGACTAATTTTGGGATTGGTTTATAATTGAAGAGTTTGCCATTGTATTCGGCAACATCCCATCGAGCGAAGGAGGAGAGCAGGGCAGGAGGAGGAGGAGGCATCTACATAGTTCCTGGCATCTACATGAACACACAAATATATGTACATGGGAGGCCCCCGATGCCTCCGACTTATTGTAGTCCCCCCGCTCCCTGGCGCTCTATAAGTGCTTATCATTTTAGAGTTTTACATAATTGGCACGGGTCCGATTTTGGTGGTGTCCATTTTCCATTTCCCATTTCCCATTTCCCATTCCCCCCCTCAGCATTTCCATTTCTAAGCGGGGGCGTGGTATGTGTTTTGTACATAAAGTCCAGGCGGCAGAGAGTGGGGCACTAAGCGCTAGTTTTACCCGCCCGACTGCGCCACATTCACACACAAAAAGATAAATAAATATGAGTGTGACCCCCGTCCGAAAAAGCCCTCGTTTCTGGTGCCTTTCCCAGGTCTCACTCGCTCACTGGCAGCAGCTCTCACTGGGCTTTAACCCACTCGAAATGGAAGTGGAAATGGAAGTGGAGCAGGGAGCCCAGAGGAGGGAGGCAGGAGCAGGAAGGAAGGGAACAGGGAGGAGGGAGAAAGGGAGCAGGAAACAGGCAGCCAGGAGCAGAGCCTGAGCTAGGAGTCTGTGCTCTATTTGTAGCATACTTTTCAGCTGTAATCAGTTTAAATGCTTAACAAAGCAACACAAAAGCAAGCGAAGGACAACGAGCAGCGGGAATGGGCGGGAGCCGTGGCAGGGAGAGCTGCTTTTTAGTTGCTATTCATATTTGTATAAATAATTCAACAATTCCATACATATTTGATGCCTAGACAAAAGAGTTGTGAGCGGATTCGTAGCCCGTATCCGTATCCGTTCCATTTCACCTCGTTTCGTTTCGTTTCGTTTCGTTTCCAGCCATTTCAAGACGTTCAATGAGCGGGGGGAACCGAACCCCCTTCTTTACTCCTTTTTTTGGGAAAAGTAACAAGTGCAGCTCTCGAGGAATAAAAGGGTTGTGTCGAGGCTAGGGTGAGGGTGGGGGAGCTGTGAACTTTAATTAGAGGCAACTTTAAATACATTTCTTATGCGGCCGTGAGTGGAAAACTTTATAAATTATCTGCTTACGAGACTCGCCAAGTGGGTGGGAACTTTTCAGCGTGATAATTACGATGATTAGACAAGGGTAATGAGGGCGATAAAGCCAAAGCCGGTTACCTGAGGTCTTTGAATTATTAATACGGAGTATTCTGACTATTTATATGGGATTTTATATGTTTTAAAATGTAATGCATCGCAGATAGCGATGAAAATCCTGTCAAAACTAGTCTTTTGATTTTGGTTTTATCAGAACTAGTCTTCTGATTTTGACTTTGAACTTAGTTCTATCGAAATTAAAACCCAACCAGTTTAACTGATTTAATCATGGCCGTCCGTCCTTCTCAGATGCACCATTCGATGGACCAGCTGGACATGCTGGATCCGACGGGCTCGATGACCACATTGGCGCCCATTTCGGAGTCACCACTAACGCCCACACATCAACACCTGCACGGTTCCTATCACAGCATGAATCACATGATGAGCCACCACCATCCGGGCACGTTAAGTGGCCACACGGGGGGTAAGTGATCCCGTTCGAGGAGGATTCTAGCAGCCAGCCCCTTGTCCCCGTCTCCGCCTCCGCCTCCACCTCCGTTTTGCCCTCGTATTCTTATCATTGCGGCTTGCAGGTCACCATGGACACTCAGCGGTACATCATCCTGTCATCACGGCGGCGGTGGCTGCCGCCGGCCTGCATCCCGACACCGACACCGATCCCCGAGAGCTGGAGGCGTTTGCGGAGCGTTTCAAGCAGCGGCGCATCAAGCTGGGTAAGTCCAAGAAGATCCCTGGAAATGTCCTTCCTGTGACATTATTTATTTCCCTTTGAAAATCTACTTACCGCTTGCACTGCACTATAATTCCCAGGGGGTTCTTGCAAGCGGTAACCACGCTGAATGCTGAGGGTCACCTCTTTCTTCCTCTTCTACTTCCTTCTTCTTCTTCTTCCCCTTCCTTTCTCTTCCTCTTCCTCTTCCTCTTCCTCTTCCTCTTCCTCTTCCTCTTCCTCTTCCTCTTCCTCTTCCTCTCTTTCTCTCTTTCTCTCTTCCTTTCTATTCCTCTACCTCTTCGTCTTTCGTTCTCTTCCTTTTTCTTCCTGTTCCTATTTCTTCCTTATCCTTTCTTCCTCTTTACATTTCTTCCTCTTTCCATTTCTTCCTCCCTCTTCGTCTCTCTTCCTCTTATTTCCTTTTCCTTTTCCTCTTCCTTTACCTCTTCCTTTTCCCTTCCAAATCAACTGAATCATGACTTTTCTTCATCATTACCTTAATTTTTCATTTAATTCCAGTATCTAGTGGCGCCATCTATGTCTCATTTTTTTATTGCACAGTATAAGCTTTTATTTTGTTACCCAAAAACCTGTTTTCTTGGGCATTCCACAATGCTAAAAACCTTTTCATAAAGTGATTTTAAGTTAAGAGACATTTTTGGCCATATTGCAAACTAAGCTCCCTATGTAATCATAGGTTCTAGCGGATAAAAGCTATAGTTTTTCCCCAAAAAAATATATTTAATAGATTTTTATTTTTAAACACCAAATTTAATTAATTGCAGGTGTGACGCAGGCCGACGTGGGCAAGGCCCTGGCCAATCTCAAGTTACCTGGCGTCGGCGCACTGTCGCAGAGTACGATCTGTCGGTTCGAGAGCCTGACGCTGTCGCACAACAACATGATCGCCTTAAAGCCCATCCTGCAGGCGTGGCTCGAGGAGGCCGAGGCGCAGGCGAAAAACAAGCGACGCGACCCCGATGCGCCCAGCGTGCTGCCGGCGGGCGAAAAGAAAAGGTAGAAAGTGTTTTAATCGATCCGCTAGATCCAAGTCCCATCCCGCCCAGAAATAGCTGAGCCAGCCATCCCCCAGACCCCTCCATCAAGCATCGGAGTAGCAAAAGTAATTGGCCCAACACCGCAAAAAAAAATGGGATCGAGCTCGTATGTCAGCCAGTTAGGTCAATAATCGAATTGGAAAAAATTAAACAATCATTTTGAGGGTTTAGCAAATTATTTATATACTTTAAATCAAGTGGAAAGCTGTAGGAAAATATGAAATGATTTTTATTTTAAAACTAAAGTAAACATCCGATTTATCAAAGAAAAAGGTAGCTAAGAATGTTTCCAGCAGCATTTGTTTTTGTTTATCTTTTGTTTGATTCAAGTTTTTACATTTTAATTTGCAAATCTCTGGCTTCAACTCGATCCCTAGAACAGAAACTACATAACATTAGGAGTAAAACATTTTTTTTAAATTAAAAACCACCAACCATCTCTGAGCCAAAACCCCCGCCGAATTACCGAATTACCTGTCCCCAGCTTAGGGCCCCGCTTCTAAAGTAATCTATATCGAGTCTTTTTTCAAGAAAAAGGACTTCCATTGCGGCACCTGAAAAGCGTTCCCTGGAAGCCTACTTCGCCGTCCAGCCGAGGCCATCGGGTGAGAAAATCGCTGCCATAGCCGAAAAGCTGGATTTGAAGAAAAACGTGGTGCGCGTCTGGTTCTGCAATCAACGTCAAAAACAAAAACGTATGAAATTTGCCGCTCAACAACACTGACAATCAAATAATACAGCCACACAATTAGGTATAGTTAGTAGTGTAACACCATCAATGACTGGCCACGGTTCGGCGGGATTCGGATACTGATAGTCGTTTATGACGGCAGCGGCGGCGGTTAACACGGCGGCGGCATCAGCAGCAGCAGCAGCGGCAGCAGCAGCGGCGGCAGCGGCAGCGGCGGCGGCAGCAGCGTCGTCATCGGGAGCGGGAGCGGGAGCGGGTGCGGGTACGGTGATAGCAGGAGCAACATCGCAACTTGGACAGCAGCAACATCAGCAACATCAGCAGCAGCAACAACACACAACAGCGCATACATCATCCACGTGTCATATGCCCATCGCGGGCGACTATTACCTTTAGTGATTCATGATTCCGATTCTGATTCCCGATAACGATAACGATTCCGATTCCGATTCCGATACATAGATTTCGCAAGCGAACCAAGTTTGCGATTTGCAGAAGCGGCAGCATCATTACAACTACAACAACTCAACAACAAGTTCAACAACAACCCAGAAAAGAGTCCTTCTTCTTCACTTCTCTCTATATTTCACTCAGTAACAAATAAAAACAATAACATTACTAATAATAGCAGCAAAATACACAACTATAACATTTGTAGACCCCCGCCCCACCCCCATTATCCACTAATTTCCCACGATTTAACCAACCTTCCAACTCCCCTCCAAGAAACCGAAAAAAAGAAAAGAAAACCATTCTGAGAACGGAGGAAAACTCTCAAGTATAACAACATAACAAACAAGGAGAAATTGCAAATAATAAAGGAAGAAAAAAAATGCAAAAAACACACAAGAAATACAAGAATTTTTTTAGGAACGAATAATGAAACAATGGACCAACATATCAAATGCAATAATTTATTGAATTGTATAAGAGAAAAAGGTAAGCAAAGCGCAAAATCAAATGGTTTTTGCACAGAGAAAAATACTAGGATAATTCTGAATTCATTTCAAATTGTTGTCACACACTAAAATAATCATTAAGTTTAAAGGAAAATTACATATTTATTTTTTTGATGTTGATTTATATATTTTAATCAAATCAGAAGTAAAGGCATAAAACAATAATTTATTTATTATCTATATATAAGGAAACTATATATTTATTTAATCCCATATGTTCTTTAAGAACTATTTTTATTATTATTAAAAGTTAAGGCATTCAACTAGAAAATAATTGACTACAAGGATGCAAAAGAAACCTTTTTTTTTAAAGAAAATTATAAATAAAAAAGTCACAAGCACACAAAAGGGTCTAGCTGCAACTGGTGGTAAACACTCTAAATAAAAAATAAAGATACTGGTGACGACCCTGACAAGGTCAGAAATAGCTGTATATCCTTTCTGGCAAATATTCAATATTTTCTTGTTTAAATAAGTCAACTTACCAATATTTGTAATATTTATTTTAAAAAACATTTGCCATATATTTTTTCTCTGTGCCAGTTTTAACCAAAAATAAATTGACCAAACTAAGCCATTTATTTGTACTTCTCTTTCAACCCCCTTTTACTTTTATTTCCAGAACAAAAATGAGCAAAAAAAAAGGCGAAGCGAACAACAAATTGAAATGATAAATCAATTGAACAACACACGATGGGCCTTCCTCTCTCCAGAAAAGAAGAAACCTTCTCCCCCTCCAAATATGCTACTGCCCAACAAGGATACACACACACACACACACGCACACACACATTGAACACACTCCAAACACCGACACCGACAAAGACCAAAAAAGAATGCCAAGAAATTGCTTCAAGTGATCCGATAATAAGAATCTAAGCTTATAAATCTAAGGAAAAACGGCAACAAGAAATGAATGTGGACGAAACTGGAGAAACTGGAGATAGTGGAGGATGCAGCAGCAGCAGCAGCAGGAGGAGCAACAGCAGCACACAGGAGCCACAACAAACACACACCAGCGACACACACACACACTTGCCTCCGAGACCCGGAGCGATATTGCATATTAGCCACTCTGTATATAATACTATATACAATAAAGGGAACTTTGATTCGATTGTAAATACCGCAGCACACACGTACACACATGTAGCCAAAAAAAGAATAAGGACAACCCAGAAAGGACGACGACGATTTTCAGCTAGCTTACCGTAGAGAGATCCAGGCCAAAAAGAGCAGCAACTAATCCCTGAGCCCCCAGAACCCCATCCCAAGCTTCCTTTTTGTGCGTGTAAACCCCCCCAGAGAGCAACAGCCAGGAAAGAGCATAATTTAACCCTTTTTTTTGTCTAATTATAAGTAAACTAATGCAAAAAACAAAAGCAAAAACTAAATGAATAAAAAAGGAAAAAAAAAAACAAAGTTAGCAGCAACTGTGGAGATATTGCAACGAATTTAAAATGTTGCCAAACTAAACTAAAAACTAAAGCGGAAAGAACACATATATATATATATATAAATAAAGCCACTCTATGACAACTATGAATTACATATAAATATATATAGTATATATTATATATATTATATATAAAGAATTTTAAAAAAATTATATACTATACATACAATTTTTTTTTTTTTTTTTTTTTTTGTATAATTTAGCACATTTAATAGTTTTAACTAGACTTGTACATATACAAAACGAAGAAGCATAAAGGTAATGGATATATATAGCGTGCGAGTGAATGATTTTGAATGATGAGTAGCCATAAATAAAAAATGAAAACAAAAACCACAAAATCAAGTAAAAAGAAAGCAAATTCAAGACAAGCGCGAAATTCAATAATAATTTTAAAAGAAGGAAAAACTAAATAAAATAACTCATAGTTTTGTATCGAAAACAGAAGAAAAACGAACATTTTTGCCGACAAATTAGTGCATAAAAAATGTAAGCAAAACATTGAATTTTTTTCATAAAAAAAAAAAAAAAAACCAAAAGCGCATAATAATAATTATAAAAAATTATAATACCAAAACCATTGATAAACAAACAGCGGACATGCCCGAAAGCAGCTCATAACTACATTTAAATTTAATTTTAGTAGTTTCTAGACACAAGAAAAAATACTGTAGCATGAAAATCAATTGATTGCAGCCCTCGGCGGCGAGTGCTGGGCGGAGATATATAAGTAAATAATAAAAATGCAGCAAGACAAGCAACAAAAAATAAGAAAATAAATGCGAGTTCTGTGTTTTGGCTTTCTAATTAGAGCTGGCAAAAAATCGATGTTTTGCACTATCGATTTCATCGATGTTTTACTAGTAAAACATCGATACTATCGATGTTTCCTAAGCCATACAATTTCTGCTTATAAAAATGATATTATCGGCAGTTGAAGCCTTCAGTGATGCCATTTTCTCACTTAAAACGATTTCGTCTTTAAGGGATTAATTTCCATTCATGATCTAACCAAATATTTCCCTTTCAATATTCGAGAGAGTATCGTCATGATCATTTCAAAGGTTTAAAATTGAGTCAAATCGATCTAAACAAAACATCGATAGTGCTAAAAACAGTTGATGGTTTTCAAAATAGTTTTAAAAATCGATACTATCGATAGTGCTCCGATGTTTTGCCAGTACTATTTCTAATGGATTTCTAATACTGATGTTTTCCCAGGTCCCACCCAAGGAACCTCCTCAGTTCTTACGTACCTTACCTTCAATTAAAAATTTAAATTAAAACGCAAGCCTTTCTTCTGTATGGGTATTTCTTTCGCCCATTCATTTTAATTATGCCCGAGATTTAAAGTTAAATCTTTATTAGATTTGGTTGTGTAGATATTTTTACAAGTAACCTTTCTATGTTTGTAATTAGCATTGAATTTCCCCTGCTGCTTGGATCATCATCCCTCATCGCCCGGACTAGACCACCTTGTAGCGCCCCTTGTTGAAGACATGATGGGCCGAGCTGAGCTTCAGCAGCTCCTCCTTGATGAGGCGTGTGATCTCGCGCTTGGCCTTCTGCACGGCCAGCTCGCTGCAGCTCTCGATGGCCAGGTAGAGCTTTCGTTCGCCATCCGGCGGATTCTTGCCCTGCGGCACGTAAGTGCCGCGCACGGTGAGACCCGCCTCGGAGTACTCAGAGATCTGGGCCAGGGCCTCCTTGGAGGTCACCTTCCAACGGGCCTGCTGCGGGAAATCGTTGATCTCCAGCTCCTCCTCGTATTTGGTAAACGAATTGGTAGTCCCACCGACCATGGTGCCCAGCGCCTCCTCATCCTCCTTGGGCTGGTAGTTGAGCTTGTTGTTCAGCTTGGCGGCCATCTGTTCGGCCACCGTGCGTGCGGTCAGCAGCGGCGCGGCAGATCCCGGGACATGCTGTCCCTTGAGCAGCGGCTCGACGACCGCCACACTGCCCTTTGTGTCTAGGTTCTTGCTGCTGTTGATCTTCGAGGCCAGTCGCTTGGCAAGCTCCAGCTTGTCGGAGCTGAGAGCTGCTCCTCCAGCCCCTCCAGCAGCGGCAGCTGCACCCGCAGCAGCGCCGCCACCGGCTGCCGAGGCCGCGGCAATGGCCAAGTTGGCAGCAGCAGCTGCGGCAGCGGCCGAGGCGAGGGCCACATTGCCACCAGAGGCGGCAGCAGCAGCAACCGCAGCGGCAGCCGCCGCAGCAGCCGTGGCCGTGGCTGAGGCCGAGGTATCCTTAACCGTACGCTTGGCCGCAAAGATCTGCTCAATCTGCTGGTCAATATCCTGCTCGATGTCCTCCTCGTCGTCGGAATCGGCCAGCCCCAGAGCGGCCTTCTGCAGCTTCTTGCTCTCCTTGACCGCATTGAACTCCTGCTCGTCGAACTTGAAGCCCTTGCCGCTGAAGCCGCCGCCGGTGTGCACCGTCTTGCCCTCGGCCTCCTGGGCGGCCTTGTACTCCGTCCACAGGGTCTGCAGCTCGGCGGGAATCAGGGTGCCCGACAGGTCCAGGGCGCGTATGACGTCGCCCGCGTAGCGCGATTGCTCGGGCGTGATGAAGGTGTAGGCGCTGCCCTTCTTGCCCGCTCTCCCGGTGCGGCCACATCTGCGGGAATAAATGAATATATAAAGTAAAGAAAAGTTTAAGGGTCTCAGCGTAAGGGTCTCACCTGTGCACATAGTCCTCGTAGTGGTTGGGCACATCGTAGTTGACCACCAGGATGAGATCCTTGACGTCCAGGCCACGTGCCGCCACCGAGGTGGCTATCAGCAGGCGCACTTTCCCAGACTTGAAGTCAATGATGGTGGAGTCGCGATCGAACTGATCGATGCCGCCGTGGAGGCTCATGCAGGGATACGAGGCCTTCATGAGGTCGCGCAGCAGGATGTCCGCGTTCTCCTGCTTGTCCACAAAGACGATGATGCTGCCCGCCTCCTGGTAGATGCCCAGCAGCTCCAGAAGCTTAAAGAACTTGGCATCGTCATTGAGGATCACGACATTCTGCGCCACATCCTTGCACACCACCGACCGGCCGCCGACAATCACCTCGATGGGCTTCTTGAGGATGCGGCGAGCCAGTGCCTCCATTTGGCGCGGGAACGTGGCACTGAACATCACGGTCTGGCGATCCGGACGCACGTTGTCGATGATGCGCATCACCTGCGGCTCGAAGCCCATGTCGAACATGCGATCGGCCTCGTCCAGCACGACATAGGTGACGCGGCGGAGGTTCGTCACGCGGCCGGAGTTCGCCGCCAGCATATCGATCATGCGACCCGGCGTGCACACGAGTATCTCGGCGCCGCGCTTCAGTTCGGCTATCTGCTCGGAGATCCCCGTGCCGCCGTAAACGCAGACCGGACGCAGGCCCAGCGACTTGCTGAACTTGCGGATATCCTTGCCGATCTGCATGCAGAGTTCGCGCGTGGGCGCCATTATGATCGCGATGGCGCCGTCGCCATCCTCCAGGCTCGGCTGGTCCAGGATGTGCCTAAACATTGGTAAAATGAATGCCAACGTCTTGCCACTGCCGGTTTTAGCAATACCTATCAGATCCCGTCCGGACATGATGGCCGGTATGGCCTGGCACTGGATGGGCGTGGGCTTCTCGAAGCCCAGCCTGCGCAGCACGTCCATCTCCTTCTTACTGACGCCGCACTGGGCCCAGGTCTGAGGGGAGATCGAAGGAGTTAGTAAAGATCTAAGGGGCTTGTAAGGACCCTAGCACTCACCTTGATGGGCTTGGGGCAGCCCTTGCCCTTCACCTGGACGCCCTCGAGCTCCGTGCGATACTTCTCCACATCGCTGGGGGTCATGCGGCCCAGCTCCGGCACCTCGACGTAGAAGTTCTTGCGGAAGGGAGCGTAGCTAACCGAGGAATGATCGATCTTGGCCAGCTCCTTGCGGTGCTTCATCGCCAGGTTGACGGCCGTGTCGCGTATGTCCTCCAGCTCGTCCTCGCTGGAGTACTCCAGGCTGTCCATGTTCTGTTCGATCAGCTCGCCCTTCTTCACCGTCGTCGACTTCTTCTTGGCCACCCCGGTGAGGATGACCACGCCCTGGGCCTTGCTCGGGGGATTCACGAAGTTGTTGACGCGACGCATCTCATTGTTGACCTCCTGCATGTATGCGTCCAGCGGGTCTATGTCATCCTCGGGCTCGGCCTCAGGTTGCAGAGCAGCTTCCGGCTCAGGCTCAGATTCTGGCTCCGGCTTGGTTTCCTCCTGAGGCTCCTTCTTGACCGGCACTTCCTCGGTCTCCATTTTAATGGGAGCTGCCGCGGGTTCCGGCTCTGGCTCGGGCTTGGGCTCCTTCTTCACCTCCTTGTGCTCGGCGGCGGCGGCGGAGGCGGAGGCGGCAGGTGTCTCCTTCTCGGTTTTGGGCGACAGGCCCATGCCCAGCTTGGCCCCAAAGGCCTTGCTGAAGGTGGGACGCTTCATCGGCGAGAACTTCGGCTCGACGGCGTCGTCGTCGAAGCGCTTGCGGATGCTGTGGAACTTGGACGGCGGCGAATCTGGCTCGGCGTCCTTCTTGCCGCTCTCTAGCGGCGGAGCGTGATTGCTGTCGTCCTCCTCGGACTCATCCTCCAGGCTCCACTTCTTGGCCGATTTCACCGCAGCCGGCACCACCGCCGGCGCCTTGGTGTCCCGCTTGCGTTCGGCCCGCCAGCGCTCGATGCGCTCACGCCGCTTGATCATCTCCTGCTCGAGGCGACGCTGCTGCTCCTCCTTGTCGATCTCCTCGACCTCCTCGTCCGAGGAGCTGGACGAGGGCACCGGTATAATCAGCGGTGCGGCTGCGGCGGGACGTCTGCCATCCGACTCCCTATCCCGCTGGCGATCGCGATCGCGCTCCTTGTCCCTGTCGCGTTCCTTTTCCTTTTCGCGCTCGCGCTCCTTCTCCCGCTGACGATCGCGATCCCGATCTCTATCGCGGTCAAGGCGCCTGTAAAGGATAATTCATCGTATTCAGTCATTCATTTTAAAGGGAAACAACGCTACTCACTTGTCCTTGTCGTAGTCCTTGGACCTGGAACGCTTCCTCCGCTTGTCATCCCGCCTGCCGCGCTCACTGGCCGACTCCTTGCCACGCTTTCGATCGTCCCGGCCACTGCGGGAACTTCCGAAGTTGCCACTGCCGCCGCCGCCGCCTCCGTTGCGGGATTTTCCCATGTCATAGTCCCGGCTGCGGTTATCCCGATCCCTGTCTCTGTCCCGATCCCTGTCCCTATCCCGCTCCCTATCCCTGTCCCGTTCACGCCTGTGAGTGAAATAGGACCGCCATTAGCAAAAGCACCGAATGAAACAATGGAAAAAGCTGAACAGCCAGCCACTTACCCGGAACTCTTCGACATCGCGGATTTGTTTGTGTCTGGGCGCCGGTTCACCGCAGAGACGCCTCCAACTCACGGACGGTGGTTAATCGATGCTCACCCGTCGGCTTTCTGTTCGCGGAATACCCAAAACGTGGTAATTCAATACTTTTTATAGAGTTTTTTTGCGAAATTTTCACTTGCAATCCGGCATCAGTTTTTTTTTTTTTTTTTTTGTGAATTTGCCGTCTGCTAGAGCTGCCAAGACATCGATAAGTCCTATCGATAATAGCGAATTGCATGACCATCATGGTATTTTAAATACTTTCTGGTATTTTTTTTAAACCAAAAGTTTAAATTCATTTTAAGCTGTTTTCCAATCGGAGGTGCCTCTCTGGCGATCTTTTGACGGTTCGGGACTCAGAAATACATCGAAGAACAGATTCTTCCTTATATTGAACGAAAAAAAACATTTTAATATGTGTGGACTTCGGGTACTATACTTAAAATCTATAAACACTTCATTATATTGTCTTTAACTTATACATATATACATTTACCTTATAAATTTACCAACTATAGCTAGGTCCTATTGTGACGGTTCGACCTTCAGGGTAGATCCAAGTAGTCCGAGAAACAAAGATGTCAATTATTATTCCATCTGTCATTCAAACTGTACATTTCGTGGGCTGGTGTCATACAGTGTGCGTGTCGTCGAAGTCTTAAAAAAAGCAAAATCATTAAGCAAAAGCAAAATCATTACGATGTCTTCCAACGCCATCCAGGAGAGCGCTAAGATGCGTCCCCGCGAGCCAGACCAATTCTCCCTCGAGTCTGATGCAGAGGCTGCACGCCCCGCAAAGCCATCCAAGCTCCGGAAGCCGCAATTTGGTTTAGTACCGTCCAAAACGTACGAGGAGCAAGTGAAGACGCTAAAGCAGACCATCGAGGGACTCGAAATACAAAATTCTCAACTGAAGGCGCTTAGGCACGAGGATCTGGAAAAGTACGAGCAGCTATCTATATACACGGACAACTTGAGGAAGGAGAAATCACTCCTGCAGGTCAAGATAGAGGCAGCCGATGCACAGCACTCTTGCACCTTAAAGAAACTCCATGAACTGGAAATGGAAGTTGAGGACACGCGTCAGCAGAAGTCAGACATACAGGGGAAGCTGAATGACGTTCAAGAACAACTGAAGAGTGCCAAGCGAACGGCCTCCAGCTATGACGATCTGATTTCAGAGCACGAGACTTTGAAGACAGCTTTTTCGGAGGCACTGAGACACGCTCTGGAGGCAAAGGGCGACGTGGAAAACCAAGCGAAAAATGTCCAGCTCCAAGCAGAGCTTGTGAAAGTCCTGACAGAGAAGCTGACTGCATCCGAAGCCAAGGCTGCACAGCACCAAGCAGAACTTGAGGCTATCAAGGAAACTCTTAAGGAGAAGCTAGCTGAAGCCGAAGCAAAACAGGATTATATTGTGGGTATTACAAGCCAAATAGGAGCAAAAGAAGCCGCACTGGCTGAGCAGGAATCGGCTCTGTATAGTCTGAAGGTGGAACATCAACAACTTCTGGAGCAGATGCAAGGGCTGCTTGCCTCCTCCAACGATAAGATTCAAGATCTTGAAGCAAAGTGTGAGCAACAAGCTGTGGACTTGGATAACTTGAAGCAGGAAAAGATTAACCTCCAGTCAGATGTCAACGAAGCCCATCTCCAGCACTTGTGCACCAAGAATAAGCTCCAGAAGCTCGAAAAGGAAATGGAAGCTCTCATCAGTGAGCTCGATGAAGCTCTACAAAGTTCTAAACTGAACGCTGTAAGCCATGGCGATCTGGTTGCCAGGCACCAGGAGTTGATAGCCTCCTCGAACGGACAGATTCAAGAGCTCCAGGAAAAGTGCGAGCAGCAGTTACAGGACATGGATATCTTAAGGCAGGAAATGTCAGTCCTGCGGGTCCAGATCAAGGAAGCTGATGCACAGCACTCTAGCACCGTAAAGAAACTCCACGAACTTGAAGTGGAAGTTAAGGACAAGAGTCAGCAGAAGTCGAACTTACAGGAGAAACTTGAGACAATCACGGGCAAGATGTATGATGTTCAAGAACAACTGGAAAGTGCCAAGCGAAAGGCCCGTAGCTATGAGAATATGATTTCTGAGCACGAGAAATTTAAGGCATTTTTCTCCGAGGCCACCGGAGTGTCCTCCAAGCTCCAAGAGAAGGTGCATAGCTTGCAGTCGCAGCTGCTTGCTTCTCGCCAGGAAGTTTCCAACCGGGATCTGGAGATTAAAGTCGTTCGATTGGAACTGAGACACGCCCTGGAGGCAAAGGATACTGCGAGCGCGGAACAACTAGCTCTGGCAAAGCAGCTTCAAGCACTGGAGGAAACGATGTCCAGTCGAGGAGAAAAGTTCCAAAAGGAAGTCGCCGATCTCAATGGGTCAGTAATCGAGCTGCAGCTGAAGCTGACATCCCTTCAGGAGCGAAAGGATGCAGTGGAATCCGACAATAAAGAGCTCAAGGAGAAGCTCACGTATGCCCACAACCTGCAGACCCAGCTAGGAAAGGAGCAGAAGGCGTGCGTCTCCTTGCGAGCCAATCTAGTTGAGCTGCAGGAGGCAAACACTCGATTGGAGGAGCAGCTGCGGGCTAAGGAAGCGGAACTCAATCATAAGTGCTCGGAGATGGGTCAGAAGGTGGAGCTGGGCCGCCATTCCATCGGGGAGCTGACCAAGGAGTGCGACACACTCCGCTGTGAATTGGTAAAACTATTTATATTAATTCCACTCTCACTTGCTAATTATATTTATGGGATTTTAGGAAACCAAAACGACGAGTTGGCAGACAGAAAAGGAGTCGCAAAACAAGGAGTGCGACAAATTGGTAAATCTATTAAGATTAATTCCACTCTCACTTGCTTATTATATTAATGGGATTTTAGCAAACCAAAACGATGAGTTTCCAGACAGACTTATAAACTTGTAATTTCCCAGATTGTACGTTTAATTTGTGTGTTTCAGAAATGCAAGGAAATCTGTTTCCTGACGGAAAGGGAGCGCTTGAACGCCACCATTTCGAGCCTTTTGGAAGATAAGCGCAACCTTCAGGAGAAGACGTGCACCCTTGCCGAGATTATCACTAAAATGGAGGCGGAACTCGCTCTTAAAATCAGCGGCAGCAATTCTTCCTTCGGGTCCAATGCCGCGGCAGCTGCTTCTACATCTTCCAAGGGTCTGGCCACTGGTTCTGGCAACCATGATCGCCATGCTGCCAGCAGCGGTGTAAAGGTGAGTCAAGGCATTCCGCTCCGAATTTAATTCCGGAATAAATCCCCTCTGTTGCAGAAATCAACCCACCTCGACATCGCAATGCGAAAGGGAAGAAGGATCACGGCGCAAGATGAACGGCGGCAGATTTCGATCTGGAACACCTCTCGGGACTTTGGCACTATGACGGATCCAGATTCGCTAAGCGAGAAGCTGCAGGCAGAGAGTGAGCAGCTCAAGTCACAGCTGCTGGAAGAGCAGCATAGGGGGAAGCGACTAAGGCAGAAGATCCGTGATCTCACCGCTAAGTTTGGAAATCCTTTGGATTAATGATGTACCAAATAAGTGCGGATATAATACAAGTATTAATTTAATTTAGTGTTATCTTGTCAGGCGCGAGGTTGTGTGCTTAAAATTCCTTACTTATGTTTAGTATGTTCACGTGCATTAAAATTCTACACAAAAAGAAATGCATTTGTAATAAATTGAACATAAGAACATGTTAAATATATGTATTTTCTGTGAAAAAAACACCAATATTTGCTTAATTTAACAGATAATAAATTTACAATATAGTTAAAAGACTTAACAAATTGGTTAAACTTTTTCTTGGCGTTTATTCCATTTATTGGAGGAGCATCACACACATTTATAACAAAAACAGAAACTCAGGATTAGCTAGGGCTTTTCGCGGAACGAAAGTCGAAGAGCTTGGGTATCACATCGCCGCACTTGGCGGATATCTTGATGTCCGCCAGATGATCGGCGCGCGTATCGCCTATATTGACAATGGCCACCGGCAGCTTGAGATCCTTGGTCTGCAGCACAACCCGGTAGCCGGAGAAAACCAGGAGACTGGAGCCGAGCACCAGCAGGCCATCGCTGTTATACACCATCTCCGCAATCCTATCCAGTCGCGTTCTGGGCACCGAATCCCCAAAGAAGACAATCTCGGGCTTCAAGTCCCCGCCGCACTGCGGACAAGCGGGTATGTGAAAGTTGTCGATGTACTCCGCGGGTATCTCCACATCGCCATCCGGCCGGACCATATCGGGGGCATCCTTGAAGGCCGGATTGAGGGAGGCCAGGATGCTCTGGAACTCGTGACGATCGATGCGATACTCGCAGGACAAGCACTTGACCACAAAGCCGCTCCCGTGCACCTCCACAACACTCCGGCTTCCCGCCTTGGTGTGGAGTCGGTCCACATTCTGGGTGACCACCGCCTGGACGCGCTCCTCCCGCTCAAATCTCGCCAGGGCATGGTGCGTGGCATTCGGCTGAGTGGCAGAGAATGTGGGCCAGCCCACAAAATTCCGTGCCCAATAGCGTTTGCGGATCGCCGACGATTTGACGAACTCCATGTGCTGCACCGGCTTGTGATTGGACCTGGCGTAGAGTCCAACGCCCTTGGATCGGTAGTCGGGAATGCCTGAAGAAGGGTTAAGCAATTACAGCTTTTATAAGCTTGATCTCTGGGATTTCTTAGCAAACTCACCCGACTCCGTTGAGATGCCTGCACCTGTCAGCACCAAAACATTCGGTTTGGACAGCAGGAAATCCTCCAGCCGCTTGATGTCATCCTCGACCGCCGGATTGTGCTCCGGCACATAGTGTTGCCGGGCGGTGGAGCTCCTCAAGGCGGTGCCACGGAACCGGAGAAGGCTGCCAACGCGCATTAGGGATTGGTTTATTTTTTATTATTGTTAATTTTGCACTGGTTACCGCATCAGTGTGACCGTGACAAGAGACCTTCAAAAAATACCAAATAAACATCGATATAAACAGCTATAGAATAGCTAAAAATAACGTGCCAATCGAAAAGCGCTAGATCTAGTGGTAAAATAGCTAGGTTGGCAGCACTTCACACGTGTTAAGTGTGAGCGCCTTAAGTCGCGCGCATAAACAAATTGGAAAAAACAGAAAAACAATCAAATTTTGAATAGAATCAGCATGCCGCCAGACATCGAGATCATCGTGGGCACCTACGAGGAGTTCCTGCTGGGCTACCAGGTCACGGTGCCCGTGGAGAAGGACGAAAAGTCAGCCAAGATCCAGCTGAAGCAAACTTTTGCGGACAAATCGCACGCCGGCTCTATAAAATCTGTGGCTGTCCAGGGTCCCTGGGTGGCCACTGGCGGTAGCGATGATCGGATCTTCGTCTACGACATGCGTACCCGGAAGCAGTCCCAGATCCTGCTCTCGCACACGGGCACTGTGAACACGCTGACGTTCTCGCCGGACCTAACGCACTTGCTCTCGGGCAGCGCCGATGGCCACATGATCGCCACCCGCGTGGGCAGCTGGAGCACCGTGGGCGACTGGCGCAAGCCCCATGCCGGCCAGCCCGTCACTCACATCAGTTGCCATCCCAGCAGCAAGCTGGCGCTGTCCCTTGGCGGCGACCTGGTGCTCAACACCTGGAACCTGCTCAAGGGCCGAGTGGCGTACAGAACGAACCTGAAGAGCAAGCGTACGCTGGGCAGTGCGCCCGAGTGCCTGTCCTGGTCCGCCAGCGGCGATCACTTTACGCTGAGCGGCCCCCTTCTGGTCGAGATCTGGGACATCAAGAACGCCAATGTGGTTAGGCGCGCCAAGACACCGGCGAAGCCCGTTTGCGTCAGCTGGCTGGATGCTAAGGAGTGCCTGGTGGGCCTGGAGAACGGCAGCATTGCCTGGATCTCGCTCGACAACGACGGGGACGTGGAGGCGGCGGTGAGTGTGTGGACTTTCGTTGGGCTTTCTCTTTGTACTAATCCCCTGCTGCCTTCTCTTTTGCAGCCAAAAATCATTCCGGCCCACGAAGCGCGGGTCAAAGCCATGGCCTATCTGAATGAAACACTTGCCACCGTCTCCAGGTGAGTTTTCCTCGAAGAAGTGCAAGGAACCAGTCTCTTAACACTCCTTCGTATCCCTCCGCAGCTCTGGCGAAATCAAAGTCTGGCGGTGCAGCCTCGACAAGCGCGAGCTGGAGGAACTGGCCAGCACCAACATGGACTGCCGTCCCACCGGCCTGGGTCTGCTAGATCTCAGGCAGTTTGGCAATGCCTGTCCCCAGCCGAAGCCCATCAAAGTGGAGGATAAGCAGACGGCTAAAGCACAGACCAGTCAGTCCTCGAAGGCTGCAGCTCCGCGGGGATTCGTGACCATTGAGTACGAGCAGGATGAGAAGACGGAAGTCGAGCCCGACGAGGAGGCTGAGCAGGCTTCCACACCCAAAAACTCGAAAAAGAAGCAGGCCAAAAAGGCGCAACCAGAGCCAGAGGAGGAGGAGTCCAGCGAAGATAGCAACTCTTCGGATGAGGAGGACAGCGAGGAGCTCTCCGACAGTGACAGTGATGCGTCCAGTGACGCCGGCGACCGGCGAAGAAAGCCCACCAAAAGGAAACAACCCCCGCCCAAGCAGAAGGGCAAGCAGCAGAGGAAGAAATAAAAATAAGGTTCTACATGTAAATGTAATCAATTAAAAAGGCCAAAAATTCAGTTTGGGAAATACTTTTATTAAATTTATAATATAATTATAAAAGTTTAGTACAGTTCATGGAAGCCTACCGCTCTTCCACCAATTGTATAACAGCTTAGAACAGTCATAGATCGTCGATCCTCACCCTGCTTACTCGAAATTTAAAAAAATGCACAATTTACTGAAATTTGAAGTTTAAAATGCTGTGGGCAACAACTGCAATGCAATCTCGAGTTTCCGCAATATAAATTTCTAAAATTCAGGATTTCATGATCCAGGCGAAATATTTGTAGGACAAAGTCGATAAATTAGGAGTGAAAAATGTAGGCAACAACAAGGTCGGAATCTTGAGTTCCCGGCAGTGCAAATTCATCAACTGCATGATTTTTTTGGCCATGGCCAGATATTTTCTGCCAAGGTGGCCAAAGAAAATCTGGCCATGGCCAAAAGGCCGATTAGCTCTGCACTAACATAAATTATAACAGCGTGGGCCACGGCCACCAGTACTGGCACATTTTACATCAAAAGCTAAATCTAGCATTTTTCAGCTTTAAATAGGTATTTTAGCTATTTTTTTGATATGAAAAGATATAAGCCATACTTTAAATCCGTGATGCTCAAGCCTCTGCCCACGCATCACATTTGTGTTTGTAAAGTCCCACAGGTAAGGTTTCCGATCCCACGGCGCTATACACAAACAATTTTGCACATTCCTCTTTGTGTCGCTGTCCTATACTGATAAGACCGAGCTCGCCAACAACAATTTCATTGATCTTTTTTTTCCACCGCTAATTTGCTCGTTTCTGTTATGACTGCCAATAAATTTCAGTTAATCTAGCATATAGACTAACCCGTAGACTCTGGAGGATACAGAGCCGATCCCCATCTGCTGGTAACGATCGGTGTGCCTCTCCAGCAACGCTCCCCAATTTCGAATAAATGTGAAATGTCTAAACAAAGATTGTGGGTCAAAAAGTACTCCAAAAACTATCGAAATCTTTATTAGACAATCATTAGTTGATAACATTATTAACAATTTAAATTTGTATACAGTAGAGGGAGCTGCTGGGGTGCCAGGATCAGGATAAGGATCAGGCCCATCAGAAGCAGCTCCCAAATCAACAATAACTTCATGTTTTCATTTGCTTAGCGGGGAAGGTGCGAAGGAAAGGCAGGTCGCGGGGGATAAGTGGATGATGGATAGCCCTCATGGGGCTAGGAAGTAGTGCAGGAGGTTTAGGTAAATGCGTTCCAGCAGTGGCCACAGGTGCTCGGCCAAAAACTGGATCAGGTGTCGGAGCGGCGGGCACAGCGTGCACATGTAGTTCGTAAGGGCGTCCAGCACGCGGACGACGGCCATGGGTCAGTTGTTGTTGTTGTTGTTCCGCTCCAGCTGGATGCAGATATTCCCAGCCGCGCTGCTGCTCGCACAATCATCCTCGTCCCGCCCGTCCGGTCCCAGGCCATAGCATCCATCCTCGCGACGCTGACAGGCATATGTCCAGGCCATGGGCTCCCGAAACTTGTCCACATGCGCCGCATTGAGGAAGACGTACAGGCGGGGATGATCGAGGTAGGCGGAGCACGAGTAACACCACACGGACAGGTCGCTCAGGCTCAGCGCCAGCGGGTGACCGGAGCACAGCGAGTGCAGCTGCATGTGCTCGTTCACGTACCGCCCGCAGGCCACCGTCCGACAGCCCAGACACAGCCAGTTCTCTGCCAGCGAATCGCACTCGCTGCACGCCGCCTTCGTATTTATTGCTGTGGGGCAGGAGAATTGTTGAAAATATATTAATAAATTTGTTTAAATTAAATAAGAGGTTCTCACACAAAAAGCATATGCACAAAAAGCCAAAGAGCATGCGAAATCAAAGTTCTTAAGCATAAGTAACTGGGTAACCAGGAAAACACACACAAAAATATATTAAAAGCTGTAAATGAAGAGACAAAACTGTTTTCAGACATGCAATATACCCTAAAAAGCAAAATAACAAAATTCCAGCAAACGCGATATGTTATCTCGCATAAAAATAATACTCGCTAATTCAAAATTAAAACTATAGAGTATAAAATCTATACTCATAAATAAGCATTTGATATAATTAAGTATTAAATCTATACTAAACTCGCTATACTGCTTGAGTATAAGGGCTAAAGCCTTGGTTTGTTTTTGGGTGTATGAAATAACTAAAGAATGCTTAAGAGAACAGCGCAATATCACACATTCATAAATAATTAACAAAGTAACCAGACAAACTTCTATATTAGTTTTAGGCTTTCTCTGACCAGCCTCTGCCAAGTTAAAACCAGTTTCTGGAGCCAAAAGCACACAAAGACAAGCAGAACACTTCTATTATTATAATTACTCATTCAATTTAAACGTACAATTTCTTAAATAAACCTTAAAAAATATATAACAAAATCCTCAAAATAAAGAAAGTAAAAGCGAGCGACACAACATGGACTAGCTGATGGGGGATTGGTCTTACTCAGCGGCGCCTCCTCCGGTCGCAACTGGCTCAAGTGCGGGCACGTCTTGAGCGGATACACGGCGAACATCTCATTCTGCTCGAGGGCCTGGACCAGGATGAGCGAGAGCGAGCGCGAGATAAGGGGATGAGGCATGGAAATGAGGGAGAAAAAAAAAACAAAAAAAAAACGAACACGGAACGAAGAAACGGAACGAGAGACAACCGGATTAGTGGATTCAGCGAGTAGTGGGGGAATATAGGATGATCTGTGATGCGATTGTCATACCTCCTTGTGCTCGGCCAAGTACTCGGTGAGCGTTTTTACCTTGACTTTGGGCTTGCTGCCGCTGGGCCGCTCCTCCGCGGAGTCGGGCCGATCGCCGTCGGATCCGGCCGCCGCCCTCGTAGCGGCGTCATTTGAGATATTCAACTGCCGCAAGGAGTCGGTAAGAAAATCCTCGTTGTTGTTCTCGCCCACGAACGGATCGCGAGGCAGCCGACATCCGACGAACTCCAGCGAGCGCCAGTGCTGGCGCTGCACCTGCAGGCACGCCTGCAGCGTCTCCACGCAGCTCTGGAAGGCCACGGTCGGGGGCTTTTGCAGGGCGGCGGCTCCCAGCTGGGGCGTGGGCACGGGATCCCCTAGCAGCGTCTTCGTGCACATGGTCATGGCATACGAAATGGAGTTGACGTTGTAGCCACCCTCCAGGCAGACCACAATCTTGCCCCCGGCCAGCGCCGAGAGCCAGTGGGTGAGCATGCCGTAGCCCTCGGGTGTGACCTTGCAGCCGCCAAGGGGATCGCCGATGGCGGCATCGAAGCCGGCCGATACCAGCACCAGCTGAGGGTTGAACTCGTACGCAATGGGCATGATGAGCTGCTGGAAGGCCAGGGCGTACTCCAGGTCGCCCATGCCCTTCTGCAAGGGGAGAGGTGAGCTAGGATCGGCTGTAAGGTGATGAGATCAGAGATGCACCCACCTTGTTCCAGGGTATGTTCACGTTGAAGCCCCGGCCCGCGCCCTTGCCAACCACATCGAAGTTGCCATCGGGTCCCTTGGGGAAGAAGGCGCCGTGCTCGTAGCGATGCACACTGATGTAGAGCACCTTCGGATTGGACTCGAAGATGTGCTGGGTCCCGTTGCCGTGATGCACATCCCAGTCGACGATGAGCACGCGCTCCAGGCCAAAGTCCCGGATCGCAAACTGGGCGGCAATGGCCACGTTGTTGAAGATGCAGAAGCCGTGCGGCTGATCCGGCTCGGCATGATGGCCCGGCGGCCGGACATTGCAGATGCCGCTGCGCGACTCGCCGCGAAGGACACTCTCCACCGCCTGCAGCACGGAGCCGGCCGCCAGGGTGGCGCAGTCGAAGGTGCGCGGATGCAGATACACCGAATTGTAGCCAGCTCCGAGCTGCTGCAGCTCCTCCGGATCGCGGCCGAGCAGGCGACGCACCGAATTCACATGGGAGCGCGTGTGGGCCAGGCAAACCTCGTCCGTGGTCGCAGCCCGGGCAGCCGGGAGCTGCTTCATCCGCGCCAGCAGGGCGTACTCCTCGTGCATCTTGTGGATGTGCAGGATGCGCGACGGCTGCTCCGGATGGCCCGGATCGTGGAGGTTCGAGTGCTCCAGCATCTGGGGATCGTAGGCATAGCACACGCGCACCGGCGGCATCGATAGCTTCGTCTCCGTGCGCAGCACCTGCAGGCGGGCCAAGTTCCTCGCCTTCTTCTCCGGCGGCAGGGGAATGGCCGTGTCCCGCGTGGGATACCGGTCCACGGGCGGCGGTCCTCCGATCCAGATGCGCAGGATCCGATGCAGATCGTTGTCCGCCACGTCCTTGTCCTGCAGCTCCTGCACCTCGTACGTTTTCTGCAGCTGCAGGCACCGCCAGTGCGGCCGGTGCAGGCAGATGCAGTTGAGCAGGGCCTTGGCCAGCTCGGGGCGCGGCAGGGCCAGGGTCTCCACCAGCGGCGGGCAGGGATCGCCGAGCAGGGAGCGCAGCGTTAGGGCGGCACCCTCTGCCAGCGAGTCCAGGCAGTAGCCACCCTCCAGGACGACGGCCACGCGGGAATCGGCCAGCCGGAGCAGCGGGTTCAGCAAGTGGGGATAGCAGGCCGGCGTCACCTCCATCTCTCCCTCGGGACAACCCAACGCCGCGTCATAGCCGGCGGAGACGATGATCAGCTCGGGCTGGAACTCCAGGGCCACCGGCAGCAGCAGTTGCTGGAAAATGGCCAGATAGTCGCCATTCGTCATCCCCGTGGCGTTCAGGGGGACATTGAAGTTGTAGCCAGTGCCGGGACCGGAGCCAATGGCATGGTAATCCGACTCCTTCAGGTGCGGCCAGAAGCTGCCGTACTCGAAGCGATGGATGGAGAAGTAGACCACCCTGGTGGTTGGCACGGTTAGGAATCTCTCTCTGCCGAATGGAAGGTAAGCTGAGCGGGAGACTCACCTGGGATCGTTGTAGAAGAACCGCTGCGTGCCCTGCCCGTGATGGACGTCGTAGTCGATGATCAGGATGCGCTGCAGCTTGTGCACATCGAGGGCATGCTGGGCGGCCAGGGCCACGTTGTTGAAGAAGCAGTAGCCATTGAACTCGGCCTTCATGGCATGGTGGCCCGGCGGCCGGATGATGGCCATGCCATTCTGCGCCTTCCCAGCGATCAGTTGGTCCACCAGCTCGATGGTGGAGCCGGTGGCCAGCAGAGATAGCTCGAAAGTGGACTGCAGGGAGGGGGAGAGAAGGTTATCACCGGGCTACGAAATAATCTTGAGAAACCTTATCTCTAACTCAATAATAAACACTTCGTATCAGGCATTAATGAATTTACAGTGCGTTCCATACAAAGCAAGTAGATTAGAGATTGATTTGCTACCAATTAATATGAAATATGCATTTGTTGTTAATATTAAGGGAATAAATCTTTAAATTAAAATCTAGAAAGTGTAATAACTATAGATAATTATTATAGAGAAGCCCGAAACTTGTATTAATTCAATTTATTCCAATTGTTTTGTACCGAATAAATGACTATAAAGCATGCGACTTTATCTCTGAACAATAATATAATAGAGAAAGGAAGAGCTCCATTTTAGATCTGTACTTCAACCCAAGCCAGATGAGCCGCCGCCCCTCTAATCTAATCTGCTTCAATTTGCATTTTCTCTAGGCGGTCGAGTGTAAACACTATAATCTTCGCGGGCAATCAAGCGTAAGCGTAATTAAGCTCGAGAAGCAGGGGTACCTGGTACCTCGCTGGCAGCCTTAAATCGATTGCTCACCGGATGAATGTAGATTGAATCGTAGCGGGAGCTCAGCTCCTCCATGCGCTCATCGTCGCGTATTCCAGCGGTTTGCTGGAGGCGCTCAAAGTGCTCCTCGGTGTGCAGGCGCAGGATCTCGGCCTTGGTGGCGGCCCTAGAAGGCAACTGGTGGCACCTTTCCGCCAGGTTCAGTTCGCGGCAACTAAATAAGAGAGAAAAATCAATAAATATATAAATATTAATATTAAATATTAAGGGAAACTCACCGCTCCAGGACGCGTGTGAAGCGCTCGGGACACTCGTAGTGCTCCTTGTCCCACAGACAGCAGTGCTGGCTCATGGTCTCGTCATAGATGAGAGCCGTAGGTCCCCGCACCAAACCCTTGGCATTCATGGCCTGCATTTCGGAGGATAACAAGGATTTATTATATAAACTGATACTGATAGCAAAGATATAGAGCTTACATTCTGGAATATATCGGTGACCGTCTCCTGCATGGCCATAGCGTTGCCCTGGTTCTTGAGCATGTTCCGTGCACGACGTTTTGCCTCCAAGAGCGCTGCGCTCGGTTTGCTCGCCTTTCGCTGATCGCCGGCGGTGCCGCTGTTCCCGCTGCCAATGCCGCTGCCTCCGTCGCCGCCGGCGCTGCTGCTGCTGCTACCGCTGCCGATCATTCCAGCTGCCGTTGCCGCCGCCGTCGAACCGCCAGCGGCCGACTTGGACTTGACCATGGCGCGAGTCTGGATCTTTGCCTGCTGGGCGCTGCGTCGCGTGACGATGGGCGGACTCTGCGGATGCATATCGAATACGGTATGCTTAAAGGTTGCTTATACACACACACAGAGATGGGCTAAGATGCACTGATTATTTCTTATAAAAATATAATTCTCCGTTATTCACAATAACTAAATAAAATTTCCTCGAAACGCTTCGTATGAAAGCCAGATATAAAATGGAAGTATACGAAAAAGTGTCAAAGCACGAAGATTACAACTGTTGACACACATTTGGGGCCTTCGATTACAGCCTACTAGTTCTAACACTAATCTCTATACAGTTTTGGCTGCCTAACGTGTACTTTTGTTATTCAAAAGGAGTTTACATTAAGTTTATTATGATTTTAGGTTGAAAGTTAACTAATCTTGAGTTAGTTAACCTTCAAAACTTGTAGTAAAAACTCATTAGCCCTATTACACATTTTTATATAAAGTCCTTACTGTACAGACTGCCTTAACTTGAACTTTCGTCACTAAATCTTAGTAAATTGCCACAAAAATATAGAATTAAATAGAAAATTATGGTTTTAGGTAAAATAAATGTGTTATTAATAAACTTTGTAGCTAACGTCAAGTTAAGTTGTTTCTGTAAAGCAAATAATACTAGAAGGTAATGATTAAAGATCACAGGGATAATTTAAAAAATGCTTTTTTTTTTTCAAAAATGACGTATAGAATGTATAGGATAGTTTGAATCATATTTTCATGAAAGTAGCTCTGTATTTTTTTTGTATTAAAAGCATAACTGTAAAATTTCAAACATTTTTGTTCGAATAATTCTAAAATTCATTCCAATATTTATAAAGTTCCAAAACCTCTGTAACTTTACATTTCAAGTAAAAAGTGAGAGCTTAAAGTTAAACGAAGTAAGTTCAATATTTCTACGCCCGGTTTGAATTAAAGTTAAGCACAATTCACTGTAATTATCAGCAGTCAAGCCGCTTGTACTGTACTTCTTATCACAAATTGAAATCATACTTTTGAGACGAAGTTACGAAGTTTTCTGAATTTACAGTTATGTCTGCCGATAAGTCGATATCGAAACTGAAGTTTTCGAACTGTAATTTTCCGAAGTTCGCTTTACGGAGCTAGCACTGTGCGAGTGTGTGTGAGTGTGCCTGGAAAGCAACCAACTGCTGGCCACGAAGCTTGAACGGGAACTGCGGCTGGGAATCCAGCTTGGAACATGGAACCTGGCCAAGCAGCGGCTGGTCTGGCTGCCGCTTGTGTGTGGTGTTGTTGAGTGGGAGTTGTTGCCATCGCCGCTTTTGGCCAAAGCCACTACAAAAAGGCGGCAACTGGCGGCGGGCAGCCGTACTTACCATAATGTGCGACCGAATCTGAATCCGAATCGGAAACCGGAGGAAGAGGAGGAGCAAGCAGGGCAGGGGCGGCCTGAATCACAGCTGTGGTGGGCGGGCGTCCGTTGGTTTGTTTGTTTGTTTGCTTGCTTGTAAGCGTAAACGTAGCCGTGGGTAATACTTTCTTGGCTTTTCCTTGGGCTCCCGTTCCTTTTTTATCGATTCCGCGTAGCCACACACACTTTAGTTTTCTCTTATAATTAGCCGTTTTGTGTGTGCTATAAATTATGCCTACTTTATTCCTATCTCGCTTTCGCAATCCCTACTCTAGCTTTGCTGCCCGACCGTGTGTGTGTGTGTGTGTGCGGTGCGGTGTTTGTGTGTGTGTTTGCGCTTCAGTTGCTTTGCTTTTTTGTTGTTATTGTTATTCGTCTTCCTCTTCTTCCTTCTTCTTTTCGTGTTTGGTGTTGTTGTAATTGCACTGCACTGAACAACAAAATTATGTTTGTCTCGCGTTTCGTTTTACAGTTTACAGTTGCAGCTGCAGTTGGCAGTGGACAGCATTCGCGATTTTTTAATAAGAAGAAGAGATGGCGAAGATGCAGCAGAAACGCAACAGCAATAGCAGCAGCAGTAGTAACAGATACAACCAGAACCTGAACCAGAAATCTCGGACACACACACGCACACAACAACACACTATATACGGCGGTGGAGCTCTTGAAGGGAGTGGGTGGGGGCGTGGAGCAGGGAGTCAAAGATGCGCGCGGGCGTCGAGGAATGCGGTCGGCAAGATGTTTGTGTGCCGTCTTCTTCTTCCGCTTACATCCGAACAGATGTTCGGCCGATAGGCACAACTTGTTGATTAATCGCCGCAGTCGATAGCTGTAACGATTAGATGGAAAATTGGTCAAAAATTAGTTTTTATGAATGAAATAGTTAAGAAACGTATTCAATTAGGCTTTTCTGTGCATAATTATCTTTGGTACGATGGAAATGTGTTAGCTTTCATTCAGAATTTAAGACAATCTGAGAATATGGGAAGGTAAAAAACATTAAAAGCGTCCAAATATAGTCTTGGAATTTATGTTGCCATATTTTGCTCTATTAAATGTCATATATTTTAAAAATTTGACAAATTTTATTACTTTCTGCATGGAAACATCGCGCATACTCGATGTATCGGTCGCGTATTACCGATACTCGCTGCCGCCTTTCTATCGATCTAGTGCCATCCCTGGCAGCCCGCCAAATCACGATCTTTGATTTGATGCAGTGCTCACCGCATTGTTTACCTTCGTGGATTCCGCGTCCATGCTGCCCTTCGTCGAGGAGCACGTTCCGGAGCTGCTGCTGCAGCGCTCGCGCATCGCCTTCAGCTGCAACCTGCATCTGGAACGGGGTCGGGAGCGATTCAGGGCCACCTCCAGTTTGGTGCTCGCCCGGAACCTGAAGTTCTACGAATTCAGGCGCAAGGAGCTGCTGCACCACATCGATTTGAGGAGCACGCGCCTGCAACGGCTGGCCGCAGAGCTGGAGAGCTACGCTGGGCCCGTGAGCAACTTCCTGCCGAAGGAGCCGGCCTCTGACAATGGCCAGGAGTTGGACTGCACCATGCTGGGCTCGCCGGAGGAGCTGCCCCTGCAGATTGGCAAGTACGTGTGGCAGCAGGATCAGATCTATCTGCTGCTGCACTGCTGGGACCTACTCCTAGTCCTGCGCCGGCCCAAGGAGCACGGCTGCAACTTTGAGATGGTGGCTCAGCATCAGGATGTGGCGACCTTCCGGATGATCGGCGGCCCCATTCCCTACCAGGCCTACGTGGAGCTGCAGTTCGGGAGGACTGGGAAGCGCCTGTGCACGGACTTTCAGGAGCCGCCGATGGACGAGGGCCCCAGCACCTCCAGCAAGGCCAGCGCCTCCTCCTCTGTTTCCGTCTCATCGCAGAAATTCGAGCGCCTGCTGCAGCAGGTGCACAGTGCCCGGGCGGAGCTCTCCAGCCAGCGGGCGCAGACGCAGCAGGACTTTGCCCGCAGCCAGGAGCTGCAGGTCTTCGGGCCGCCCGGCCAGCGTTCCCTGCTCCTGGAGGAGAAGCAGCTGCTGCGCCGCTTCGGCGATGTGTGGACGCGCGTGTGCGGCGACTATCTGGTCTGTGGCGCCCTCCTGGTGAACATAGCCGGCAGCCATCGGCTGAGCATCGTCCAGGAGCTGCGCCCGCTGGTGCGCTTGGATCCGCCGCGCAGCCTCAGCCTGGAGCATCGCCTGTACGAGCTGCCGCTGCAGGCGGACGGCCAGCCGCCGGAGGACTACGATCAGCTGGCGCAGTTCTGGGCGTGCCAGGAGCAGCACAGTCGTCGGCTCAAATGGCGGCCGGTGGCCAAGGCCGCTCAGCTGCCGCCCGAGTGCTCCGCGGTGCTGGTCGTGCGCCTGCCTCTTGCCGATCTCCTGCAGGCCGAGCAGCTCCACCTGATGACGATCTACGAGGTGAGGAGCAGCAGGCAGCAGCAGCAGGAAGCGGCGGAGACCCGGCAGATGCACCTGGTCAGTCTGGACGCGAGAAAGCTGCTGGACGACACGGAGGCACTGGCACCCACATTTGCGCCCGCCACGCTGCACCAGGACTTCCTGGCCGTGATCGTCACCCAGACGGCGCAGTGTGCCCTGCGCCTGGAGTTCCAGGCGGCCGAGGATTGCGCCAGGTTCGAGCAGCTGCTGGCGGCCAAGCTGCAGTTCGAGGTGATCCAGGCGCAGGATGCCAGCAGGGATCAGGGTGAGTGATGCCTTGCTTTGCGTAGATACATTAGAGGGAACTGATAGCTTCTCTCTTTATCGTAGACTCCCACCTGCATCTCCTGGATGCCACGTGCTCGGAAACCGCCTTCCAGTCGGCCTCTGGCCCCGCCTCCGACCCCCACTCCGTCCAGCGCATCTTCTACAACCGCCAGCCGCTGTCGCAGTGGTGCGGCATCCTCTTGCTCCGCGACGATCCCGGCCAGCACTGGCATGTGTACGCGCCCACGGAGGCCCGCCTGCGCCTGCTCCTGCACCGCCTGATGCGCGATCTCCTGCAGCTGCACTGCAACCTCAGCGTGCTGGAGGTGAGCGAGCACACGCGCACGCCCGCCGACGCCGCCCTCGAGCTGGAGGCGAGTCTCGGCGAGGAGCTGCAGGCCTGGACGGAGCTGCTGCAGGCGGGAGCGCATGCCGAGCATCGCCTGGAGCAGCGCCGGCACATCCACCAGCTGCAAATGGCCAGCGATGTGCTGGCAACTGTGATAAAGAGCCACAACGCTCGGGAATAGATGGCATGACTTTTATATTGCGATCTCGTCCGACTTTTTACACTTACAACCTAAAGCATTAAATTTGTAAACAATTTAAAACGGGAAATCCCTATCCTAAGGCTTAGCTAATGGGTTACGACTTGGTCTGGCTGGAATCGATGTGGGAGGAGGGTTGGCTCCGAGGAGGGGATCCTCACGTGCTGAGGCGCCGCTGTTGCTCCTCGCTCTTGATAATGCTGTCCAGGACATTCTCCAGGTTCTGGGTGGCCGCCGATAGCTCGGCATTGTCGCTGTACGAATCCTCCACGATCTCCTTGACCTTGTGCACCAGCAGCTTGAAGTTGACCATGCCGCTGTCGGGCAGCACATCCCCAGCGACAGCTGCCAGGGCCGAGAGTGGGGCCAAGGGCAGGGAGCCTGGTCCCTGCTGCAGGCTGGCGCGACGCTGATCGAACCACAAACTGATGTCGTTGAGGGAGTAATCGGATTTATTGGCCTCGAGGTAACTGCGATTCAGGTCGGCGCCGTTTACTAAGGAAGGGATTATATATTAGAGATATATTCCCGCATTTCTGGCAAAGATCGATACTCACTGGAGTGCGTGAGATTGGCTCCCACGGGCGCATACATGTCGAAGATCTGCTGCCTCTGCGGCGTGCTGGAGCTGAGGAATGTGGAGCTAACCAGGGCAGCAGCTGACGTGGGAGCCAGAGCTGTGACTGCTGCTGGCGGTGCTGGCGGTGAGGAGGATGAGCGCTAACAGAAAGAAAAGGAACTTATTAAAATCCTCTCCTAAAATTTAGCCTTAAAAGATGAACCCACCGACAGCTGTCGCATATCCTCGATGATTTGCAGCAGGAACTTCTGATGGGCGCTAAGAAACTCGGAGATTTCCGAGCTGGAGGCCGTGGCCACCGTTTGCAGCTGGGTTTCCAGTTTTCTAAAAAGGAAACCAAGGACATTAAGAGCCTTAAACCAAAGGAAATAGCTGGCAACTCACGTGTTCTGCTGCAACAGGCGATCGATGATCGACTGCAGCCGGCTGGAGGCCTTGCTCGCCGTGCTGGCCAGTCCCGTGAGGGAGCACAGCTCCTGCTGCTGCTGCTGCAGCAGAATCTCCGTGCTGTGCTTCTGCTGCTCCCTCTCGTGACTGTGCAGACTGCGCGTTTCGGCGGGTATGGGCGTGACAGCGGATTGGCCTAGAGCCGCTCCGCTCTCCTGGGCATTGCAGAACCCGCGACGCTCCTCCTCCTGCGCCGTCTTGCGCGGGACCATCAGCAGCCAGCCGCAGATCTTGGCCAGGTGCCGGGTCCAGCGCTGCGGCGGCTGATCCTCCACAAAGACCTCGCACATCCGGTGGCAGGGCTCGTGACGGCCGCCCGCGTAGCCCACGGCGAAGCAGGGCAGGCACAGGGAGATGTCGCGGCACACCTGGCAGCGAAAGCGAATGCCCACGATGTGCTCCTTGCGACAGCCGGCACAGCAGTTGCTGTGTATCAGGTGCTCCGTGTCCTCGATGCGCTTGATCAGCGCCAGCAGGTTGCCGTAGATCAGGAAGCGGGTCTGGACACCGGCTCCGGTCCAGAGTTTGTGGAACTGCTGCTCCCCGAGACCGCCGACGCCGTGCGGGCAGCGGGCAAAGCACTGCTCCATCATCAGGGGGAGATTGTGGGCGCCATAGGCCTTGGCCTCGCCCAGATAGCTGAGCAGCTTGGTCAGCGTGCCCAGGAGCTGCTCGAAGGCGTAGCGCGACATGATCTGCGTCTTGGGATCGGCCAGCAGGCCAAAGAAGTCGCCCACAATGTGATCGCTGCTGTACAGCTTGCAGAGGAGGATGAAGGTGACCTTGATCTCCAGCAAGGATATGGAATGGCGGCGTTGTCTAAGCCAATGGGAAATCAAAGGGTTAGTATGGAAAGAAGAGTAGAGGGGCAGAGCCCTTACGGATCGTAGACGTTCCAGAAGAAGTTGGCCAGCAGCCCGGTGGCCCTGTCCAGCTGATAGCAGGTGTCCTGGGCAAAGTGTCCCAGCTTCTCGCAGGCAAAGTAGACGTCGTGCAGCAGCGAGGTCAGCTGGAACGGTGGCACCATCAGCTCCCAGCTCCCGCTCATTCCATGCCGTTCCAATATGGCCAGCAGCAGCTTATACGGTATCTTTCCAGCTGGAAAAAGTGAAACGAATGCTTGCCAATTTCCCTGGGAGTACTTGGCGGCTACTCACTGTGGAAGACCTTCTGCAGCGCCACAAACTTGCTGGCACAGCGGTACACCGTGTACTTGTAATTCCCGTAGTCCGTCTGCAGCGCATCCATGATGGTGGCCAGGTCTTTGTTGTTGTTGTTGCTGCTAAGCGGAGGAGCCACTTGTTGCGCCGCCGCCGCCGGCTGTCCGGGCGCCTTTTCCCGGGCCAAGCAAGCCATCGCTTCGGCACTAGTTCTCATTTTGGTTAGCTGGGGTCGTCCTGTGGTTCCCAGCATTTTGTTTATTGTTAATTTCCACTTTATTATCCTGTAATTTGGGGGCCTTTTTCCGAACGCGTCCCTAGCTAGCTCGCTCTTCTTCTTTGCTTCCGTTAGCGCAAAAGTCAAATCTCGGAGCAGTGTGACCCCCGCGATTTCTGAGAGCCGATAGGCAGGCGGAAGTGCGATCGATAACCAGAGAAGAAGCCGTTGTGATTTGAAATTGTGAAACCATGTGTACACATTTTTAGATTAGTTTTGGGGAATTTCGGAAATATAAGTTATTTGGTTTAAATTGATCAGGATTACGCTTATTTTGTATACAAAAATATAAAAACATCGAGTAATTGAGGTAATCAAGGAATACTAAGAAAATGATTAATATTTCACCTTTTGCAAGCATTGCACTTGAAATTCCCAAATACGAATTCAGCGACAAGCTGATACAGAATAACGCAAAGTGGAACTGAATTATTTCTATGCTAAATGTATGTGGATGTTTCAGTTAAATTGACTTGAAGTTGTGATGTAAGTTTCATACCAGAATAAACTTTAGTTTTTAGGGCCTTGAAAGCTTAGTAAAGTCGAGTTAAGAGTTAGGTTTATTTATTTCCCTTCCTTTTGAAATATCCCCAAAATAGAAACCAGACTTTTGTTCATATTTAAAATTAAATATATGTTGTCGTATGTATATTTGCATCATTCCATTACAATTACTATAACTTACGCTTAATTGTTTGTTTGTTTATTTCTTTTTTTGTTTTCGTTTCTTTAAAATATGTTGTAGTTTGTGGTTTTCTTATCATTTCGTTTCTTGTTTTTTATTTGCTTAAATCAATATTGTTGTGGTTGTAATATGCCAAGTTTATAAGTGAGTGTGGGATTTCCTTGGGGGGATTAGGGGGAGCTACACGAGACGAGTGTTAGAGTTTACTAAATTGTTTTTTGCCTTTTGAAAGCAGAGTCACGTGTGCATCCACCGGCATACGTACGTATATAAATGTGTGTGTGTTGCTTTAATTACTAATTATCATATGTGTGTGTTTTGTTTGGGTCTCCGTCTCCTCTCCTCTCTCTATTTATATATATATTCATTAATCGTTTCATTACTTTGCAATTTATGCTAGGGGGGTAGGGGGAGGGGGGGCGTGAGGCGGAGGGCGGGGTTCGTGGCTTCCATCTTGATTTGTTTAAATTAATTAAAAATACAGCTACATACAGACATATCGTAAATCATAAGCGATGGGCTTGAACAAAGGTGTAAGGGTGTACGATCCTCCATCCTTCTCCTCCTCTTCCAGCATCTGGCTCAAAAAAGGATGCTCGCTTTTTACAGGATTTTGTTTTTTCGTTTTTGTTTCTTCGTTTCGTTTTTAGGCTCACTTAATTGCACATTACTAATTAGTTCCTAAAGCATAAAGTTCCGTTTTCATTTACGATTACGACGAGTTCTCCTCGACCTCCGACTGTGGTTTTGGTTCATTGATTGATTTGCAATTGCTTTTTGTTGTTTGTTGTTTCTTGTTTCGTTTCGTGTTGTTGTTGCGGCTTGAACAGAATTTGAAACCTGTCTATATATAAATACATATATATATCGGCCGAGAGCGAGCTTAGCTTATAAAGTATTAAAAAGTTTCGCACGTATATATGAATTTAGCATTCGTTTATTATTAAATTGTAACTAAACTCATAAAGGTACAACGAAAACCACTTCTAAAATATGGTTAATTAATGATTTGTGTGTTTTTTCGCTCTGGGTTCTAGGGAGACAATCGGCATCGGCCTGGGTTCAGAGTTGAATAAATTATGCTATGCTAGAAAATGGTTGCCTTTCCTGCTCGCTGTACGCGCTAAATACAGTTAATTAATTAATAGTGAAAGACATTTTTTGCTAAACAAAAATCAACTATAGATACACATAAAAAACTTGTTATTTTGCCTGCGTCTTGTGTTTTGTTTGTTTGTTTGTTTGTTTTTCTTTTCGTTATTCTGTGCTCGCTTAATTATCATTTAAAACTAATATAATATTTAAAAGAAGACCTAGCGCTCGATAAAAAAAAAGTATAGAAAATAATATATTTGTTGCCTTTCGTGTGGGCTGAAGGTAACATTATAGAATTTGCTTTCTGTATTTGTTTTCCAGGCGACGTCCTTCTTCTGCTCTTGGCTTTGCTTTGCTTTATACTTAACATCCCGAGTATATAGGCATATATATATGCATATATCATACCTATATGTACCGCATAGAGGCGTGTGTGGTGTTGTGCACATTTCGCAAGTTAAACTTGAGCGCACTCGAAAAAACACACTCCGAGCAGCTCTCTATCTATCCCTCTCTGAATCAGGCTATATATGCTCCGATATATATCTCTGACACTCGGTAGGTGATCCTCTCAGCCTCCTCTCGACCCAAAAAGCGGGACATATGCACTACCAACTGCATAAAGCTGCTTTGGGGAAAGGACAACTGCTGCTCCTCCTGCTTCGTGTGTGTTATGGTGGGTGTGGATTCTGCCTTGCCTATGCTTCGATGTGAGTGTGTGTGGTGTGTGGTGTGTGGGTTGTGTGAGAGAGAGGGGTGCGTGTGTGTGTGCTGCTCGCACACATCTAGAAACGATAATTCTCATCGGCCATGTGAACGGCCCACAGAAATTTGGTTCTTTGCGTTTTGTTGAAGATCTTCTCGATCGGCACTCCATTCTTTTTACACCTGCAAAAGTGAAGGTAATGGTGAGGTAAGGCTATAGGGTTAGGGATATAAATACGCACCATGCCACCGATATGCGTGGATCGAGATAATTTAGCTTAGATGTGCCCAGGGCAATGGTCTTATTCTCGTCTCTATCAGTCTCTTGTAATTCCAGTTTCTTCAGCTGATCCTTCAGGCGCTCCAGCTGCTTGCCCTTCTTATCGGAATTGATCTTCTCCTTCATGGAGCCGCGCTTGGCCGCCTTCTTCAGGTCCTGCAAGGGCCAAAGATTGGTAATTAATAACACAAAATGGGTGATTAAGGCAACATTAAACGTAATAAACAAGGCGCATGCATATATACTGTGTTTCGCCCATACTCACATGATACTCGGCCTCGCAATCATCGATGGCATCGCGCTTGGCCTTGATCTTCTCCTTGAGGTTCTCCATGGACTTCTGGTGGCCCTTGGGCACGGACCGCTGATGGTTACAGAGGATGGCAACGGCGCGATTGGCCCGATTGTAGGCCAACAGCTTCTCCGGCACCGTCGCACTCGGATCGGTGAGCAGATCCAGCTGGCTTTGCAGCGTCTTGGAGGCGTTGTACGTACGGAATACCTTGGCCGTGAGACCTGTAAGTTAATTCAATTAATTGATGTAAGCAGAAGTATCAAGTCGAGGGAACCCACCATCCATCAGCTCCTTGAGATGCTCGTTGAGCACCTGGGTGTTGAGGCGATCGAAGAGATCGTCGCCCTCCTTCTTGTGCTCCATGAACAGCTCGAGGTTCTTGAAGACGCGCTTCTCCACCTCGACCTCGTTGTAGTATCGAATGGAATCCTTGCCGGGGAAGTCGAACACCACCACATTCTCCTTGCCATTCAGCTCCTTGTGCAGCTGAACGTGCTCGACGCGCAGCGAACAGCAGCCGACGGTGTCGGCCTGATCCTCATCCTTTTCGTTGCCCGCCCTGAGCGCCAGCTTGTCGATGAAGTAGAGGGCCACCGCCCGCTGGCGAACACGCATCTCCTTCGACTTCCACTCGTCGCGGTAGGTGGCACGGATCTTGTCGATAACCTTGTCCAGGCGACGCGCCGTCTCGTACTTGATGTGATCCTTCTCGCCCTTCAGCTTCGACGAGGGATTCAGCATGATGTACTTGACCTGGCCCTGCACATTCTCGATCCAGGAGGCCAGCCAGGTGACCGTGTTGTCGTGGCGCACCTCCTTCCACCGCGAACCGGACGGCGGCGGTGGCACCTTGGAGTCCTTGCCGCAATTGATGGACACATCGCTGGCCTGGATGCGGCGCTTGATCATGCCCATTTTGGGATGTTCGCCGCGGCCGCGGAAGAGGCCGGGCGGCTCCAGGCGGAAGTTACCGATCTTCTCCTTGTGGCCATCGATCATACAGAAGCCGTACTCCTTGATCAGCGCCTCGTTCTCGTTCTTCTTGGCCAGCTTCTCCTCCTTGGTGGCCGCCTTGCGCTTCTCGGATTCCGCTTGGAAGAATTCGAACATCTCCTGGAAGTTGCACTTGCGGAAATCCTTGATTATCTCCTTCTCCTTGGACGTCATCGACTTGCGGAAGTCCTTGAAGAAGTTGTTGTTGAACACATCCTTGGTGCAGTAGTCATGATTCAACATCTTGGCATAGAAGGTGGCCGCCTCCTCCGTTTCCTCCGACAGCTCCAGCGGCTTGCCGTCGTAGAAGAAGCGAACGTTGCGGGGCACTCGCTCGTACGGTGGGGCAAACACCGGTCCCTTGTGCTCCAGCGTTGACCACTTGACGCCATCCTCGCGCTTCTCCTCCTCCCACCTGGAAAAGTAAAAGGGAAGTGATTAGTATTTGTTTCAGGGTTGCCTTGCAGAGGGTAAGTGGGTGGAATCTATCGAATCTAGCGAATATATCGATTATAATGAGGCCAAAAACATTTATTTATTTGCAACGGACCACCCTACAAGAAGGTGCCACCCTAAAACTCGCTCCTAACCATCGAATTTGATGCTCTTCCTCTGGGACAACGCTCTTCCGGCGGACCCTTCTCTTCTTGGCCGCTGCAACGGTGGCCAGTGGAGCTACTGTGCCTATTAATTGCTGCCTGAAAACGAGGCAAACACTTCGAATTCCCAATGGAAGTACTGCCGCCGCCAGCCAGCGCATTTGTTTTCTTTTTTCTATCTCCGTTTTTTCCCCTTTTTTTTTATCACATTACGCAAAGCAGCGGCGGCGGCGGTGGCGTTCAAACCTAACCTCAAAGCCCGCTACGGTGACTGTGTGTGTGCTTTTTCGCTCGCTCAGCTGTTTACTGGTTGGGGGTTCGCACGCGTTTCGTGGAGAATGTCGCAGACACAGTGGGCCCCAAGCAGTTTGCTCCCCACATGCGCTGGCGCAGGCGGCGCATAGCTGTCAGCACTCACAGTCTGTGCTGTCTGTGTGTGACTTTCAAAATGTAGGTCAGTGACATTCAAACTTCGCAACCAAACACATGGCACATCGCACATCGCACACCGCACACACGCACACGTGTGCACACGTCATTTTCAGTTGCGTGGGCAGCGGCGTGTGTTTGTTGTTGCTACTGCGACCGGTAAATGAAAAAATATATATTTAACCACTTTTTGCTCTTACTCAAATTCATGTTTCTGCTTTCAATGATTAATCAAAGCCTTTCACCTCGAGTAACCTTCGCCAAGCCAACAAAAAGTCGCTCTCAAATGTAATAACAATAAAAAGATGCATGATACAAGTCATTGAGTTTATAATATTATTATATGTAAGGGTCAAAGATTTCAATGTGTATCGAAATACCAAGAAAATTAAGCAAGGTTCCCAGGATCAGTTGGTTATATCATCAGATCTCTGGCTCTATAAAGGCTAGGGCTGTGAAAATTGGTATGTAGGCTTATTTTAATCCGTTTGTACGTTCCCCAAAAGTACATTCGGAAATTTAGAATATTTTTCAAAATAGGGAAATAAAACTTATCACTATTTTTGTGATTTCCTAGAATGTTAAACTGAAAATACCTCTTAAAAATATTCATATTCTACCGTTTTCATCCTATTAAATCGCATAGGGACTTTAAAATTAAATAATCTCCCGAATAAAGATTACATGTGGCTAACGAAAGAGGGCTTTGCCTTAACAAGGAATTTCGCTTACCATCTCCACACCTCCTCCTCCTCCTCCTTGATCTTCTGGCGTTTGGTGGGCGAAACATTCTCCGTCTTGACCTGACTTCCCGACTCCTGCAAAAGAGATAACATACAAATTGGTCAATCATCAGGGAATTCCTGGTGACAATGAACTAATCCCACCTTTTTAATCTTTTTCTTTTTGGGCTTGACGCTGCCATAATCGTCTTCGGCCTCCTCCTTGACCCGCTTCTTCTTGTTCTTCTCCTTGGACTCCTTCTTGATCTTCTTGCGCGCCAGCAGCGGAATGTCGTCGTCGTCATCGTGGCCGCCGCCATTTGCCGAATCGGGTGCCTCCTGCTTGCGCTTTCGCATGGCCAGCGGCACATCCTCCTCGTCGTCGTCCATCTCCTCGTCCTCATCCTGATCGTTGTCGTTATCGTTATCGTTCATGGTGCTATCGTCTTCGACGTAGGTCTGCTCATGCTTCACTTCGAATGGCGGCTCATCGGCCCGAAACTGGGACATGGAGTAGTCACAGGAGCTGGCCTGCGATAGGTCGTTCATGGTCTCGTCCTCCTTCTTGATTTCGACAATCGATTCCTCGTAGCCGTTCTTGTAGTTAAGGCCATCGTTGGCATTGCCATTGCCATTGCCATTGCAGTTGACATTGGCGTGGGTGGAGGCTTCGTAGCCACCGAGCTGCTGCATGTGGAAGGGATCGATGGAGCCCGCATGTATTGGCGGTTGGGAGACGGGCTCTGGCTTGACAAACACCCCGTCGTACGATGGCGGTTCCTTCGAGGAGGACGAGCTGCTGTGACGCGAACTGGAATGTTTGCTCTTCGATGATGAAGACGACGAGGAGGAGCTCTTGTGACTGCTGCTGCTGCTGCGCTCCTTATCACGGGAGCTAGACGAGGAGGAGGACTTGTGACGGCTGGACGAGCTGCTACTGCTGCTGCGATCCCTGTCCTTGTCCTTGTCACGACGGTCCTTATCCTTTGACGAGCTCTTATGGTGGCCGGATGATGACGACGATGACGAGGAGGACTTGTGTTTGCTGCCGCTACCGCTGCTTACATCCTTGTCCCTGTGACTCGATGAGGAGCTGCTGCGGTGTGAGTTGCTGCTGCTGCTATCGCGATCCTTGTCCTTATCCCGATGCTTCGACGAGGAGCTGCTGCTGCTGCTGCTCTTGTGCCGATCCTTGTCGCTGAAAAGAAGGACGCAAATACAATGGTTATTATGAAATGTCTTCCTCACTGCTTGTAGCAGATATGGTCCCTCAGTTTGTAAGCCTAGCTATACTCTCTGTCTGTTTAAAGCGTAGCTCTGCGGGCTATCGTTCGTTCCCACGGAAGAAAGGGGTCAAGTGCTCACAGCTATGCTGTTTGCAAAGATAATTGAATCAAGTTGGCCTGCAATTGCCATTTTAAAGCTGCTGCAACGCGTTTTTGTAGGACTTCCCACTGTAATCCATAATATCCCGTTGTCCCCATGTTTCTACCATTAATTTCCTTATTAAACCACAAAAATCCTCTTACTTTTTATTTTAAAACACTAAAAAAAAATGATTCTAGGAGATTCTACGCCACTGATCCATTCCAGTAAATTCTAATTAATTGATCCCGCATTGAACCTCGCGATTCCCTACATTATCCCACATTATGCCCTGACATACCGACTGCTGCTCTTGTGATCCTTGGACGAGCTGGAGGAGCTGGAGCTCTTGTGCTCCCTGTCCTTATCACGATGCTTGTCCTTGCTGGAGGATTTATGCTTGCTGCTCCCGCTCCCACTGCCACTGCCGCTGCTGCTGTGGTGGTGGTGGTGGTTGTGGGACTGGTGGTGGTGTCCATTGGTGGTCACCCCGTTGGATTGCACCATCTCGCAGCTGCCACCATTTTGTGCGTGGATGTTCTGCAAGAGAGAAAGAGAGGAGAGAAGGAAAAATTGAGAGATAGAGAAGAGTGGAAAATGAGGAAAGTAAGAGTAAATCCGGGCCAGAAACCTGTGCATTCGTCATTTCTTGGCAGCTGCTACTGCTGCTGCTGCTTCGCCTCCTTCTGCTCTTTTCACTTTTATTGCTTCTTATTTTCTCCTTGTCTAATATTTTCCTTTTTGTAGTTTAGATTCTGATTAAAAGTCGTGCGGCGTGCGTGTGTGTGCGCTCACCACGTGGTGAAAAATCAACCCTAACAAATGCCGCGTAGGAAAATTCATGCGGAACAGCAACAACAACAGTGAAGATGTTAGAAGAAGAAGCAGAGCGATGGCGACTCAAGATTCTGCTTCCGAATGGGAAATGGGAATCGAAATCGGGCTATCGGTTGGAATAGGTTAAGAAACGATGCCAAACAATGGCACACGCACACACCACCTTACACACACACACACACCGCTACACTGGAGAATACAGAAAATCGGCTGCGTTTTACACTCTTTGCAGCATAATTCTTTTACTTTTTTTTCTTTCAACGTGGGCACACACACTTGCACACCCGGGGTGTGTTATTGTTGTTGCTGTTGTTGTTATTGGGGTGGCAAATCTGGCTTATCAGAAATGAAGACGAGCTATGAACATATGTACATGGGGCTTGTAATTGCAAAATGAGACACTTGCAATTACATACAAAAGAAATAAAATAATGAGCTACAACAACAACAAACACATGTGATTTTAAATTTATTTTTTTGTTGTTGCTGCTGACCAAGGTGACCAAGTGTGACCACACTACGGCCAAGTAGAAAACAACAACAAAATGCGAGCCATATTAATAAGCCAAAGGGTAACAACTGCAGTACAGCTAAAAATAACCATTCAGATAATGGTTAATTGGGGAGTTTCAACCGCCGTAAGGCGAAAAGGGTTGAATGATCGAAGGAAAAAATGAAAAGAAAAGCAACTACGAAAATATACCAAGTTGGTATTTCGCGAGCGGTCACACTGTGCCAAATACATTTCGTTTCGTCTGTTCGGCTTTTCTCCTTCCTCCCCTGCCCACTGCCAGCCACCTCCCGTCCCGCATCCGCACTTGCCACTTGCATTGTCGCCATTTTCGTCAATTACCAAAAGGCCTTTTTGCTGCTTTTGCTTTGCTCTGCTCTGCTCCGCCCGCAATTTGTTCGTATAGTACGCACTGCGAGCGGGCAGCGACGCCGACTGCGTAGCACATCTTTCAACCAAGTTTTTTTCCTTTCTGGCCTTTTTCCTTTTTAGATTTTATTACTTTGCGACAGCCAGGCAGGCGCCTATTCAACACGTTTGCACTGGCCTTTGGCTTAATTACATAAAAAGAAGGGGCCTGCTAGGGGGCGAGATGGGAAGGAAGGAATTTTCTCGGAACTTACATTTTCCGCAGCCACATCTCCGCTCATTTTGCACAGTTGCTGCTCGGCGTTTTAGTCCGTCTTTTCCGTTGGCTCCGCACTTTCGGACCCCGTTTAATTCCGATCCGTCCGACCCGTACGATGATCCGCACAATTCGACAGTTTTCTGGGCAGTGTATAGGTGCTGTCTGCCTGTCTGTGGAAAGTGGAAGGCTCTTTTCAATTCTCTCCTGTTTGCTTCTTGCGTTCTGCCTTTTCTGCTTTTTCGCTTCTTTCGCCTTGAAAAGCAGCACACAGCAGCCACGCGAACGTCACAATCCGAGCAGTGTGACCCGATAACGTTTAAAAACCGTCCGGCCCTGAAAAATAAATACCATTTTAATACCGGTATACTCAATTTTGCCACAAAGTATTTAAAATACCATAACCGTGACGCTGTTGGACGGAAATCAGTCCATATTTTGTAAAAAATAAATACTTACATCGCGTTATACTTTTTGACAGATATCAGGGTATTTACTTATTTTATATTTATTCAGGTAGTTTTTCTTTGGTCACAAGTCTGACTTTATAATTTTTGCATTTTGGGGAATATAGTGCACATATTTATATGAATAAATTTAGCATGCGACATTAATATATCATCAAAAACTAAAACGTGATATATAAAAACCTAAATTTATTATTTATTACAAGTGATTTAAACAAAGTTATCCTGAATTTACGATTTAAACAATTTTTAAAACATCGATATATCGATCATCGATATTTCTACAATCTACAGTATCTTTGGTATTTTTAATTTTACGGTATTTTCCTCGAAATGCGTTTTAACATTTTGTGTTTGAAAAAAGTAGGCGCCTGTCAATCCTGTCAGTCCGGTCAACTTATTCATTCATTCATTTTCATTTATTTTATTGTGCAAGCTTTCCTTCTGCCATTATGAACTTATCGCCGGGCGACACCTTCTACGGCTGGGATCAGTTTTACAAGACGATCGAGTCGGATGTCAACAAGAAGGCGGATGTCCTGGTCGGGCTCTTCCATTTTGTGACCAAAGACTACAGCTTTAGCTGCGCTGATGTGAGTAGAGAAGCAGATTCTGTGGAAATAGATTTTGTATTGGAATCATCCTCTATCCCGTAGAAAACTTTGTCGGATGGGCCATCAGGTCATCTGCTGCCCGCCAACTGGAACGCTAAAGCCACCGATTACTCGCTGTTTTACGCTCGGAACAGTCAGAAGTTCCAGCTTCTGGGCCGCATCGATGAGGAGGGAGAGCTGCAGATCAGCGTAAAGATCTCCAAGGAAAAGGGCTACACTCTCTGGGTCAGTCCAGAAAAACTGGTAGCCACCACAACGGGCAGTAACATTGACGACTTGATGCCGAGCGCCTGGATGATTGACGAACGCTATCGAAAGGAGCTGTTGGATCCGGCCTTCTCGGAAGACCTCCGCTGGATGGGCATGAACTCACCGCGCCCGGTTCCTTTTCCAAGACGTGGCGGGTAAGAGAGAATACTCCCCTCTCTCGTTGTTTACTTGAAAGTTAATCTTGCCTTTTATATTTGCTATTTCAGGACTATTCCCGAAGGTTTTGGCAGCAGACCGAGTTCATTAGGCCTTTAGGGACTGGGACTTTTTATTAATTTAAAACCAGAGAATACCCTCCACAGAATGAGGGATCTTTAGTTAGTTGCTGGAACGTCTTGGAACAGACACTATTCACACATACTAAGTTGTTTCTGCTACTGATATCCTTTGAATAATTAATAAAAGAACTCAAAACCAATGTTTGTCCATTGTTTTGTATGTACACAAGTTTATTCAGTAATACATTAGTTTAATATTAATTTGCCTTCTGGCTTTTCTTTTATGTGTATGTGGTTGTGTGTTATGGGTTTTCTTAAAATGTTCTTTATTTTCTTGAACTTTACACCAATTCAAGTAGTTTATATAGAATCATATACATACAAGTATATATCTGTGTAAATTGTACTTTGCTGTTGTTGATACACTCGAGATAATTCCGGTACTCTCTTCTATAGCATTAGCAACATTAACATCTATAAAAGCTCTAGTATCTGGAATTTTTAATTTTACGGTATTTTCCTCGAAATGCGTTTTACCATTTTGTGTTTGAAAAAAGTAGGCGCTTTGCGCCTGTCACTGCTGTCAGTGCTGTCAACTTATTCATTCATTTTCATTCATTTTATTGTGCAAGCTTTCCTTCTGCCATTATGAACTTATCGAAAAACAACACCTTCTACGGCTGGGATCAGTTTTACAAGACGATCGAGTCGGATGTCAACAAGAAGGCGGATGTCCTGGTCGGGCTCTTCCATTTTGTGACCAAAGACTACAACTTTCGCTGCGCTGATGTGAGTAGAGAAGCAGATTCTGTGGAAATAGATTTTGTATTGGAAGAGGATGCTCTGTTCCGTAGAAAACTTTGTCGGTTGGGACATCTGGCCATCTGCTGCCCGCCAACTGGAACGCTAAAGCCACCGAGTACTCGTTGCCTTACGTTCGGGACAGTACGCAGTTCCAGCTTCAGGGCCGCATCGATGAGGAGGGAGAGTTGCAGATCAGCATAAAGATTTCCCAGGGAAAGGGCTACACTCTCTGGGTCAGTCCAGAAAACCTGGTAGCCACCACAACGGGCAGTACCATTGACGACTTGATGCCGAGCGCCTTGATGATTGTCGATCGCTATCGACAGGAGCTGTTGGATCCGGCCTTCTCGGAAAACCTCCGCTGGCTGGCCATGACCACACCGCACCCGGTTCCCTTTCCAAGACGTGGCGGGTAAGAGAGTACTGCCCTAGCTCGTTTCAAACTTGAAAGTTTATCTCTCTTTTTTATGCTCTTTCAGGACTATTCTAGCACACTTTGGCCGCAGACCGAGTGCATTAGGGCTTTAGGTACTGGGACTTTTTATTAATTCAAAACCAGGGAATACCCTCCACAGAATGAGGGATCTAAGTTGCTCCTTCTACTGATGTCCTTTGAATAATTAATAAAACAACTCAAAACCAATGTTTATCCATTGTTTTGTATGTAGGTACACAAGTTTATTCTCTAATACATTAGTTTAATATTAATTTAGATAAAAAAAAAAAAAAAATGCATAACAAACATTTAACAGAGTTCTCTTATTTTTTGCCTTAGCTTTCTTTTTTCTTCTGGTTTTCCTTTTATGTGTATGTGGTTGCGTGTTATGGGTTTTTCTTAAAATGTTCTTTATTTTCTTGAACTTTACACCAATTCATGTAGTTTACATCGAACCATATACATATACATATATCTGTGTAAATTGTACTTGGCTGCTGTTGATACACTCGAGATAATTCCGGTACTCTCTTCTATAGCATTAACAACATTAAACATCTATAAAAAGGTGTGTGTGTGTGTGTGGTTCCGTACAGTAAATTTAATTTAACTATTCATGAATATTTTCGTTATTCATTACGACAAAACTATACCGAATTAAGTTTACGTTGTTTATCTCGTTTTAGTTTAGATTATGCGTGTGTCTATGTATGTATAGTATGTGTTTATGTAGTTGGTAACAGTCTTTTATCACGTTTAGTTTGGGTTATGCGCAGCACGCACAACGTATGGTACATAGGTACATATATATATATATATACTTATACATATATGTATACAGTATATAGTATATTTAATGTATATTCCGATATAGCCTAATAATTGTTTATATATCCTCCCATTTATGCTAATCCTCGTCCGTCCGATTTCGCTGAAATTGCATTTTGTTTGTCAAATTTTTTCTAATTTAAAAACAAAAACAAAAAAAAGAAGTAATTTATGTAACGAAACTCTGACACTATTAAAGGCTTTGCCACAGAAGTCCATAGGGATTTCAAAGGACTTCAAAAAGTGATCCCAGGAACTGCCAAGTTTCGTTCAGTGTAAAAATGTGAGGCGAAATTTCTAAATAGAATCGAAATCAAAATTAAAATCGCAATCGGAGCTGGAAACCGGAAACGGCAACGGTTTCTCTTCACACTCGTCACTAGTTACTAGTTATTTGTTACTCTTTACTCGTTACTCGTTACTCTACATGCATGTAAAAGTCCGCTCTACGTGGTACGTTATGTTAAAAGAACAACAAACTGAACGAACAGCATGTGTGTGTGTGTGTGTGTGTTGGTGTGGGTGTGCGTGTGTTTTGTGGGCGGGGCACATCTCCATGTAAAGTTTTTTTGTCTCAGGCTCACTCATAGGTTGGGGTTATAGGTAGTAATTGTAATTGTATCTGTTCTGCAGCTGGTCTCTCGCAATCGTAAGTCTATGCACTATATATAGATATATATATTATTTTTTTGGGACTTTCCACTTTTGGGACTTGAGCTGGCTGCCAGGACACTAGTAGTTATCACATCGATGAAACCCTTCTTCACTCGAGAGCCGATCTCTCCCACACTCTCTCTTATTTCCTCTAGTCCTGTTCCCGATCCTGAGCAGTCGTCTCCTGTTGTGGCTCCTGCTGCTGGCTGGGCGGCTCCGATTCCGAGGACTTGCGGGCACCCGCCTTGCCCTGCAGCTGCACCTCGTACTCGCTCTTGATGTTCACATACAGTTCGCTCTGCTTCTGGTGTTCCTGCTGCAAGGGGAGTTAGCAAGGGGAACTGAGAGACTCGAGCGAGATACTTACCATGATCTCATCGAAGCGCTGGTCGGCGTGAGGCAACTCGTAGCGCTGACCCTGCTCCCGCAAATTCCTGGCCACATTGAGCTGCTGCGTCAGCGTTCTTCCTATTTGATCGAGAGATGTGTGCAGTACGTGCTCGATTTCTAAAGGAAAATAATTAATAATAATAATCTCTAAGGTAGTAATCTCCTTTTGAGAAACCCACCAGTGCTGGGGATGAAGCGGCGCTTCGAGGAGTGCTTCTCCTCACCTTCCCCCAGAGCCGTGCTGCCGCTCCTTTTCAGGGGCAAGGGGTCGGGAGTGAGTGGAGCCTGACAGAAGTCACAGGGGGATCGGGACTCGCTGCACGTGCAACTGGAGGACAGTGAGGTGGGCGACTTGGCCGCCGATAGATGGACGCCGCGCAAATGTTTCGCCGCCGTCACATTCACCACACTGATGCTCTTCGATATCGAGGACTTGACGGAGGACGTTTCCGGGGGCACTAGGGCCAGGGGCGGGGTCTTGGAGCTGCCCTGACCGTGATGGGACAGAGCCGATGAGCCGCGATGCTGATGCTGCTGCTGCTGCTGGTGATGGTGATGCTGCGATTGAGGATGGCCGTACGGATCCCCGAACTCGGACATGCTGCGTGCCCCGTCATCCGGATCCTCATCATCCTCCTCGTCATCGTCCTCCTCCTCAACATCCTCGTCCTCATCGCCCTCCAGCTGGGCACCATCTTCGCCCGACTTTTGCAGGTTCTGAATGAGTCGCAACACCGCCTTCTCGAGCAGAGCCGGATGCTCCGAGGCAGGCACATCGACGGTGGACTGCGGTATCTGCGTGTTAATGATCACCGAGAACTTCTTCTTCATCTCCTGAACGCGCCGCTTGCCCTCCTCCTCGTCCAGCAGTGTGTTGACGCAGACGAAGGAGTGCACCTTGTTCGTCTCCTTGTCGATCTCCAGGTAGCCCTTGGACTGCAGGTAGATGATGTTGCCATTGCGGGTGAACAGGCGATAGGTGGACTCGCCATACGAGCTGTTGCAATCGTACACTGTGAGGATATTCGGGGAATTAGCGGAGCATTCATTTAGAAGATTTTAGAAGAAAACTCACTCTGCCGCAGGGCCACGATCACCCAGCGCACGTCGTCGTTGTGCATGAAGGTGAACGGACTGAGATTGCGCACCTCGTCCGTCATGTAGCCAGCCACGATTCCAATGCGCTGATCGCAGTCGATGATCCTGCCGTCGATCAGGTGCCGGGTCTTGTACTCCAGCGTATTGGCATCAATCAGACGGTTGGCGATCTTCGGCGGACGGATGATCCGGGCGCAGGCTGTCAGAATCTTCAAGGGAATGCCAAGAATTTAAGTTTTTATTACAAATATAAGATGGAAACAGAATACTTACAATATCGTTGCCGCTGATCGTGTGCAGTGGAATGACGTCGTCGCGACCGCGAGTCCTCCTGATCAGCTGTAGGCTGGAGCTCAGCGTATTGGAGCGTACGCCCCGGGGCGCTTCGTCGCTGCGCCGGAAGCAGCCATCGATCTTGACCACCTCGTAGGCGGTGGGCTCAGATCGTGGTCCAGCACGAGCTAACCTGGATATATCGAGGTATATAAAAATATTTTATAAAATATCCTACTTATATTTATGATGCCAACTCACCTCACACGAAAGCTGCGCCGGTCCTCGCGCAATTTCCGATCGATGTAGTCCTCCTCGGACTTGCTACGCTGCCGGGGCTCGCCCTCCGCATCCGAGTCGCCATGGGCATCGAAGAGGTTCTCCAGCTCGGTGGGTATGAGCTGCTGCTTGAGCATGCTCTGGTCCTCGGGATGGGTTATCTGCATGATGCTCTGGCCGTACAGGTCCGTCTGACAGTGGCCCAGATGCTGTTCGATGCTGGACGAGATCAGCAGGATGTGGCCGTGACAGGTCAGGGCCAGGAAGAAGCTGTCCAGCATGTTCATCAGTGTGTCCGTGATCTGTGGCCGCTGGTGGAGCAGTGACTTGCCAAAGGCTGGACGGGAGTTATTTTATTATTTTTGGGGATTTGAAATCATTTATTGCGCTGCCTAAAAGACTACTTAATGAACCCGTTCTTTGTTGCATACTCTCAGGCTACATGGTAAATATTTTTTTTGTTCTTATTTAAAACAAACTAAGTACTTACCATGCTTAAGTCGCAATCCATGGGCGGCGAATCGCAAAACGGCTGTCTTGTCCACTCGTCGTGGCGATTCCGCCACGTGTGGCACCATTGTGGAGAGCTCCTGGATGGATCCATTCAGCTTATCCCTACGATTTTTCTCCGCTCGATTTCGTGCCTCGCGTCCGCTGAAAAAATTCGTTTAGAATCGTATCATCAAGATAAAAAGAACGAAATATTTTATATTTGAAACCATTTAAAATGGCGCCCAAAAGCATGCTACAAAATGTAACTAGCATACTTTTAGGCACAGTTTCAAGGGATTTCCAATAATTTCTATGAGCACCTCAGATAAAAGCTTTCCATAATCGTTTATATATATATAATAAAATATTAAACAATCATAAAAATATTAAAAGTAATCTTAAGGTAAGAAGTAAGAGAAAAATCCTCTAGTAACTTGCACTAGTAATGTCTTATTGAAGCAGCTCTCGGCGAAAATTGTGCATTTCTATTATTGAAAGAACTTTGGAATCGTAGCCTCTCTGGATGCTCCGGCTAAAATGCCAGATTAATGACGATAATAGAGGCATTGTGCAATGCACCGGACAAGTAGTCGCTATAAATTGCTCAGATATACGACAAGCGCTTGCTGATTGAGGTAGGAAGGCGTCGGAGCCGGTGCTGGTGCAGGTGGAGATTAGAAAATTGCTTTTTTATATAAACTATGTTAATTGTTGTTGAGCAGAAAATATTACCAAGTTAATTAGCACACAAAGAACTCAGGCTAGGTTGTTTTTGGAGGAATATATTACAATCCTATTTAAAGATATCATATGGAATATACAAAACTTGATCCTAAAACTACTTCAAGTCATTAATAAATTTGTAGAGCTTTCAATATCTAATATATTCATTTAATTGATAAATGATATATTAAGTAGCTGTCTTGCGAATTTCTAATTGATATTTCTAGTATTTCCGATATGGTCACCCTTTGCACAAGGGCTTTTCTCGAACAATCCCGGCGGCTATCAGCTCACGACTTTGTAGCCTGCACTCGAAAGCTCCGGCGTTCGGCGTCCGTTGTCCATTTTCCGTATTCCCAATATGCACATATAACCAGCAACCGAAACCGTAACCGTACTGCATAGTATAAGTGTTGTCTAATATAATATAGTACAAATGCAAATACATGTATATGCGGCGCATGACTTGGCATTTCGTTCGACGGTTACGCAGTCATAAGTATTGCATAGTGCTCCCGCCCGGCTAGACTATTACAACAAAAAAAGTCTGAGTACTGTCAATAATTATCAGCTTTTCAAGGGTGCCGATTTCGAGGGGGGTTTGGGGAAGATGGATGGTGTGATTCAAGTGCAAAGTTCACGTTCTTGATTATTGAATAGAGCCATACAAGAAGGGAAATGGATTTTTACCAAAAATTTATCAAATATATTTAAAAAAAATATATAAATTAAATAAAAAAAGAGTTATATTGAATTACAAACCACGAAATATTTTTCAAAAAAAATTACATTTTTGTACTCGATTTCGACTTTATAGTATAATTTAAGGTGTTATTTAATTTTCACATTCAATTTTATATTATTCCTGATGTTAAGAAAATAGTTGCAGCTAATTTTTAATTAAACCTGGTCACATAGCTGCTTTCTATTCAAACCTGATCACATTGCAACACCTGCTTTCTATTCAAGCCTGGTCACATAGTTCCAATTGCTTCTAATTGAAACCTGGTCACATTAAATGTGATATTTTATAACTACTCTCTTTAGATCTACCTTTTTTTTAATAATAACGAGCTCTGCAGCGGCCCCCTTTCCTTCGGCTCTTCGATGAATTCATGAGTAATTTATACGGAAATGCGAGATTGCTGCGTTCGATTAGCAATGGCTACCGTTGCTGCTGCCACATTGTTGTTTTAGCACATACATAGACTCCACCCCCAGCCCCCTTTCGGTTCTCAGCCCTCGCCTGGCCACTCTGATGTAATTTATTTTAAAACGCAATTGCAAAACAAGTTCGCAAAATACACACACACACACATAGACTCGGGCAAGTGCGAAACGAAGTGCAGGAGCAATTGCAATTGCAATGGCAAAGGCAATGTAAACAGCAAAAAAAACTGAAGAAAATAGGAAAAACAAAACGAGAAAAAAAATGAAGAAAGTGCGCAACAGTTCGAGTAAACAAATGGAGGCGGTCACGAACACCAACAGACGGGTACAGGGGGGAAAAAATAATTGACATTTGGGAGAATCATCAAAACGAGTTAATTTAGAAGTTTCTTCATTCAAACCTGGTCACACTTTTGTATTTTAATATTGAATAGAATTTAGAATAATTAGTAAGCCTAACTAACATTCAACAAATTTTTGAGAATAAACAACAAAATTATATTCATTTTCCCAGACGGTTTTTTCCATTTCCAATTAATTAATCAAAAATATCCTCGTTCTAGGAATAAACTTAACTAAAATGATTTTTTCAAGTGCATAACAAGAGGAGCGTGTGCGCATTGAAGAAAATTATTCCTGGGAAGTTTGGCAACATTGTGGGCTTTGTGGCCAGGATTAAATGGTAGATGGAAAGTTTTGCAAGACCAAGCTCGAAAATTGGCAACGGTGGAGAATACAAAGCAGAATTTTCAAATTTAAACCTAACCTTGGTCAATAAAAATAAATTAAAATAAATAAAATGAATAAATAACACAAAGTTCAAGCGAAATACAAGTGTACGTGCAAGCGGAAATTCGGCAATAATAATTAACGTTGTAATACAATACCCAGCTGCATTTCTGCTTATGCATGCATTGATTGTTTAAAAATAGCTAAGCAATAATCCACACATAAAAACAAACAATCAAAAATGGGCATAAACCAAAAATTGAACTATTTAATAGGTTTTTCTTTCTTTTTTTTTGTGGGATAATAATTCCCAGAAATTAAGCAATAGCAAACTCATTGTATCATTTTATAAAACAAATCGAGTTCAGAAAGAACTTGCATTAATCTGCTTGGATTAGTATTCCAATAAATTTAAAGAAATTACTGGCTCCAACTTAATTAGAATCTTTGACTAGTGCATTATTTATGGGGAAAATACTTTGTGAGCCAGCTAGAGTATTTAAGTACTGACTATACTTTCACCTGAGTTTTTCCTTGTTTTTTCTTTGCTTTTGCTTCTTGCAGTCATTTGGCTGCCCTTGATTGAATCAAGCGAGTGCACTGCACCCTTGCACTTGATGTCACATTGTTGTCGTAGCAATTGTTAAGGCAATTTGTTGCTGCCTTTGGCCCACTCAAAGCGTTAACTTTTTTGTTATTTTTTGCTTTTCAGCCAATTCCAAGTGTGTTTGCCAGCTGCGAGTGTGTCTGTGCACTCAACTTGTTGCATTCGACGCTGAATGGAAAACCAAAACTGCACTTCTCGAGATTTCTCGAGATACAAACTTGGGAATTCGGTTTACAATGCTTTCCGGATGCATCTTGCATTAAAAACTGCTTTTATTTTGATTTTTCAATAAATATTCTTTGGAAATGTAGGCCATTGTTGGATTTCTTACACCTTAATTTCTTAAAAACGTAAGGGTATGGATTTAGTCAGAGACTTTAAGGTCTGAAACCTTAAAATCCTTTAAAAAAAAACTTGTTTCTGGCATTTTTCTATCTATATTTTAATAGAGAAAGCAAGGAGGCATGTGCGATTTTATTTTTCTGTAGACAATTGTTGGTTTTCTTAAACCTTAATTTCCTAAAAAGTAAGGTGATGAATTTAAGAGCAGAGACTCGTGTTCAGCAAAGCGAAATTGGCTCATAAAACCAATAAAATTATATTTCTAGTGATATTTCAATAAAGAAGTCAAGGAGGTATGTGAGAAATTTTGTCCTCTGTATTTCTAATTTTATCCTGCGTGTCTGGCATTTCTCACAGTGCACGATCCCCCGCCTTATCTCTTCCTCTCTCACTCTCTGCTGTCAGTGGAGCTTACATTGTAAAGAGCGCGCGTATCGATAGCTGCAGGCAGCACCACCCTCTGCTATCCACACCACCACCCAGCGGATGCAGGTCGACCTTGGAGCCGCCGCTAATGACGTATCGAAACGCATTGGATTATATATGGCCGGGTGTAACGGTACAGCAACGTCAAAAGCAAAGGCCAAGCAAATAAGGAAGCGAACTTTAGTGCTTCTTACGCTTCTGTGCTTCTCTGCTTCTCTGCTCCTTTGCTTTTCTGCCACTGTGCTTATGCTTATGGTCGGTAGAATCCAGGGGCTGATTGCTCGATTAGGAGGCGGAGGAGGCCGTCGTGTGCAGCTCTCCAGCGGCTATTTGCCTGGAGAAAATTGGCCAACGATTCCCCAGAATGAATGAATGAATCGTCGCGCGTCGCGTCGTCCGCGACGAAAATAAATCCAAAAAAACAGAACCGAGCTGATATATATATAAATATATCTTAACTGGCTAATCAGGTTTAGTTGGTGCCGCCGCCGCCGCCGCACAAGTGCCGCAAGATGACAGGCTAATTGGGGGAGAGCAGCGCAATCTGCAATCAGGCCAGACGACCAGCGGGATGCAGGCTCCTCCGAATAAAGGCCAATTGGAGTGACCGCCCGGCGAGGGATGGCCACCCACGGATGTGGATGTGGCCCCCATTTAGCACGGCGGGTGATCCGGCAACCGGATCGCCATTCATTCCATGTGTTTCTCTTCTTGAGTCTCACATTTCACGGAAAATGTGGGAGGATGGGGCATCCCTCCTCCGCATCCCCCACAGCTAGCCAGAGTATTCCAATTTCCGTGCTGGGAGATCCATGAAAGGCAAGCGCGGACAGAATTGGAATTTTCCGAAAATTGTTCTTTACGAAAATAAAATTATTATTGCTAACAAGTAGGGTAATCCGATTATCATTAAAGCTTTGTAAAGAAATAGGAGCGCATAGCATATAGGGAATTATTACAACTTTGAAAAAAATACATGGTTATCACCAGTTTGCAGCTAAAACAGCATGGGAATTCTAGCGAATTCTTGTAATGAAATAGGAGACATAGCCTTTAAGGAATTATTATGAATTCAAGGTAAATAACCGTAAAATTCACTATAAAAACAAAACAAACAAACATTGGGGTGGTAATGCGTGGTTATCACCAGTTTGCAGCTAGAACCCGTTGGGAATTCCGGAGTTTTTAATATTTTTGCAAGAAAACATCGATGGTTTTCAGCTCTACTAAGTGCACCGGAGCCCCTTGTGTGCTTTGGGCTTTTTGGTAATATATTTCCATACTTTTTCCCTATTTTCTTCAACTTTAATCAAGAAAATGATATATATAATTTGTGTGAAAACTCACCTATTCGAGAGCTGGAACATCTCCATCATGGTCTCGTGCGGATGCTGGTGGTGCGGATGCTGCGAGTGGTGCGGATGCTGCGGATGATGCGGGTGCCCGTGCGGATGTGGCTGCGGATACGGGTGGTGCAGCGCATGATGCAGGTGAGCCGGATGGCCAGGATAGCCTGGACCGGGTCCGGGACTCGGCCCTCCACCGCTGCCGCCGGGTCCGCCGTATGCCATGTACCTGCCGCTGGCCACTGATCCGCTGCTGCCTCCGCCAGAGACAGATCCTCCGCCAGAGCCGGAGGAGCCACCGCCGTAGGGCGCATTGGGATACCACATGTTGGGATAGAAGCCCGGCGGAGTGCCGTGTGCCGCGGAATGTCCATACGGATGCAGGCGCCCGGATGCTGCGGATCCGGCAGCACCACCGGGACCGCCTCCTGGCATGGCCACCACCGGCAGGGGACTCGCTGGCGATCGGTAGTTAAAGTGATACATGGAGCTGGAGGGCGGCCGGAGCATTAGGTCGCAGCCAGAGCCGGCGGCGGAGGGCGTTGGCGACTGATAGAAGCTATTGGCCGCACTCCCGCTGCCACTGCCACTCGGCGCATAGTCGCTGCCCAGCACCGAGCTCTCGTTCTCATCCGGATAGTTGTCCTCCTGCCCCTGGTCTTGGTCTTGGTCTTGGTCTTGGTCCTGTTCCTGGTCCTGATCCTGATCGGCATCCATGTCGCTGGGATCCCAGGCCAGGTCGTCCAGGCTGCACTCGCTCTTGCCGAGCACGAGCAGATCGCCGGAATTGATGGCCGGCGGGTCGTCGAAGTAGGGAATGTCTTGCTTGAGGTCCTGCTCAATGCGGTCCTGGCTGCCGCGTCCTCCTTGGCTGTGGCTCGCGGAGGCGTCGGCGGCGTTCCTGCTGCGACTCGCACCCTCCATGTTCTCTGCTAGCTGGAACGATTAAGGTGGAGAGATTTATTAAGATAAGAATCAATTACTTTCCCATTTAATGTTGAACAAAATAAAACCAAAATAAAGCATAGGTGAATTTTTGGAGTTTTTAATTTAAAATAAATATATTTGGGAACTCTAGGAACATCCTAGGATATGATCTATAAGATCCTGCAACCCGTATCTATGGTATAAAAAGTTCCCTAATCGGTTACATGAATATTGAACGATTTTCATATTCATTTCTAATAATATTTAAATTTATTTATGAAGCATCTGTAATGCTTTATTGCTTCGTAATTCTTAATAATAAAATAAAATAAAATAAGATTTAAATAAAGCAATGGTAATTTATTGGAATTTTTAGTTTAAAATAAATGTATTTGGGAGCCTGGGAACTCTAGGAACATCCTAGGATATGAACTCTAAGATCCTTCTATGATATTAAAAGTCCCCCTATCTGTTACATGATTATTTAAAGTTTCTCATATTAATTCCTTATAATCTCGAAATATTTTAATGAAGGAATGTAGATTCCTTTATTTTTCGTTAAAAAACAAACAAGTTTTCAAACCTAAGAATAGCTAGAAAAACGGAATAAAATAGTGAACAAAAAATAAAATAAAACATAAGCGCAATTGGACTCGACGTTCCTGGGACGTATTTGCTGTTTCTTTTTGTTTTTGTTTTTATGATCGAACTCGTAAAACGCTCAAAGCCATAAACGATTGTGAGTCATGGGCGGCGGCGTTGGAAGGGGGATCGCTTTTGGTTTGCTTCGGTTGAATGACAGAAGCAAAAGTCAAAGAACAGGCCAAAGATACTCTCTGTGTGCGTTATTTATATGCGAATCTTGTCCAAGTGCCGCCTATAAATAATACCTACACTATAGGAGACAACTATACAGACACACACACTGATCAGATGGCACACATATATAGCCGTCTATTCAGGGCAGATCTTTGAACTATATTTACTCCTCTCCGTTTCCTTTGTCATACATATTTCCCGCCACTCTGATTCACATGACAAACGCGAGGGAGAGAGATGCTGGTCATAAATTTCGTATTTTTTGCCCTCGAACCCGATCATCAGCCTCCTCTGCTATTCATTCTATTTGGTTTTTTCCCTCGACCTTGGGTTAATCCTTGACAACTTGAATTAAATGCGAATCAAGGTATCCCCTTTTTAGTTTCAAAGGAAATTGCATTTGCAAAGAGAGCAGAAAAAGAGGGTTTATTGTTGAATTAAAAACGAATTTATTTCACTTGACGTTGTTTTTCGCTGGTAATTGGAAGCGAAAACAAATTAATTGGATTGTATCTGTCAATTGGAAGGGAGAAAAGATAGTAATTAATATTGTTAGTCTTTCCATGAAAGAGTGTTAATATTCTTTCTGTAATAATCTTTTTGTTTCTTTTGCAAGAAAAGGGTTTAATTATATTTCCTGATTATTCTTTAAAAATAATCGATGGCATATTTTAAACATATTCCTTCATTACAAGTGAAAATGCTTTATTTAAGACTGAAATTTCTTAATGAAAATTACCTTCCTTTCTTACTTTCCTTGCTTATTCTTTGCACATTTAAGCTCTATAAAATATTATAAGAAATACGCCTAAAAACCTAATATTTTCTTTATTTTTATTAACCTTTTATTCCCAGTTACATTTCACCACAAATATGGCACTAGCCCTTAACCTTACTCCCATGATAATAAATACAATTATCTGATTATGGGCGAAAACAAGGAAGTGAACAGGCACTTGACGGGGCAAGTAAGTAATATGCAATTCAAGCGCTCTTTTTAGTTGTTATCATCGACGTTTGTCGTAATATTTGCTCTTCTTTTGATTTTATTACTTTATTTTGCTATTGCTGCCGTTGCTGCACTTTTCTTTCCGCCTTTCCAACTTTGTTTTGTAATTGTTTTCGAGTGCCAGGTAAACACACACACACAAGCGGCGGCTGAGGAGCGGGGCGGGGCGGGGGAGGGCATGTCAATTGCTTCTGCCAAAACCGCCAGACGGCGTCGTTGACGTCGCAGCGGGGTTGCCGCCAGTTTGCCACTTTGCATGGCTGACTGTCGGTGCAATGGGGCGTATACGCAACGGGGTTGGAAAGGCGACAGAGCGGAGAGCGACAAGTGGGCGGCGGAAAAGGGCGCTTTCGGATCAAATCAAGTTGAGGGCTAAGGCTGAGACCCTTTCCCACCTGCCTGATATTAATAAATAGTTGCTAAAGGCTTTCCTTTTCGAATTCAGCTGCTTATCTCCTTTGGAAAAATCATTGTTGCATACGCTTATCACCCGCTTATCTGGTCGACATCATATATGTTTGCTGGCTTTGGGCCATAAAGTGGCACACGACACACCTTTAAATCCAAAGCGAACTGAACTGAACTGAGCTACTAATTCAGGCGGCCACAAATCGATAAAGTTGCCAAAGTTGCCGACCCAAGACTTGTGGACAATTTTTTTCGGGGCCTCCTCTGCGGGCTCAGCCCTCTCCCCCTCCCGGCCATATAAATTCAGATATAATCGTGTGCGAGTACGCACGTCTGTGTCCATATTTATATGGCCCCAACTGTGCCAGTGTGTGTGCGAGTGTGTGTGCGAGTGTGCGGGGCAATTACAATCTTCGTACAGAGATATTCAACATGAATATTGCTTTTGATAAGCCGCCCTGCCAACTTCGTCGCTTGTTTGCTCTTCTCGATTGCCTCTCTGCCAACAAACACGGCAAAACACAACAAAACACAACAAATCGACACACACAGCACAACGACCAACGACCAGGGCCAGACACCCACAATTCGCTGCTGGTGGCGGGTGTTGCCATAGATATCGCCGAGCTGAGCTGATTAGACACCAGAGATTGCTGGGGTCAAGCTTTGACAGTTAATTCCCCAGTTGGGAATGTTGCGAATGATATCTCCCCAGCCAGTGTACATTGCTATTCACTCAGCCAAAACACTAATTAGCATTACCTGACCTAGACACACAAAGCACGTGGATTCGAAATGTACATATCTTATGGCTCGGGTCAATTTCTGGGCTGATCTCTGGCTGTTTAAAATGGATATATAATTCCTAGATACTTGAAAACTAGTTGCCCCAGAGCCCTGCACCGAAAAAAACGTTCTTAGGTTCTTAGGTTTGTTTTTGGATAATATTAAATGTTTGAAAGTGTCTAAGTAGGTAATGAAATAATAAAAGGTGATGGGTCTAGATTTTAACACCCTTTAAAGACGGTATTTAAATGCTGATTAGTCATAAACCAAGTAGAACCTTTCCCAATATCATTTATCAATGGCCCTCGATGGTCCTTAGAGGTTCTTATCACATTATATAACTCCGTAGCTAATCTCTATTTGTAATCCTACAATGTTGCAACAATTTGTGACTCACTTTTTAGGGGTTATTAGTTGGGACTGATAAAAGCGATAGAAAACTATTATTCAACCCAGCGAAGAGCTATGATAATGCAAGCCAATTGCATTACATTTGTGAGCTGGCAAAGTTTACAACTTTAGGTGGTAATCTGCTCACAAAATACCTAAATTTGATTAGATTAGATTTGTTTATTTCTAGCAAAGGGGGATTACATTCTGAGATGTTATTTTGACATTTCTGAGACTCTATGAATATTTCTTTTTAAACTCTTTTCTCAATTTATAAACTTTGGGAATTATAAAACCTATCAGAAATGCTTTAAGATCTTTTAAAAAATTAAAAAGTAAGAGGTAAACATTTTAAAAGCTTAATATATCATGGCTTTTATATAATAAATATTAATAAAATTCATTTTAAGTGATTTATTAATTTTAAAAAGATTGTATTATTAAATTAGCCTTAGGTGTTGCTAGATTTGAATATTTATTTTTATTGGAGGGTTGCCACTTCTGTTTTTATTTCTTTAAAGCATTACCATTCTTATTATTATAACGTTTTCCCTTATGTTATCAATTAGGCTAAATATTCTTAATAAAATATTGACTGTGTCTTAAATATAATACATAATAATCAAGTACAATAAACAAAGTATATTTTACAAATTCTTGACAATCTAAGTAACGGTTTACTCCCCCAACTCCCCTTTACTTTTCATACAGGGCTCGAAAGCCTTTTAGAATAAACATGAGATTAACACATTTGCGGCAGGGTTGCCACCTCTGTGATACCGTTAGCTTTCCCTGGGCCGGCATAAATCAATCATGAAATATTTACGTCTAATGTTGGCAATAACAATAACAGCAATAATAACAATCAAATAAAAGGAGGGAGCAAAAGGCAAAGGCAAATGCAAAGGCGAAGGCAAGAAAAAAATCAATTTCACTTACATGTTTTGCGCTGTTTCTTGTTTTTCTGCATGAAGCTTTTCGCTCACTCTCTCTCTGCTTAGCTGCTCTCTCTTCCTTTCTCTGCTAGCTTGCCCTTGGCTTTCTCTCTCTCCCACGCCTCACTCGAACCGATTCGGTTCCGTTTGTTTGGTTTGCCTGCTCTCTCGCTCGCCTCTGGGCGTCTCACTTGCTCTGTCTGCTGGGGGCGGAGGATGCGGTGTTTTTGTTGAATTGGGAAATTATATATTTTGTATTACTTTGTTGTGCTTCGTTGCTGATCTTGTTGTTATTGTTGTTGTTGATATCAGCTTATGCAGTTTGCAGCTCACTTTGTTATCTCTGCGTTTTTTCTTTGTGGTTCTTTGTACTTTGTTTTTGCCTTTGAGTGTTTGCAGGGAAACAAATTAATAATTAAAAAAAAAAAAAAACACAAATATCGGTACTTGCAATTGTACTACGGTATAAATTTAGTATTTTTCAGTTGCGTTGCTTTGAATTCAGCTCACTTGGCATTTTTCTGGTATTTTAATAGTCACACTTTGGCTCAATTGCCTTTCATTTAGTATTTTTTCAAACATCTTTTCTGGTTTTCACACTTAAATTTTTCTTTGCTTTTGGACGGTGCGGGTGGAGAATTGAGTTGATGTTATTATTGTTTTGTTTCCTTTTTTGTTTCACTTCAAGTTATATTTCGGTATATGTATATATTTTGTTTCACTTGTAGTTGTTCCTCAATATCAATCAATATTTGTACAGCTGGAGGTATTTTGTTGTTTTTGTTTCACTTCTGTTTAGTTGTTGTTGCTGCTGCATGCTTTTGTTGTTGCTCCATTTTATTCAGCTTCCAGCAAGTGTTTAGTGTTTTTTTGTTGTTGCTAAAGAATAGAAAAGAAAAGAAGAGTAAGAATAAGAATAGGAAGAAGCAGCGCTATGAGATAAACCTCATTTTTTTATGTTCCCCATTCACACATTATGCCTTTGTAAAGGTTTCTTTTTTTCACCCGAATGTTAAACATTTTCCAAATAGAATTCTTAATTACTTTCAAATTACATTTTTCAAGGTTTTATCAGGTTTTATAGAGGTTGTTTTTTTTGCTTTGGTTTTTGAAACTTTCAAAGGTATTAACTATGATTTTTTAATACTTTTTTTTGTTGTATATTTATTGAAATAAAAAGGCTTAACGTTTATTTAAAAAATAAAGAAAATGGTCTTCTTACTTCATTTAGTTGGATAAATAGATTATTCTCTTTAAGTATGTATAGTTTACACTCTTAAATATCTAGATATTAATTAATAATATTAATAGAGTAAAGCGTATTCAGCACTTCGGCTAGCCCCCGCGTCTTTATTTTGTATTTTGGTTCGTCTCGTTTTTATAGCTCGATTCGGAATGTAATATTGTTGTTGCCGCTTGTTGTTGTTTGCGGTTTGTTGCTAATTAAATGAATACTTTAATTTATATATTTGAATTTTTATTTCCCACTAGCCGGGGCCAGTGTTGTTGGCGATCGGATCTGTGGCTGTCACCTGTTGCCTTTGTCGCCTTTGTTGCTCTCTGCAGCTGCGGCTGCTAAATGCTTCTTAAATTCTTTTTGTTTTAAACTTTTTGTTATCTCGTTGGCTTTGTGGCTTTTTGTGAAAAATATACAATATATACTACACATATTAAACCGGTTAAAGCCGACCCAAAATTTAGCACCCATCGGGGTGGAATCCGGGCCCGGTTCGGGGTTTGGCGGGTTGCAAATTAAGGGAATTATTGAACCCGAGTTCAACCTCCAATGCCGCCGATTTTTTCTCGAATTTCGTATGATTTCAGTGGATTTATAGAGATTTCACGCTATATCATTTAATTATATTAGTTTAATTCGTCTTTTTTTTAATTAAATATTTTGGGAATAACCTCGATCACTTTTTAGACTTTTAAAAGATTTTTGAGACCAGTTGAATGAAAAATATGTGTGTTATTAATGAATAAAGAAGCTGATGCTTTTAACTTTAAACTCTGTGGAAGATCTATATTTTCCGATCGATTCCCGAGAGTTACTGTCTTAAATGGCCCTTGGCTAGATTCATCTGCCATTTTCACCCCACAAAGTGTGTGTATACAAAAAATATATATACAATATATATTTATTTGTGCGCATTCAACTCAAGTGTTGCTTGGCAGTCTAAATCAAATACAAGTGTATACATATAAGAAGATAAACTTCTTTGCGACTGTGTTCCCCTCCGCTTTTCCTGTCTGCCCTTTCACTCGCTGAAAGCTCCTCGTCCTCGTCGCACAGAGCACACAAACAGACACTTTGGTATTTGTATCGAAATTTCCCTGAAGCAAGGACATTAATGCGTAGGAGGGAGTGTGCACACGCACTCCGACACAAGGAGGTCCTGGGGCTACAGTGAATATTGGCCCCAAACTAATTTTAATATACATATGTAAGAGGCAAAACCTAAAAACCTTTTTTGCTAGTTTATAAATAAAATCCCTTTATAATTCTATATGTAATGCAAATAATTGATCAACGATTTTCGTCTAAAGACCACATTTTTATTTGTTTTGAAATAACATAAATATTATTATTGTTGTTGACCTTCAAGTGGTTAACCAGTTCTCACACTTAATCTATAAATTAATGAACAAATCACTTGCTTTATTGCTTTATTTAATTTTTTAATAAATAAGAAGTGGTATAGAGACCTGTATTTACTCATTTTTATTAATATAAATACCAAATGATAAAAAGAACAAAGTATTTAAAGAGCTTTACATGTTTGTTGCAGGAAATAAAGCGAATAATAAGTTCTTTAATTTACATTTTGATGGAAAAACAGGATAAGAAATATTTTGTTATTTATTTTTCCTCTTTATTGGGGCTCCACTCTGCTCTTGGTGGCCCTTTTGTTTGTCTCGCTTTTCGGGGACATGGCACGCACTGCGAAAATCTTTGCTAACATTTTTCGAAGGCCTTTTGTTTGCGCTGCGGTTGACACACACACACCCGGACACCCGGACACACGCACCGCCACCCAACCACCCAACCACCCAACCACCAAACCACCCAACCAGCTAGAGTTCCTACGGTTCTGGATCTGGTTATGGATCTGGATCTCGGGGTCCGAGCCTGGGGCTTGTGGGTCAATCACCCGGCAGCGGGTCGTAATTGCAAAAATGACACACACACAGCAGCAGCGGCGGCGGCGACGGTTGAAAAATAACAAAAAATTAAAATGTAATATAAAGAACCTTTTCTCCGCCTTTTTTTATACCCTTGCAGAGGGTATTATAATTTTGACCAGCTGTTTGCAACGCAGTGAAGGAGCCATCTCCGACCCCATTAAGTACAAATATTCTTGATCAGCATCACCAGCCGAGTCGATCTAGCCATGTCCGTCTGTCCGTCTGTCCGTCTGTCGGTTTCTACGCGAACTAGTCTCTCAGTTTTTGAGCTATCGAGCTGAAATTTTCAGCATAGTCCTTTTTCTTAAGCACGCAGTATATATGTCGGAACGACCGAAATCGGACTACTATATCCTATAGCTGCCATAGGAATGAAAATTAATGTAAAAAAATGTTAACTTCTCTGTTTTTCAACGTATTTCTATAAATTTTGAGATATAGCACTTTTTTACCGTAGAATTACGGTTATAATTTCATTAAGATCGGACCACTGCCATAGAAGCGATCGGTCGATTTATATGAAAATGTAAAAATCTACATGTAAAATGTAAAATTGACAAAATTCGATGTTTTTTCAACATTACTTAAATGGTTCGATTTTCAATGATCCAATTGCAGACTGCAAGGGTATACCAACTTCGGTTTACCGAAGTTAGCTTTCTTTCTCGTTGTATTATTATTTTTTGCACTCGCTTTATTTGCATTTCAGACGCGACGACGTAGAAGAAAAAAAAACGAGCAAAACCCAAAAAAGAAACAAAAATAAATTCAAGTGCTCGGACAAAAAAAAAAAAAATGTGAAAAAAAATGAGAACAGCAGAAAAATTGGCGAGCAAAAAGGCAAAAAGCTATTTGCCAGACAACAACGACAACGACGCGGGAGGGGGGTAGGAGTTACGGGACCAGGGGGGTGGGGGTGCTTGGGGGTGATGTATGGGATTATCAAAAGAACAGCGAATAAGAGAGAACACACGAGAACGAGACACCCCACGAAAGAAAGAGAGCGCGGAGCGTCGTCGCGCCGCGCGGTAACAAAATAAATAAATTATATAATTTGCTTTGACGTTTGACGTTCCCACCCCTCCCTACCTCCACTGTGAGCCTCCCTATCACTGTGAGCCTCCCTGTGAGCCTAACTCCGAGAGCTTGCGGTTTGTTTACATTTGCAATAGTTTCAGTTACATCGAACGGGGGGCGCGCGCGCTCACTCGCCTGCTGGCTCTCTCAGGTTAGATTAGGCTTGAACTGCGGGGCGTATACGCAATATTACGTATACGTATGCGTCTCGCTCTGGGCGCCATTGGACGGCGATCATTTATAAATAGAGTAACAAAAAGGAATGCCAGCTAATAGATCATTAAAGAGGATCGTTTCGCCTCCAAAAGAATGTGCGAGGGGACGGGGGAAGATTGTAAATAAAACTGAATTGGCTTCTTAATTATTATTCATGCATTTTGGATAGGACTTGGCTTGCTGAGTGACGACTATTGTCGTTATAATTAGACTTGACACTTGGCTTGATACCATATTTCATTCGTAATCTGAACCCGCTGCCGCTGCTCTCTTCAAACCATTAAGTTTATATTTTTGCAGGTCTAAATGTTTACTTTTTGGTATTTTATCGAATTGAACCCGACACCTGTTCTGAGGTATGCAGTTACACAAAAGTAAAAATAAATAAAAGGGTCTAAGCACCAGCAGCAAACATGTGGAAACAGTGTTAAGGCAGAGCTATGTAGAGTATTTTATTTAATAAAATAGAATAATCTTATTGGCTTTACTTGGGTAAATAAACAAATAAATAAAAAAATACAAAAATACGTGAAATATCGCATTGAAATTTAAGGAAGTATTTAATATTTATGTAAGAATTCAATTCTAAAGTGAATTTAAACATTTTTCAATGTAATTTAAGCAAATCAATAACTAAAAATAAATTATTCATTTCTAGTTGAAGTCTTTCTGCATTTCTCTTTGTTTAATAAAATGTTCCCAGCTAAACACGAATCAGTTCCTAAAAATGTTCCATCACAACACGTTGTTTTTATTTCTTGAAAAGCTAGATTTCCTTGGAAAAAGGCTCTAAGGGATAAAAAGAAAACTATGCGCCATTAATAAACACCAAGAAAGAACCAAGAAAAGCAAAGACCAAGAAACAAACAAACAAACAACAGAAATCAAAACTGCTTGCTCTCTTTTTTTCTCACTAGCTGCATCTCTTTCCCGCCCGCCGAGTCTGTCTCAGTCTCAGTCGCTGCCTCAGCTGCTGCCTCTGCCGCCTCGACCTGGCCTAATGCTGACGTCGACTGCCACTGCGACGCCGACAGCGGCGGCGACGTCGACATCAGGTGGTGGCTGGCGAAAAGTTGTCGCAAAAACCAAAAATAGCTAAGCAAAGAGAGAGAGAGAGAGGAGAGACGGGGAAGAGAGTAGAGAAGAGAAGGGGCGGGGAGAACGTGGTCGCTGGAGCACGTTCTACAAAGATTTCCGAGTGCACTTTGCATAACATTCCATAACATAGGTAATACCTTTAGTAATCATACATACATATAATATACGGAAAATGTTTCAGTAAATAGATATTAAAAACTATAGGCTAATTATCAAGGATAACTAAAAAAAACAGGGTTCTCTCTTATTATTAAGGAATCCAGAACGAATGATTATATCAATTCAATTTATGACCAAATAAAATGAATATTAATATTAAAATAAACCAAAACTGTTGTTTCCCTATTTTAAATAATATAGTATTCAAATAATGAAAATACTGTGATAATAGCTTTTGAAAAGCAAAGAATAAACTTTAAGCCCAAAGCAAAATTCTCAACATTTCCCCAAATAAATATAAAAACCATGAAATTACTACATGCTGCCAGTTTAAATCATTTTTTAATTGCGCCCTAAACCCATCAGACTCTTCTTCCGATTTTGTTCGGAACAACAGGGCGTATGCGTGGTGCGTAGCCACAAGAGATTGCGCATACGCCAAGTGAACCACAGCGAGCGAGTGGCACTGATCTAAACGGAATTGATTTAATTAGCATAGCAGCCTAAGATGGCGTCAAGCTATCTCAGCTCTCGGTGTGAGCTCAAGCCCCTGCCCCCAGCCATGCGATCCAATCAGGCATGCTAAATTCGCCTCCAATTAAGATTCGATTTATCGATAAACTTGTGTTTTGGCAGTCCACATTTTTTGGCGGATCGGCCGGATCGTTGGATCGATTTGATTGCCCTTAATTTATGGTCCGATCGTTTTGCATGCCGCCAGCGAAGCAGTTCACTAAGCTGTTTCCTGTTTACAACAATTATTTTCGCTCGAATTCCGAACAACGCTCTCCGATATTGTTAACGATATTACTACAGTTTTATTATTTGGCCCAGAGTTTATGGGATTATTTTTGGATATTTATGCCGATTTTTAATTGCTGTTCCCCAAGCCACAGCGAGATGAATGAAAGAGGAGAGTGAGAGGAACTAAGCAAATAAAGTTGGTTTCTAGTTATTGTTTTTAAATCTTTAAAAAGTAAGCTTGTTCATAAGACTATTCTATTTTATGAAAAAAATTTAAACAAAGAATAAGGTAGATTTATATAATATATATTAAATCCTAAAGGCCCTACAAATAACTTAAAAATAACACCTTTTTCTGCATTTATTTGGTATTTAAATAAATATGTATTTGATAATTAAGATAAATAATTGTCCTAGGGGCTTCGGAAGCTTTTCATTTATTTACTATATTATTTATGCGGCGAAGTCTTTATCTGAATTATTTTCTACATAATATAATGATATTTTAATAAAAATGAATTAAATAATAAAGAAAAGAGATTTTATTTTAGGCTTTCCATTTATTTGCTTTATTTAAATTATTTCCACATGATATCAGAGATTTTAGTGTTGAAATAAGATTTAGTTTTAATAATTTGTAGAGCTTGAAGTCTGATTTTAAATTTAATAAATCGAATTTGAGCTTCTTCGCTTCTTCCAGCTAACTTCCCCCCCAAAATGGAAAATAATTGTTAGAAAATTAGGCATAAAAAAGACTAAGAACAAATAAATATTCATATACATGAATATACATTTTTCGTGGCATCAGTTTTCAGTTTTTCAGTTCAGTCAGCGATTTCCAATCTGTTTTATTTCGTTTATTGTTGTCTAGGTTGGCTTATCAATTTGCCGCTTTCGGTACAAGTTCGGCTTTCCTTTTTTCCCGCAGCTTTTAGGCCCCCCTCTGCCGCCTCCCCTCCCCCTAGCCCAGCTCCCCCGAACCCCTTCTCCACGGCGAGCTTTCGGCTCTCTTTCTCTGCCGCTAGCTCGCTCGCCCGCTAGCCCGCTCGAAGCGCCGAACGAAAACGCTCTCAGACGCGACGTCAGCAAAAATTATATGAAGGCGACAAGAACAACAAATTATTAAATATATATGTACACACACACACACACACACACATGTCCGAATACAAATAAAAATATGAAACATTAAACAAGAAATGTACAGAACAAAACAAAAGCAAATTAAAAGAATCTTTTCTTATTTCTATTCATTAAAAACAAAAACGAAACAATATAAATAATAATAAAGGCGCACACTCGCGCCAGCGATTATTAAATTATTCGAATATGGTATATAAGCTATATAAGTATGCGAACACAATTAACACAACATTCGAAACATTCTGGTCGCGACGACGCAATTGAAATGCCAACATCAACATCATCGCCGCTTTGGCAACAATCTTTTCTTTTTTTTTTTGTGAGACATGCGACGCCGAAATTAATTATCAAACATAAAACAAAACAAAACAACAAAAAATGGTCAAAGTAACAGCCCAACACACAGGCACACAAGCAGCGAAAATAATAATAAGAAAAATGACACACTCGAAAAAAAAAACAGAAAAAAATCATCGGCAACAGCAAAGAAAACCTTGAGAGCAACACAACCGAAAAAAAACAAATACAACAAAAAACACTACCGAAAACGCAAACAACAAAAACATAATAAAAGCCGAAAAATTGGAAAGAAAAAACAGAAAAACACTTTTTTATTGATTCGGAACTCGGAACTGGTAAATCATTGAAAGTTTGTTGCCAAAAATGTCTGATGTTATGCTGGCTATTTATATTTACTTTTATTATTATTATCATGCCGATCCGAGGCTCATTTTCATCTTCTTTATGCTGATGCTGATGCCGTGTGTGTTCCCGGGCCAGTTCAAGGGTGGAGCGACCCATAAAGTGCAGGCCATAACACATCCCCTGATCTCTGCTGCGGGGCATTCATCCCATTAGGAGTCAGAGATTTCGTTAATAAAAAACTATGTGTTATAGATACGCCAAGTCACCTGGTGCGACCCCCATAAGTCCTTAAAAATACACCGAAAGCACAGGGGTAAAACATGTAGATACCCAATAGAGAGTCTGGCAGAGGTAAAGTTAACACTAGGACTTGTGTTGGGTATTTCTGAGGCTATACAAAAATCTTTGAACATCAAAATTACAGTTATAGGGAACCCTAACTGTCAACAAGAAATCTAAGAAAATATTAATAAAATAATAATAATAGTAGTTATGTTTTATCGAAATCGAAGACCTGAGAAAAATCTTAATTCATTTAAATGAGACTCTGAGAAGGTTCGAGTTAGAAAACTAAAATATTTGTTCTCTCTTGGTATTTCACAGACCATAGAGTCGAAATTCCATAGTTCTACAAATGAGAGTACAAAAATCTGGCATAAGAGAGGCAGCTCTCGGAAAATGTCTTCTCTCCATCGGATTCAAGTTGCCCAAAAATTAAGACAAATATTACATTATGATCTCTGTATTTTCCTAATTTGTTTTCCGTTGGGTATTCCAAAGTCGGTAGATTCTTGCTTGTATTTGATTTTTGTTTTTGTGTTTCTTTCGTTTTCTGATACAAAACACAAAATAAAAAATTAAATAAACCGAAAAAAGAAACTGGAAATTCATTAATATGTTAATTTTTTTTTGTCTTGCCTCATTGATTGTGTCGGTGCGACTGTGTAGGGTGTGCATGGTGTGTATAGTCTGTGTGTGTGGTGTATGTGAGTATATGGTGTTGCTGTGCGAGCGTTAATGTTGGCTAAGCAGATTTTCGGAGGATGACAAGCGGTCGCAGTGGGAATTTTGTGAATCGAATATTTCCTAAGCCAACAGAAAAGCGGCGGCAGCAGCGGCGGCGGGTTCTCATGTTTCGATCACGCTGCACCAAGAAATCGGGAAGAGACCCAGAGACATATATAAATCCAGAGATATGTAGAAATGCGCGCGCGCGCAGCTGATATTCAATTCACCAATACTACTCCAACACAACTCCAACACAACCACAACATACACCAACGCTAATCTAATACTCCTACTACTCCAACACAAAACTACTCCAACACTACACCAACACAACTCCAACACTACACCAAAGCACTGATATTCGATTTAAGACTTTGTGGCTAATATTTTCGAGTGATTCCATTAAGGTCAACGCTATCTACCTTCTTTTGTAATATATTTCTTCTTCTCGGCCGCTTGTTGTTTCAAACGTTGTTGTTCTTTTTGCTGTTGCTTTTTCTTGTTTTTGTTTTTTGTTATTTCACCTTTACACAAACACTGGCACACACCCGAAAAAAATAAAGAAAACCGCTGTATTTGAAGCAACGCGAGTTTGTTTGTTGCTTGTTTCTTATTTCGTTTTTTTCGCTTTTTTCGCTCCTTTATTCGATGCTTTATGGGGCTTGGGGGGCACTGTTTGATATTCCAATTCCATTGGTTAGCGCGGCGCCATTTACGTTTCTCGAGCGTGTTTTTTGCATTTTAGCAGCGACGAGGGAACCCACGAATAAGGCAGGCCAAGCAGTACTTGCTCCCGTTCCCGCTTCTGCTCTCTCACACTCACACACATAAAAAACCAAAAATAATAATAATAATAGTAATAATAATAAATAAATATAAAGCGAAACGCAGCGAAGTTGCGACGGTAATGCTAGTAGCGAGCGAACCAAGCGGACGGGGCCAAGCGAACGTCGCGACGCGTCCGTCCGAACCGCTACAGAAACAAAAATTAATTACATATATTGAAATCACAAACTAAACTAATCAGCCAGACCGACCGACCACCGAAGAGCGGAGAGCGGAGAGCGTAGAACAACGCTCCCGAGCAAATGCCAAAAAAGCTTCCGTCCGAGCGAAAAGCTTGCTCGGAGCAGAGCGGAGCAGTGCTGAGCGGAGCCAAGCGGAGACAGAGCGACAGCAACAACCTGCGTTGGAAAGCTGGCGAGACCTTGACTAAGGTTTCCGGCCGGGAAACCCTCGGTGCTGGTGAGCGTGCTACCCAGCTACTAGCTACACGATGCTAAAATATTTTTAAAATGTATACAATTTAGTAGCATTTCCATTTCCTTTCTAAGAATGGTATTAATGTATAACTTCCACAGTCCTTTTGCAAGAATTACCTCACAAAAACATATAATTGCTGGGGTTTTAAAATCAATTGAAAATATGCACGAAAGTATGCTACCAAAGGTATCACACTAAGTTTAAAAATACCTTAGAATATTTTATTGCATACTTTCGGTCACAGATTTCAATGATTTAAAAAAATTATTTAATTCGATTGAGATTCATTTATTTTTAATTGATATAAAAACCATATAACATTTTCTTTTAGGACCGTGTTTGCTAAATGTATGTTTTGTTATAAGAATTATGGAGATTTTTAGCATCTATATGGTTTTCTAAAAAAAAAACATCTGGAGGAATTTTATTTAAGCTGAAGAACTTTTATTAACAATAAGATATTCTTCCGCAATACAATTTAAATTTTATAATAATAAGAACTTAAAAAAAAAATGTATAAAATCGACACGGTTCACCAAGAAATTAATCACTTTTCTTTTTGGAGATGAAAAACTTTTAGAAATAAATCTAGTTGTGATGCCTTTTAATTATTAAATATAAACCTGTTCTGTTATATACAGCATACCCACATTCAATTGATTCTATGTACAACTAAGATTTTTGAATCAATCAAGTCGCTTTATGGCCCCATTTTCTGGCAGTGCACCAGCGCTGAGAGCCAGCGACTTGGCGCTCGCTCGCTCTCCTCTCGCCGTCTCTGGGAGCTTTTTCTTGGAGCGGAGGCGCGACAGTTTGTCGCTGCTTAGTCTATGAACTTGACGCTGGCGTCTTACACAATGCTGCCTCTGTCTCTGCTGCTGTCTGCGTCGCTGCCTCAGTTGACTCGACTGCTTCTTCCTCTTCTCTTCAACACACACGCACACACACACACACAGCACATACACACACCCGAACACTCTTAAACAAAAAAATAAATAACACTGGGAACTAAGGCGAAGATTTCTTGATTTACAGAACTCGAAACTAACCTAGGAACTTGGGAAGTTAGGAACTGCGTGGCGTGAAAACTAGGACTCGACGTGGTACTCTCTGAGCCTCTAAGCGGAGGCGCCACTTGGCCAACTGGCCAACGAACCGCTTCCACTTCCAATTCCACAGCCACTGCAGCAACGGCCGATGCGGAGCGACGACGCGTCGTGGGACTTGGACAGATGCCGACCGACTGCGATGGCAACTGGCGCGGATGAGGCCCGGTCCAAAGCCCAAAAAACCCAGTCGCTGTGGTGCTCAGTGCTTAGTGCTCAGTGCCAAGACAAACAGCAGCAGCAGCAGCAGAAGCAGCAGCAGCAGAAGCAGCAGCCAGGACGCACTCAGACAGCTTTTCACACTCAAGAGGAGCTTTTGCGCGTTCCACTCGACGCTTTTCCCCCGACCCGCCCCCAATTTCCTTGGCCATTTCCTTGTCAAAGAGCAACAGTAACGGTAACAGGAGTCGCAAGTGGTCGGGCAGACAGGGCGCATACGCAACATTTGAGTTGAGCGATAACTCGTCCACAATTGCGGTCACAACAATAACAGGGGTATATCTGTCGAAAAATCATCCCTTGGGCACACAAATCGAATTGTTTGGGTAAACAGGTGGCTAACTGGGCGTATACGCAATAAATTTGAGATGAGATCTCACAGCATTCAGCTGATTCCAATTCAACAACACTATTCCAACATTATTCGAACTTCAACACAACTCCAAAGGAAGTGCAACACAGCTCCAACAGTATTCCAACACGACTACAACGTACACCAACACTACGCCAACACAATTACATCAATACTCCGTCATAAATAATTTGATACCCAGAGTATTTCTCTGTCTTTTAAAATTTTAAATACATTTTTAGATTGATTTCCAGACTAATGCATTGGAAAAGCGTAATAATAACTGACACTTAAAGGGCAAAGCACTCTAGTGATATTCTTTTGAAGAATGCTGTTATCTGGTGTATATTTATTCATATAGATATAACGACGGCCTTAGCTCTCGCATAGATAGATAGATAAGAATTTATTTTCACAGCCTCTCTTGGCGCTATAATTTCCACCACAGGTGTACCTTGCAACGCTGTGGTCTCCGGCGCTTTTTTTCTCTCTTAGTTTATGGGTTTTCTTTGGCTATCTCGCGATAACGCAATCAAAATAATAAACACAACATAAGGCGTAGAGTGGGGGTAGCAGGCGGTGGCAAGAAGAAGGCGGCGACGGCGACATCGCACTAATCTCAGACATTCGATATGCGACATTCGGAGTGATTCCCCGCGGAGCCCCCAGTGATAAAGTGATGGAAATTTTATATTGTTTAGCATAATCGAATGTTTGGCGAATATATTTAGCTCAGCACATTTTAATCTCGATTAAACGGAGGCTCAAATTAATAAGATGTGCGTGAAGATAGCCGGGAGAAGTTAATTTTCTTTAAATTAATTAAACAATGCACTAGGTCTTTGTTTAACATTTTCTTTTACTTTATAATTAATTTGATTAAAGGATTCTTATGTTACTTTAGATTCTAAGCTTTAAAGTATTTAAAAAAAAAAAACAAATTAGATTGATTAATAAGAAAATCAAAAGAGGTTTTAAAGGATTTTCTGCCTTAACTTTTAATGTTTAAAAATAAAAGAAACCACCCACCACTTACCTTTAAGAAGCTTACAGTTTAATGATAAATCATAATTTAGGAGCCGCGGAGGATATTCAGTTCCTCAGGCAAGGCGTATATGCGCAGCTGCTTCTCGGTCATCACGTCCTGCAGATGGGCCAGCTCCTGCGGCACATAAATGGCCCCGTCCATGTACAGCGCCTTGTCCCAGGGACACTCGTCCAGGGCGGTCACCAGGCACTCCTTGCTCCGCTCGAAGCTGGTCCGGGTGTCCGAGAGACAGCGCAGGTAGCTGCGCCAGTAGAGAGAGTTGCGGCGCAGGATCTGATATTGGTTCGCCTCGATTTCCGAGCGATTTGTGTTGCGCGGCAGGAAGGTCTCGAACATGCTGAGCACGCGATTGCGCACGGCGGCCTCCACGTGGCTGCGCAGCTGCGGATGGCTCTGCTGCAGGTCGTAGCCGGAGGTGCTCGATTGCTCCAAGATCCGGGCGAAGCGACAGCGGGCGGCAATGACCAAGTGGAGCAGCGACAGGATGCCGGCCTGGGTGCGTATGAAACGGGCGCGCAGCTTGTGCCACTGCATCGTGCTGAAGGTGGCCCAGCGCTGCAGGAAGACCAGATTGCGCGGGTATTCACGGAGACCGAGCTCCACCAGCTCGACCAGCGGCTTGTTGCCTCTGGCCACCACCAGCTTCAAGGGAGTCTCCAGCGGCTGCCCATTGCCTTGATGAGGCGGCAGCTGCATTAGCAGAAGCTGCAGTTCCAGGACCAGCTCCCGCAAAAACCGCCTACGCTCGCTGGTCTTTGACGCTGCTAAGCTTAGTTGGTCCTTCAGCAACTGGGCAATCAGCGCGTCCGCCTCTGTGCTGCGATTTTGCAGGTTCAAGGCCAGGGAGCGGGCACGTAAGAGGATCAGGAGCTTGTTGGACTGAAAGTACTCCTCCAGGGGCATCTCGTCTGGCAGTCTGTCCAGGGCTTGGATCTCCGCCTGCAGCTGCCGCAAGCTGGCCGCCTCATCAATCTCTGTGGCTTGCTGCTGGCCGAGGCAGATGCAGTTGAGCAAGTGGAGAGCCTGCTCGGGACGATTGCGCGATATCAGCATCTCCGCAAAAACCAAATAGGCATGCATGACATCCGGACAGGCGAGGGACTCATCCTCCTCCTGCGACTCGGTGGCTATGACGGTGCGAAATATGTTAAAGGCACGACTGGGATCATCGTCGCGCTCTAGGACCTCGAATTCGCACATGGCCAGCTCGGTGTAGAAGCGCGAGACGCGACGATTCTGCTCCAGACGCAAAAGGTTACGGATTCGGGCACGGGTCTCCTTCAGGAACTCGTCGGTTAGCTTGCCCGTCAGCTTGTGCAGCACCAGGAGCAGTCTTTGGAAGCGCAGCCACAGGACGATAAAGAGCCGACGCTTCGCCTCCTCGCCGTTGAAGGCCTCGCTGCACTTGAGGAGCAGCGCACCTATGGTGGCCGCATACAGGTCACTGCCGATGCAGTGCGGCATGAAGCTGGGCGTGACACACATCTCCCTGGCCAGGTCCAGCATGGCAGCGGTGAAGTCGTCTGCCTGGCGCTGATGGCAGGGAATCGCATAGGAGCTGCGATCTGCTAGGCCAGCCAGCAGCATCTCAATGGCCTCGGAGTCGCCCAGCTGGTCGATGCGCGTACTCAGCCTCTCTGCCAGGCAGTCGCTGCGCACCAATGGCATCTTGGTCAGCTGCACGACCTGGAGCAGCAGCTGCAGCCGGTTCGCCGGCGTCTTCAGCGGGTAAATGTAGTGGCAGACATCGTCGCTAAAGATGCAGCGCTGCGGATCCAAGCCCCCAACCACGGCATCCTCCGACGAGTGGCTGAGCTGCGGATACGGCAGAAAGTTGTACGCCTGACGCAGTCTCTCAACACGCGTCCAAATCTCCGGCAGCGGCATGCCCGACTGCAGCACCAGCTCCTCGAACTCGATCAGCGGCCGCTCATCCTCGGCTCGCGCCTCCAAACAGTCCACAGCCAAACCCGGAAAGTTCAGCTCCAAGGCCAGACGCAGCAGGGCGAAGACATGATTATTATTGGCCGATTGCCGGAGGAACAGCACACAGTTGTGGAACAGATGCAGCATTATCTTGTCCGTATCCAGGGTGTCCAGGAGCCGGCTCGAGGTGTCCGTGTGCCCGAGGTGCATGCGCCGCATGCTGTCCTCGTAAATTTGCAGCACATCCGGCACGTTGCAGCGCGCCATAGTGCCCTGTGTGGCCATGATCAGGCTGCTCCACAGTGTGTAGACGAAGGGGCTCTGCTGGAGCATCGCCTCAATGCGAACAGCCACCTGTGGGAGATGGAGAAGAGGCTGCGTGAGTATGACACGTGCATGGATCGAATTGAGAGATGGATTACCTCGCTGGCCGGATAGGCTGCGCTGGCCGTCTCCGTGTACAGCTGCAGCAGCTGCTCGTTGGAGGGATGGTGAGTGAGGGCCGTCTCCAGGGTGTGCAGCTGGTGCTCGGACACCGCCAGCCGATTGGCCTTGTCCAGATTGAGCTCGAGCAGGCGGTGCAGCTGCAGCCAGTGCTCCAGGCGCTGCGGCTCCCGCTGGACGAGCACCTTGCTGTCCATGAGTTGGGCTTGCAGGCTGGCCATCTCTTCCGGCGTGTGTTTGTTCTCCGAAAGCGACGACGACGGCTGCACTTGCTTCGTGTAGCGTTGCAACTTGGAGCGCTGAGCGAAATGCCATGGTGCCTGGCTGGGGTCCAAAAGACGTCGCAGCCTGTACTTGTAGCGTGGTCGGGTGGGCTTTGTCAATGTGCTGACCGTTCGGAGGTTATTGTTACTCTTCTTGTCAACGTAGAAGCCATCGGATCTGGCATCAAATTCCAGGCGTTGCTGCTGGGGCAACGCTTCTTTTTGCGGCTGCAGTAGTTCTCCTGCCGATGGACCCTCCTCCTCGTCAGAGGAGGAAGAGGACTCCTCGCTGCTGTAGGACTGCGGTCCACTTCCAGCTGTGATTTCCTTTTCAATTCCCGTTGCTATTGCCTTCTTATAACTCTTGTTACTCTTCCAGTCGGCGCTCGTTGCTGGTGCTGCTGCTTCTTCGGTTTCCTTGAGATCCGCGGCTGCTGGCGGCTTTCCACCGCCATAGGCAGGAAAGAGAGACATTGTTTGGGCTCTGTTCAATCTAGTAATTAGCAAATTAGCCGCAAATTACAAGCAAATAGCCGCTTTTTTCAAACAGACAATAACAGCTGATTGTCACTATTTGCTAGTGTGACCAGTGCGCAGAAAACGTAAGATACCAGAAATACCATTTTAAGTGGCAGTCAAATGTCAAAAATAGCGAATGTAAAACATTTTTATTTTATTTCAATAAATGTAAAAGTTATTTCTTTTCATTTATTTGTTTAGTCTACTTTTGGTTTACTTTTTTTTTTTTTACATCTGTGGTTTTTGCAAAGTTAGTGGAGAGTGCTTTTCAATATATTTTCTCTTTTACAAACATTTCATAATATTAGCACCCCCTAACAATGAAGAGAGTTGTATTTAGGTGTATGTATATATTTAATAACATTATACAACGAATTACGCAGTGCGCAGTGGGCATTCCTTTGTGTAGCGGTATTTATGTCTGTTCCTCATTGCGGTACAAGGCGTGGGATTTTAGTTGGTGGGACTTCAGTTGGCACATCCGGGAAAAACCTTTCGAGCACAGGGAGCACTTATGATCTCTGCCTATTACACGCGTGCCATCTCCACTGTTGCGTTGTATATTCTCCCTAATACGCCTTTGGCTTCTTAAAAACATTTCACGAAACTTGAATGCATTTAATATGCCGCCAAGACAATCAGAACAGATCTTCTGCATTTCTAAAATGCTGCCCAAGTTGCCAACAGTCAAAATCATGTCCACTATTGTCACTTCCATTCCATCAGGCTTGGTAAATATATTTACCATTGCTGGTTTCAGCCGGAAGCACACGGCACAAAGGCTGAAAGTTAAGGTACATAAAGTAGGCGTTTCATAAAAGCACAGCTTACTAAAGAAGTCATACCACTGCGAAGAGGAATTAATTAGGAATAACTTTGGGAAAAGTATACGCACTAACACCATTTCCATATATTCTCTACCACGAAAATTGACAATCAATTCGGTCTCAACACATGGAATGGTGTTTAGATTTCGTGGCAACGCCAAGAAAAATTTAAACAAATTACGCCAAATGAATGAAAATGTATTTGGCGCAGGGATTCTTCGCGAAGTTGGCTTGCTTTCTTGTTTAAATTCAGTACGATAGACACCAAATAAATGTCGATCTGAATTCACAGTAATATATACTCACTTTTCGATCTCCATCGCGTCTTTTTCCGAAAGGATTATGGCCGGCAGTTAGGGTTGTCGAAAATATATCAAAATATCGATATATTTGCAAAAAAAATAAATATTTTTATCACGATATTTTTAAGCTGTAATATCGATTTATAAATTATTTTTTTTTGATATTTTCTGATATTTTGTTTTCGGTCAGCCCCTACGAAAACGAGTTCCACTTATATATTTCTTTGCCAAATAGTAATTGGGAAGCTGACCCAATACAGTATTGGACTTCGCAACAGCAGACCATGCAACATTTGTCTAAGTAAGCACTACGCTATCTGATAATACCAGGTAGCTCGGTATCCTCAGAAAGGATGGCTTCGGCAATTAAATGTGTAGTGTGCGACTCACGCAGCCGTATGACTGATCGGCACGTAACAAATCGTGTATTTTTAAAGACACTGGCGAAACAATATTGGAAATAACTTTAACTTTAACTTACAGTATTTTCCATTGCTTTAAGTAATAAAAGCTTAATATGAAGTAATTGTGTTGTTAGTTTTGTTTGAATGAATTCATGTGGATCATTAGGATCAATAGAGAGGTAATGTATACGAATAATGAGATAGAGAGAAAGAGATTTCTAAAGGCTTTCTGATCCTAAAAATAAAAAAATGTTAAATATCATATATACTCGATATATCGATATTTTTTCTTGATATTTAAAAAAATCATTTTGATATTTTTCAAAAATGACAATATCATTGATACGATATTTTGTAAATATCATGCAACCCTACCGGCAGTAGTGAGCCCATCGTTGAATTAAGAAGATTTTCCTTATAAATACTGCCAAAATGTAGTAATAAAACAATATATACTACAGTTTCCTTAGTATTTTATGTAAGTTAACAACCATTTCTTGGGGGTTTGGTCACGCAGTTTGAGATCGCCGCCATTTTGTAATTGAAACAATATCAAAAATGGTTGTTTTCTTTTGTTTCTATTGTTAAGATGCACGGATTAATAAAAAACATGATGGTTTCTCTGGATCTTCGGCTTCTTGTGGAACTGGACTATGGTCCGTTGCCAGTGGGGCTGCAAGGGCAGCAGCGCATGCGCACAGCAGTTCAATTTGTATGTTCTGGATCGCGAGTGTCTCAAAGTTTCTGTGCCCAGTGCAGTCCCTGTTTTATTATAATATTATAATAAGAGTTAATATTGCAGACCTGGCTGCGATTCTTTGGGGACAGCTGGGACACAGCTGTATCCATGCCAAACACAACAACAGTGCCAGTGAAAAGCCCAAGCCGGTAAGGCGATGGCACATCGGAGTCGAAAGCATGCGATTTTAGAGAGCACCCTGGACTCAGTCTGGAACGACGGGCTTGGAGAACTTTCTGGCCAAGAAGTTCACGTCGAAGAAGGGAGAGATGCGACTTCATCAACGAGGAGGATGATAAGTCCATGGATGTTGGTGTAAAGTCAATTTCGACTAATGAATTTGCACTTTGCACTTTGATAAACCTTTTACCCTTTTCAGCCGCATCGTGTCGAGGAACCAGGTGGACTTTGCCACGGACCCGCGCTTCTTTTGCTCCTCGCGCTGCTGCACGGACATGGCAAAGGCGGTGGTCAGTGCCCCGACTCTCCAGGTCCAAAATGTGTCCCAGTGGCTTCTCAAGAATCGAGAAGATTGGCCAAACATGCTCAAGTTTACCGCCGCTGGAGCACAAGTGAGTAAAGTAGAAGTTTATGGGGAGCAGATAGCAGGGCATACATAGATCCCTTTTTAGGAGCTTTCAGCGCTTACTCTGATGTACGTTATCTGGATCTTAGGGTTTAAAATATGACTCAGTATATATCGTAACCGATAGTTAATCAGGACTGTAAATTGCCTTAAAAAGCCCTAACTAAAAGTGGCGGAGATTTCAAAACAGGAACTTTTTCAGCTTTGACATTTTCTCCACTTTTCCATCTTTTGGAGACTTTTAGTTAAGTCACAAACCACTCCAAATATTTTGAATCTTCGGGCGTTTATAACACACTTTGCGGTTTTGCCGCCAACGACGCTCGTAAAAAAAGCAAAAAACGAGCTCCAAACGAAGTTCTACGAATTGTGGCATCCAAAATACCCCATTTACAAGCACACACACACGCACACCCGGGGACAGGCACAGCACGCATGTAAAATGCGCTGTGTTTACAATGTAACGTTCGCTCAGTGGGTTCTTTTTTGCTGGGTTGACCCATTAAAATTGAATTATAAATGGTATATTGAGGGCGATCGGTCTGAAAATCGCTGGAAGTAGGTATATTCAGAGAACGTGGACTAACTAGAGGGAAGTTGAGAAAAGCATCCGGTTACCCACTGAAAGGGCCTAATGGCCATTTCAATGATGGTTTGGTAATGCGAAAAGCTGCAGTTTTGACTGGAAAATGTCGGTCAGTCCTTTTGTGGCTCTGTCCGCTTGCGGCTATTCGAATATGATTTCGGGATATTCAGACATTCGAACAATGCATTGGGTTTGGCGGCCATTCATTAAGCCCCTTCCTTTCAGCGTCATGCTAACTTCCTTTGAGCTACGCATTTTGCGAAATTGTATGGGCCAAATGGGCTTGGAAAATTCCGTGGAAAACTGCTCGTTCGCTGGGTTCCGGGAACTTATCTTCATTACCTTTTTAAAACTTTAGGTTTCTGCGAAAGGCGCAGTTTGTAGGACTTCATTTCGAAAACTTATTAAGTGTATTCGCTTGGAAAATACTTAAGGAGAGCTTTCTTTTATGTTTGTAATTCAGCAATACCCTCTTAAAAATGTATTACATACAAAATATATTCATATTCAGTCGTTTTAAAAGCTTATTAATATCTTTAGGTCGAATTTATATTTATTTCAAATATTTATCAAGTCTTTTTTGGTATTTCTCCTAATTACTTGCTGTGTTTTAAAAATGTTTAAGAGAAAATAAATTTCAAGGCAAAATAATAATGCATTTATATGTATCGCTTATAGTTTTATTTTCCACTTGAACATAATGCCCGGGAATATCGGGGAATACATCAGGGAATAATGCTTAATGTCAATCGATTTGCAGCTTAAGCTTTATGCACATTTTGATAGCGTTTTCAGCAGGAGCAACCCCCCTCCGCTGCTGTCTCGCCGTGATTTCAGCTAGACTTTTCCCGCTGCTCCACGGGAGTTTCCTTTCTCCTTTCTCCCTCTCTTCTATATTTTTTGCACACTTCATTTTTTCTCCTTTTATTTTTTTTCTCCATTTACTTTTTTTTAGCATCTCAAAGACGCTGTAAAATGCGCTCGTTTACACCTCAAGTGGCAATCATTTGCCATCGCCCCCAGTGACGTTATCGTGGGAGTTTCCTTAGCATTTTCCCAACCCCTCGCTGCTGCCTCAGACTCAGACTCAGCCTCAGACCCCCCTCCCCGCCCGGTATTTTCCCTGCCGCTAATCACCAGCTGTGAAAATGTCCTGAGAAAAGGAGAGAGAGAGAGAGCGAGAGCGAGAGCGAGAAGCGTTGACTGCTGCTGTTGCTGATGATGATGAAGTGCCAGCAATGTGACAGTTACAGGATGAGACAGAGACAGCAGAAGGCAGAAGGAAGAGAGAGAGAGAGCAGGGAGAGGGAGGAGCACATGTGAAACAGCAGGGGTCAGAATAATAGGAGGTTTCTTTTTCTTTTTGTTTTGAAAGCGGAGGAAGGGTAGTAATGGCTACAAACGGAGAGGTTTTTTTTTATGTTTTAATGGATATTATTATTATTTATATTATTTTAAACAGAACATTTATGTTAAGAAAAAACCCTAGACTAAGTACATTAAAAGTTTATTTTATAAGAAAAACAAAAAAAGACTTGGCAATTTCTTTAAAACATATTTTTGTCTGGCCCTAAACACAGATTTAAAGTATTTGCCATCTTCCTAAATATTTATATATTTTTTGATTACTTTTATTTTGAAGACAGCTGTATAAGCCCACCAACACACACACACACACATGCAAAAAGCACACACTTACTCCACATTTGTAATAATGGGTAAACAACAACAACAACAACAACAATAGAAATATGACAATGACAAGGCAAATAGCGAGAAAAACTTCACAAATGTCAGCTGGCGGTTGTCTTCGCATCATTTTCCACCCTCGCCTGGGCCCCTCGTTGGAAAATTGAACAGTAATTACTTTAGGCTTGTTCCCTCAGCAGCGGAAAAGAAGGAAGTTTTGAATACAAAACTGGCTTTTATGTAAGTGAAAACAAATCAGGGGAGTCTGGACTTTAAAGCGCCAGACGGCGGCGGCCACAAAAGTTGCCAACGGCAACTGCAACTTGTATATATTTTAATGTCTAGCCTATGTACACTGGCCAAAAATATTGTATTTAATTAAGGCATAGGGTTAATTGTAAATAATTTATTTTAAACGGTATTGAAGATTTTTGTGGAATATAACTACCGAAAACTAATAAAATTATAGTAATTATTACTATTAAATAAATAAAATCCTGCAAGTCCTTTTCTGCCTGCGCCATATCGCTGTGTATATATCGCTTTATATTTACAGCTACTAAACTGTAATCGGGGCCACACACCGGAAGTTGAAATGACTTGAAAATTTATTGCATTTGCAGCACAACGTCGACAATGTTGGTGTTGCTGCTGCTGCTGCTGCTGCATGATGTTGCCGCTGCTGTTGATGCTACTGCTGCTATTGCTGATGTTGCTGCTGCTGTGCATCCAGCAGGCGAACGCCTGGCTGGCTTTGGTGTTGCCATCGCCATCGCCATCGCCATCGCATCGCCATCGTCAACGAAACGGAAGTGGCGCGGCAGTCAATTGGGAAGACAGGCCAGGACATGGCCGGAGGCGCACAGTGGGGAAGGCGGAGGGTGGAATGACTGGGGCTTGCAGAGCCGGCGATTGCAAAATTGAATAAGCCCACAGAACCCGATCCCTCGAGCTGAAACTGAAGCGCAACGGAGCAAAGCAGCCGGAACAGGAACTCCACCAACTCCAGGCACTGCAAGAAAAACTCGATTACTTCGGAAAATTATAAAGGAAATTCAATTAAATCTTAAATACAAATTATTACAGCTTAAATTTGCTTGAAATATAATTTAAAATAGTTTTTATGTGGGCAAATAAATAGTTTCAGAGAGAAGATAAATTTAAGAATAAAAAATAATTTAAAAAGGCAAAAATATAGGAAAACTTTAATTTGAATGTTAAAAACTATGAGAAAATAAATAACAAACTGTAGTTATTTACCCTAAACTTTATAACATTTTTCTAGTAATGAAAAAATGTAGTTTTATTAAATTAAATAATGATAAAATACTTTAAAAGCAATTGTTCGTTTAAAAATCTGGCTCGTTGTTTTCGTCCAGTACAGAGGTACAATTCCCAAACTCATCCTTATTCCGGTCGACACGAATTTACGGCGATTTTGCCGTCACTGGCAGGACATTTTTCGCCAGGCATTTTGCAGGAATTGGCTGCCGGCGCTGCCGCCGCTCTCGGGCCAAATGTCTCAAGTCGTGGCTGTCAGGGAATCCGAGAACGAGCCACAGTGAGTGAGTGAGTGAGTGCATCCGTCCTGCGAGCAGTTTACTGCTCATAAAAATCCATTAAATTATTCAAATTGCATAGGAAAAACAGGAACAGTTTTTGCTCTCGCTCTCCGAATATTTTCGGCGATGACGTCGACACACAACCGGAGATTTCCCACTCCCCACCGGATACGGGATGCAGGATGCAGGCTGCAGGATGCAGGGCTGCCTTGGCCAGGTTTTGTGTGTTTGATTTCAAGCCATTTCTCTCCTTTGTCGTTTTGGTTTTTCATCGTCTCTTTATTTATTTTTTCTTTTTTAAAGGTATTTTTCCGCGTTGGCTGCTTAAAATAAAAGACAGCCGGCGGTTGCAGCTGAAGCTTGACGGGAGGTGGCAGGTGGGATGTGGGAGGCGGGTTGCCCAGTCAAGCATGCCTCAGCCTCAAAAACAACAGCGGCGGGCGGAGGAGGAGGAGGATGAGGAGGAACCACAAGGGTTTGGCGGTGGCGGAGGAGGAGCCCACACACATCCAGTACATCCACTTGGCTGCCAGCTTGGGCCGCGCCACATCAGTTTCAGTTGCAGCTCCAGGCCCAGACCCAGACCCAGATCCCGGGAACCTAGAACCGACACCCACACGGAGAAAAAATCCAAAGACTGGCAGGGAATTCTGTAAATAAATTGGTTTGTTTGTTAGCTTGAAATTTACTTGAAAAATATATATACTTTTAAGCCTAAAAGTCATTTTGTTTTAAAAACAATATTAGCTTGTATTTGACTTTAGAAATATATATGTTTTAGCCTTAACGCATTTTATTTTAAGGTGGAAAAGAGTCGCCGAGGCGAACTTCAGCTCAGACGGCGACTAAACCAGATCCAACCCGGCCAAAGACCAGAATAGCGCAGGTCAGGAGCGGCAGGATGCGGCTGGGTTAAGTTGGTTTCAAGGGGGAGCAGGAGAAAAAGGAGCAGGTGAATGGATAGCTGGAGGAGGAGGTGCCATCGACTCCACGCTAAAATGTAGGCGGCTATGCTGGTGCCTTGCCTGTGCTTGTGGCTTCGCTCCACATATGGCGGAAAATCTACGGAAAAAGTGCGGATAAATCTGAGTTAGAGGGGATCTGGATTTAAATCCAAAAACATTTTAGATTGAGGTAAAAAAGTTACTTTTTAAGCCTACCTTTTTAATTAAGAGTAGATAAGGCTTTTTTAAATACATCTAAATAGATAAATAAATGTTTAAATTCGACTTGGTCCCACTGTGCCAGGTGTGTGTGCACCGTGTGTGCTTTGGCTGGTGTGTGTGTGTGTGTGTGTGTTTGGCATTCTATTCACAGTCTGGTTAGCCCAGCGGCATATCTAATTATTTGCCCACAGAGTCATCAGCAAAACGCTCCGCCCGCAATCCGCTTCGCTCCGCCATTTCACCTCACCTCACCTCGCCTCGCCTCCTTTTGGTCCTGCTCCTCCTGCGCCCTTCGCCTGCCTGCCTGCCTCATTATGCTGGAAAATATAGAAAACGAATTTTGTAGTTTGCCAGCCAGCCATAATTTTACCTGCTTCCCCTGCTTTTTTCTAGTTTAGTTTAGTTTAGTAATTACATATTTGCACTGTTATTACCTGTGCATCGTCCTCGTCCTTTTTGGTCCTTTATTTATCTGCCTGCATTACATAATTACGCGAATGTGAATATAAAAGTGCGTAATGGCTGCGGGGGCCACCGGATGGCTTTCAAGGGCAGAATCCGGGCCAGAAACCAGAAACCAGAGACCAGAATCAGAGAACCGTGTGTGGCACATGGCGTTGAATGCAAAGGTGAAAAACCAGCCCCAAGGGTGTGGGTGTGGGCGTGGGTGTGGAAATTGGGGCCTGTGTCGAGATGTAGAGTCTTCGGCAAGATTAGCCCGCCAAGAGTGGCGGAACAGATGCAGGGAAAAAAATAACCAGATGGCAGGCAGGAAACGGGGCTTAAAAAGTCAAAGTTTAAGTCGGATTTGGACTTAGATTTAAATTATCTTATTTAAGAGGATTATATATTATATATTATATTATATGATAAATATATGATGATCAAGTTTCTTCTGCGAACAGTGCACGGGACATGTGATGCCCCATATTAACCTGGGCCGGAATGCTCGGCTGGAATTGCTACAACGTCGATAAAAGGGCAATCTAACCGCTGCCCGGAGCAACGATTCGATTCGATTCGTTTCGTTTCGTCCCTGAAAACTCGGAGCATTTGAAAGGCCCCAACCGAATCGTCAATTTCAATGTCCTGGGCCTGCGTCAGCCAGGGATTGGGGTTTGCTGGGAGAGGTGGGAAGGAGGGAAGGAAGGGAGCCTGCCGCCACTGGACACTGGTGGGTCAGTGGTCCAGGTCCTGGTCCTGCTCCTGTCAACAGTCCATCGCTGTTGTTGTTTGGCTTGTGACACGTGGATTGCCGAGAGATTTCGCTGCTTGTTAGCTGTTTGCATTCCTGTGTTTTTTGCCCCGTCGCACTCGTTAAACATTCGTTGGTGATTCTCCCTATGCCCCTCCCCCTTTTTGGCAGGATTACCCATGTTAAAGTCAGTTGCAGTACAGGCGTGCTTGAGCCTTAAATTAACAAGACCGCGACTGAGGATATTTTATGCATTTTTAGCTAAGTTAAGCATCATTTTCTTAATATCCTTAGATGCATTAAAATAGGAGAGGATTGCTGTATTATTTTGAAAGCATTTATTAAAGAACTAGTATTATTTAATGTGCATTTCTATTTAACATTTATCAAAGTTATTTGTTTCAATTCCAATGTTCCAAATATGATGTTTAATATATATGATTTGAGAAATAGCAGACGAAGGAATACCACGGTCACATTGCGTTTGAACAACGGAATATAAAAAGACACACTTAATAAAAACTAATACAAATAAAAATGTAATTATAATTTATTAAACTCTTAAGACAATATTATTCACTTTTTAGCATACTTAAATATAATTTCTTGAAAATATAAACATTTTTTTATAAATTTTAATTAAAAAAACATTGCTGTATTATTTATTAAATTTTTTAGACAGTAGTACATTTTGTATACTATTTATTTTTAATTTATTTTCCGGACAATACTTCTTACTCTTATTCCCTCTCCCATTAAGCTATTCCTACTTGTCATTTACCCAAGAAAATAATTGGCAAATCTACATTAATAAATATCAAACAAATAATAAATAATACTTTTGTTACCTTCGAAGGCAAATTATTATTTACTTAGTTGACACAACGACATGTAATTGAAGTGTTTTCCACATGAGTTTGCACATTCACTGCGTTTTCTAGTGCCAATTAAATATTTAAGGTGTCAGAGCAGAGAGTCCTCTCTGTCGCTTTGACTTTAATGCATTAATAAATGATATTATTTGCTGTGTGTGAGCTGTGTGTGTTTGCTGATAGAATTACGTGTGCATGTTAACGCGGCTGGAAAATGGCCAAAAGTGTCATTTCAGGATATGGATTTGTCAGACGTCGACCTGAATTCGGCGAAGCATTGTTTGGGCTTACAATTATAATATAGTTGGGTTAGATAATTGCCAAATATATATATTTTGCATATGTTTGCATATTTATTTTTAAAGTATTTTGTAATAGGATATGTGGCTTGATTTCCCGATACATCCTTTAGGATTTTTCTGTGGCATTTAAGTTGTCGAAAGGATTTTCATCGCAATGCTCAATTGTCAAGTGTCTGCTGTAATTAATAGCGAGCTGTTGCGAAATGCAATAAATAATCGATACACACTTAATTCCGACTCCTACTTCCGTTTTTTTTCTCTCGTTGCCTTGACTCGATTTTAATTAATTTTTTATGAACTCTGCGTGAGAGTGAGCGAGTGTGTGTGTGTGTGCGTTTGTTAGTTGTAAATATCCGCCTGCTCGGTCTCTTTCCGGATTTTCCCTGCTGCCTTCCTTTGTCGAGGAGAAAATAAAAAGGAGCACAAAGGCAGCCGAATGATGAATGACTGCCAAATGAACATGTTTGAGTGGAAAGTCGGCAGAGATGAGCCAGGAGAGATAGAGTCGGAAATGTACAATATAATCGAAGCGATTTCGTTCGAGGCGCACACACGCAATCCCCAGGAAAAGCTGCTGGAAAAGGGGTATTTCCCCAACTTGAGCTGCATTCCACAGTGCGAATGCAATACAAGCTCAATTAAGTGCATGTGAGTGTTGTAATTCTATATTTACACTTGATCACTCTCTTGAGGTTTATATTCAGTGGGGGGACAAAACAGAAAGGCAGGAAAAAAATACAATATAATTCTAAAATATATTTTAAATTTATTTAAATTTAATCTATAAACTATAAATTTTACGAAATTGAAAAAAATTAAATGAATTTTCCATCTAAACACAATCCTAGAAAACCTTCCCTTACTATTACTTACACTAAAGTGATTTATGGCCGGTTGCCTATTTTTGAGACCTCACTGTATCTGATTATTGATGGCAGCTCCACTGACAGCCAAACGAAGGCAACAAAGAAGCAACTTTCGGGTTACCTGTACCAGGATTAGGCATCTGTCTCAGTCTCATCATCAGTCGTACCTTCCATTGCTGAGAGCCTTAGTCCCTGTCTCCTCCTCTGTCCCTGTCCCTGTCCCTGTCTCTGTATATGTCTCATCTTCCAGCTGTCATTCGTTCAGTCACTCACCGAGAATTGATGGCATTTGCCAAAAATACTGATGACACGCACACGGACACACACAAACACTGGCAGGCACGCACACACACAAGCGCAGGAGAGAACTTTTGTTGCATACTTAGTAGGGCAGGACAATGCGCCACTGATTGAATTGCATGTAAATTAACTTGCTGATCCGATTAGGGCCGAGACGGACCCACAACAACAGAAATAATATATCCAATGCAGAGTGAACTATTTACAGAGAGAGAAAAATATATATATTGATATATTTTATAAGAACTTAGGTTAAATATTATTTTTTGCTTATGTTTAACTTATGTTTAAGTCAGCATTGATTTATCATAGAACTACAAATTTATTAAGCTAATCGGAGAATTTTTCTAACCATATTCATTGGTGATTTTATTCATCAATTAATTGAAAAGTGGCGAGTGCATTGGTGAGTGTATTGGTGAATGTTAGTTGGTGAGTTCATTTATTGGTGAACCCTTCAGCGATTATTTATTTATTCACCAATTATTAAATTATTCAATTGAAGAAATATGTATTATGTTCATCCTAAATACAGGTTGGTGAGTTCATCGGTTAACGAGTTCATTTATTGCTTAAATATTTAGCAAATTTTAATTCATTCACCAATTATCAGTGGATCATTTATTGAGTCACTGGTAGCGAGTTCATTGGTGAATTTATTGGTGAATATGTTTTGGTGAATTTTAAAATGTTTATTAAATAATTCAAGAGTGATTTCATTGGTGAATTTATTGGTAAATATATATATTGGTGAGTTCATTCATTGGTAACTCTAATTGTGGTTAATTGTGTTTTGTAAATGATTATTTTGATTGAATGATTCTTTCATTGGACATGAGTTCTTTGGTGAATATATTGGAGAACATTAGATGGTGAGTTCATTCATTGGTGAACTTTACAGCGTATGTGTATTATTAATTGTGCTTTGTAAGAGAATCTTTACCTTTTAAGTTATCTCTACTGATTCCAAAGATTATTTTTATATGAAAGGATAGATATATTAAATTTATTTTGTTACTATTTTTCTCACCGTGCTTTGGGGCTAAAAAACCGCATGAACTGCACCAGCAGGTAAATGGCAAACGAGCTCGCACACTGGCGCTGATACGCATGAAGAAGCTAAGTACACACACACACACACACACACACACACGCTCGTCTACACACACCCACGCGGCACACTCATGACCATAGCTTTGGGCAATTTCATTTGCTGCTGAGCTCTCACACAATTGAAATTTTTGTTGCATACTTTCGAGCAATTTGTTTGCAACTCAAGCCGGCCGAGAACACACAAAAAACAGACGGGAAAAAAGCATCCATCCCACTTGGCTCCTTACTGAAATCTCCCACAGCCGAAGCCCAGTCTCCTCTCTATTCCATTCCCCCCGAAAAAACTTGGACTCGATTTATTTTGATGCACTTTTTATTTTCTGGCAGGGATTTTTGTCGAGGAAGCCGAGAGAGCGGAGCGTGGAGAGGGGCGAGTGGATTTGATGGTCGACCGAGGGATTGGAAAAAACTTGTGCATACTTTTCGTGGCATATTTTCATTTTGGCCCCTTGTTCGTTATGAAAGCGGAGCTTGGTTCAAAGAGCTGCGACCACAATTTGGCTCTATCCACCAACTGCCATTCACCCTTCATCCACTCGCTCTCACTCTCCGGATATATATACGTATATATATATATATATCGGGGGCTATCTCTTGACCAGCACCCCAACAGCCAAAAAGAAAGCAGGAAAAACTGTAGACGAACTTATTTATTTTCATACTTAGAGCTTTGGTTCTGGCTTTGGTTTGTTTGCTTTTTTTCTCCGCTGTTTTTTTTTCCCTTTGAGGATCTGGGCGAAAAAATGCGCGAAAATAAAACCGAAACTGACGGGAAATATTTAATTAAAAACAAGCCAACAAGAAGAACTTCCGGCAGTTGCTCACTTTCTTTTAATAAAATCATTAAAGAGGCCGTCGAAGGGGGAGTGTCACATACAATATTATTTATGCACATAACAATGATGAATGGATGATTCATTAACATAATCGCCAATTCATAATCTGCCAGGGCCTTGCAGGGATAATAATAACCACATGGGGGTTGGTTGGTGGCAAGGAGAAGCCATTTCGACTTTTGCCTTTTGCCTTTGCCAAAAAATTTAATGAAATGTGTCGCATTTCGGGGCAGGCCTCTCATCGCTCCCATCGGAGCATCCCAGGTCCGGGAACCGCCCCCAATCCATTTCCAATTCCACACACACACACAATCACATTCGACTTCGGCTTTCAGGAAAGCCATTTCAGCTGGTGACTCGCACACACACACAGGAGCACTCAGATGCTAGGATACGACTTCAATGCCAAAAATGGTGACTTGACAGCCTTTAGAGAGCTCTACAATGGTAGGTAGCTTCTTAGGATTAAAAGTGGCCAGGAAAAGGCTCCAGTTACGCTGAGAAAATATGAATGATATTTGCAAGGAAACATATATTTTTCCATCTTTGGAGAGGATATAAATAGGCAGTAATTTCTATATCTTAATTTCTGGCTTATTTTTTCTTTAAGAATTAATAATTGAGTAGAGTGTAGCTACCAAGAATTCCAGACAAATAAATATGTTATTTTGCAGCTACAAAAAGCCTTCATGTATTTCCTTCATATGTATTTCCATATTAGAAAATGATATTAATAATTGATCATTTTTATAGTATTATTTCCTTAAAGAAATAATTATTGAGTAAACTTTAACTGCCAATAAATCCTCCCAAACGAATCGCAACTATTTTGTAACGAAATCTTTTTGTTACTTTGTGATTCCACCCTTAAATCAATTGGGGAAAAAGGTAAGGGAAAGAGAGACACTTCTTTATATGGATTAATGATGGTAAGCAACGCATTTGGGATTACCTTCAGCCGTCCTGAGTCCTTCCGTATCATTTGAGCCACTCCAATGGCTTATTCCCGCTCCACTCGCTCCACTCGATTCGTTGTGGTTTTTACCAGGGATTTCCACTCCAGCATCCCACCTTCGGCTGCATCAATTATACAGATTGCGTATATATGGGATATACGAGAGGATAGTAGCTGTTAGCCCCGGGATAGTCGCATAATCAGTGCCAAATGCTCTGGACACAGATGCGACACTGGGACAACTCATGAAATTCATGAAGAGCAGCCGAGGGACTCCCTTCACCGCCGAAATGCGAATGAACTTTTCAGGAGGACAACTACTGGCTTACGCTACATTTAAGCCCGGGTGTTGCCGTTTTCCGAGGGAAAATCATGACCGATTTTCACACTTTACTTATAGAATCCGGGGCCAAATGAGATGGAATTGTTTTGCTGTTGCCGTTGCTGTTGCTGTTGTCCCGTCTCGTTCATGGCTTGATTTTCATTTTGTAGTTAACAAATTCATAAAACGAATTCCTTTTCCATGTTTTCATCTGGCTGACCGCACCAAACTCATTTCCAAGTCAGAAATTACAATGCCAAAACACCGAAAAACCAAAAAACACAAATGAAAGTGAAGGGGTGAAAAATAGACAAAAAAAAAGAGTTGGGAAAATAAGGAAAATCAACAGGGGTGCCCCCAAAAAATATTATGCAGGTTTTATCCCATTTTTACCAGCCCAAAAAATGGTTTAGCCAAACAAACAACACACGCAAAAAGCAAGCAAAGAGCGGGCAAAAAAAAGGCCAAAAAAGGGAAGACAAACAAAAAACGGTGACAGCGGTGATAACATACACACTCCAAACAAACAAAAAAAATTGAGAGAGAGAAAAAAGAAGAAAAGCCTGGCCGAAAAAAAGAGGAACAAAGCATTCCGAATTTGAGGAACAATGTGAAGGATTTTTGTTTTTTCTTCCTTCTTTCAGCTGGCAGAAGGCGTGAAGGAATCAAACGGAAATATAAACACATTGAATGCCCTCTCACGATTATTCCCTGCTTCGGATACTGATTCAAAGTGACTTGATTCAATCATCGCATTCAAATCGAATCAATATCGAATCAAATCGAGCCCAGAGTTCCAGCATGTTATCCAACCAAAATCAAATTAGTTTGGATCGTGTTTGGGCCGAGATTGATTAGAAAAGTACTCAAAAATGCTTAGATTAGTAAATATAATTTTATTTTTTAAGGCAACAAGAAAAGGCAAAGAACATTAAAGGCCTGAAAAAAGTGAAAGTGTTTTGAGAAGGGATTTTCTTGATAATAATTATTATTCTTAATTTAATTATTAAGAATCTCTAAATAAATAAGTTTAAAACTCATTCATAATTATTTATTTAACTAAGATACTTTATGAAATAAAAATTGATGTATACAAAATTGAAAATATTAAAAACGTACATTTAATAGGGGCATACCTTTTCTAAGGGTTCCGTTGGCATGCCTCAAAAAAGTACGCTGAGAACCATTTGGAAAAAGCCGAGAAAAAGTTAGCTGCAACTCAAAAATTGCTAACCACCATTGTGTTTTGTGCGGGGTCCAGTGTTTCTGGTTCCACATTTCCATTTCCGAGGTCCAGGTGAAACTTGTGGCGCCGCCGGCACCGGGAAAATTCTGGGAAAATGCTGCACCAGCCACCATCCTCCACCGGCACTCGGAGCGGCTGCCTCTGAAATTGTGACACAATTTTTGACGAATGTCAAAAACTGAACCGTAACAAGTGGATGCACACAGCAGAGGCGAAAGACAAACAAATGAAAGGGACATTGGGGGGGGAGGGGCTAAAAAAGGACCCAACGAATGGCGGTTAATGGAGGCAAGTGCCGTAAACCCGCATCAACGCAAATGTCATTTGATGGATAAGTTTTTGGGCCAACCTCTGCTTTGCTCTGCTCCCTAGCTCCCACACTGACAGCCACTCCTAGTCCCAATCCCAATTCAACGCCCACACTCCCCAGTCCCCACTCAGATCCTGGCATCCTGGCACCGAAAAACAGGGATAACTATGTTCCACATTTAATTATTCATGGGGCGACAGAAGTGCCGGAGCGAGACAGACTCTTTTGATTAATGAAGCAGCTGAGACAACATCAGCAATCAAATTAATTTCAGTTACATGAGCGGATTATAAAGAAACAACAGCACGGCGAATGGATTTTGATCTAGTTTTAAAGGCCCCGACCTTGGGGATACCCTTTAAAGGCCAAGAAAAAATAATAAAATAATGATAATAAAGACAAATAAATTAAATGTAAGCATACATTTTGCTTAAAAATATATTTATTATGTTTTTTAATATAATTAAAGTATTTTTGAAAGTTCATAAATCTAATAAATAAATGCAAATATTTCATTTAGGAATAGGCATCCAAAATACACTGTTAAATTAGCTAAAACATATTTGTAAGTTATATTTTAGCTTTATCTTATGGGAAAATATTAAATACCGTTTACAAAAAACTCAAGGAGATTTTTTTTTATTTATGCGAGATGACAAGGCTTTAAAATATTTAAATTACGTAGTGTTAAAAAATCCTTCTATGAGAAATAATATGCAAAAAATGTAATGGCAATTCCTATAAGCCAAAAATTTAGATAACTTCAACTTCTAAATTATGTATATTTTTATTTTTCCTCTAAACTCTACTGCTTGTGCTTGAAAATAAAAATAGTTTTGGACAAAACTAGACCTAAAATATTGCGAAAAAAATAAAATAAAAATTCCCACTAGCCAAAAATTAAGAAAAAATGTTCAAAAATGAAAACGCTTCTAAATAAAACCTAATTTGGTTTTTCCTTTGAACGCTAATGCTTGTGCTTCGAAATGAAAAAGTGGGTTGGCTATAAATAATCCCAAAATAATGCTTAAAAATAGTTGGCAGCCTGCAAGACTCCTATATCGCTGAAATGTTAGTCGGTTATTCTCGTTTTGGTTTTTAAATATTCCGACAAAACAAAACTAAGCGGGACGAAGGAGCAGAAACAGAAACAGAAACAGCAGAACTGTGGAGCAAAAACCCGGCGAGGGCGGCGGCGCTGGGGACAGCAACAAATCGCTTTGGGGAACAGAGGCAACGGCGGGCAGACATTTTTCACAACTAAATGAAGTAATTTAAAATAATTATCAATGCTAATTTAATGAGGCCTGGGCCAAGGCGCCAGCCTCGGACCCAGGAGCGGTCTCTTTGCTTTGCTTGTTTTCTAGCTTGCAAAAGGATGAGAATAAAGTTTCTTTCGGCCAAAAAGGTTTTTTTTGTGCTGGAAAATGTTGCAATTGAAATGCATTAAGCGCGCGTCTAGACGGCTCTTGCATATTTATATAAAAGTAACATACATACAAATTAGCCAAAGTCAAATTGGCTGGCACTTGGGGGGAGTGGGGGGCGGAAGGGAGGCCTTTTCCCCAACTGAAATGCATTGGGAATCGTTTGCTGCGTCGACAAGTATGCAACATAAATTGTGCAAGCCGCTAACGGTAATTGTAGCGCCGCCAACATGACGTATACGCGATATTTGCCTAGCTGCAAATGAGGCTGCCGCTGCCTCTCTCTCTCTTTCTCGCTCACTTCCGGTGGGCATTTGTGTGAGAGTGTGTGTGTGTGTGTGCTGGCGTGCTCAAGCGCCTGGAAAATGCCTCTAACGATGACGTTAACGTTGCCTTTTACTCGTCCTGTGCTCGCATCCTGGCCGCCTAAAAGCATGCAACGGCAATTTAAATTTTGTGCGCATTTCAATTTGCAAAATGGCGGAATAAACAACAAAAAAGGGAGAGAAGAAGAGCGGAGAAAACGCCCATGCCAAGCAACAACGAGAACAGCAAAAAATTCAGCTCGGCAATTAAAAGCGTGTGCGGTAAGCAGGAGAGCGGAGAGCGGAGAGCAAGGATAATAAAGTGTAGTGGCGACTGAAGAGCCGCGAGATACATTTTTTTACCTAGAAGTAGGCTACAGATCATAAAAGCTTTAGGCCAAGTTTTTTTTCAGCTCAAAAGCAGACAACATTTTTGGCAACTTTTAAGCCGAGCTTTTAGTGCATGTGCATAAAATTCGTGAGCTGCATTTTTTTGTGGTATTTGCCTGAACAGATTTTAGGGAAAATATAACAGATAGCTCATAGCGGCGCCAGGGAAGATCTGGAAAGCTCTTGTTCCAATTAGGAAATTTTTCGCTGCTGCTAAGCCTGAACCTAGGTCGCTCCACCTATTTCCGTGCTAAACTCTTTTCAAATCGAGATCCGGTGGAGTGCACAAGTATTGGAGTTGCTTCTCGCAGACCAAATCTTAAATGAGAGTTAAGTCCAAGCGGACAGCATACAAATTTGAGTGCGAAGAAATTTAACTTGCCGGAGCTTAAGCAAACTCAAGTGAGTAGGAAAGCTGGCAGTGTCTGTGTGAAGTGCGTAACCCTTTTTGTTGCACAGGTCACAGGAAAGTGTCTACGAAGGTTGTAAGGCGACCATCTGGCGTCGACCAGTACCCAAGTGGAAGAGGTTATACTTGGGAGACCCCTTAAATTTTCACCGGGGACAATCATCCAGCGGGTAAATATTTCGAAAAGCGTGTTTCGGTTATTGGTTGCTTACTGTGGTGAATTTAAAATCAACAGATTGACCCCAGCAAGCAGTTTTTGAGTTCCGGTCCCGAGGAGCACCCCCTAAGCGGGGCATGACGGGCTAGGAAGCCGAAGGAGGGATGAATACCTAACTCTAGTGCAGTTAAATCGGCCACCAGCACGCCTGCGCGACATTCTTAAGTGGCCGGCTATGCAGTTGCGGAAAATTTTGTTGGTGATGTTTGGCAGTGATCGGCAGTTTAAATTGTTTGACCCTGGCATGACCTCTGTGCCCTTGCTGCTTTAACCTATATTCGGTGAAGTGATCATAACTAATGGGTAGTCCCGATCAGTAGCCATAGGCAACGTCCGTCGTCCGACCGCTGTGTATGCGCGAATTTAATGCGAATTAACTGCGCGAATTAAATGTCCAATCTGAAGGATTTTTAATCTTTGGAAAAGATGTGCCCCAGTTTTGTTTTATCCAAACGGTCTTAACCTACATGGCATGGCGTAACGCTTACGTAAGCCTTCTCTGATTTTTTTTATGCAAACTTTTGCTGAAACTAGAAGCCAAAAATAATGAGAGGAACTATCTTTGAAAAATTATGAAGGAAAATTTATTGGAAAATATTTAAGTAATTTTAAAATTTAGGTTTAAGCAAAATTAATTAGTTTTCTTGCTCAAAGCGAAGAGTAGGGTATCTCTTTATTGCTTTTGTTTCTACTAACACGATGAAAGCCAGCCTACTGCTTACACTGGGCCAGGCCAAACAACCATTAATTTCCAGCACACCTTCGAGGGAGATCGATCTTTCGCCGATGGATGAGATGCGTGAGTGTTAATAAAAGAACATTATTTTTAAAAGTTTAAACAAAAGCTAAATAATAAAACATGAAAATTCTACACTATGCTAAAAGTTTACCTTGAATTAAATGTCGCTACAAATTGAATTAATGAATTACTCTAAATTGGAGATCGCAAGAAAATTAAATTAATGAACTATCTCTACTAAAATTTTAACTTTAATTATGGCAATTTATGAAGTAATGAGAAATGAAGTGAACTAATTTAGCCTTTCAAATAAATTCAACTTAGAGCAGCGTTCAAAACAAAAATTTAAATTAATTAAACAAAGAACTATGTTTAAAGATGTTATTTTTAAAATTTTTGAATACTTTAAGAGTATACATATATAGTCTAATTCTCTGTCTGCCTCTAAAAAAATGAGTTTAAACGTAATGTTAGCCTTAATCAGTACATTTATATTAAATCTTAACGTCTAATGAAATCATGAATTCTTAAATCTCTGTGTTTTTACCGGCTCGAATGATGACTCCACGGTCGTAAGAATCAAAAGGGATCACCAGAGCCATGCTCTTGCGGCAGGTGATCGTAGGTAGGGTGGGCAATATGCGAGCGCAACAACATCTGTGTCTCCGCAAAAAAATTTTTTTCTCTATCTCCTATCCTTCAGTGAATTTTGGTTATCATATCTTCCGGTTTAGTCTAGCTTTTATTTTTGTCGCAGCACGCTCAATTCTTGTCTTGTTAGTAATGATGTGTAGTCCGTGTCCGAGGTCTGGGTCAGCAAGACCACCACCCCCAAAGCCGACGAGCTAGAGCCGGAAACCTACAGCGTGCCCCAGCAGCTCAGATCCTCCCAAAGCAAACGAACTTGAACGTTACACACTACAGTTATAATTCATTATTATTAATAAGAAAAGTGGCGCTCAACGTGTGGAGCCTTAGTAAAAGAATATTTTTATTAAGACTCGCGGATAAACAAATTCATTCCTGATTATTTAACTCCCTCGTGTCTAAACAATTCTTGGATAACAGTTTTGCGAGTATTGGTATTCCTAACTGGCCAGAGTTTTAACGTGTGTGGATTTATAAAAGATTCTTTTTAATAAAACTCGAGGGTAAATAAATTCTTTCTATTTCTACAATTCTATCTTTCTTTCAATTTCTTTCAAGCTTCTATCAAAAATTTTTTTTTGTTTTTCTGATAAGTCTTGGAAAACAGTTGAGGTTAATATCTGTATTCCCAACTGGCCAGATTTACAAGGAAGCAAAAGATTTTTTCCTTAACTTAGAAGAGATGACAAGGTGGCTAGTAAAGATGAGGAAAACAGAGGAAGCAATACAGAGCGCTCATCCTCTGTCCCAGTTTATAACACTAAGTCACTGAACTACTCTTAACTCTAAACTCAACTACACGGAAAATATAGGCATTTCTTCGGAGTAGTGCCATATCCAGAAAGAGTATAAAAAAAAAAAAAAAAAAAAAAAAAAAAAAAAAAAAACTTCTTTTATTCTTTTTTTTACTTTTTCCTTGAAGTTTTAGTTTCTTTCGATCATATTCTGGAATACATGCGTATCTGTCTCTGAACTAATCGCTGTCCGAATTCGAAATAAAGAAAAAGAGCTTCCCTCTTATGAATAGGGCTTAAATCTAATCAAAAGTTTTCACTTTCCAATCTTTAAATTTCCGAGAAATTTGATTTTTTTAATTATGATTCTTCGAGACGTGTGACATCTAATCAAGAGTTCGGTAAACACATTTTTTTGTATATATATATTATATCTTTACTTCTCTATATTTGGCTTTACTTATCGAAAAACAAAACAAAGCAACATTTTCAAAGAAATTTCGATTGCAGTTGATTGGTTAACTGTTGTCGGAACGTCAATAATTTTATTTTTTTTTGCATTCAAACCAAATTTTCGTATCTTGTGGGAATGATGGGGTTAGACCGATCTCCGGAAAGAGGAGCTGAATCAAGCCCAAAGGTCGTTTGTCCGTTATGTACAGCAGATATAAATCCTGCTGAGCTTTTTATAACCAGTTGTCAACACGAGTTTCATAAGCGATGTATAGAAGCTCATTGGAAGGATAGCGCACAATGTCCGGTGTGTAAAGTATCTAGTAGACCGGCAATTTCGAAGCCTATAGAGGTATCTGAGAGACAAACCCGAAGTGGGTCAAAAAAAACGACAGCCTTTAGATGCAGTTGGTCAGCAAGCATTAGATAATACAGCTTCGACCTCAGGACAAAGTGCACAAGTTAATAACAGTGGGGTTAGCAATTCAAGTGTTCTAACAGCTAATGCTATAACGTTACTGGCTATGGAGCGAAGATTACTCGCTACGCTTTCGGAAAGGATGACCGATTTGATTCAAAATTCAGTAACTGACAGCATAACCAGGGCGTTAGCAAGCACCAGTCGTGGAAGTGACAATTCTGAGAGTGAACATTCGTCGCGTCGATCGCTGGGTAATGATGATGATAGGGTCGAAACTAGGAATGGAACCGGAAGCAGTTCAAGACAAGTCCCCTTGGCACCGGGCTCTCCCGCATCACAAAGAAGCACTACGTCCGAGTTGGTGAACCGACCAGATAAGGTCGTGCATATCCTCAATGGATGGAAGATAAAATATTCAGGAATAGGAGTATCAGTAGATAATTTTATTTATAGAGTAGATACACTAACCCGAGAGACGTTAGGTAGTAATTTCAATCTACTTTGTAAACACGCAAGCGTCCTTTTTGAAGGGAAGGCCAATGAATTTTATTGGCGTTATCATAAAGCGCACGGCGAGATTCTTTGGGACACTTTCTGTTCAGCTTTGCGTCTTCAGTTTCGCCAGAGCAGAGACGATGGCGATATCGAAGAATTAATTAGGAACACTAAACAAAAGCCAAATGAATCTTTTGATTGTTTTTATGATACAATATCTGGCCTAGTCGATCAGCTGGAGCATCCATGGACGTCAAGTAAATTAATTCGAGTTCTTAGAAACAATTTGCGTCCAGAAATTAGACATGAGATCTTGAACATTGATGTTAATACTGTTTCAGATCTAAGACAGATTTGTCGCAGGCGCGAAGCCTTCTTAGCCGATGTTAAGCGGTGCAGTGGCTACGTGCGGAGCACTCCGTTCAGACGAGAAGTGTCTGAATTTAGTCAGGAATGTGAAACTCAGGTAGAATCAGAATCCGAAAGTGAGGCTGATGTCGAAGCGTTTTCCTTATTATGTTGGAATTGTCGAAAGGAAGGGCATAGATATCAGGATTGTGTATCTGAAAGAAGAGTTTTTTGTTACGGTTGTGGAGCTGCAAATACTTACAAACCAAGCTGTAGTAAGTGTTCAAAAAACTCCAAAACCGGCATGTCGAAGTCGCAATTCAGACAGAAGACTTCGAGTGCCTTCCGGAGCCAAGCCACGATGACCGAAGAGTAGTAGATGCAGCAAATGTTACTCAACTTCCATACCCTGACGAACAACAAATACCTGCTAGTCCTTTGCTACATAGCAAAATCCCAATATTAAAGGGAATAACTATACCAGTAGACAACTATCTACATGATTTGCAAAAACATAAGTCTCGCAATTCTACTCGAATAAAATCATTCTGGCAAAATGTCAAGCAATGTAGAATTGGCATCGAGTATATAAATTCACTACCGACAGGACCAAAAGATCCTCGACCCTTTTTGCCAATTCGTGTACTAGATCGAATAGTTTACGGCCTTTTAGACTCCGGAGCGTCAATTAGTTGTGTGGGAGGTAACTTAGCTCGTGAGGTAATGACCAAAGGAGATTTCAAAGTCATCAAGAGTAGTGCTACAACAGCCGATGGTCGGTCACAGCAGATAACAGGCTTTTTCCAAGCTGAGGTGGAATACGCCGACGTAAAGAATCGGTTAAAAATTTACATAGTGCCCTCACTGAAACAGGATTTATATCTAGGGATAGATTTTTGGAGGCTGTACGATCTTCTTCCCAGAAATTTGAATATAGCTGAATTAGACTCATCGGAGACTGACTGCAAAGTCAAAGTAGATCAGCACAGACTGTCCGAGATGGATAAAGCTAAACTATCGAATGTGATTAATTGTTTTCCGTCGTTTAGCCAAGAAGGTCTTGGTAAGACCAACCTTATATCACATTCTATTGATGTAGGTATGGCTAAACCAATAAAACAACGCCATTTCCCTGTCTCACCGGCCGTTGAAAAGGCGATGTATGCCGAGATTGACAGGATGATACAACTAGGAGTGATAGAAGAGTCCGACAGCTCATGGTCATCTCCAATTGTTATGGTAACGAAACCTGGAAAGGTCAGAATTTGTTTGGATTGTCGCAAGGTGAACAGTTTCACCGAAAAGGATGCATATCCTCTTCCACAAATTAGTGGCATATTGAGTCGCTTGCCGAAGGCCGAATATATAACAAGCCTTGACCTAAAAGACGCGTACTGGCAAGTACCTTTAGAAATTTCTTCTCGCGACAAGACGGCGTTCACTGTTCCTGGTAGACCCCTCTATCAGTTTAAAGTTATGCCGTTCGGGCTTTGCAATGCCACAAGTACAATGTCTCGATTGATGGACAAAGTGGTGCCAGCTCATCTGAGAAACGAGGTTTTCATTTACCTAGATGATCTGCTGATAGTGTCTTCAAGTTTTGAGAGGCATTTAGAAGTGCTAAGAGAGGTTGCGCTACACATTAGGCGTGCAGGCTTGACTATCAATATTGGCAAAAGTCATTTCTGCATGCTGAGGGTGCGATATTTGGGCCACATAATCGGCGATGGAGGAATCCGAACCGATCCCGAAAAGGTTGCCGCAATCAGGGATTTTCCTTTGCCAAAGACTTTGCGTAATTTGCGAAGTTTTATGGGTCTGTGCGGATGGTATCGCAAGTTTGTTCCCAATTTTGCGTCTCTTGCTGCCCCTTTAACAGATCTGATGACCACGAAAAGAAGATTCAGTTTGACAAAAGCAGCTGTAGAATCTTTTGAGAAGCTAAAGCAATGTCTTAGCGAGGCTCCTGTTTTATGCAGTCCTGATTTTTCGAAGCCGTTCGCAATACATTGCGACGCGAGTAAGACCGGAGTTGGAGCTGTATTAGTCCAAGTTTCGGAAGAAGGAGATGAGCGTCCTATTGCCTTCATTTCGAAGAAATTAAATAAGGCGCAACGAAATTATACCGTTACTGAGCAAGAATGTCTCGCTGCGATCGTGGCTCTTAAAAATTTTAGGGCATATGTGGAAGGACATAGATTCAAAATCATAACCGATCATGCGTCATTAAAATGGTTGATGTCTAACCATGACCTAAATTCGCGTCTAGCTCGATGGGCTTTGGCCTTACAAAGGTATGATTTCGAGATTGAGCATCGCAAAGGTTCGCTTAACGTAGTTCCCGATTCCTTGTCTCGGGTAAACGAAGACGTGATAGCTGCGATAGACTTGCGGGAGGGATTTCTCGTAGATCTAAATTCCGATCACTTTAAATCAGCGGAATATACCGAACTCGTGCAGAAAGTGAGTGCAAATCAGACGAATTTTCCGGATCTTAGGACCGATAGCGGTTACATTTATCGAAAGGCTGAGCATTTGACAGGAGAGCAAGTGCACGATGAATATGCCTGGAAGCTCTGGGTGCCGAAGGAACTGGTTCCTGAGATACTTTCTCGCGCTCACGATAGTTCGTTGTCTGCTCATGGTGGGATACACAAGACCATTGAAAGAGTTAGACGTTATTATTTCTGGCCTGGACTCGTGACAGATGTTAAGGCCTATATAAATGCTTGTGAGGTGTGCAAAACCACAAAAGCACCAAATTATGTTTTGCGACCACCCTTAGGAAAAGCACCGGAAAGTCAACGATTTTTCCAAAGACTATTTATAGATTTTCTTGGACCATACCCCAGATCCAGAAGTGGAAATATTGGGATTTTTATCGTTCTCGACCATTTTTCCAAGTATGTTTTTCTTAAACCAGTAAAGAAGATAGATGCAGGTTGCGTTATAAAATATTTGGACGGAGAGTTGTTTATGTCGTACGGCACTCCCGAAACGATAGTGTCTGACAATGGATCTCAATTCCGTTCGCACGCTTTTCAGAAATTAATGCAGCAGTACGGCATTAGGCATACGCTGACTGCTGTGCATTCGCCTCAGGCTAACGCCTCTGAGCGCGTTAACCGGTCTGTTATCTCTGCAATTAGAGCGTATTTGCGGCCTGATCAGAAAGATTGGGACGAATACCTAAATAGGATTAGTTGTGCGTTGAGATCATCCGTACATTCAAGCCTAGGAACATCTCCTTACTACATGGTTTTCGGGCAACACATGATTACTTCTGGCTCCACGTATTCTTTGTTGAGGAAGCTCAACCTATTGGATGACCGATCCCTAAAATTTGACCGTCAAGACTCGTTCGAGATAGTGCGGGAGAAAGCATGCCAACGGATGTTAACGAAGCACTCCGAAAACGAGAAGAAATACAATCTTAGGGCTAGAGTTGTTTCGTATGCAGAAGGGCAAGAAGTATTTCGTAGGAATTTTAAGCAAAGTTGTTTCCAGACAGGATACAATGCTAAATTCGGTCCTTCCTTTGTAAAAGCCAGAGTTCGCAGAAGGTTAGGAAACTCTTACTACGAGCTAGAAGATTTGCAAGGGAAACCATTGGGTACATACCATGCGAAAGATATTCGCCAATGATATGTCTTCAGTCGGCATCAGTCTAGGGTATCAGTAAGATATATACCCTAGCCAGATGTTACCGGGGGGCTTTTGTAGTGGCGACTGAAGAGCCGCGAGATACATTTTTTACCTAGAAGTAGGCTACAGATCATAAAAGCTTTAGGCCAAGTTTTTTTTCAGCTCAAAAGCAGACAACATTTTTGGCAACTTTTAAGCCGAGCTTTTAGTGCATGTGCATAAAATTCGTGAGCTGCATTTTTTTTTTGTGGTATTTGCCTGAACAGATTTTAGGGAAAATATAACAGATAGCTCATAGCGGCGCCAGGGAAGATCTGGAAAGCTCTTGTTCCAATTAGGAAATTTTTCGCTGCTGCTAAGCCTGAACCTAGGTCGCTCCACCTATTTCCGTGCTAAACTCTTTTCAAATCGAGATCCGGTGGAGTGCACAAGTATTGGAGTTGCTTCTCGCAGACCAAATCTTAAATGAGAGTTAAGTCCAAGCGGACAGCATACAAATTTGAGTGCGAAGAAATTTAACTTGCCGGAGCTTAAGCAAACTCAAGTGAGTAGGAAAGCTGGCAGTGTCTGTGTGAAGTGCGTAACCCTTTTTGTTGCACAGGTCACAGGAAAGTGTCTACGAAGGTTGTAAGGCGACCATCTGGCGTCGACCAGTACCCAAGTGGAAGAGGTTATACTTGGGAGACCCCTTAAATTTTCACCGGGGACAATCATCCAGCGGGTAAATATTTCGAAAAGCGTGTTTCGGTTATTGGTTGCTTACTGTGGTGAATTTAAAATCAACAGATTGACCCCAGCAAGCAGTTTTTGAGTTCCGGTCCCGAGGAGCACCCCCTAAGCGGGGCATGACGGGCTAGGAAGCCGAAGGAGGGATGAATACCTAACTCTAGTGCAGTTAAATCGGCCACCAGCACGCCTGCGCGACATTCTTAAGTGGCCGGCTATGCAGTTGCGGAAAATTTTGTTGGTGATGTTTGGCAGTGATCGGCAGTTTAAATTGTTTGACCCTGGCATGACCTCTGTGCCCTTGCTGCTTTAACCTATATTCGGTGAAGTGATCATAACTAATGGGTAGTCCCGATCAGTAGCCATAGGCAACGTCCGTCGTCCGACCGCTGTGTATGCGCGAATTTAATGCGAATTAACTGCGCGAATTAAATGTCCAATCTGAAGGATTTTTAATCTTTGGAAAAGATGTGCCCCAGTTTTGTTTTATCCAAACGGTCTTAACCTACATGGCATGGCGTAACGCTTACGTAAGCCTTCTCTGATTTTTTTATGCAAACTTTTGCTGAAACTAGAAGCCAAAAATAATGAGAGGAACTATCTTTGAAAAATTATGAAGGAAAATTTATTGGAAAATATTTAAGTAATTTTAAAATTTAGGTTTAAGCAAAATTAATTAGTTTTCTTGCTCAAAGCGAAGAGTAGGGTATCTCTTTATTGCTTTTGTTTCTACTAACACGATGAAAGCCAGCCTACTGCTTACACTGGGCCAGGCCAAACAACCATTAATTTCCAGCACACCTTCGAGGGAGATCGATCTTTCGCCGATGGATGAGATGCGTGAGTGTTAATAAAAGAACATTATTTTTAAAAGTTTAAACAAAAGCTAAATAATAAAACATGAAAATTCTACACTATGCTAAAAGTTTACCTTGAATTAAATGTCGCTACAAATTGAATTAATGAATTACTCTAAATTGGAGATCGCAAGAAAATTAAATTAATGAACTATCTCTACTAAAATTTTAACTTTAATTATGGCAATTTATGAAGTAATGAGAAATGAAGTGAACTAATTTAGCCTTTCAAATAAATTCAACTTAGAGCAGCGTTCAAAACAAAAATTTAAATTAATTAAACAAAGAACTATGTTTAAAGATGTTATTTTTAAAATTTTTGAATACTTTAAGAGTATACATATATAGTCTAATTCTCTGTCTGCCTCTAAAAAAATGAGTTTAAACGTAATGTTAGCCTTAATCAGTACATTTATATTAAATCTTAATGTCTAATGAAATCATGAATTCTTAAATCTCTGTGTTTTTACCGGCTCGAATGATGACTCCACGGTCGTAAGAATCAAAAGGGATCACCAGAGCCATGCTCTTGCGGCAGGTGATCGTAGGTAGGGTGGGCAATATGCGAGCGCAACAACATCTGTGTCTCCGCAAAAAAATTTTTTTCTCTATCTCCTATCCTTCAGTGAATTTTGGTTATCATATCTTCCGGTTTAGTCTAGCTTTTATTTTTGTCGCAGCACGCTCAATTCTTGTCTTGTTAGTAATGATGTGTAGTCCGTGTCCGAGGTCTGGGTCAGCAAGACCACCACCCCCAAAGCCGACGAGCTAGAGCCGGAAACCTACAGCGTGCCCCAGCAGCTCAGATCCTCCCAAAGCAAACGAACTTGAACGTTACACACTACAAAAGGCAGCCGAGAGAGATGGAAAAAGGAGCAGAGGAAGTAAGCTAAGTATATTCAGCCAAATAAAGTTGGCTAATTTTGTGCTGAAACCATTAAGGAAATATTTAAAATATATTTCACAGATATTTATTGATTTTTTCTAGGTATTCCCTGCCATATTTTAATCACTTCTGCCCCTAAGCAAATACAAACATATTTATAATTATCAAGGCAGTATTTGTTAGTCAACTTAAAGTTATTTGGCTATAAAAACAAGCCCCAATGAAATGAGCAAAAAATAAATACATAAATGCCACTAAATAATTAATGCTATGCTTATTTATTTCCAACATAAATGTGTTCTTTTTCTTGTATATATTTTGCCATTATTTCCATAGCCACACACACGCACACCTTTAAATGCAGTTCATAATTTATTGAAATTGGTTAAATTTAATTAATAAGCACGCTGATGCTGGCTGGCCAAATAACGAAGCTATATATTATGTGGACTGGCATTCTAATGAACTCAATAATGCATAACTCACTTAGTTTGTAAAAAAATTGAATTAAAAAACTGAAAGAGAGTACATAAAGCTAATTCTTTGCAGAGTTTAAGTGTAACCTTAAATAACTTGTTTTTCGGGGCAAAGATGCTGGCAATAACAAGGTTTCTTGGCTGCCAATAGAAATTCTTTCTTTGCAACGAGACCCAAAGGGAATCTATCCGCATCCGTTTCCGAATCTGTAGCTGTATCTATATATATATATATATATATATGTTCCTGTAGCCAAGTGGCACGCAAGATCCCCCTTTGCTGACCCGTTGATTGAAACGCTTCGCTGGCGCGTGGCATTTAAACTTTAATGCAATGGGAAAAGCGGTGGGGAAAAGCGGTTGGAAAAAGCGGAGGGAAAGTATAAATTGGACTGCACTGCCACTCTTAGTGTGGGGAAGCCGCTTAGAGAACTGGACAGACCGGGCACAGCACGCACATTAAAAGTTCAAATGGCACAAAAATAAAAATCCGCTTACAACATTCCAAAGAGCCAAAAAGAGAAGACAAAAGACTGTGGCAGTTAAAAGTGGGAATAACAGCGGGCAAAATAATGCCACGCATTCGGGGTTGGGGCTGGGGTTGGCCATTATGCCCGGAGTTCCATTTCGAAGCCCATTTCCACTTCACCACATTGGCCAGTGGATGCACTGATCGATAACCAGGCGGCGGCCATCAACTGGACATAACTAAGCCGGAATGCAATCAGGCCAAGTCCTTTGCTCCTAATGGGGGTATCACAAGGATTTATATTTGTTTTGTTTATTTAATAAACAACTAAAAATACCTAAAAGGCCAGATCTTCTTCCCTCCAATTTAATCGAAATAAACAACTTAGCCTAGCCAGGTCCTGGGCCCAGCTGACCTTCATGGGAACACACACACACTGGAATTGCCTCCTCCTGTTATGCCAAACTAATTACTTGCTAAAAGCGCAAACAAAGGGCACAGCAAAATAAAAACAATGACAACAAAAGGGGAGAGAGGCTGGAGGCTGGAGGCTGTAGCCATATCTCCGATCGCACACTTGACGACCTCTAGCCCCCGCCAGCCAGGACAGGAAACAATGGAGCAGCCGGAGCAGAGCAGGCTGGCAAAACACTCGAGAGCCAATCAATGCAGAAATTTGTCCCAAAGTCAACTTGCGCCACAGCCAAGGGAGGTTTCCCTATTTTTCTCTGGTCCTAGGCTGTAGAGGGCTTTAGCCTTGTGCAAGGACATTCATTAATTAGTGGCGAACGAACATTTTTGAGCAGGAAGGAGCCTAAAGCTAGATATGTGGCCGAAAGCCGATTAACGCTTAATTTAGTTGCGACACAAATGCTTAATGCCGAGGCAAATGGCCCGAAGGAAAAGTTGAGTTAATCGGGAGCTCTTCACTTAGCTGCCATTTAGTGTAAATTCGAATTTAATATTTTTCGGTTTAGCACATTTTCTTAATTATTCATCAAATGTGCAACTTGACTGAATTGAAACGTTTTTAAAGGGTTTTTCCTGGGCTTAACTATTTTTTTTATTTTTATTTTTGATATTAAATATTTCTCTGTGCCGTAAAGTAAGTAGCAAAAGCTTTTAAGGTTAATTCATAAATACTTAAATAGTTTTTAAGAGTAAAGTTGAAGCCAAGCTTGGTATGGGAAGCTCTCGGAAAAGCAGGACTAGACGACTTTATGGTGGAGCTCCAGGACTAAGCTTAACAGCTGATTAGGTGAGCTTCCAGGGAGGGTCAACCCAGGATGGCTTTCTCGAATTCGTGGTCCCTGCAGTTCGATGGCCGAAGCAGGAGCAGGAGCAGGAGCCGGGCTCAGCTGGAACTGGAGCACTCAAACCGGGGCAGCACACACCCCTTCTGATTCTGCCGCCCACAGCAAGGACACTGGCATTGTGTCCATATCGAAATCCAGTGCTGTCACTTGTCGGGCACTTCACGGCAGCCAGTGATCTCCCTCGAGTGTGTTGAACATACGCTTCTTATGTGACTCCTCCTCCTCTTCTACTGCTGCTTGCTACTCCTTGTCCAGGTCCATGTCCTGCTCCTGCTCCTGCTCCAGCTCCAGCTCCCACTCTGTCTGTGTTTGCTTAGCCCCCGGACTGACCCCTGACCCCTGGCCGGGGCTTATACAACCACTCAGTGACACAAATAAAAGTAAACATGATAAAACCATTGAAACTTTTTCCATTTTCACTTTTGAGTGTGTTTGTATTTTGCTTCACTTTGCTTTTGTCCCTTTTTGCAGCAGTCCCCCGACTTCCCACACACACACACACACAGACAGAGTCGCACAGGATACACAGAAAATAAATGCGGGTATTTATTTAGGAAATGTATAAACCAAACAGAGGGTCCGCTTTTCCCTTTTATAACAGAGCGTGTATGAGTATAAAGCTTTGAGTACCGGGTATCTCTACGTTTCCTATTTGTTCTTATATATATTTTAAAACCTCTCTTTTTTTCTGAGTGTATCCCACGTACCCCTGGATAGAGCGCTGCATCTGTGTGCGAGTTAATCTCAAGTGCAGCCGAGAGCTAAATATTTACCATTGGCGTTGACTCTGCGCCGCTCTTCCACCGCAAACACAAACACAATGCCGCCAAATGCTGACCGCCGTCCCTCCGCCCACCTGGCGCCACGCCCCTCCTTTTTTTTTTTTTTTAGAACATTTCTCCATTTCGCCGCCCACTTTCTCCGGGTCCTCCGTGTTGACTTCTCGCTTATCATCCATCGATGGAGCCGAGAGCTGGAGGTCTGTCCATCCAAACATGCATTCAAATGACCCGCACTTGCTCCGCTCTGGCCGCACTTTTCCCCCACGGCTTTGGTCTATTTTCCTCCCACTTTTCCGCCTACTGGAAACCCCCCCTTGTTTACGCTTAACTAACAAGCCAAGCTAAAAGTTAGCCAGCTGCAAGCCCGTGCCGTTCCGTTCCGTTCCTTTGCCATTCAAAAGAGTCCGGCTTGTTGTGCATAAATTGTTTATGTTGGTGGCTATCCTGGTCAGTCCCGTCCCGTAACTGGAATTGTTTTTGCGTGTACATATTTGTGTCAGTCGTTGAACTTGCCCCCTGCCACAATCTGAGCATTAAACTCTGAATAAAATGCAAGTCTCATAGGTTTTAGTTCGGGATGGGATTCACAAGGACAAAGGAAAGGAGAAAGGATTCAAGTCGATATCCGACCAGCTCTGACTGCATTTCGACGGTTTTCAAGCCACGAAACTCGTGAATATTTAAGGGGCTCAGCTTCAATATTTCAGCATCGCTCAACCTTGACAGCGTTATGAAGTGAGTGTGACTGCAGCAGGTGGTGTGGCTGAGGTGTGTGCGGTGTGCGCAGTGTGTGTGTGTGCTGAGAGGCTTGGCTGCAGCGGATGCTGGGATGAACCGAGGCGTGTAACCGAGGCAATGGATGCACACACTCACACTCGCTTTCATCTCCTGGGAAACTGTCAAATGTTTCATGAAGATTTAACTCACTTGTCGCTCCAATGAGGCGCCTTATTACGAGCCGGATGTGGAACCGGATGCGGATATGGATACCCTGCCTGACTGGCGACATTGAAGGCCTCCCCTATTGTCCGCCGAAAAAAAAGGTGCACGTAACGATGTCTTAATTAAGCCTCGGCCGATGGCTGCTCAATGGGTTTTTGGGTGAGCGTGGCGCGATGACATGAAATTTGAGCATTTTTGTGCTTAACATAAGTTCAGTGAGTTTGCATAATGCTAAAGTACACTGGGGGAAAGGAAACTAGGGTTTCTAGAGTGAGTGTGGCAAGGAAAATAGAATAATACACTTTTGTAACCTTATAAGGATTATTTTAAGGACCTTTTCAAATGATTTAAGATATCTACATGAACTAATAAAAGGTTGTTAAATAATTTGGAGATGGAACTCAACTAACTCGTTACTTTCCATGGCTTGTTCTCAATATCGTTGCCTTTGCTTATGGTCTTTACTCGTCGTTTTGATTGCTCGTCGTCCTTGCTCGTCGTTTTGATTGCTCGTTCACTCATCGTCTTTACTCGTCGTTCTGCTTACGTGTACTCGTTTGCTCATTTCTTTTTTCGCCGTTCTGCTTGCCCGCCTGCTTGTTTCCCTTACTCGTCATGTTGCTTGATCTTCTTTATGATGTGCTTACTCGTCGCTCTATTTGCTTGTGCTACTCGTCATTTTTTCGTCGTTCTTCATGATAGCCTGCTTGTAGGTTTTACTCGTCATTCTGCTTGATAGTCTCCCCGAAATCGATTCTCGTCATTCTGCTTGTTAGTTTTACTCGTCAACTTTGGTCTTTACTCGTCATTCTGCTTACTTGCCTGCTTGTCGTCGCTTACTCGCTCGTCCTAATAGTTTTAGTCTAGGGTAATCTTGGAATTTTGGCATGCTTGCACTTTAAGAAACCACAATTCTGATATAAATATATTAAAAAAGTGTACTTAAATATATATTAAAAATAAAAATGGAAGAGAAATCTCCTCTGTGGATTATTCTTGGCCAACTCAAATGGCGGAGGGCAAGAGTCAATGCTCCAGTGCTTGGCCAGCGATCAATCAGGGGTTAAGCGCGAGCAGATGGAACGCTGATGGGTTAACTCTGTGTGGCTGTGTGTATGTGCTTTTTTGGGGGGGGAAAGTCGCTATCGCTATCGCTGTCGCTGCTCGACAATCATTTACCAAGCAGCTTTTGCCTCTCACTTTTCACACATCCCGCAATTAATTTCCGTTTGATTGTTTGTCTCTGTCAGGGACTCGGAGTCGGAGTTGGAGTTGGAGTCGGATTCGGATTCCTATTTGCTCGCCACACAGCGAATGCGATTTAATTGCTTTGGGGCTACTGTTGCTTCGACTTAAGCTTTTTGCCAACGCCCCGCCCCGCCCCGCCCCTGCCACCTTAGCTTTTCCACATTTCCCAGAGCATTGCCCGGGCTGCATTTTCAGCGCTATAAATAAAGGAGCTAAGCTCGGTGAGGCATTGCAGGTGGCGGCTCCAGTCGGCGGCAAAGGATGCTGCCATGTCAACAACTTTGCCGTGTGCGAGTTTCATTTGCTCGCTTCATTTGTTGCAGAAAAATAATCCGACGGCAGCGAGCAAAAAGGATTAAGGACAAAGGATACAGGATAAAGCATTTATGTACGTAAATAGGAAAGTTTAGAGTGTCGGCAAATTAACCTTGTGTTGCCAGGCGACTTGAAATACGCAAATGGATGGCATTATCACGTGGAAAATAAAGCTTAAAATTGCCAAACCCTCTCTTAACTCCTTTCAAAGGATATTTGTTCAAGGAGCCAATTATGCGAAACGAAAAAAAAAAAAGGGAAATGGCCTATAAAGTGGCAAGCAAATTAGCGCAGGTGCTGGCCTGCTTGAAATAAAATCAAAAGGGATTGGAGTCGACGGGAAGGTATTACATTTTGATCAAGATTTTTAGTAGCATTAATTTTGTATGCTTCATTTGCATTGCTTAAAATACCTAAAAGCTTGTAACAGCAAAACATATTTTCAAATTATATATTCTACATATTTACAAAATTTTTAAAAAATATTTCAAAGATAAAAAGATATTTTTTTCTATTTAAAATATAATCTTTTTCTATTCTATATATCCTTCCCCATACAAAGTCGGCGTGGCGGCCTAGAGCAGCCTTTGTCCCCCTTCGTTACCTGTCAAAGTCAAAGTAATCTTATGGAATTGTCAGGTAGTCAACACACACAATTCGACACATACAGACATACACACACTCCCAGCGTTTGATTTACAAAAAAAAAAAAACTAAAGAGGAAAACTGCAAAAAAAAAAAAGAATCGAACGGGATAAAAATCAAATCCAGTATTTAGTCAATCGAAGAGTTCGCTGCCGCGGAATCGCCCAACCGAGAGACGCGTGTGAAGCGCCCCAGAAACCAGATCCGTGAACGTAACGTAGCCAGAGTCGTAAAAAAAAAGCAGACGGAGAACAGAGACGGAGTGCGGCAAAATTCGCAGGTTAAAGTTCAAGGATTCCCGGAGGACGACGGCCAGAAAGGGGAGTGAGAGATCCGGCAGGATCTCGTGCGGAGTGCCTGAGGCCAGAGGCCAGCGATTCCGTAGCAGCAGCAGTCCCAAAATTCCAGCTGGATACTTTTTCCACTTTTTCCTAATTTTCTATTCAGGTAAGAGATCAAGGACTATTACAGCCACAATTATTTAATTAATATCCCCGAGCTTGCAGAAGAAATGGTCATCAATCTGAATCCGGCCACCGCCACCGATTACAATGGGAATGCGAATGGGAGCGGTGATGGAGGCGGCGGCGGCGGCGTTAATGGTGCCGTTACCCCGAGTGCCAGCGTCATGGGCGGAACCGGAAACGGAAGCGGAACGGGAACGGGAACGGTAGCGGGAATGGGAACAGTAAATGCCAACGGAGTGGGCAACGTTGGCGGAGGTAACGGAAACGGCAGCGGCAACGGAAACGGAATCGGAAACGGAACCGGAAATGGCAGCGGCACCAACATGATGGGCATCATCACCCATGCGGTGTTCAACGGGATCATCTACCTGCATGTGATCTATGCCGGCGACGATGACTCCAAGTGGATCACACTGGACGAGGCAATGGCCTTCTGTCCCACCGGCGTGGTGGCCTACACGACCCTCCAGATCTCTGAGGTCTACGATGTGCCGATGGACCTGCTCTTCGATTAACTCCCAAGCCGTCGCCACGAGAGATGTGAGTAAACCATCTCGGAAGAGTGGAAGGAATTCGACGATGGCCTTTGGATGATACACGCGAGGGCCTTAGCGGCCTTTGGCCTTTGGCAGTTGGCAGTTGGCAGTTGGCAAAAAACAAATCGCAAAGAGGATATATAGTCCTTCTGGAATATCAATTGGAAAATCATTTGAAAATCAGACGGTATTGGATCGATTTTCCCCGCAAAAAACAAAAAAATGCCAAAATTTCAAGTTCGGGTTTCTCAACCAGCAACCCCAAAAAATATACTCCACGATCCTTGATTCCCAAAAGAAAATGAAATGAAAATATTGATGTTTGCTTCGATGAGGAACTCCGGTTGAATCTTTCTGGTCTGAGGGACTTCCCTTTTTTGTGGCACACACACACCGAAGATTATTCGTGAAACGCAAAGCGCTCGTCCAGAAAATGTATCGAAAGCTATCAATATTTCATAAAAAAGATTGTTAAATCACATTAGCATTTTATTTCGGGGGGTTTTTTGCTTGAAATGATGGTTCAAGTATCCTTAAAAATCAGTGAAAACAAAGGCAAACTTCAGCAAGTGAAAGTCTGCTCTTTTCTACACTTTTTTGTGAGGCTTAAATTGTTATTTTAATTCCGAAAATCTCTTTTGGCTTTCAAACGTTTGCCACCTGAGTTTTCACCTTACCTGTGGCCAGCAGCGGCGAGGACTCACGTGCCCCTGTGGCATTTGTCAGCGGAGTTTTGGGAGGGCGATGAAGATGAATGGACAGGAGCGGAAGTTTAAGGAGCCTTTGCCACGCAGCCACACGGCGTATGCGTAATGCGGCCAGCCCACAGAATTTGGGCATTTCAATTGCAAATTAGCCAAGAGCCAACGTCAACGTTGGGGGGCCACGCCCAGCACACGCCCCCTCTGAAGTGTTCCCTGCCTTTCTCTTCAGATACCCAGGACAAGGGTGTATCCTGTTTGGGGTTGCTTTTGAGGAAAAATATGAAAATATTGTCAATAAAGTAGGAATATATTCATTTTAATTCCAAAATGATATATATTAAAATCAAGCCCCTATGGGGTATGCCATATATTCACTAGAGACCCGCTATTTCATGGTCGGGGCCTGAGACTTGTTCTTTTATATCCCTTAATTTATATTCTTTATTATACAATTCAATATATTTTTCCCTAAACTCATTACGTTAATGCTGGCTACTGGGTATCCCATGGTCGGGGTCCCATGGCCCAAGGCATTCTTTCTTGTTAGCCGCCTGTGTGTGTGTGTGCGGCAATTTGAATGATTTATGTTGATTGCGTATAATTGCATGTTGTGTCCTTGTCCGCCTCTTTGTCCCCAGGTGCGTTTGCCGGCCACGTGACAAATCCCCACCGGCTCCCCTTCTGCCTTGCCACCTTTTCCTCCTTTGCCTTTGCCTTCGCCACACCGCCTTTTTCCTCGCCTAACCTCAGACATTTTGCGGCGCATTGTTGTTGGAGTTGAGGTTGCTTGCCGCTTTTATGACGCTCCATCTGTCAGCGGCTTGTTGTGACAACGTTCCGGGTGGGGAGTGGGGACTTTTGTGAGAAATGCAGGGGAGAAGGTGGGGACTAGACCGGCTGCTTATCTAATTACGCGCCCGAAAAGCACGCAACACAAAAATGCCAACCAAGTCGACCGACCAAGTTGTCTTTTGCGGCACGACGCTTCATTTTTCTAATGTCAGAAGGGAAGGGCGAGGGAAATGGCAGAATGGCGGAATGGCGGATGTCCTGGTAAATGCGGTGGGTCAGGATCTGGCTTTAGATCTTTGTGTGTGTGTGTCCTGTAAGGAGCAGGGCTGACTTTTGCCAAATGGCAGGCGCGCGCGCATTTATTTCGCTTGTAAGCGAGCGCAATTTGCAATTTGAGCGCGTCCGCTTCGCGTGTAGCCTTCCTGGGCCAGCAAAGGGGGTGTGGGCTGCCATTTGCAATTGAATATTTATTTGCATTGGCCCCCGGGCTTCGTGTTGGCGGGTGTGGCGCAACTAAAAAATTATTACGCATACGCTGCGTTGTCAGCAGGAAGAAAAACAAGAAAATAGAACGAATGGCGAATCAAATCATATAAAAAGAAAAAGAAAGGCGCAGCACTTGTACCTAATCAGGCTAAGTGTGACCAGCATATGCCTTTTTTTCGGGGGGAATCCAGATATCATTAGACCTCCTATGAACTCTCATTTAGTCTTGAAGATGTTATTCGTTTTCCTAATTAAATATTTTATTTAGAGTACAATTATTGTGCCCCTGGTCACACTGTTTCTTTAGTTTTCAATTGCCTGATCACTCTGTCTTCTTAACTGAACTTAAATTGTTTGCTCTATAGAATGTATTATTTATATTTTAGTCTTATTAAATATTTAATTAACATTATTTTACTACTTCTCTGATTTTCTGTCATCCTGCTCACTTTGATTTCTTATTTTTGTACAAACTGGTCACACTATTTATTTATTGTTTATTTATTTTATTTTTTAATTTTTTTATTTTTTAGCTATATTATATTTATTCTTTAAATTTTATTCTTATTAATTAATTAATTAACATTATTTTACTACTGCTCTGATGTTCTGAGCTCCTGGTCACTTTGATTTCTTATTTTTGTGCAAACTGGTCACATTATTTTTACTTAATCTTAAGATAAGTTCTTATCTCTATATCTAAAGCTCCGTACTCAGACACACGAAAAGTGTTTCTAAGCAGTACGATAGAGCGAGACGGTGAGTATTGACCTCTCGTTTTGGCTCAATGCTTGGGATCACTTTTCGCGTGACTGAGTACGGAGCTTAAACTTTTCTTTTTCAATTAAAGTCAACGGAAACTGATCACCTTTAATTTTCTGGAACCTGGTCACACTAATTACGTGCTCAGGAGCTAGTGAACCACTGAAACAGTGAACTAGTGAACCACTGAACAGCCGTAACGCCAATGCAAAAGGCAAGCTAATAAAATGTACTTTATGCCGGAACGTGCATGGACTCTGAAAGCGTCCTGGCCCCGAAACGGAACGGAGGCAGGGAATGTGGAAAATCGTGGGTAAAAAGGGGGAAAAGCGAGCTGGCACTGCCGGTTCTCTCTCTCTTGTTTCGCTCGCATCACGCAGCGGGGCTGCCTAATTATAATTTTGCATTCTGCTGGCGCATGCAAAATTCATGAACGAGAAGGCCCGCCGAATGCCATTCCATTTCAGTTCATCTCTGCGCCGGGCGATGTTAAACATAAAACTTGACAACATCCTCCGGATGCGCGTCGCTGTCCGACTTTTTGCGGGGGTCAGAGAGAGGTCAGGTCGATCAAGGCGAACACATCAGCGTTAAGCGTTTTATGGCCAGAATGTGCGTTCCGTTTGGGCCGCCGCTGCTCCCTTTCGTCTTTTTGCGCTGATTCGCACAACTTCCCGTGGCAGATTCAGAGGCAGTGCCACATCCACTACCGCTGCCGTTGCCGTTGCCGTTGCCATTGCCATTGCCACTTCCACTGCCACTTCCACATCCGTTGGCTGACTGCCTGCCTGCCGTTTCTGTTTTCTGCAAATGTTGCAAATCTTCGCGAAAAACTTGTCGTAAAAATATTTCCATCAGCCAAAATAAAGCAGGAGCGATGCGAACGAGCAGCGGATGAAGATGGAAGATGGTAGCTGAAAGGCGGACACGGAGGAGCTGGCTGAGGAGTTCCGGGGGCCACCAGATAAGCGCAGCATAGCCCCGCGCCAACCTTCGCAATGAAGCAATGAAACTGGCAATAAACAAATGGCACAAATGGCAACGGATGTGCGAAAAAGGAAACAAAAAGTATGAAAAGCGGAGAAAAACACACGAAATGAATGGCCAACAAAGGCGAGAAACGGAACTGCAGCTACCCTTTAAATACATAAATTATGTTTCAATTTATTGCCATTAAAAAGCTTAATAAGTCTTCAACTTTAAATATCGTTACGATTTAGGAAATTTTTTTCCTTCATATTCTAATTTTAGTACAAAATTATATATTAAAAATAAACTAGCTTAGCATTAATATATTTTAACTTAACTAAACTTATATTGTTATATTTTTACAAAAAGCATAGTTTATTTCCAAATATAATTAAACAACTGTTTTGAGAAAAACAAAGACAACACTGCGTATGAGCTAATGCAGATTTAATACTCATACGCAGTGTGGTCCTAAAATTTAATAAAATTTAAAGACCTCTTTACCTTGGAAAATAATGAACTTGAACTCTTTCCAATTAAGACCCCTTGAACCCTTTCTAAAAAATAAACCTTAGCAAGTCTAACGATGTCTTCTTCGATTTCAAATATGTCGTTTATTAATATTCGCAACGAAAGTAATTAAAGGTGATGAACTTTAAGCTTTCATATTCTTTTGGCCGGCATAAGTTTCTGGCTTTATGGAATCTGCAAAGTTTTCGAGAATGCATGGGCAAAATTCTGGCCAAATTACCGAACGGCGAGGCGAGGGTATAAAATGGAGAGAGCTCCAGCGGCGATGGCGCAAAATGCCACCGGAAGACGACGTCGCGGCGCCAAAAGCACTGACGCTGGGGTGGCTTTTAATGGGGGTCGGGGTTGGGGCTGGGCTTGGGAGTTACGGATTGGAGGTGATTTTGGCGACAAGGGGTCTAGGGGGGGGTGGGTGGCGAATTTATGAAGCATAAGCTGCATAAACATTAAGATTACATAAACGTCGTCGTGAATCCTTTGGCAGGACAACGACACTCGGCCCGGCGCGCGATGAAGACGAAGATGAAGGGACTTAAGAAGGGGGTTAAAAAGGAACTGAGGCTTAAAAGGGAATGAGAAGGAGAGCCCTGCAAACAAGCGACGCTTGCAACATTTTAAGTGTCGATAATTTGGCAGCGGCAGGACCCGTTCTCGCACTTCGAGGCGTGGCCCTGCTTAAGGCTCATGCATATGCATTAACGCAGACGAAAAAATACAGAGTGAAAAGAGAGAATGGCGAGAAGAAAGCGTACATTTTCGCATTGCAACGACGGCATTTGCATTTCTCGGGGCCACAGCAAATTAAATAAATGTAAATTTCGGCCCGAAGCCCCCCTGAGAAAACGGTATAGTTCGCTGTCATAAAAGGAATCACCGATAAGAGTCTACGATTTATGTTGCACCTGGAAATTGATAAGATCGGGGACAAGAAGAATACTAAATAGCCTAAGTACGGGGATAATAATATGTTTTCCTTGAAGAAGTTTAAGGTTTCTTTTATAATTTATAATAATATCGCTTACATAAAATATACTTACATGTCTCGTCATTTGTCAGATCCTGTTCTCGTTGTCTTTACTCGTTGTTCGACATTCCTCCATCTTTACTCGGTACTTTGCTCTGATCCATACTCGTTGTTCCGCTTACTCGCTGGTTTCAATGGTTGTTGTCTAGGATAAATCTATAAAACAAATAGCAAAAATTAGAGAAAAACTGTAAGGAACATCCGCTTAGTTATAAACCAAGTTAATTTATAAATAAAATCCCATACTAATCTATAAATAAAACCCAAAAAAAAAGAGAGGGAAATTCCCTGACAGATGGCTTCGAGGCTTCTCACAGAATCAATTAAGTATGTGGAATACTGTTCCACTTACTCATCCGCACATCTGTTTCGTATATTTGTAACCACCTAAACCACCGACGAGAAGGAGGAGCGCTGTCCCCCAGCGAAATCAGGGAATGCAGTGGCGATGGCGACCAAATGAGGAGCCATATGTAATGGCCTTGGGCCAGGGAGTAGCAGAGGGATGAGCCCTGCCAGTTGGTACGTGATTTGTTTGCCAAATTGTGGCAAATGTGTGCGAGTGTGTGAGAGCGTGTGTATCTGCAACTCAATTAGTGCAGAAAGAGAGGACGCACAGTGGGGTATTGGACCCGAAAAGTGGCGATCAAATCTGGTGGGTATATTTTGGATGGAGACTTTTTTTTTTCTGTTAGATATGACAAAACTAAGTAAAAAAAAGTTGTTTGTTTTTAAATTAAATTATTTTTTTTATTTTTAAAATTAAAATTAATTTTTCAAAATTTGTTTTAGTATGAAATTTTTTTAGTTTTTAAAAATTTTGTTACCAAATTTTTACATAAGAAGTCTCAAAATATTCCAGATTTTAAGGAAATTTTTTATCAGAATCGGACTACTATATCTTATAGCTGCCATATAAAAAATAGTTTAATTTATTTAATTTTTTACTAAAAATACCAAGTTAAAAAAAATTAATTATTTGTTATTATGTATTATTATTGACTTAATAATCTTACAAAATTTGTTCAACATTTACCAACTAGTTTTTTTAAAAACTCAAAAAATGTTAAGAAAAAATACTAAAAAAAATAAAAACTATTCTTTATTTGGTATTTTTAGTCAAACCTATAAATAAAAAAAAATTATTTTATTTTTATATAACATTTTATTTATTTATTTAATTTCGGTTTTTTGGAAATCTTTGTTTGTTCAATCTTCGCTAGATGAGTCGCTATTTGTTGAAGATGTCTCATGGGCGCCAGTACTGATCTCGGCGGGTTTTAGAAACTCAGCTGGCAGCGCAACGCCTGCGCTTGTAGTGTGCGCGCTATCAGTATATCCACTAAAATTGAATTTGAACAAATTTGTGCAAATTTGTGCAAAATTGTGTGAATGAGGCGGTTAAGCTGAATATCTAGGGAATAACACCTCATTTAAAATATCGCGTGGGACCGCGTGGCGCATTACTTTTTGTCTACCTAAAGTTAAAAAATGTGGAATTTTTAGCTAATTTTTTGTATTTGTAATAATTTTATTTATAAAATTGAAATTTATAATGTTAAAAAAATATTTAAAAAATAGTTAAATATATTATCTTAAAGATTGCTTAGCTTTTTTGGCGTATATTTTCGTTTAAGGAAACAATTTTTTTTTTTTAAATGCTCAAAAAAAAGGATTTTTTTTACTTTTTTAAAGACACCGAAAATATATTGCAACTTTGACAACCGATTCCTCAGCCTCTGTTAGGTTGAGGAGAAAAACTCATATACGGTTAAGTGCAGAATTTTATGTATTAACAAAAAAATATAATCAAATGTATCGAACGCAAAAATTGTTTTTTGAATTAATCGCCACTTTTCGGGTCCAATACCCCACTGTGGGACGCAGGACCTCCGCACTTGGTTTATTGAGTTAGCATGACCCTAATTTAAAGATGATTTAAAATTCCCGCAGCGAAATTAACCAAACATCGGCAAATACAGGAAAGGAGAGGACGCGGACGAGGACGAGGACGAGGACGAGAACTTCGGGGCTGCGATTTATCGCTGGCTGGCATTGGACGCTAATGCGACGCATTTATCATGGACAGGACACGGCACGGTGGCACCGACTCCGACTCCAGCGATGGCGGCGCAGCGCTAATGGTCGCCACTTGGCCAACATAAATTATGCTTAATCAGGAGGAGCTGCGTGGCGACCAGCGGCAGTGGCGGCCGAACTTGGCCGGAAATCCTTTAATCGAAACAACAAGCAGATACAATCATCAGATACACAGATACACAGACACAGTGGCGGAAATGCAAATTGAAAAGCGATGCCACAATAAATGCACGGAACGGAGAACTTCCACTTCCACTTCCTCCGTCCGGTAAATACTCAAAGCTCCTGTGCAGGATGTCCATATATGGAAGCTTCCTTTTTATTTATTAACTAACTCTGGGTTCTGCTTTTATTGGAATTTTTTTCGAGCTAAAAGAGTAAGAAATTATATTGAAATAATGTCTATTATTATGCTTTAGCTTCAGTTCAATTTCAAAACCATTCTTCAGAGTGCAGCACATTTCAATTACCGGCCCCCTGGCCTAGGTCCTTTTTTGAGCCACCCATCCATCGCTTTCTGGCAACATCCTGGCATCAACAGGAGCCACAACATAATTTGCCGACAAGTCTCTTAATACCCCTGTCTGGGTCGAGCAGCAATTTGACTTTGGCTCAGCGGCCATTGATCGGCCAAACTCGGAGCCAAATCAAATCGAAGCCAGTGAAAGACAGGACTCCTGCTTGCCACATCCTTGCCACATCCTGAAGCCCGCCCCCGGGCTGTCATCATATCATGTCAATCAAGAGCAGCAGAAAACACTTTAGCCTTGGCCAAGACAAGACAGCGACAGCGACAGGCGGAGCCTTAGAGGGCATTTAGGGGTGTAGGGGAGGTTAGGGGAACTCCTGGTTAAGGACCAAAAGCAGGGGCGTGGGGTGAAAACATTAAACTAAGCTGGCAGCCAAATGGCAAACTAAGTGACGAAGCCTGCGCGAGCCATTAAGAGCATTCGTGTTCTCATCCCTGCCCTGCCAGTTTTTCCCTTCAACTGAGATCGAGTTGGGCAAGGGTCTGCACTCGGAGAAAATCAGCACTAAGAATGGAAAGAAAATATTGGAAACACTGCCAGAAGTTGGGCTTTAAAAAAAAATATATAATAATACAGAATAATTAAATGAAAAATAAGGTTTCATATTTATTAGTTACTAATAATATCAAGGTGCAGCTTGAGTACCTGAAAGGCCCTCTTGTCTGTTCTTAAATAAATTAAAATTAACATATTTCATATTTATTAGTTACTAATAATATCAAGGTGCAGCTTGAGTACCTGAAAGGCCCTCTTGTCTGTTCTTAAATAAATTAAAATTAACACCAATCTAAATTTTAATATTTTTATTAAAGAAAAAAAAAAGGGAAAAACCTTTTTTGTCCACCCAACTCAGGTCAATATTGCCGTTTATTTTTAATTGCAATAAAATGGTCAGCAAAGGTTGCAATAAATAAAGGGTGGCATGCCTCAAAGGCTTATTGCAAAAGGGACAATGGCGCGTTGCCATGGTATCGGTGGATATTTACCGTGTACCGATGGACCACGCCCCTTTAGAGCAGCATCCTGCAGCAGCCCCTTTGTTGGCCGCAAAAGTAGGCAACTCAAAACAAACGCCCTCGAATGCGATGCGATGTGAGTACAGATGATATCATTTCCACTGGGCGTGACCATCTGTCATGCATCCTGCCACTCACTCAAGGACATTGCCTTGCACTTGCCCGAAGGAGGGCGGGCGAAGGGTTGTTTGTCAGCGTCAGAAGTGTGAAAAGAACTTCAGGCAAAGACTTCAGAAGCAGCGATTTGAAAAAAACTAAAAAGTAAAAAGGGGGAATCCGGCTGGGAAAAGGGACAGAAACAGGAGCCAGCAGAAAGCGAAAATAAACTAAGAGAAATAAAGAAATATTACAGGAAACTTTTGCCAAGGGCTTGAGTGCTCACCACACACGATTGATAACTTCGCTTGAGTTAAGCTTGAAGTTTAATGTATTTTTACTGCTAATAAATATGGCATTAAAAAAATGTAAACCTATTTTCTTTGTCTATTTTCATCAATATCCAAAGACTAAATCCTCCCAAATTGAACCCTTTGTGACAAAGCACCACCTGAAACCGTATTGCAATCATTGTGGGCTCACCACCTGGCCATAGTTCATTGCAAAAGAAAGACCGAGAGCTGACCGTAAACTAATCCCCAAACGCACTTCGATATGAGAAATGAATAAATATCCCCGCCCAACCCGGGGCCAGTCCTATGTGGTCTTCCCCGAATTTCCAAGTCCTTTGGTCCTGTGTCGTCCCCCCGGGGGTCCGCTTTCATTCCGCAATTTATGGACGCGTTTTGGCCTTTTGCCGGCGACTTTGTTTGGGTTTTGTTTGCGTTATCTTTGCGCCAAAGCAAAAAATGAAATAATGGCTATACCCTAACTGGACCGCCGCCGATCTCCCAGGTGGATATTTAAACTGCCCCGATATGCTCAGGTTCAGTTCAGCCAAGGAATACCCTTTCTTTATACTCTATTTTAACAAATATTAAGGCTTCGGGAAATTATGATTTAAAAATCGCCACTAATTTTAGACACTCTTGAGTTTCCTTGGAAGGCCGCTTAAAAATTTTACGAATTTTCATGCCCTCGAAGATCAGATCTCCTCTTCGCTATTTCTCCAGGGCATTTTCGGCTTCCTTCGGCTTCGGCTGGATATTTTGCGTCGCTGAGCTATTTTCCTTTTGGCCTTTTTTGGCCAAATTCCTGGGAAACAAAGTAATTTATAGCTGGGAATTTTGTGCTCCTGCTCCGGCTCCTGCTCCGGCTCCTGCTGCTGCCAGGGCAACAAAATGGAATCGGCGATGGGTAACAGCACGGGCGAATGAGCAGGATTCGGTGGGGAAGGACATACAGGGACAGTCCCTAGAAATAGAGAGGGCACGTAAATTGCGGATGACAGTTGAGGCGATGTCGCAGAGGGCGCGCTTTAATTACAACAGATTTATTTATTGCGCGTACGACGCGTTGGCCGCTGCTGCTGCTGGAAAAAGCGGAAAAACTGGGAAAAGTGCAGCGGCTAATTTGCAACGAAACGCCGCACGCACCTCACCTGGCTCAGCCTGCCTCACCTGACATCCAAGGCGATAAATTGTCATTAAAATGAGACTCCTCCTGGTCCTGGTCCTGGTCCTGCTCCTACCGAAGCTTGTTAGCGGGGGCCAAACGCTAAAAGTGTAATTAAAATTTAATTGCTTTGCCGGCAAAGTGAACGAAACGGAGCCGCAGATGGAAATGAAGACGGAGATGGAGATGGGCTTAATCAGAGTCCTGCAAGGATCAATCTCATCTAAGTATGGGTCTCAGCTTAAAACAAACTGGCTTACATTGATTTTTCTTAAGCCAAATAGATATCAAATATTTTAAATCAATGCAATATATTATTTAAAATTTACCAAGTCCTTCTTTTTATATTTATATATTTTTGTATCAGTGTTTTAAAATCAAAGAACATGACGTGTGAAAAAAATAACTATTTATATTATTAATAAAGCCGCTACTAACTTTTTATATACAGTTGAGCACTGTGTTATTTTTTCTCTGTATTGTTAGTGTAAAATAGCTATATTTATATGCATTTCCAATCAAATTACGTGCGCTTAAAATGTAAAATTGAATGCCCATTTTTTTTGGCTTGCGAATCGCATATATTGACATATTTTTACCATTATTGCATTACTATACAAATATTTAGCATTTTTTGCTCTTTTTGTGCTATTTTTTTCGTGTAACCAGAACGTTTTTCTCCTTATAAAAATTTCTGCCTGATTTGGCAACAACTTTAATCAAATTACGAGCGTTTATGGAAATGAAAGAGTATTTTAAATTATTATTTCTGACCAGAATATTTAATCGAACCACGTACAACTTGTATTGACATATTTCACAATGTTTTGCGCTACTAAACAAATATTTTGCCATTTATTTGAGCTGAATAAGAGCCAAGGGAAAAGTTTATCGTTTCTAGAAGACACCACCCACCACTTACGGACTTTGAGATAAATGCCCCCGAAAATTCTAAAGGGCAGAGGGCTGGACACAGACGGCAGCAAGAGGCTATGTAAACATGGCAATTAAAATTTAATAAAATTTAATGAAAGTTGATGAAACAAATCAAAAGCAAATTGTAAATAGCCCACAGCGTTGGCTCGGCCAGGGCCAAAAAACAGGCCAAAGAGTCGAACTTCTGCATGCCCCCTAAATATATAATAATATATATATTTATTCTGTATATACGTACGGCTTTGTGGCTCTGTTTTCGGGGGCTGGAAACTTTATCGATTTCCATTTGCATTGTGGGCGCCGCCACCTAGTGGCCAATAACCGAATAAGAGCAGTTTGGCCAAGTTGTTGTATGGCCGAAACAAATCTCAATAATTGTGCCCTGGAGTTGTAAACGCCATTGCACACATACACCAAACAGTGGCAGTCAAGAAAATAGTAGTGAAAAATATGAATTTTGACTTGGAGAATGCAGGGAATTATTAGCTTAAAAGGAAGGTTTAAGAGGAAGGTTTATTGATATAGTTTAAATTTTAATAAATTGTTGACATTTTTGTTTATTAAATTAGTTCATAATTCAATTATCTATAAATTTATTTTATTTTTTAGTTAATATATAAAGAAAGGGTTTTGGAGTGAATAAACGATACGATACCCAACAAAATATGTCTTATAAGTATAATATTAAATATTTAATCCCTAAATTAAAAGCCAGTTATTTTTTAGAGCTATTATCTCGAAGGCCACTGTAACATAACATATACCATATACACGCCTAGGTGGACAACCCGCACGGGCCGATAAATTGATTTATGTGCTTGTTTGTCAGTTGAACTGCAACTTGTGCATAAATTTCAAATTGCCATTGCCACTGCCTGCCACATGTGGCGCCACACCCACTCCGTGTCCTCTCCTCACCGCCCTTATACACTTCTATGCTGCATATACACATACGTAGGCACCCACACAAGCTCGTGTCGCAAAAGTTGGTCCACAAAACGCATCCACACACCCACACTCGACCGCTTGGTGACCTCTTTTTTTAGTCGACGATGGAAATTAAATACCACCGACCATTCATTGGCTGACCGAAGCAAAGTTTCGGGTAAAGCCAATATGCCCGACCAGAAATTTAGTGGGTAACTCTTTTGCTCTCGCCGGGCAGATTGTTTCTGCAAGTTTTCATGTCGCCCCCTTGCTGCCCCTGCTCCCTGCTCAACTTTGCCGAGCATCTTCATAAATATTTTGAGTTCTTGTCTTGGATACCTAACAAAGTCGCTGTCAAGAAAGTGGCAGGTGCAGGCAACACACACTCACCGGCACCGGCAACTCCAACAAATTCTGGAAACAGCAACACCAACATAAAGTACTATCCAACAGCCGAGAAATCGAGCAAAAAAGAATGCAACAAATTACACAACAACAAGGATGCAGAATCCATTTGTTTCCTGCTTCCTGGCTGACTGAGCTGAATGCATCTTAATTTCTTAGTTGGAAATTAAAACAATTGGGCGCATAAAGAAAACGTATGAGGAAATCTTAGCACAGCTAACAATTTCTTCAACAAAAACACCAACAAAGACTCGGATGATTGGAAGTACGGCAACTTAATTTAAACAAACTTTATTCCTTGGCTACAAGTAGCAGCAATCTGGAATCAAAAAGCACTCGTATCACACCTTAAACATATTATTACATAATATTACACAGCAAGTATGAAAAGAAGCACTTTAACAGTTACACCAATAACAACATAGCAAGTAGTACCATAAGTACACCAACAAGTACAAATAGGAATGTACACCAATAACTAAAGAATAAGTAAATATACCACCAATAAATACAACAATGGTACTCAGCTGGAAGTACAATAATAACAACATTAAGTACTCCAACAGGAATGTACACCAATAACAAAACAAGCTTAAGTACACCAACAAGTACTATAATTCATAGGAATGTACACCAATAAGAAAACAAGGCAGTATAACAACACCAGTAATAACACTCAGAAGTACACCAATAGTAGCACAAGTAATACCATAAGTACACCAATAAATAACATACAACAATGGCAAGAAGAACACCAACAAGTACTCCAACAGGAATGTACACCAATAACAAAACAAGGCAGTACACCAGCAAATGGGTAACTAAAAAGCAATAACTAGGAACCAAAAAGCAATATAATCACACGTTTATAAATACACCAGTAATTGCACTCAAAAGTACACCAATAGTAACACTATAAGTAATACCACAAGTACACCAATAAATACAACAATGGTACTCAGCTGGAAGTACAATAATAACAACACCAAGTACTCCAACAGGAATGTACACCAATAACAAAACAAGTCACTATAATAGGAATTACACCTAAAATTTGGCAAATTTTACCTAAACATTGTATCAAATATTGCATTTAATTAATAAACCATGTATATATTTTCCAGACGCTTTCCATTCAACCCATTTCGCTGATCCCGAGGTGTTTTCGATTAACGTCTACACATGCATGTTGTCGGGGGCTCACCGAATCGGGGGTCTTGCAATTGGGGGATTGGAGTCCCGCAGAGATTGTCGCTTAACCCTCAACAAGGGGATTACATGCCAAAAACCGATTCCCAGGCCACCTGCACCTGTTTGGCGCTGCTTTTGTCTCTCCCTCTCTCTCTGTTCGCTCTCTCTCTGTCCTTTTCTATTGAGAGTGGTACAGCAATTTCCATTTAAGCCATTTTCATGGCTGTCTTGTTGGGTGGAAAATGCCACGCCCCCTGCGGCTTGAAGGGCTGTCAACGCCCTCGAGGCAATAATACTCGTCGTAATGCCATCGGAAGCTGGGAAAATCGTCGCCGCGAGATGGAGTTGCGGTGTACTATTTGTAGCCGAGCTTAATCAAATGTGCCCTCGCAGCTACACAGCCTGCATATGTATGTACCTGCATATATAGTATGTATAACTGTAAATATATGTGCTCTTAGAGCTGGAAATTCGTCACATTAATTTGGCAAAGCTAACTGCCATCAAAGGGAGTTCATGTCAAAGATATTAATTTACTTAATGAATTTATCCAAGGCATTCTTCGTTTGGTTTTGCCAAGCTATTTGCCAGAATTTACGTGCCTTGCAATTTTGTATTAATTGGCAGGAAGGCAGGACTAAAGGCCAAAAATGAAGGATATCCCATGTCTGTTTGAAGGTGGAATGCAATTATCCCAAAGCCAAGCCAAGCCAGGTAAGAAATTTCTGTGTTTATTTTTAAAGGATTCATTCTGACTTTAATGCCTTTCTGATGGCTATCGGTAACCTCCATGGGTGGGTATCGGTAACTGGGTTAATCGATTAATTATCGATGCTAGGACTGTACCTTCGCTTGGCTAATGTGACCAAAATGCGAGTACATGTGTCCCTCCCACCCCCAGAGACAAGCCGTCTTCTGGAACAACTTGTCCTGTCCTGTCCCAGAGGCAGGTGCTTACATGGTATCCTTCCTCGTCCTCGTCCTCTTCTTCGTCCTTGCCCACCACCGCATTCGTTGTCTGCTTAAGTAACAAAAAGATCCGGAGTGCAACGCACAACATGCAAAAATCTACACACACACAGGCCACAACACACTCAGATGTAACGTGACAGCTGCTCCTCTCTACACTTGAACAAATTAGGTACATAATATAAATATAAAGCAAAGAAATATATATAAAAAAAGCACTCAGGAACTATAGCTGGGCTTACAAAAAAAAAAAAAGATAAATAAATAAATCAAAGAAAAACTAGAGGAAAACGTGGAAAAAATTATAAAATTTAATGAAAATAATATGTAAAACTATTTTCTTACAGTGTAAGCACAAGGTGGATACTACGTAGCTACTCTCACATTCAAAAAGCCAGCAACAAAACGCATAAATGTGCGCACAAACACACACAGCGTACGGGTAACACGTGTGTGTGTGTGTGTGTGTGTGTGTGTGTGGCTATCTCGCTCTCTCTGTACCCCCCCCCCCACAGCACCACTAACCCTCAGTACTTTTGGCCTTGTTTGGCCCCGTGGGACCAACTTCAATTCAAAGCGAACAAACTAATTTCCTATGCAAATTGAATGGCAGTCAAGTGTGCGAAGTTCGAGATACATTTGCAGCAAATGCTTTTAAAAACAACCCACACCCCACTTCCACACACACCACACACACACACACTCGGAGAGAGCGAGAGAGAGATAGACCAAAGTGTGTCAGGTTGTGCAATGGTCCTGGATTTGAGCTGGAACCTGCAGCGAGTGGAGCCTCCCTCCGCTGCGATCCTTGGCCCCGGCTATATAATTTACTTTTCATTTTAATTGCCAAGTGGTTAGTGCAAATTAATTGCCTCCCCTGCCCCCCTCCCCCCTCTCCACACACACACACGTAACACCCTGGAAACTCTCCTAAAACCTCTAACCTCGAAGAGCCAACACATCCCATCCAATCAAGTGTCGCTGAGGGTTCGGCTACGGGTTCGGGTTCCGGTGTTGTGTGGCAAGCCAAATGGTTATTGTGCTGCCAAATATTTCGACTGGCGAATTACAATACCATAACAATTGACTCGCGGCAATTGGCCTGGCTTAAACACTGCAAAAAAATGCTGAGAAAATATATGTGCGAAGAATTTGTAAGCCAAATGATTATTTTAATATGAAAATCAGCTGGAAACCTTTTTTCTTTCGAAAATTCATTTTATATATTAACCCTTTTTTTTAAATGTTAATAAAGTTAATTTCCTTTGGTCAAGTGCATTAATTTCCTGCTGAAAATGAAAAGTATGCATAAATGCAATATGCGGGCTTATCGATATGAAATTTTATTATGACTTTTAAGAGGATGATGAATACTGAGAAATATTAACTGGTAGATATTTATCAGCATTCATTCATCACTCTTAAAAGTTAAAATTAAATGAAAAACAAAGAACAATTAAAAGGATAACAAGTACATATTTAAGCCTGAAATGTTAGAGGTATTAAAGGCATAAAAACCTTTAATAAAAAGGATAATAAAATAGTTAGAAGGAGAAGCAAAAGGTGTCTTGAGATCCCCCTTGCTTTGTATGTTGTTAGTACTTCGGGGTGGCTAATCGAAATAAGAGAAGTGCCTCCTTAAAGCCCATATGCCACTGGATGTATCATCATCATCATCATTGTCGGCGGCCACATGTCCTGTAATTGCAGGGGAAGCCATCCTGGGGCACTTGGCCCCCAAAGACCCGACCCCGACCCCGACCCCGATCCCAATCCCGACCCAGGGGCACTATCCACTCTGGAGGCACTTGAAAATTCCCAGCAGATAATCCGGCCCACGCTGCTGACAAGTGGATGTGCTAGATGGTGTCCTGGATGTCCTGGCTGGGATGTGGAATTGTGGATATGTGGAAATGAAACTCATTCGTCATACGCAACGTGGGCCGGCGTGCGATGCCAAATGGGAGTTATTCACGTACGTGAGAGAGGCGGCCTCCTCTCCCTCCCTCCTCCAGCCCGCTCATTGTTGTTTGCTGTGGAACTATGGCAGCATTTATGATGCTTTGATATATCGAAATGGCAGGAAGCCAAATACGGCACAGCCAGCCTTTTCTATTTTTTTTTTTACCAGCCTTGCCTCCGTCGTTGCCATCGCCATTGCCATTGCCGTTTCCATGACAAACATTCGCCGTCAGTTGACAGTCATAAAATCAAATGCACACACACAACACACACACCCCAAAATACACTCAGAGCTGGGTGTGACAGCTGCTGCTGGCCCCCCTTTTTTTAGGGGGGCGGAGGCCGAGGGGCTTATGCAGCTCAAATATTTTTGCAACAATTTCGTTTCGTTTGCTGGGTAAATTTACTTTCCGTTATGCGGCCATTTTCAACAAGAAACTTTATGATTTTATTTCATTTCGTTTAAACTGTCCTCCTTGTTTTGCTCTTCTTTTATATTCTCATTCTTTTCCTCTCTTTTTTTAGAGATAGATTTAAGCTATTTTCGGTTTTTTATCTTTCGGTGGAAACTGAAACCAAATCGGAACGTGGCTGACAGCCTCTAATTGATTGACGTAGATGTGGCCTGTCACTGGAGGCATAATTAAAAGCACATTTATTTCAATTTTCCACGTTCAAGTGGCTCGATTTCCATCCTTTCCAGGAGCAGTGGCCACTCCTTGAGCCTGGAAAGGGGGTTATCTCTTTATTTATAGAGGAAGAGAATCAAGGTTTATGCCAGAAATAATTCAAGGTATATTACGAAAAGAAAAATAGTTCATGTTGTACCTTTAGGGGGTTAACTTATTTTGAGGATATTGTTTTTTCTTCTAAAAGAGAATATTTAGGTTATAAAACTATACTTTAGAATTGAGCTACAAATAATAATAATAGTAAATATTTGTAGGCTTCATTTTGGATGGATATTTAGAGGAAACTGTTTAATTTTTATTGAAAAAAAAGTTTGCAGAATTTATTTTATAAATTTTTGTAACATCTCAAGTTAACTCGGTATTTTTCTAACATAAAACATGTGTAAATTTATTTATATATCCCATTTTTAAATATACATTAACACGTCTATAAAATATAGCATATTTCTAAGTATTCATTTGTTTCCTTCTATACAAATTATTTAAAATAGGAAAACAAATAGTAAACGAGCTAAAATTGAGCTAAAAATAATATTAAATTAAATAATTATCTAAATAATAAATATTTCCCTGTGGATGGATATTTTGAGGAGATTACCTTATTTTCCTTGCCAAAAATGTCTGCCCAATTTATTTTATAAATTTTATAAGTATAAATTTCTCAGGGTTAATATTACTTAAAATAGAACCACAAATAGTGAAAGTCTTCAATCATCATCAGAGCTGACATTGGCTGCCCCAGCCTCAGTTTTCATAGCTACAGGTGGACTAAATTCATTCATCATCCCCCACTAAAGTTGGCCAAAAACCATAACCCAAGGCTGAAGGCTGAAAACTGGAAACCGAAAGCTGAAAGCCGAAAGCCGAAAACCAAAAACCGTTGGCCAACATTTTTCAATTACATTCCGCTGCTGCTGCTCTTGGTTGACCCCATTCCCCCAGCTTTCTCCCAGTTTTCCCCCGGCTTTCCCCCGTTTTCTCGCGCTCGCTAATTGTAATTGGAAAATTTATTTTGAGCGTCTGCAAATAATTGCGCATTAATCAATTTTTGGCGCATAAGAAACACGCTGACAGAGCCAGGCAACTGACATTGGCTTTGACGTCATAACCAGGCATAATAATTACCCGCTTAAAAGTGGGGTAGGGGTAGGGGTAGGGGGGTGAACATTTCCGATAGGGGAAAACGCCTTTAATTAGTTTGATTAAACATCGCGCCGGACTACGGCCTTTACTTCTAAGTATTATTCTGAGTATTAAATTGGTGACTTGACCGGGACTCCCTATATATATGTATATATAAGGGACAAAGGATTAGCAAATCAGAATTGCTGCCAATTACGACAGGATACCGAAACCTAATTAGAGCATTTAAAACGTTAGCTTTATGGCTGCTGAGGTCATAATGAAGCAGGAAGTGAGCTCGTGTCTTTCTCCCTCTCACTCTGTGTCTCCATTTCCCTGATTCCTTTTCCCTTAACCCAGTTTCCCTTTACTCCTTTTCCCTGGACTTTTCCCCTTTGAGTTGCCGGAACCTGGTCTGTCCTGCCACTTGTCCTTTATGATTAAAAATTGGCTGCTTAATGCACTAATAAAATTTATTTCAAGCATTTAAAAAAATAATTAATATAACATATTTTTTAATTAAACTAATCATAAGTTATTCAAAATAATAATAACCAAAAGTAATGTATTCTAGGAGGTTATATTGTTAAACTTATAATTAAAATTAATACACTTCTGGATTATCTTGCTAAACTAATATTCTAAAGTAAAATTGTTTCTAATTGTGTTTAAAAAAATATTTTTTTCAGTAAATAAAATATCCCAATTTGTAGCCATTAAGTATATATTTTTCTTTCCCTGCAGCGTCGTGTGTCGCCAGGGCAACTGGCGCAACTCCTCATCCAGCGACTAAAAAATTCCTTTCTCTTCTCGCGTTCGTTTTTCCTTCGTTCTTTTTGGAAATTTTCCTTTATTATTGCATTAGTTGCCGGCTGTGTTGTTTGTGCTGTTGCTGTTGCTGTATTGCAGTGTCAGTTAATAGAAAAATCTGCAGGCAGGCAAAGTCTTTCTAAAGTTTTTCCCCGGATCCGCGCTTTTCCTCTTCCCATCCCCCTTTTTTTCTCGCCCCAATTGGCCGTTGCGCTTTCCTCTGCCAGCGAGTGTATTTCATAATTTAGCCCAGCTTGTCGCCAGACGCTTTTCCCCCGTTTTCCCCCTAGATTTTTCCTCGCTCCTCCCTTGGCTCTCTAGCAATTTTGATTGTTCACCCGCTGCTGCCCGTGGGCCAACAATATTCGAGTTGAGTTAAGTTGATTTTCCATTCTCTTCGCTCTGCTCTCGGCTTTTCCTTTCCATTCCCTCCTGCTCTTGCTCCTTGGCCTGCTCTTTTATTTTTCATTATTTTCCTTTTATTTTCCTTGGCCCCGATCTTGGCATTTCATTCGCCGAGCCAGCCGCTTCGTGCCGTGTTTTGTGTGTGGCGCAGCGTGAAATTGAATTAGGTCAATGCGTCACGGGGAAAAAAGTGCCAAATACTGTATAGAAATTGGAAAACTACAAAGTGCAAAGCATTTTCCCTTTCCCAAGCCAAATAAAAGGGAAATTCCCGAATGCCAGCGAGCAGTAAATGAAATATATTCTCAACTATGCAATAAGAAAAGTTCTTTTCGCCTGAAAGTGAAACTGAAACTGATGAAAGGCGGAGAGTGCAGAGAATAGCTCATGGGAAATACCATTTAGATGCAATTTTGTATTATTTATCCAGGGGATATACATATTTTCGAAATATTAATGTCGACTTTCCGCCACGACTTGATTGATTATTCGCTCATATTCGTGCGATCATGCCGCTGGGACTGCGCCATTATTTCTGTTGGGTAATTAACTTTCCCGCTGAAAATCGGGGCGAAACAAATTGAATTCCGGGACAATTCCCCGGCGCTGAAACGCATTAGGTCCGATCCAGTGCTTGGCTAACCCAGAGAGCCAACTGATGATGAGGTGCCAGGCTGCCTGCCCCGATGGTAAATGAGGCAACTAAATCATAATTGTGACAGCAACTGCTACGCACAGGGGCACTGGCACTGGCACTAGCACTCCGCACAGGGCTTCGGCGACGTTTCAGCGTTTCAGTGTTTCAGCGACAACGACAACGCAGCCCATTAACAACTCCAAATAATTTCGCATAATTTATTGGCCGACATGCCGGGCCACTGAGCCCGAAAGTATGCCACGCGCCAGAGTAACGAGAGCCAGAAACATAGCAGAAAAACTCCAAACAAAATTACCAATTACACTGGAAGAAACTAACAGGGATTTTTGGAGAACTGTATTGAGACTTTTGTAATTTATTTTACTTGTTTTTATTATTATTTATTGTTATTATAATTTATGTATTTATTAATTTAACCTTAAAGAAACATATACAGATCTTGTCAAATATAGTTAGAAGGTTAGGATTAACAGCTGCTTCTTGCTTTTAAAATTACTTAACCAATTTGGAATGAAAGCAGTTTTAATTGCTGATTAACTAATATTTAAAATCATATCAAGGAAATTGAAATCATATTAAGAAGTTTTCCAATATTATTTAATCAGCAATTATAACTGCTTTCATTCCAAATTTGTTCAGCAATTCTTAATGTTTTTAAGGTAAACTTGGAACTAATTAAAATAAAATTTTTAAAACTTGGCAAAGTTGAAAAAAAAAACATTTCAAAATTCAATCAAATTTAAGTTCAATAGTTTTCCTTTCATTATAATAAATATGTATGAGTCTCAAAAGATTTCTGGCAGCTTTTAAAAGATTTCTTGCATTTCTTGCATTTGGGGTAGCCCTTATTTTTTCGTTTAGACAAAATCAAATATTTTGAGGTAAACAAATTGGAGTGTAATTTTAGTAATTGTTAGTTTTTTTAAATTTAAAAGGAAATTTAATATTCGTTACATCGATTATATATTTAAATCTAAAATACATTTTCTCCCACATACATCCCTTTTTCTGTACGATTTTTAAAAAATATCGTAAGAAATCTAAGAAATGCTTTTAGAATCTTTTTTAAAATTGTATAAATTTAAATATAAATACATTTACAAAATTCCAGTATACAAATTCCTCTCTCTGCAGCCAGAACATTGTTCATATTTCAATGGAAAAAGCGCGAATCGGGTGCTGTGCTCATTAATTGAATTTTGCGCCCTAATAAGTACATTGGGAATACCGCCCTCTCGCGTGTGTGAGGGGGCTGTGAGAGCGAAGGGGGACGTGGCATGCGTAAAATGCATAATTAACACGGCAAAGTGGAATTTATCGACACACGTCCATAGCCATAATAATAATCATAGCCATGGTAACATCTGTGTGGTAAAAACAGAAAAACAGAAAAACGGAAAAAATAACCGAGAATATATGAAAAGGCATAAGCTGGGGAAAGATAAAGCCCGCCATGAAATGTAACACACGCTCGTAACTTATATTTTCTCCGTCAATTTGAATTAAATTTGTGCCAATATTTTGATTGCAGAATGGATTTCCGACGCTCTGTTGCGGTTGTTGCAACGGGGACTCGAAGGGGGGAATTTTCCGCATTGATTGCACCTGCCTGCTGCCTGCCCGCTACCTGCTGGCTGGCACTTTAATTAACATTAACCCTTCGGAGAGCATCATCACGTAGTCAAAGCTGAAAATTGTTTTCATCGCTCGCTCCGAAAGGAGCATCCTCATCGGCAGAGGCGGAGGCATCATCGTCATCATTATCCGACCATCGACGTGCCACGCCCACCTTTCGGTAAAATTTGCATTAAGCGAGTGGAGTGTGGATGCGGATGCGGATGCGGATACGGATACGGATACGGATGCGGATACGGATGGCGGGGTAAAAACCCAGGTGGATTGGCGTAAAGGTGAGGCTGGCTGGATGGCTGGCTGCTGTGCCCGCGCCATAAACAAAAACTCATTAACCCAATTGCAATATTAACGCAATGAAAGTGCAGTGGCGGCGCTGCCAAAGGCAAACAGAGAGAGAGCCGACCCCAAAGGGAGTTCCGCAATGGCTACATAGAATACATGCTATATGGGATATATACTATACGTAAGTATATAGAAAGGAAAACTGCCAGTCATTAATTCCCATTAAATACCAAATCATTCAAATTTTTTGGCTTTTAAAAACCAGAGCGGGAAATTCCCTTCCAAAGTCTGGCAAATTTTTTAATAAAATCCCGAAAGTTGCGAAACGATATGGACAATAATAGTACACCCAGCAGGTGTGTATTGCTATAAACAATAAATCAAAAAAGCCGTACAAAACTCAAGTGAAAAACAGGGATTTTATTGAATTTTTTGTCCGCGAAATCAATGCCCTTCCTTGTCAAAGGCTTAACAGCGATGGCATATGGCAAACGTATTTGCGCTAAAAACCAGCAATAAGATGAAAGCCTCAATAAAAAATGCAGAAAAAATGTAGCAAATATGGGGAATAAATGCGAAAAAGTACGTACTATATTCCAGGCAAATAAAAGAAGCCAAATCAACTTTGCCGAGCGAAAGCAAGAACTCATATTAACATTGCCAGCTGTAAGCAAATATTGAATTTGTCAAAAGTGAGTTTTTATTGCAGCGCAGAAATATATTAAAAAGCGCTCCCTTTCGCTCCGCGCCTTCTTTATACCAAATAACGTTTAAATTAATTATTTGGAAGCCCAAAAGTGGCTGCAATCTGTCACCGAACGTATACTGCTCGATCATTCCGTTTGTCAGCCTCAAGGATTCGCCATAATTAATCAGCCGCAAGGCCAATGCAGTTGGCAGGACCAATCAGATATATGTGACCCAAAAAAGGCGTTTGCCATACATTAATTAGAAGGATAGTTCCCCCTCCAGCGCCAGATTTATCCCTCGCTCCACACACACACCTGACCACAGCAGGAAACTTTGCCAATAACTGCAAATGCAATGCATTAAGCCCGGGCCGCAGACGAAAAATCGGAAGAGGGAAAAGCATGGGTCCGAGCTGAAAGCTTTTCCTCTACCATTGCCATTGCCTGCTGCCACTCCTCCTCCACCTGGTGGCCGCCACTCAACGCACCTGTCGCAAAACTGACATTAAATTCACATTACAAAATTGGTTGCCTGCATTCGGCGTATCAGTTTTTGGTTACCTTGTTGCAGCCACCTTGATGGACCCAGGAATCGAGGAATCGGGGAACGGAGGCTGTGGATTGGGCTGGCTTAAGGGAGGGAGGAGAAGCCATCATCGATGCGCTCCACCTGCCCGAAAAAGTTTGTTTTAATGGACAAAGTTGGCTGAACGCTGGCCGGGATTGCTGGGGAACTCGAAACCCGGAAAACTGGGGACCTGCAGCCGGAGATGGAGCTGATGCCGATGCCGATGCCGAAGCCGAAGCTGAAGCTGAATCTGAAGCTAAAGCTGGAGCTGGAGCCGGAGCTGGCAGATGAAAACTGGAAACTGCACAGTGAAAAATATGGAAATAAAATAAATATATATTGTTGCTGAAAATCATATTGAAATACTCCTTGGCGAGCTATTTAATATTAAAATTAAATATAATATATTTACAATATTTGTCATGTGAAATTTCCATGAGATATTGATATGATTTTCGGTTCTGTGTGCGCTTTCGCCTTGCTCTATTTGAGTTTCAAGTTGTGAGCCGCAGAGCCGCCGAGAGCCGAGAGGGTTTCACCAACTTTTTCCGCCAACACACAAATTAAATTATAAATCAGTGGGCGTGGCACACACACAGAGCACACACAGCACACACAGCCCACCTGAACTGGAGCCCCTGTTTCGGTTTGGATTCGGCTTGGCTTAAGTCCTAGCTACGGCAAACTCACTGATCCTGGGCCTGGGCCTGGTCCTGGGTCGGTTATCGCTTTGAGTGATTTTCTTGCTCGTTAAATTTTGCCGCTGCTGCTGCGACAACGCGGCGTATGCGTAATCTATCAGATTGAGCCACAAAGAAAAGTTTCCCCTCTCAGGCAAGCACAACTCGGAGACCTGACATTTGATGCCATTTAATTTGAGAGCACAAACTTTTGCCAGCAGCAGCAGCAGCAGCAGCAAATAAATGCTTGAACCTACACATGAATCATGATTGAAACAATCGAGGTGCCGGGAATAAATTGTGCAGATGCGAGATTATAAAGTTGGCCGTTTAAATTATTGTTTTGACTGCCAAATCGATCGAGTAATTATGTAATATTCATGCCCGCAAAATGGCATATTAATTAGGTTTGCAAATTAGTGGCTGCAAGGGTTATTCTAATTAAAATAGCAGTGAGCAGTGATTAATCTTGGGATTAAGTTTATAATTAAACTATTTAACAAAGCTGATTAAGTAGGTATTTACATAGTAAACCAATAAATAAATTCGATAAATCTTTTTAATTATTTAATTGGGCCTAAGTCTGTGTCATTTGGGCCTTTAATTCATTTTGTTAATAATAATCTGTCCCTCACACATCTACCTTCGGTGATAAGCTCAATTATTTCAGCAATCAATCAATCGAAGCCAGGTACACTTACCAAAGGATCTGTGAATTTGCTGCCATCTCTCACTGTGATTTGGCTCAGGTCCTTGCGCTCAGCAGCTCTTGTCCTTCATTGTAGTTAAGGCTGCATTGTCGTTATTGCTTTTATATTGGGTACCAGGGTGGATTTAAGGGTTACATCCGTTTTGAAGAAAAAGGAAATTACAATACAATTTGGTTTACAATTTAATATTTAAATATAAATATTTATTAAGCATTACCAAGGCCTTAAATGCTTATAATTAAAATCTTAATAATAATCAAACACACTAATAATAATTTACCACCCATAATAAGTTAAATTTCAGTAAAAACCGAGTGCACCCGGTATTTAATAGTCGGGTCAGTCGGCCTTAAAGTCCCCTTTGCCCGCGCTGTGACTGTGTTGTTTTTCAGTTGTAGTTGCTTGTAGTCGCTGTTGCCATGTTACCTCGAGCAACAATTTAGTCTTCTGTTAGCATTAAATGCTTGAGCTGCTTAATGAAGGAAATTAGCAACGCAGCCAAGGAGGAGGCAGGAAAGGTCGAGAGATAGCAGGAAGTGCAGAGCCAGGAGGAAGCGGAAGTTGCAAGGAGCAGGATCTAAGCCGGCTGCCGCCAGTGTTGCATTGTGTGGGCTGCAAAAAGTTGCAAGAGAACTCTTCCCTTTCGCCGGAGCTTGAGCTGGAGCTGGAGCCGCATCCCTCTTGGTTACGCCACCCACAGCCCACAACATCCATCTGGCAAGCCAGTGGAGCGTGCAAGTTATGTTTTCTTTGAAGTTCATGAAGCAAAATGTCTTAATTACTGAAATGAGATGACGGCGAGACATAGAGGAGAGCGCCCAGCAAAAAAAAAAAAAAAAAAAGGAAAAATGAAAGGGGGACCGAGAGGATTTCTGCTCATTCTAATTAATTTGCGGCGGGTTGATGTAAAGGCCCACGAAAATAAGGAAGAAAAAAACCCGTACTGCCTGGCAGAAAATGGCTGCAACGGGGCGGAACGAAAGGCACACATATATAGCCTGACTTGGCCTGGCCTGGCACTGGGTGTCCTGGTGCACATCCTGCGGCAATAACTCACGACCACTTTATGCGCTTAAGTGATTTCTAATGCAAACCAATTTCCGAAATCAGGCACAAGCACTTGAAGCCAAGGACAAAAGGCCCACCTACCGCCAACAACTCCCCTTCGGAGTCAGAAAGGATATTTCGTTGATGCTGCAAACAGATGGGGATTCGAGGGACTTTGAGGGAGCAAGCGAGAAGCTGGCACAGGCGCTTGCCAAAGGACGCCGTCTATCAGGCAAATGACAGTCGCGTCCTGCCTCGTCCTCGCCCTGCTCCTGTTTGTGTTTCCCGTGTCCTGTAGCCAGACGATGTTTGTCTTCGACTTGGTCCTTGGCTTAATATCACATGCAGAACTCGCAGCTTTTAGCTGGGAGCTCGGAACGAGCGGCGAGGCCAATCCAAGAGCTGCCAGCAAAAAATGGCTCAAAGGGAGCGGGGGAAAAGCGCAAAAATTGGGGCCAACAAGTAAGAGGAGCCCAAACAGCCAGAAAGATACCCCCCCTGCCAGTAGGGAGTAGTATTCTGCTTCATGCGGTGAACAAATTTGGCAAGGACTTCCATGTGGCAGAGGCATGGCATGTGGTAAGCGGGATATTCATGCCTTTCCCCTATGGGGATTTTTTATAATTTATAATTTGCATTTATTTTATATTTTATGGAACACAAATTAACATAGTAAATGTATTATTTTTAGTTAAAATCAAAGCTTGCCATAGTTTCGATTAATATCGAGCTTTTCAGTTCCAGGTCTTGGTCTCTAAAAAAATATTTTTTAAAAAGTTTCCCCATATTTTAAAGGAAAGAAGTTGTAACTAATATAACCACGTTTTGCAAAAATATTTTAAATTGAAACTATAATTTTGTAACTATATAAAAGCCTGCCTCCAATTCCACATGAAAGCTGTACTCTTTTCCTTACTCAAAGTCCCTCTAGGACGAGGCAAAGATAGTCTGCGCAAACAGACAGCAGGCAGCAGCGGAAAATCATAAAGGAAAATATTGAATTTACTGCAAAAAATGCAAATTTCTCCTTTGAGGCAAGCCGGAAATCTTCGCAGACTTCCACATGTCCTGGGTAGCAAAGGGTGTATAGGGCTCAGTCCCTAAAATATAAATAATATTTCTTATAATAAATCATTAACTAAAGTAATTGCTTTCTTGCAAAAAAAAAAACTGGAATATTAAACCTACTTGGTCGTAATCTATGACATTTATTTAATATACCCGGACTTTCCCCTTCTTGGCATCATATCCTGCTGTCAGTTGTGCTCTTTCCCGTTCAACTTCTTTCGTTCCTTGCTGTTCCTGCCAGGACATCAGTGGTCACCAGGACCAGCTCCTGTGGCGCCGTCTCCCTCAGCACAGCTGTGTGTGTACACTCACATATAATATTGCCACAATTTGCTGGCCAGTTGCAGGGCCCCAGGCAATAAGCCACAAGCCAGCGGCCATTATAACCCGTATCCCTGCAGGATGCTGGAACATTACGCGGCGCTCACCTCGCGGCGTAATCAAACATATTGGAAAGCATCGAGGCATCGGGGGAACGGAAAAGGAAAATGTTTATGAGCGAATACCGCGCGAGCAATAAAATGTAATATGAGCAAATGATATGGGGGAGGGATCCAGATCCAGATCTAGATCGGCATCGGCATGGGGTCGCTGTAATAACCACAAATAAAAGCGGCTGGCAGAGGCAATGACAATAAAGAATGAAGAGCAAAATCAAAGTTATGCCATGGCCCTCCCCCCCTAAATGGCGCTCCCCCCTAAATGGCGCTCCCCCATGTGCGATAAAATTAACAATTCAATGAAGTGAATTCGAAATGGCAAATCGAAAAGCGAAATCGCACAAGACAACAAAACGAGAAAAAAGGACCTAGAAAGCCAACCCAGGCAACCAAATAAAAAAAAAAGCAGAAAAAACACAGCAGAGAAAAATCGAAACTTATACACAGCCGTCAGCGGAGCTCATAAAAAATTGCGTATACGCCCTGGAGGACGACGGACGGGCGCAGCCAGACGACGCACAATAAAAATTAAAATAAAATGGCCAAAATAGAAGCCAACGCACAAAGTTACCAGAGCAGCTGTAACCATTACGATTGTGTGCGTCTGACTTTATATATATTCTGTGCCAAATTTGATCACTCCCAGGAAGAGAATAAAGTCATGTGGGTCACAGCTAAAATTTTGTTGATGCCTTCTTTTTTAATGTTCCATACTTGAATTTTAACACTAACGTGGCTGCTTCTTTTTCGCAAATAAAACATTATAATATTTGTATAAACATTCCTGCCCAAAATTAATATAATAAAGCATTCCTTTCCTGCGATATTACTACGAAACACTGCTCAAATATTTCATTTTAATAAATAAAGGTTGTACCCTATAGAAAGTTATAAAGTGAAGGATATTTACGATTTTTCTAGGATTTAAACATATTAATATAAAACGGGGTAAGATGTAAATTTTAATTCAGATATTATAAGTTTTAAGCTGCAAAAATGTATAATTAAATGTATATACAAGTCAATATCAGCTTTAATATAAATTTTAACAGCTTAAAACTTAAAATATCTGACTAAAAATTACAACTTACTTAATATAAAGAGCTTGTCAAATTTGATCAGAATCCTATATGTACATATATCACTCCCTTTTATAGTTCTCCTAAGATAGGATACTTAAAGCTTCGGTCTTCGGTCTTCCTATTTAATAACTAAATTTTCATAAAAACTTTGCAAAGTGAGCTCTTCCACTAATAAACTATGTGTGGAAGCAGCTTTTTTGGAAAAAATATAAACCTATGTAGAAATATGAGCAATTTCAGTGGAAACCCCAAACAAAATTCCCTCAAATACCGGAAATTCTCCAGCATGGCCAAACAATACTTAATTAAAATGAAATGTGGAAATGGGCAAGGCTTCTTTCCATTTACAAACAAACTCAAATATAGAGAGAAGAGCTTATTGCCCCAGGGATTATGTTTCACAAAAAAGGCAGAAACTAAAGAATGAAATCAAAACCATCTCAGAACAATAAACAAAATGATTGATTAGATAAGCGAAGGCAGGCCCAAGGTAAGCTCGTGTCAGATTGTTAATTAAAGCGAAAATCCAAATATCTGTCTGTGACATGTGTGTTTACTTTGGTGGCAGCCTTACTTGTGGGCTTTGGCTAATGAAATCGATGAGCAATGAGCAGAAGGCGTTGTCTTTTTGTCGCTAAAATGTTTGCACTTGGCTTAAATGCAAAATTTGCGGATATTTGGCAAACAGCAGAGAGCCGGCAAAAGGATGCATTGGCAGCATCTGCATCTCCCCTCCTCCCCTGAATTTGAATTGTTCATATTTTGATTAAATCCTGTGTGCGCTGCGCTGCTGCGGCTCCTTGTTGTGGCTGCTGTTTGTCAAGCGGAGTAATTGCGTGCTCGCAATTATGCTCGCTCTCGCACACAGACACACAGACACACATGCGAACTGCAGTTAAGCAAATAAAGCGCTAAAAGCATAAACTAAATGAATTAAGCGACGCAGCGGCGCGCGCTTACAGCCCCTACTTGGGGGTGGCCCGGCCACCCTTCTCCCAAAAAAACCTCCCCCTAACAGGCAGTGGAAGTTTCTATAAAATATGAGATAATAAAAAGTGAATTATGTGCCCGCACACAGCGGAAACACAAAAAAGAAAGAGAGCCCACGACAAAGGCTCCGACTATGTGATATCCCTTGATTAGTTCTTGATTTTCCATTAATAAAAACAAGTAAAAAGCATCTGTTTTTGGCAAGCATTAAGCCCTCTAATTTCCTACTGAAAAGGAAAGATAATTAAGTAAAACATATGTATATCCTCGAAAACCATCCACAATCAGGGGTACAAAAACACGAAGAGCTGAGATGAAGAACAACAAATAAATGTGAATACAAACATAAAGCAATAAAAGCATCAACAGGGGCAACAACAACATTTAATTGCAATTGTTTGTCCGCCAGTTAGTTTTTTATTTGCACTTTAATTATGAGAAATAGGAGCAGAAGCACAGCAGCAGCAGCAGTAGCAGCAGCAGAAACTAATTTTCATAAGTACACAACTTTGTGCGCGCTGCAGTTGGGAAAATAAGGAAAATTAGGAAAAGTGGGGAAAAATTGGGAACAGCAGTAAAGCGGAGATTGGAGAGCGGAGACACATGACTTATGACAAAACACAAAACTTGATGGCCAAGACTGGCCAGTGGCCAGTGGCCAATGGCCACTCCAGAGACGGACCAAGGAGCCCTGCAAGTGAAGTGAATAAAGCAAAATAAAATAAAGCACTCAAGTCGTGCAAATAATAAACAAAACAAATAAAGTTATAAATAATAATGCCAGAATATTTGAAGCTCCCAGCTCTGTATGTCCAAGTGAGGTTCTCCGTAATTATAGCAATTCCTGGAATGTGTTGCATAATCACACTTAATAAGTTGGAGGAGCCCTAATGGGCACGACGAACACAGATAATTAAGGACTATTTAATAAATAAATAGGGAAGGGAGTATAAAGTTAATCATGATTAAGTAACAGCTATTAAAAGATGGTCATCGAACCTAGAACATTACAAAGTCCTCACTTATTCAGGGATTTATTCAATATAAAAACCTCCAATACTAAATGTACATACCTCTCTTAATTCTTGGAATTTTCCGTTTCTGTGGAAACATGTTCTTGATCGCCAGGAACGCCAATTCGGAGCCCAAGCAGGAGATCGAGATGCACATCCTGTGGAAGAGAACGGATCAGTCCAGAGGCAAATCAGGCAAACAGTTTGTGTTGTTTATTCTAAAATAAAATAAAAGCTCACAGCACCAAAATCCTGATAGCTCCGAGTTATCGATAACGATTGATAGCCATCACCCTGTTATCGGAACATTATTTAGATAAACAAGTCAACGAACTGTAATAAATCTAATGATTCTTAAACATAAATAAGAAGACAACAAATAGTATCTCCTATTTTGCATTAAAGAAACATTGTATTTTTTGGTATATATGAGACTTTTTGCTTTGGTCACACTAATTAACAAAATACGCCGCGCAAGTGCTTTAAAGATTCTTGGAAACTGATTAACTTCATTAATTTGTATGCCAAATTGAATTTTGACTTTAAAAAAAGGTAAAGATAACGAAGAAAGTGTTTGTACACCACAAATTACCAGACTGATCCTTTAATGACTCTTCTTTTCCTATTTTTTAGGCCCACCACGGGATCAGCTGATTGCCTGTGAATCTTGTAGGCTTTTGGCATTCCTAATCGCCTTACTATTTGACGCACTCCCTTCCGTGTGGTCCTGGTCCAGGTCCTGGTTCTGGTCCTGGTCCTGGGGGAAGCCTTAAAGTTCTTTAAAGGCTGGCCGTAGTTGCCTTGAATGGAATTTTCCGGCGTCACCGCAAACTTTTCAGTTTCAGTTTTCCATGTTTTGTTTTTTTTTGTTCTTTCTTTTTTTAGTTTACCCCCATTTCTCACGCCCGCCACCGCCCCGGTTAGTTTGCCAGCTTTTTGTGTTCTCTCTTCCATGTTACATTAAATTGAACAAATTCTAGCGAAACAACAACAAAAGCAGCACTGGGGAGCATAAGAAACTGCAGAGAAGCTGGACAAAAAAATATCAAGAAGGGAGAGGCGAAGTTCGTACACTCTTGGAAGGGTTGTTATATTAAAAGCCCAGAAAAGTGAGTTAATTTCTAGTCACATTCCCGGTTCAGGTTTTATTAAAATTATTTATTATTTTCAGGAGAATATCGAAGATCTTCAAGGATATATACCCCCTGCCAGAGTATAAAAATGTCTGCAAACTTTTTTTTGCGCGGCCTATACTCGTATATCGGTCCTTTTCGCACTAATTACGGCACACGTTAACTGTCAAGCGCAGAGAAAGGGATGACGGGGGCGGGGCTGCTGCCGCGGAACTGCAAATTAAATGAAATTCTACAAAGTTTTTTAGTTGCCTCTGCTTTTTTTTTTTTGCCCAGGGAGCTAACTACGAGTACACGGAGTATAATAAAAATCAGAGCGGCAAACTTTATATTTTTATGCCCGGCACTTTCTGCTTTTCATCATAAGTATTTTAATGCAGAGCCTTCCAAGGATGTCAGCGTATCAAAGGGTAATGGAAAATGAATTAATTAATAAAGTTTTATTCTTAAAATCGCGTAAAGACTAAAATAAAAGCTAAGTATTTGTATAGAAACCTTGTAAATTAAAAAATTCCTATGATGCAACCACATAAAGACAAAAATTGCTCCTTGGTTCTACATATATTTATTTAAATATTTAAATAAATATTCTCCCTAGTAATTGCCCTTGAAGCAACACCTTTAGAGCGTGTGTGTCCACATCCAGGCATCTGCAAAGGGCTTTGAAAAAAAGAAAACTGGCAACCAATTAGGAAGATGCCGAGGTGAAGTAAGCCGGGGCCAGATTCCAAGTTTCTGTTAACATGATGAATGCAACTGGGGGCCAGGAGGGGACCGGGTTCGGGATCGGGATCGGGATCGGGAGCTTGTTAAAATTGATTGCCGGCAGAAACAGAGCGAACAGGGCCAAGAACAAAGGCAACAACTGCTTAGGCATGTTGTTACCTTTTTGCCGCTCGCCTAACCTGGGCCCGAGAACATTGATTTATATTTGTATTGACACTTCACCCGAGCCCCCATACCTTTCCCCTTCCCCGCCCACGCCCCTGTTTGTTTGCCTATCGCACAAATTTGTCCTTGTCATTGTTTTACAAGCAAACCTCTCCCCTCCACATTCCTCCTCCCGAAAAATCGGAGACAACACACACAAAGAGAGGGAGAAGATGAGGAAAATGAAGGCAGAAAATCAGGCAAAATCGATTAGGCCAGAAGAAAAGGGGCTGAAACTGACAGAACCCGCAGATGAACTAAGCAAATTATTTTAAAGCGTAAAGAAATTTAATAGGAAACCATAAAATTAGGAACTGAAGCTTAAATTCTATAAATGTTCAATAAATTATTAGGTTCCTGCTTTTGAAAAATAAATTATAATAATGGGAAATTATATATTTAGCTGTTCATCACTTTAATTTATACATTTTCATGCTTATACAAAATATTTAAAATTAAGAATGCCATGCCAAAGGATTCTTTGACTTCTAGTTATATTATTACTGAGCCTTAATAGATTTATTTAAACCTCAAAACAACGTTCGTTCATGTTTTCCTCAGGACTTGGCTTGACACCTTCAGTGACTCTCACCCAAGCGAACGCCTGTATTCCATTAAAAACTATAATCAACCGAATGGAAGTCTCAGAAATTTAAATAAAGGCAGGCGCACAATGCCTTTTATGGCACACAATTTTAAGATACACACTCCTGTGTGTGTGTGAATTAATTTCTGTGCGGAGGAGACGACGACACACTTGAATGGTCTCGTTTCCGCTTGAAACTGAAATTATTTCAAAGTTGACACACGAAATTACCATTGATAAATGCCGGAAATGTGCTCCTCATTCCGATGGATCCACATGCACTCCCGTTCCCAGTCCCAGTCCTATTCCCATGCCCATTCCCATGTGGTCAGAGGGAATTCAGGGCATTCCGGGGAATCCTCCACAATGGCCATGCAAATTGGACTGCATCGAATCCGAATCCGAATCCGGGGGTCGTGTTTGTGTGGCCTGTGTTTGTTTAACTCGGTCATCAAGTCAAAACAAGGGGCGGAGTGGGTAGAAAAAAAGAGGAGGGCAGGATTGTGTTGAATGCAGCATGATTGGAGGTTTCCTTGAAGGACTATACACATACACATGTAGGTTGGCACTAACGACTTCCTGCAATTAATGTCCATCATGCCGGCATCATCGCTTGACAACTTGATTTGGCTTCGCATAACCCACAGTCCAGCGATCTGGTAAACAACCATCGCTATTAGCTGTCAACTATAAATAAAACATGACTTTGTGCAAGCTTTTCCCTTACTTTTCAATAGGAAAATTATATAAATCCTTTTGGTTAGTTGGGAAGAGAAATACAAACAAGGTTTAGGTAATTGTAGATTATGAACAGAAGCAGCTTTAAGAGCTATTCCTGACTTTAAACATAAAAGAATTTTACCAGAAAACACCGAATAACCAATTTTTCCACTTTCCCAATTATTTAATTGTTTTTCTTTCTTACCGACTTTCACCTTGAATCCTTGAAATTGTTTTTCCTTTCCTTGTATCTCTGGTTAAGCCTCCATTTGTTTTTCTGGTCATAAGATAGAGTGGTTTATTTTTGGAGCGCCTTTGGCGATCGATGGCACTGAGTTATTTTTGACATGTCGCCCCGTCAACGTCAACACAACGCTGACATCCAAGTGGCAGGCCAACACCTGAGACTTGGGCCTTGGTCCTTCTACCACCACCAGCTGGAATCTCCAGCTCCGTCTTCCCCGGCACCCAGTTCCGAGTTCGAGAAAGAGCATCGAGTGCCTAATGATGCAGGAGGGCTGTGGGCGGGGTGGGGATTCCACGTCCTTAGTACACGGAAACAAAAGCATATTCCTTTTTCATTTATATTTTAATTTAAGTTGAAATATCTGTTCTAATATTTAGAACTATTCCATGAATATATAGATTTCTTCAGCCTTTTTAAATAAATAGGATCCATCGCTTAAGATTATTATCCTTTTTTTTTTGTAGCTGTGCACTGAGTCCTGTGTTTGTTTATCTAACGAGTAAATACGATTTTAATTAAATGTAAATCACATTGTCAAGCCACACACACTCGCACACACGTACAGTGACAACAAGAACAAGAACAGGAACAGCAGGCAAGCCATAAAAGTTACTCCAACGCAGCAGGAAAGCGGATGGAAAAGTGGGAATTGGAGCGGGAAAAGTGGGAGGAATCTCAACACCATCCTGCAGCCTGGCTGCCTGCCTGCCTGCCTGCTGGGTAGACGACGAAAAACACAAACAAAATATTGCTTTCGCATGTTACTCATACGCCCCGCTGCTCGGCAGCCCAGTAATCCTGGCAACTCCATCTTCTTCAGCCCCAGCCATGGCCAAAACACCCTTGAGATTATTAATTAAAAGACAAGAAAACATAATTTCTAAATTTCCATACAAAAAGCAACGGAGCCGGGGCAAAAACAAAGGGCGTCCGTCCACCGTCTGTCTCGTCTGCCAGGACGAAGGAGGGAATTGGAATTGGTTATTATTGTACAGCTCCTCTTGGCAGATGGAAGCTCACATGTGACAAGAGTTATATGAATTTTTGTCATATCGGTTTGCTTCCAACTTGGGCGCGCGACGTGAAAATACAAACTTTATAATGGCAGCTCCAGACTTTCAGAACGCAAAGAGTTTTATGAAATAAAAAAGCTAACAAAATAAGACTTCCTATGCTTACATACCCTCTATTGTATGTACTTACATCAATTCGTAGTTGATATAACAACCGCTTCTGCAAGATGTACATTTTTGATGAAACACACGTTCCCACTGCGCAATTTGCTTAAAGCTTCGTACTCAGACACGCGAGAAGTGTTTCTAAGCATTGAGTCAAAACGAGAGGTCAATAGTCACCCTCTCGCTCTATCGCACTGCTTAGGAACACTTTTCGCGTGTCTGAGTACGTAGCTTATATTAACTAAAATTATGGTTTAGGTGTAAACATATATAAGTTTTACATTAAAACAAGAAAGGAAGCTAACTCTGGAAAGCTGAAGTTTGTATACCCTTGCAGTATGCAATTGGATCATTAAAGTCTATCTATTTTTGTAAAATATAAAAAACTATTGAAGTGTTTACATTTTTATAACATTTACCTACACATTTTCCATTTTCATATAAATCGATATATGATATAATGGTTTGATCTTAATGATATTAAAACCCTAATTCAAAACCCGTAAAAAACAGCTATATCTCAAAATGTATAAAAATACGTTGAAAACAGAGAAGTTCTAATTTCTTTCCATTAATTTTCCGATCATTCCTATGGCAGCTATAAGATATAGCAGTCCGATTTGCATTAAATTTAAAATGTATAGCGATAATATATTTAAAGGGTCATATATTTAATTTGAGCATAATATCTTTAAAAATAGCGAACATTATAACTATAAAATATAGTGGTCCGATTCCGGCCGTTCCGACATATATACCAGCTGCAATAGAAAGAAGACTATATGCAAAGTTTCATTCAGATAGTTCAAAAACTGAGAGACTACTTTGCGTAGCAACGGACAGAAGGACAGACGGACATGGCTAGATCGACTCGGCTGGTGATGCTGATCAAGAATATATATTATGGGGTCGGAGATGCTTCATTCACTGCGTTGCAGACTTCTGATCAAAATTAGAATACCCCACAAGGGTATACAAAAATATTTAAGAAGATTTCTGTGATTCTTATGTCTAATATCATATTCTATCTGCATTTTAAAAATCCAAAACAAAACAAAACAACAGCTGTTCTCTTGAAAAAAGCTTAAATTCAGTTTTAGATCATTCTGCATTTTAGAAAATAAAAAGATCAAGATCAAAGATCAAGAGATTAAGAAAATGCTTCAATTATCCCCCAAAAATATGCATTCTTAATAAACTAAATGATTGAAAAATACTTTAACATTAGGTAAACCGTTTTTTAAATTGCTTAACATAATATTTTTTGATGCAGAATCAGATAATTTCTCAATCCTTTCTTCAAGTATAATATTATATACATAACTGAACTATAAAAAAACAAAACAACAAAAAACATATGTTCTCCTGAAGAAAAATGTAAAATGCTGATTTAGCCTAATAGCAGCATATATTCTGCATCTCTGCATTTTCAAGATATAGTGGAAAAATGTAAAATAGTGATCGATATACAACCCTGTATCCCAAAATAAGCTTCTGCTATCGTTTTAATCTATCGGCCCTTTTTCCATCTCTTGCGAAACGAACAAACGCGTGTGTGGAAGCATAAAGACTTGAAGGTGAGAAAAATCATAATATATAGAAACCATCAAGTATTCTGGGTGGTAAATATGATCAGTACATCCAAGGGCATCACCTGGGATATGTGATACTCTGATATTTCAGGGTTCCAAGCTGGGCTGCCCATAGGAGTCCCATTGGCAGACCACGTGGTCAGGGGCTACCCTATAAAAGCTGATATTTCTTCTCATCCCCTAACCGAAACCCTTTCTTTCTTTTAACTATTTCGAAGCGTCAACATGGCCAGTCCTCCGTTAAAATTACTTCCCCTTGACAAAAGCGAGGACAGGGAAGCTAATGGGGGTAAACCGTACGATTTGGGAGCGGCGGCCTTGATGCCAAAGTTGAAGGTGAGTCCAAAGCTGTACTTCACATGTATTTTGTTTATGAATATCGGTCACTCAATCCCACAATCAGGATAACGAAGTGCTGGCTTGTACGATTGCCGTTAAGAATCTCCGCCTCGGGAGTAATATGATCATCTGCAGCAGCGTCAAGGATCCCAGCTTTGATAATGTTGTGAAGGTGGTCCACGAAGCCGCCAAGGAAGTGGGTGACCCCGGGATAACGTATTATTCCGAGGATGTGGGCATACACGCCTTCATCATTATGGAGGACAAGGAAAAGGCTGCAGAGCGTAAGGAGGAGGAGGAAAAGGCAGCAGAGTGTAAGGAGGAGGAGGAAAAGGCAGCAGAGTGTAAGGAGGATGAGGAAAAGGCAGCAGAGCGTAAGGAGGAGAAGGAAAAGGGCAAAACTGAGGAAAAGGGCAAGAGGAAAATGGAGAAGAACTCAGTTTTTGGGTCTACGGAAGATTTTTCCCGCTCGTTTAAGACTGGAAAGTTAGAATCGGAGGAAACTGAGGAAATTCAGAAGAAGAGATTCAAGCAGGACATGATTGCTCGCCACGAGGAGATCCAAGCGGAGTTCGCCAAGGAAACTTGTTCAGATCTTGAAGAATCCTGAAGCTTGAAGAACACTTTTCCATTTCCGCGCAAAGAAGAAGAATAAATCTGTATTTCCGCAGCAAAACAAATGAAATATTTCCCGAAAATGTGTGAGGTACGAATACCAATAAAATAATCAACTTGACAAAGGACTTCTCTCTGTTTAATTATTTCATCATTTTTAACTTTGCCTTAGTCATGAATTAATATAACTTTCAGGGGGTGATTGACCTCTGAGGATATCACTTGGCAGAGGCAATCCCCGTGGCCCTTAAACAACCCTTCTACTATATGTACTCTTCACACAGAGATTGCCACCTGGCTGGCTGGTTGCCCATCAATTCAAATGACACCGAGGAAGGCAGCCGCTTGAATTGATGATGCCGATGATGGTATCGCTCGAAGGCGTTGCCAGAAAAGTCTTACGACATGTTCGTTCACCTCGGCTCAAAGGCCGGATCCGGCACCGGCTTCGGCTTCGGCTCTGACTCTGACTCCGACTCTTCCACCTCCATCTCCGGACTCGTCACCGCTTTCATTTGGCAGCACCCACAAAAGGCATGTGCCATTGTCGTCGTTTATGCCGTCAAAGTGAAAATCCATGCGAGAAATTATATGTCAAAGTTTCACTTTTGATATGCCAAAGCATTTGCGTACAACCCACAGGGAGGCGAGGATGGGATGGAGATGGGGATGGGGATGGCTTCTGCTGGATTCCCCATGCTGGCCTGGTCTGGCCTGGTGGCACTGCCACTGCAACGCGGCACGCTCCACTGACGCACTGACAAAGACACATTTGCGGGCCACACAGCGCTGAAGATGAGCAATGGCAATGACGACGGGCTGCCAGGCGGAGGAGCAGGGGGCGGAAGGTGGGGCGGAGTGCTACCAATTACTCGAGTTACTGGGCCAGTGCAAGTCCGGGCCCGGGTCCGGGTCCGAAGCAGGCTCCCGTATCCGGCCACAGTTTCGTAGTCGCTCTGCCAATGCCCTCAAGAGCGGAGGAAGGGAACGTCAACCTGAAGATTTTCTCAGTGAACTTAAATAGGGTTTTAATTAATTATTTATATCTCTTAATTCCACTTTAATTTCAAGTTAACTATATTTTTTATTAAGACATCACTCAGTGCCAGTGAAAGGGTATCCAGAAAGAGTTAACCTCCTTCGCTGTACTTCTTTTTTCGTTGCAGTTAGATGTGCGTTGTCCTTTGGTTTTGTCTATGCGAAAAGGCGATGTCTTGCCATTCTTTTGCCTTCCCCTGTCTCTCGTCCTCGTCCTCCCTTCCGGTTAGCCCTCCCTTTCGACTGTTTCCTTTTTCTGTTGATTTTTCCTTGGTCTGACGCCATGACCTGCACTATTCCGAATTTCCATTGGGAATATCTGATCTGATAGGACTTTTGGCAAAGGGCTCGAGTTTGTTCCTTAATTCTGAAGGCAGCTCCAAGATCTTAGATTATTCCAGAGCTGCCAATAATCTCCTTCAGGAAGGTTCCACATATATATTTTACAAAATAGCTTAGGGACAAGACATCCCTTTGGTAAGTTTACCTCCGTTGATAATTAAGTTTAAATTCCTCTAAATATTATTTGCTCTTTGCAGTTTTGATGGCTTCAGTGGATCTTCTTCAATGGGCATTCTAGGGGTCGAGGCGAGGCTCTGGCTTGGAATTTTCCGGCATCTTCGCTCCCTTGCTGGCGGCATCATTTAGAGCAATGTAATCTACCCTACTTTACAGTTGACAACCCAAAGAACCTCGCCACTTTCCAGCACCAGCTCCTCCTCCTCCTCCTGCCCCCTGGTCGGTTGCGGTTGTGGCTCCTCCAAGCGTCGTCCTAGCTTTCCTGGCTCCTGGCTGCATTCCGGATTCCGAGGCGAAGGCTTTGGCTGTGGCTCTGTGGCAGTCGCAGGCCATGGATCCCGTCCTCAATCTGCCCGGCTGCCTTATCAATGTTTGCGCACTTTGCTTAATTTGATTTCGCATTTGGCGCTCGGGCTTTGATTGTGTTTGTCCCCGCAGCTAGCTGGCCACGCTGGCAGCCGCATTGAGTGGCCTGGTCACACTGCTTCCGCAAATTGAATGGCCACTCCCGGGGGATTTCCTGGATCCGAGCCTCCTCCTCCAGTCCAATAATTATTGGCGGTTGAACTGAAGCGTCGGGAGATTAATTCCTTTTGAAATAATATTAAAGTAAGTATGTTAAACTTTGTAGGGAAAACTACTAAGTTAATCACTTGTCTCTCTACTTTAGGTATTTGTTTTTGGTCCTATTTATTTGTCCTACCAAAGGATAACGCAAATTAAATGTGGAGCCCGAAGATTGATGCCGGATCAATGGATCGTTATTCTCTCTTGGCCGTGAATCGATTGGCTGCCGAGATTCGGCGGCAATGTCTGGAACTGGAAGTGGGCCTGGGACTGGGACTGGGACTGGGATTCCACTCTCCCCCGGCAATCTGCAAGGCCCCTTGACAGCCTGTAGAATTTATCGGGCCCATTAAACGCAGCGCGCACTCCCTTCGATTCTCTCCGATTCTCCGCAAGCAATTGGTAAGGGAGCCGGGCCGGGACGGGGCGGTGCTCCCAGCAACTGACATGCAATTTATAGCCCCGACTGGTAATTGACAGTCGCTCCTTTTCCTCCGACTCCGAACCCCCTGGCTTCTGGGTCCTTGTTTCTCCTTTGGCTGCCACAGCTACTGCTGCTGTTTATTAATAAATTGTCACTTGCATCTCTGTCCCCCGAAACGGGTATGCACTGAGAGAAACTAGTCCTAATAAAGGCCGGGGAATATAAAGGTATAGTGAATTTCTAGAATGTATACTCCTTTATTTTTATAAAAAATAAATGCATAAATAAATCTTACAAAATATGTTTAAATATTATTAAAAGTAGACCCTACAATGTGTTCCTCCGAGTGTGGCATTATGGTTGATGGGCACTTGGTTTGTGGGAAATGCGAGCAAGACGGAGGACGGCAGATGGAACCCATTGCCAATTAGTTGCCATCATCGTTCATCGTGGCCCCGGTCCGGGTCCGGGTCCGGGTCCGTCTCCTTGCCTAATCCTTGTTAAGCTTCATCGAAATTGTATCATTATCATATCGAGAGCTGCCATTTTTGGCTTACACAATGGCAGAGCTCTGTGCTCTGGGCTTCCAGCTACCAGCTTCGTGTTGCCATGTCCCAGCTCCCAGCTCCAATATCCAGCCAGCCAGCCACACTTGTCTGCTCCTGGATACCTGGGGGAAATCTCCATCGCTCTCCATCGCCCAACGTCTCAATTCAATCTGTATAATGCTCGGCGCTCCGGCTCCTGCAGCCTTCCAACCGTCTCTCTTCCGGCTGCTGCACCTCCTCCGGCTCCAGCTTCGATTTTGGCGTTAACAAGTTTTCTCCTTACACTTCCTTATACGCTGCTGTCCGGAGTTCGGAGCCGGACTGCCGCAGCTTAAGCTGCTTATTATCCCGCGGGGCTTGGCTGGGGTTTGGGTCTGTGCTTGGGACTGGGACTGGGATCGAGGGCGGCTGTATATGTATCTCTAGGCAGCCTTGTCCGCCGGCACTAATTGGATTTCTCCGAACAATGGCCAACTATCTGGACTTTTATCTCGCCATACTTGCCCATGCGGGCCGAAAAATTCAATTGTCGGACTGATTAAGCTATGGTAAAAATGGCAGCGAAAATATCATGAAATTATAGCGGGAAATTGGCAGGGATAAGGCGAGGAAATTATCCGGGGAAAGCTTACAAATACTCGAACAATTTTCCGATTGGAGGAGGCTGAGAAGAAAATAACTTTTCAAATATCTTTACTTGTGTACATTTTCCCACAAAATGTTTATATCTTGACCTATTTAGGGCATTTTTTTGTTGCATTTAGTGTGGCCAATTTACGTTATCATTGTTATGCCAAAAGTTGAAGACTGTCAGCACCACTTTGAAGAGGAAACTCATTGAGGTTGCACGTGTTTCAGTTTTCGTTTTTTTTGGCTCCGTTTTTTTCGCTCAGTTTTTTCGCAGAAAAACCCGAAATTGATTAATTTGCTTAGAAGAAACTTGTACCTGAACCAAAGGAAAGCATCTATACATCCGAAGAACAAACGCAAACCACCGAAGTGTCTCCCAAATTAAATCTTTCATAAAAAGTGCAAATCGGACTGCGCGTCGCCCTGCTGTCTCTTTCCCACAAGCCAAGTTGTCACGAGTTTTTCACTTGCCACATAAATTCTTGTAAGCCTGAACTTGAGCCCAAGTATTTGTTCCCACCCTGACTAACCTGAAACCTCTGCAGGACTCTGATAATGTCAGATCGACGCTATCGTGGTTTCGGCTATCACGATCAACGCCGCGCTGCGGATGGAATCCCTCCGGCGGCAGTGATTGACTTGACAAGCGGGTACGTGGTACCTATAGTCGTTGATTTGACTGGGAACGCTGAGGATGTGCCGGAGCTGGGACCATCTTGGTTGACTCGCAACGCTTCCACGGGCTCCCCCGCTCGCAACGCTCCATTTGGGTTCGCCGTTCCTGCCGCTTCCATGGCGCCCGCTGGCATCTCCGCTGGCAGCTCTTCCGTTGCCACCACCGGGCCCTCCGCTCGCGCCGCTTCCGTATCGCCCACTAGTTTCACTATTGGGAGCGTTTCCGTTTCCCTCACCGGGCCCTCTGCTCTCACTGCCGGAGCTGGGTCCGCAGCTCGCAACGCACCTTTTGGATTCTCCGATGGCAGCGCTTCCGTGGTGCCCGCTGCCTTCTCCGGCCGCAGCGCTTCCGTTGCGACCACCGGGCCCTCCGATAGCGCCACTTCCGTATCGTCGACTGGTTTCTCCATTGGGAGCGTTTCCGCTCTCACCGCTGGAGCTTCCGTGGCGGCCACTATCTTCTCCGACCGCAGCGCTTCCGCTGACACCACCGGGCCCTCCGCTCGCGCCACTGTAACTGGCTCCCCCGCTCCCAACGCTTCGGTGGGTCCCATCGATCTATCCGCTGGCAGCGCTTCCGTTGACCCCACCGGGTCCCCAGCTCGCGCCGCTCCGAATGCTCTCCAGGACAGCGATAAAGGCATCGAGGCATATTCCTGTCCCATATGCTTAGATCGGCCTCAGCGACCGGTGGCAACCATGTGTGGCCACGTCTTCTGCCATGCGTGCTTCCAACGTTATCTGTGTGAGTCCACCAAGTGCCCGTTATGCAGCGATGAGGTCAAGGAGCTAAACTATATAAAACTATATATCTAAGTGTTTATCATGAAGGAACTGCGATGCATGTAATAATAAAACAGACTCATACCTGCTAACTCTACCAACGTGATCTACTTATTCTTTCTCTTTTAATAACTAATTTACTTAATTTACTTATACAATTTTGCAAATAATATTAAAGAAAAATACATAAACATAAATCGTAGTTGGCTTTGATCTTTCAAACACTTGGTCCTGGGTTTTCCTGTCAAAGTTATGTGGATTTGTCACGAACTGGTTTACCCGGATAACGCGTCTGTTCTCAAATCATTTTAGTCACGTTTGTCTACGCTACGTACTGAGAAATCTCTTAATTTCAAAATTATTTAAACAACGTAAGTGCCGCGCTCCCAATGTTTAGGCAAAGTTTAACGCAAAAGTTTTTACAGTTGCAGGCAACATGTTTCGCACGCTGCCCATCGAGCACACCAGGAAGGAGGACCGCTCCAGGGAGGAGGTCAGGGCCAGTCTGATAGCCTTTGCCGTGGCCTGTGCCCTCATCCGATTTGTACCGATCATCGTTAGGAAGATGGCGTCCTAGAAAGATGACTCTTATTGACTGCTGAGCGGACTGCAAATTAATTGTTTTAGATAAATAAAACTAAAGCCTCCGTTGAGGCGATTTTAGGTAAATAATTGTGCATTACATTCGACTTTCGGCTAGAACAATGCAGGATGGACAATGGAATGGCATTATCCTTTGGTCAAGGAGGAAAGGGGGGAATGTCTGCGACTCCGCCTCATCACTTACGGTTAATTGTGATGGCAACGGGCGCAAAAAGAGCACATAATTCATGGCACTCGGACAGCAGTTACAGCAGCAGCCAATGCTAACAAGCACATTAATAATATCTCACGCAGACGCTCGAGTGGCGCCCATGGACCATTGGCAGCTCACTGGCCACAGTCGAGCTTCGATAGGAAGTATGTGAGGGAAAAGGAGCAAAGCTTCCACAATAGCCAAGAGCTCCTTTATTATCTTCGTAGCTCCTAATGGAGTAATTGCTTGATCTCCTTTAATTTTAGAGCTCTTCCAGCGAGGCTCCACTGTGTCGGTGGTTGGTGGCTCTCCAAATGGTCGGGGCCATCGGACGTGGTCGGGCACAAAATGCAGTTAATTAATCATTCCGGGGCAAAAGTAGTTGCGGCTTGATTTATTTTCGGCCATAAGCACTGAGCGGGCAAAGTTAAAGTTTTTATCTGGCCGACTTCAGACTGGCCCAGGCCGAGGCCCTTGGCCAAGTTATTAAAAAGCGTCAACAGCAAGCACAGCGAAAACCGCAGCGACAGGAAGTCACTTGCAGGGACGAAGGGATAAATTCGGGGAGTGCGAGTGTGGATTTCATTGGGGACTATGCTGGCTATGAGTCGATTAATTAAACCACAAGCGTTTAAGCGGCAAACCGCAGGGGCAAGGGGGTGGTGGCTGGCCCTGCCTGCCAAGTCGAGTTTACTTTAATTTGACTTTCACTTGCACACTGCCGCACCCACACGCACACACACACACACACACACTCGCTCAAAGAGAGAGCGCCCGCATCCGGCGCTGCTCCCGCTGCTTCTTCAACTTCCGGTCCCAACGCGGCAGAGGCAATCAAATTTCGTATTAATTATGTGCTTAACCAAACACCTCACACACTGGCACACACATGCCGGCACACTCAAAAGGATACTCTCCCACACACACACACACACACATGCAAAAGGGGACAACATCATCAACGGCAAACAACAACGAGAACAAGAGCAGGAGAAAGCGCTGCCAAAAGCTGCCAGGATAGTGTTGTTCTGCGTTAGTTACAGTAAACAAACCAAAAATAAAGTTAAGAACAAATTATCCCTTTATTTAATAGTTTTCTATTACATTTTTAACATTTTATATACCAAATATAACCTCTGGTATGGCGTTCCATTTGGAATAATAATTTATTAAACATATTTTTAGTCTACAAATTGAAAAGCTTAAAATATAAAATAAACCCAAATTAAAAGCTCAGGTTAATGCATTCTTAATCAATAATATATTTATTTCATGTTAATTTTATGTTTTCTGTAATAACAAACACCAACTAGACCAGCAATTAATTGAAAATCGTGTCACGCCCCTACACGCTTTGAGGTAGTCACGCCCCACGATCAGGTGGCAACGCTGTGCGAAGGTAAACAAAGTCTATATTTAGTCTAAAAGTAAAATAAATCCAAATTACAAACTCAGATTCATGCATTTTAATTGATTTTATCCAATTCCATAACATTTCCATCCAGTGGCCAAATGTGGCTTGAAAGTATCCAGGCTGTCAGCACTCCGGTGTCGGCTGCAAAATTGTAAACTGGCAGCCTGGGGATACGTTGACGCCGACGTCGGCGGCTGGCGTTGGCACAAAGATTATGCCCGAGCCCCCACCCGTGCCCGTACCCGTGCCCGTACCCGAATCCTGGCCATGTGGAGCGGCAGAGGGTCAGGTCAGGGACAGGCGACAAGGCAATAATTCTTTGGTTTCCACATTCTGCCGCCGCCGTTGTCGAAAATCTTTTTGCGGCTTATGTTACACCATCCGAACCGAAACTGAACCGAACACACCCATCCTGGCCTGGGCCCGTCCAGATCCAGATGCGGGTCCAGATAGGAGGGCGTTAGGCGGTGGGCGTGTCCACTGGGACGGGCGACACATGTTACGGGTCAGTGGCGCTGCTGCCGCCGCCGGCTTACACTTTTCGGTTTAGATTTTATTCATTTGCATATGCATGCTTATGATGAGATTTATTTATTTGATTCTCGTCCCCCCCTTTCTTGTCGCTTTTCGCTTTTTCGCTTTTTTGCGCTCTTCTGTGGGCTCCCTCGCTTATGGCCGGGTTAAGTTGGCGGTGTGGAATTTAAGCTAGGTGACATGGCTGTCTGCCGGAAAATAAATCGTTCATGTCGCCGGGGGACTGTCATAACTGAAAAATCCGCAGCGGCAGCATTTAAGGGTAAATAATAAAGGAGGTGAATAATTTCTCGTGAGCGAAATGTGTGTGCGTTAATCGAAAGCTTTAATCAGAGAGTGCGTGGTGCGAGTATCCTTAAAATATGATCAATTATCTCAATTTAAAATTAATTAATATAAACAAAACCAAACCGCATGCTCATCAGTAATTAATCATTCGAGTTCTTGGGAAATCATTATTCAACTGTTATGCACAGCCAAAGCAATGATTGATAATTATTTTATATTATTTATGATGTCTGCTTGCTTAACTCGATTATTCTTGATCAAAAATGCATTTTCTTTATGTTATTTTTATCTTTTCCGTAATAGCAAACACCAAATAGAACGCTGTTGGCACATCAATTAATCGAAAATCGTGTAATTGACCATTCGTGCAGTCACGCCCCACGACCAGGTGGCAACGCTGTGCGAAGGTAAACAAAACCCTAACCCAACTTTTGCACGCAACACACGCGCGATTAGCAGCAATTTGTACAGCAATTAAGCTCAAGTGCAATAAAAGTTATTCGCAATGCAATGGAGGACCCTGCAGGAGCCGGAGGAGCCGGAGGAGGAGGAGGATCAGCACAATAGCGATGACAGCCGCAAGTGGGGGGAAAGCCGGGTAAGTCGACAGCGGCAGAAGCCAAAAGTTATGCACTTTTTTAAGTGAATATGATTGCATTCTAATGTCAGGCCATAAATTAGCGACTCGGACTCGGGAACTGCGGACGCGCGACTCCAACTCCAGCTCCAGCTCCAGCTCCGACTCCGCCGGCATGGCATGACCTCAGCTCAGCACGCGACCCACGCCGCTGACAGCCCCAACCCGCCTCGCATCGCATCCCGCCCAGAGCCCCCACTGCGCGTTACGTGACAGGAGTATGTGAAACTTTTCAACTTGAACGAAAATTTATATGCTGAAAAATATAGCGAACGAAGCCACTGGCACACCAACATCAACCAGCCAGAAGCCACAAAAAAAAAAAAAGGATAAAAAAAGAGAGAACGCTGGGAAGGCCCATAAAGAGTTTGCCAAACATAAAATACCCAGTAGCAGTGCCAGGTTTCCTTCCTCATCTACTTTACGATCCAGCCGTAAAAATATGGAGTGACTTCATTTGATTTCAAACTAGTTTCAACTAGCGACATGGCTGCAAAACGTATCAAATAGATATGGATTGAACTGGCAATATAAACCATGTTGCACTGGCTGTTAAGATCAAACAAGCTCCTGGAATACTACCTCTTGAGTATGGTATATTGGCCAAGTTAGAGAAATAGTGTTAACAATTTCTAGAACCAACCCGCAAAGGCACATACCAAAATATCAGATTATTACCTCTTGTAGATGGCGATATCAACAGAGATTCTTTATGATTTGCTTTAAAATATTTGGTAATATTATTGGGAAATATCCAAGAAGTTCACATCCCAAATTTCAGATCCTTGGCTCTTGTAGAACTCGAGACTCCATTCAAATACGGGTATACCCTTTCCAAACCCAGCCCATCGAGGGATATCAAATAAAAAATAAAGGGGCAAAAATGTGCGAAAAATTCGCAGTGCATGACTGGGCCAAAAGGGGAGTGCTAGGACGAGAACGAGTGTAAGGACGAGAGCGAGTGTAAGGACGAGTGCGAGTACTAGTGCGAGTGCGAGTGCGAGAGGGTGTGATGAAGTAAGAGGTCTGCAAGTGGGGAGGCGACATTTTGTGCGGTTTCGCGTGCCACTGGAAAGTTGAACGTGCTCGGCTAATGCTGATGCTGATGCTCCAGCACCCGCTTCTGCAGATCCTGCCACAGCTTTAGCTCCAGCACATCTGGCACTGCCAAGGCCATGGCATCGGTGGGCGTGGCACATCCACTCGCATGCCGCCGCCGCTCTGAAGATGAAAAACTGCTGCGGATTACGTGGTGGTAAAAACTTTTTGACGCTTGATTTTCATGCTGATTGTAATCCTTGTGTACGAGTATTTTCAGCCTGATCTTGGACCCGCGGCTAAATATGTCGGCGTCGGGCGATGGGGGCGTGGCAATTAAACTGGACCCCGAAACCGAAGCAGGGGGAGTTTTGTCTGCCGGATGCAGTGATACGATGCCAGACACGGCGGAGGCACGCGTCCCGGACATGTGAACTGAATGGCTGGCCACATAAACTTTCCAGCTCGCTGCACACTGACGCTGTCCAACTATTAATTAAATATATTATGTATTAAAAGCTCAAATCAAATATTAAAGTGAACTCTTTGCATTTCAGACATCAACGGAAAAGGACGATGTGGGACAATGTATGGCGGCTGCTGCAGCGAGAGTTACGCCGCTGATTTTCCCGATTCGAATCTGGACCTGACCCAATCTGGCCCTTTTCCCCCACTGCGTATTTAACATTTTTGATGTGGGCCCGAAAAGGAGGCGAAACTAATTTATTTCCATTAGTCGGCGACGTCGGCCACGTGAAATATTTCCGCTAATTGGCATTTGGCAGGCCACGCAGCAAGATGGAGGAGCTCTAGCCCCAGAAACCAGAATCCTGGGACCTGGGAAACATTCTGTAATTAATCATTTTCTGATTTGGCACTCGGTGTGCTCCCAGCTCCCAGCTCCCAGCTCCCAGCTTCAGGCTGCCTGGCTGCCTGGCATTTTTCCGGCCATTTGGCGTCGCCCGGCCTGGCATTTTACGCGCCGTTAAAGTTTAATCGAAAAAGTATTTTTGTGGCCAATGAAAATTCCAATAACGAAATGCCAGGGCACCAAACAAACTTCTTGACTTTTTTATGCCCCGCAGGCCAGGATAAGTTTTAGGCCCTCCGCCATCCGTCTGTACCTGCTGCCTGCTGCCTGCCGCCTGCACCTGTAGCCAGGTCACTTTTGCTTGATTAGTGAGGGGTGTGGAGTGCGGGATCCCTCATCCGGCTCCGGATCCGGACATTGATGCAGCCGGAGAGAGCTGGGCCTGCAATTGACGGACAACGGACTCCGTCGTCAAATTGTCTGGCTGGAACTTTCGCAATGTGTTGCGTTGTGGCCATTCGCAGGAAACAGGAAAACTTTTCCCCCTAATGCGCAATTAAGCAAAAATTCCTGAAACCCTCCAGTCCCAGCTCCCGCTCCGGATGAGATTGTGGATCATCACCTAAACGGAGGCGCTGCCCTCCTGGCTGGCGCAAGTTAAAATGTTGAAAAATTGTGCGGCTGGCCGGGATGAGATGGGATCAAAGGAGCAATCGCAACTTTAATTGCATGGAATCAAGGCCCAGTCGGAGCCAAGTATGCGAACTAAGTTGGCAAACAATATGGAAAAGTTAACTTTTATTTAGTAATAAAGTTTCTTCAGGCATTTTAGCTATCCAGTAGTTTTGAAACATATTTCCAGGGGATAGAAGAGAGGCTGCATTTACATTTTTTTAGCGAAATATATTTAAATTTTTATACATATTTAATCTGTCTTTTTCTTTTACAAAAGTATCTTTTCTTGAGTTCGTTGTGTGTGTGGTGGGTGTGTAAATTGTGGTAAATCTCTTCGAAACGAGTTATTTATATTCTGCACTAAGATCAAAGTTCGCAGATGGAAGGGTTAGTAACCCCTGGGGCTGGGGGAATGGTTACGGAGACTCAACAAATTTAAAAGTGCCTCTAGCAAAACGCTAAAAAATATACAAATTAGCAGCTCCAGAGTGAGTGACCTATGGAAATATGCTGATGTTGATGTGAATGTGTATTGAAGTTGGTGACAATCTGACTTGGTTTGCGGGAACACTAACGCTTGCTGTTTGGGTTCAGCTTGCACGAGAGCATCTCCTCCTTGTCGCGCCACTGGTTGGCAATGTCCAGGAGCTGCGATGACATCGATTTGCGGCGCTTGCGGTACGTCGTTCGTTAAATTGTGTAACGCCTTCAATTCGGACAGGAAGATCTCAAGTGTGGCGGTGACCGTTCGATGATATTCCACCTCCATCTCCTTCGCCTGCTGAAGGTCATCGGTGGCCTGTTCCTGCGAAAAAGGAGATTAAAGGAAGCTAAAGGTTAAGCTTGAGGGCTAAACTCACGCTCAGCGAACTTGGCATGGCCAGGTCCATGTTTGCCGGCTTGTCCGTTCTTATTGTTGTTGCTGTTATTGTTGTCAATCCCTATGGTCGAGAGACGCTGATTCATGGACTCATGATTGTGATTGCCCGGGTCCTGGGTCATTTGCGCCACCTGCGATGTCGTGTTGCCCTCCTGTGATAGTTCAGCGGCAGCGGCTGCCGGTGCGGCATTGGTTGAGCTATTGGAAGCGGCCGAGGCGATGCGCGTCTGCTGGCCGCCGGCGGACGTGGGCACAGTGCTGGTGGACTGCATGGTGTTGGCATCGGCGATCAGGTCTGGATTAAGGGAGAGTATGTCGTCCAGCTCCACCTCCATGCTCCAGATGTCGCCGAGCTCGTAAAAGACGACTGTAACGCACTTGTCCGCCTTATTAATCGCCTTCACCATGGTATGGGTAACCCGGCCATCGGCGCGTTGGATTTTCACCAGCTGTTTAACCTTAATCACGTCCATCTCGGGTGTGGACTGCAGAGAGGGTTCCGTCTCAAGGGTGGATGCTGCTGCTGCTGCGTCCTGCTCGTAGTGATTCTGACTCTGATTCAGATCCTTCTCCTCATCATCATCGTCCACGATGTCGACGGTCTCGATCGTTGCCAACACCGGGACCACCAGCTCCTTGACCCTGTCCGCGTAGCGCAGGGTGTCCAGGCTTTGGTCACAGGAGCTGGAGCCCGGCGAGATCATTGCGATCATGCAGGTCTTGGAGGTCTTGCCGATGAAGGAGTCACGCAAGACCTGGGTAAGCCTCGAGCCGCGGAAGGGCAAGTGGGGCGACTGCTTGCCCAGCGCATGGATGCACTCCTTGAGGGCCAGCAGCGATTTGTTGATCTCGGCGCCCTCCTGGCGCCTCTGTCTGTCGGCCGCCAAAGTGTCCACCCAACGTTCGTTGCCCGCTAAATCGACAAACGAAATCTTGCCATGGATTGTGTTGCTGCCGTTTGGGCGCAGCACAATCTGAAACACTGCATGAGACCGCGATGAATGTTCATTTGCCGACGTCTGTCCGAATGTGCGGGCTGTATTCCCGAGCTGGATAAGCTCGAGGACCTCCTCCACGCTGCCCACCACCTTCTCGGCGAGGCCCACCACCTGAACCTGCTGCTTGCCGTCCTCCATTACGCGCAGCATCTGCTTCTTCGCCAAGAGGTCGAAGACCTTTCCGCCGTATATCTCAAAGAAGCTGGCGGAGACAACCAGATTCTTGGATTGGTACGGGGGGGTGTTTAGGGTATCGAAGACATCCTCCGCAGCCATGGCGTATATGCCGCTCTTGCAGTTCTGGACCTTGCCATTGAACTCGCCGCCCATGGTGTGCGTCTTGCCAGAGCCAGTCTGGCCGTAGGCGAAGCAAGTGGCCATTTTTCCCTCGAAGATGGTCTTGACCAGGGGCTGCGCTGTGTATTTGTACACCATGGCGTTGTCGCACGTGTCGTTGAAAACGTAGTCAAAGCGAAACTTGTGATTCTTAAGGCACCTGGTGAGGTCCACCTTGGAGCGCGGCTCGTGCAGGATGAGCACGTCCTTGCAAGGAACCGAGATCACGTCGATTTCCATGCGTTCAATCTCCTTGAGACTGAAGGGTCGCTTTCTCACACAAACCGTGATCTGGTGTTCCTGCACGGACTGCCCGTCCAGCAGCGGGTCAAACACCATTGTGCTCTGGTACTGTCTGATCATCTCAGCCGTCTCCCAATTGGGATTGTATGCGTGGTTCTGCTTCTCCTTCTTCTCGGCCTGACGGGTGCGCCCCGCCACAGTGCTGGTGGACCGCATGGCCATGCGGTTGGTGGGACTACGACTGATGGCGGACTGCGTGCGGCTGCGCGACAGATTCATCGGCTGTTTCAATTTGTTTTTGTCCATCTTCCACCTCGTGTTCTTTTGCATGTGCGTTTCTCCTAATGTCGGAAACGAAGTGTTCATTTTAGTGCTGTAAAAGTATCGACACTAATATCAATACAACTATGTTATTGTTTTTTGCATAAAGGGGCCCATCCACAGTAGAACATGTTGGCCGAGCATGTTGTGCTCGACGCAATTTTCATCGTTAGTGGCAGTGCTCGCGTACAAATTTCGTGCTGGCCGAGCCGCTCGAACGAAATAGAAATGATTCTATCTTGCTTGTGTTCGCAACAACATGCTCGACAATGGATGGCAACGCTGGCACGAACATCACTTGAATCAAACGTTTGACCACTAGCCAAGAAACGCAAAGTCGCTGAAAGGCGTTCGTTCGCGCTTATTGCGTCACGCATTTGTGTGTCCTGTCTTCGGATTTCAGGCTCTACTAATTTCAACAGTTCTTCATATGTTCCACTGTCCATGCGAAGAAAGTTTTTTAAATCCACAGGAGACGTTTCTTCCAACTCCTTCAGTAGATTCGTGTGTGTGAATCTTTGCCTCTTTGCGTACCACTCCTTCATCCACATATTGTGCTTCCGTTTTTGCACTTCCTCTTTATTTTTCTTCTTTTCCAAGCAAACATTAATTGCCAAAAGTGCTATTACAGTGGCGCTGTCATTTTCCGTTGCCATGTTTACTGCTCAAAGATTTGACACCAAATGATGTTTGCGAGCATGTTGGCACTAGTTGGTGGACGAGAAAATTTTGGCTCGCCGAGCGGCTCGGCCAACATGTTCTACTGTGGATGGGCCCCTTTAGTACCGATTTAAGTTTTTGAGTACGGGTTAACGCTATCTCCTAAGGTTTTATTAGTATTTATAGGTTTTTAAAAGAAAAAACAGAACAAGTACGATATATCGATGTTTTCAAGTATCGATATCGAGAGTGTCGATGCATTCAATTATCGATTTTTTCGCAGAGTGCTTTGCCTAATTGTACATGTATTAGTGTGGTACAGTCCAGATCGTTCGAACGAGACCACTATAGTGTTCGTTAGCACGGTCTGTACATAGGAGGAGTAGAGAGGCATACAGTGCTTGCTAACTTAGAATACTTATAACTTAATGTGTATCCATAATGTATGCATGTGTGTAATTATGTATATACGTATGTACAGTCAGTCACAAAAGTATTCCTTGCAAAGAGGGTTAAGAGAAAAATGCCAATTTTAAATAAGTAACCGTTTTAAAATGTTAAAAAATGGTTTGGGCTTCCAAAGATACATATTTTGTAAAGTATATTACGAAAAAAAACCAAAAGTATTCGTTGCACATACAAATTTGATATTTTGTCGTATTTTTTGGGGCTGGGCACTATTTATTTTTTGTAATTTGGGTTGTTTTTCTATTTTAAAGACTGAACTCGGGGAAAACATAAACTTCTAGCGTCATTCTTGGTGTAAATCTCTAACAAAATGCCAAAGAGTCCAAATTTAAACGTTTCGCAAAAGAAAATTATTTTACACCTACACAATAAGGTTCGATCGATTGAATATATTTGTGGGATGTTTGATAGAAGTCCTTCGACCATAAGGAGTGTCATTTCTCGACTGAAATCCAGAAATTTCCTGGAAAATCTACCCCGTTCTGGCCATCTGAAATCATTGCTTGGCAGAGAAGAGAGAAAAATCCTTGAAGAAAACAGGGAAACCCACACTTATCTGCTCCAAAAGTTAATACCGCCATATCCACATCCCTAGGTCTTCTTAAGAGCCTCTTATAGCCAAAATGGGAGTGATAGCCAAAAGCCGTGTATTTTCCAATTCCTTGTTAAAATTGTAAACACTTAAAACCAAAATATTGCAAAATATCAGAAAAAAAAAATTGATCGATTTTTCGAAATTTGATAAGGGGTACCATCATCATTTTTTTCAAAAATTGTCAAAAAATGTTTTTGTTTAAATTTCTAATCTTAATAAGCAGATTTATTAATCCAATAAAAACTGATACAGAAAGGCTTTCCGAATTGAAATTAAGGCTGTTTTGGCATAGTTATGAAGTTTTTTTTCTTAGATTTTTCCAAAAGTAAAATCTTATTTTTCGAAATATATTTTAAATAAAAAAATGTGAAAGTGTAAGAGGCGACAATGAAAAAAAGTAGCTTACTTTTACTGTTAAATGCAGTGCCTGATCCTCTCCAGAAACTGGCCATTTACTGTCGGCATTCCATTAAATATCTACATGAATGAGAATGAAATACCAGGCGAACAGATACATATTTCAGCTGTTAGACTCTGAACTCTAGCCAAACTATATTCTAAAAATTATGGGATCTCTGCTTTGCTCCTTAATTTAGCTTTCAAGATCCAAAATTATTTGACAGAATAAGTTAAAAATGCCTAAAATATGAAATGGTTCCTACTTTTCATCTAATAATGGGAATTTTATATTAATTTTGTTACTCATATTATATATGTATTAGTTGTTTTCCACTTAAAGATTTTATTTAAAATGCTTTAGAGGAATTAATTAATTAATTAATAAGTTAAGTGTTAGTTTTTTTTAAAACCTTTTTCCGGGAGAACAACTTCACTCCCCCTGAAAGTTTGGCAGATCAAAAACCCTAGCCATGAAATTTTCATCTATTTGACATACAAAAAAATTTTCAGGTCCGATTAAACAATAGTCCGAGCCCCACAAACCACATACGGAGCTGATTCTATCCAGAACAAGACGAGGACGCAGTCAGAATGGGAGCCACACTGGCCGGCGAAACACCTCCGGAGCAGGGGGGAGCTAGCGAAGCGGGAGTTCCACCCACTCCACAGCAGCGGGAGTTCAAATCAGCATTCGGTACTGCAACTTCGGAACCAAAAGAGGCACAGGAAGAGGCACCAAAAGCTGCACCGCAAGGGCCACCGGAAGCGGAGGCAGAGCCGGCACCGCCGCCACCGAAGCCGGAACACGGCGAACCACAGCTCGTGTCCAATGAATCGCCGAAGCTAGTGAAGCGCCGATCGAGATCGGGACACGTAGTAAGCGTCCTCGAGGACATCCAGCGACTGTGAGTATGCTGAAATCGAGATATTTAGAGATACTTTTGGGAATAGATGTACATATATCTATGATCATTGCAGATAAGTGGGGTTCCCGACATAAATCTTAACTAAATTAAATATATTCTAGTAATTACAAGCATTGCCCCCCATTAAAAGTGAGAAATAATATCCCCACGCGTCGTTTATAATTGTACAAAATATTTCCAACGAAAAGTTGCTTGTTAAATAGGAAATATAATACTTGAGTTCGTGGCTTTCTGGTTTTAATTGAAAGATGAGCTTGACTTGCATTCGTCGGCGGTGCATCCCGGCCAACCGATTCTTAATTAATGATACTTGAGACATGTTGAGAAATACTATTAGTTCGCAGCCTCCGCTTATTATACGTTGAAAAATAATACGCTCCCCGCTTGATGGGCGCTGCCGGTGCATCCTGTCGGGATACTGTCGGGGGTTCGCCTCGAACAAAAGTAATAATGGCTCTGCCGCGTTTCCTTCTCCCCGCTCTCCACCAGACCCACGGATGCCATCTACCAGGAGTTTAACCGCCTGCTAAGCCAGGCCCAGGGCCAGATTAAGGAGGTGGCCGATATGCCCTGCCAGGACATGGCCGACCGGCTGAAGAACTGCCTGCACCACAACCGCCAGCAGGCCTGCGAGTGCTTTCCGGCGATGGAGCAGTACCGCCAGTGCGTCCTCCGGGCCACCCAGATCCGCGTGGACGACCTGGCAGACTCAGAGCCGATGCTGATTCCGGTGGTGCCGCCGAAGTCGATTCCACGTCCCGCTAAGCCGCCGCAGTGCAAGCAGCAGCAGCAGCAGCGCAGCTGGTGGCGATTCTGGACCTGGTTTAAGTAGTCCGACGTCCATATACAAACCACCCAACCAGCCAAGCAGCCAAGCAGCCAACCAACCTACCAACCAGCCAACCAACCAACCAACCAACCATGGAAGCCCACGGAGCACGGAGCAGATGGAGAAAGCTCCAGTCCAAATAAAGAAATGGCTTTATTAATTAAAAGCAGAAACTTGAATCCATTTAACTGCCTTGCCAGGGCGAGGGTCAGGTGCTCGACATTTCCACAGGATTCTAGCCACAGTGGTGGCTCCGGCTTGGGGAAATTGATAGTGCCGGCTTCGGTGAAAATTCAATTTACCTCGAGATTTTATTTTTGCTCACAAATTCCAAAGGGAAACTGGGATGGCGGAGAGGCTTTTGAAGTTTGTTAAGAGTGAACATTTTAACAAGTCCTTCAGGATTATGATTTCTGTTAAAATATGTCCATTTCCATGGGATTAAGTCACAGTAGAAGGTGGCAAATACGTTAAATATTCATACAAGGATAATAATAAAGGGGATATTAGTTATAAATTATAAGATATCACCATTGATTTATATTTAATTTAAAAATAAAAGGAATACTCATATGTAAGACTTTAACATTAAATAAAATGAGTATTTACTGGAGCGTTTATCTAAGCTCAAGCGATGCGCATCTCGATATTGTTGCTCTTTCAATTTGTGCCTGTCTGCCGTCCGTCATATCCAGCTGTCACTGTCGCGGACAGGCGAGAGGTGTGCTTATGAAATGCAGATTCACATTCACAACCAGGCAGGAGGCAGCAGGCAGCGGGATGGGGATGCACATGCCAGCTCCAGTTGCATATTAGCCCTCGGGGCTAGGACAGCAGCACACACAGCAGCCTGTGTGTGTGTATCTGTCTATTCATTCATTTAAATGTCTATATCATGTGGCCAGGACGAGATGTGAGGAGGCGAGGAAGCGGCGGCGGGAATGCAGAATTGCAATTTGCAATAAAAGTAAATCTGCTGCGGCGCCGAACTCGGCTTCCAGCCGGCTGGCTGGCTCCTTACATTGTTAGTCCTTAGCCCTTGGTCCTTTGCCCCGAAAAACCAGCTGCCGTCATCCTTTTCTACACCGAAAAATAGCAAAGAGTGGCTAGATTTGGATTAACCAGCTTTTCAAGCCTTGAACCCTTTGATTTCTCTCGGTGTACCGCATCGCTCGTGTGTGTTTCTGGTTGAAAGCCTTTCGGGCAAGGTAAGCAAACATTAGAATTTATTAAATCCAGCTCATGCAAGGCGCCCCGCCCACTGCCTCGCAAAAAAACAAAAAGGAAAAACCAAAAAAAAAGGGGGGGAAACAGAAAATGGGGAGAAAAATTATTGCATATAAAACTCACCTTGCTGTGGAGCACATTCAACTTTTGGGGTACCCACACACACACACTCGGCGCACACCAGATTCGTTTGTATTATCTCGACACACACACACCGTCACACATATCCCGGCACATATTTGCCCGCACATAATCCAACTTTGCTTTTAGCATTTGGCCAGACAAACAGAATGGCAGACCCGAAAAGGAGTTATCCTGCAGCTGCACTGGCCGAAAGGAGTTAGGCGGAGCGATCGGTTCCAGCAACTGATCGGTTTTGCGGGGAAAACTATTCTAAAAGAAAAATAAAGCCATATTTATAGAGATTTTCCACAGTACCAAATTCCTTTGCATACTTTCTTGCGTTCTTTATAAGAGATTTCAAATTTCTAGCCATTTCTTAAGTAAATTTAATTATTTTGCATTGAACTATTTAAAGGAAATACATTCCAATTTTACTTATATAAAAAGCCTTCTTACACATTTAATGACGAATCGGCTCTTATGATGACCTTATATTTTCACATTTTTGGGTTGAAAATATTTTTTGAAATATGTGATCTTTTTTTGAAAAAATCTAAGATAAAAATAATGATAACTTAGCCAATACAGCCTTAATTTCAATTCGGAAAGCTTTTCTGTGTCGGTTTTTATTAGATTAATAAATTTGCTTATTTAAATTAGAAATTAAAAAAAAATATATTTTTTTTTTTAATTTTTGAAAAAATGATGATGGTAGTACCTCTTATCAAATTTTGAAAAATCGATCCAATTTTTTTTTCTGATATTTTAATGACGAATCAGAAAATACACAGCTTTTGGCAATCACTTTCTTTTTGGCTATAAGAGGCTCTTAAGAAGACCGTACTTTTCCACAAATTTTGAATCAAAAAATGTGTCGAAAAATATGTTTTTTTTTTTTTTTTTTAATCTAAGATAAAAACCTTCATAACTGGGCCAAAACAGCCTTAATTTCAATTCGGAAAGCTTTTCTGTGTCGGTTTTTATTAGATAAATAAATTTGCTTATTTAAATTTGACATTTAAAAAAATATATTTATTGACAATTTTTGAAAAAATGATGATGGTACCCCTTATCAAATTTTGAAAAATCGATCCAAATTTTTTTTCTGATATTTTTCAGTATTTTGGTTTTAAATGTTTACAATTTTAATGACGAATCAGAAAATACATGGCTTTTGGCTATCACTCTCCTCTTGGCCATAATATGCTTTCAAGAAAACTTCAAATATGCCACTTTTCCAGGGACTTTAAATCTATCGATATTTTGTACCCTATCAGAAGGTATATTTTGACATATCGATAAGAACGAAATTAACTATTCGAATTACAGATTTCTGCCTGCTTTAAAACCTTTAGTTTAAATCCGACTTCATGCCTTCAATTTTTTGCTAAAAAAGGCCAAGTCCTATGGCATTTCTTGCCACATCTTCCGATTATTCGTTCAAGCCGGAATCGGAGGAAAACGCTAAAGAAATGTAAACTGCCGTATTTGAGTTATTCGTAGGATTTGCCGGGTAAGTTGTTGCTTCCTGAGGAAGCAGGCGATTTATTATCGCAACTTAATCTCGCAAAAACACGTCAAACCTGAAAATCCTCCAGCTCCTACCCTTAAAGGGGTGTGCGGGTGCGGGTGCGGGTGTGTGTGTACGAGTGTAGGTGTGCATACATTTGGCCGCTCGCCGTTGGCTTCATAAAAAACCAACTACATGGAGTGCGCATAGCAACGAAGGCGAAAAAAGCATGCAGGCAAATCACAGTGTACAGCGCGCGCACTCACTTCGTTTTAATTTTTTTTTCTTTCGCTTCTTATTTTTTTTCGAGCCCCCTTGACATCCCCGCCCATGGAAATTTCCATTCAGCTGCCCTTATGCGGCGGCTGCACTCGGGAAAAAAACTGAGTCCTTGAAGGGTATTACAAGACATAAAGGTGACATAAGAGTATATCCCGTTTCCCTTTCGATCAAAAATGAAGCCAAAGGGAAACCCCAGGTTCAATTCTTTGGAAATCGTATTCAAAATAAATAAATATTTCGCAGTGCAGTTCGTTTAGCCGTGTGTTTTCCGTTTTTGGTTTTTTTGGTAACAATTTTGCCCATTTCTCGTGCTCCGCTCTCCGCTCGCCGCTCTCCGCTTTTTTCTATTTTCCTCGTTGTGCCATAAAGATTATTATGAAAGTATTTTGCTAAGCTTTCTGAGTTGAGATGAGATGTGTTGGCCTGGCTGGGTCTGGGGTCGGGTTGGGGTTGGGGTTTTTTCGAGTTTAGGTCCGGGGCCTGGTGGCGTCTCTGTTGCTCGCGCGCTATCTGGCCCAGCATCCGTCTCTGTCATGCCATTTGGCTGGCACTCTTGAGGCCTTAAGTGTGCATGCATTATGCCATGTGCAGGACCAACCTCCGTCCTCCATCCACCGACGGCCCCCCGCGTATAATATGCATGCATGGATAATTTATCAGGACACACTGAGCACAGCTTTAAATTTGATTTAAGCCCCGCGCTGGCTGGCTGTCCCTGCATGTCCTTGCCCATGTCCATGTCCATTTTAGTTGTGTTGACCAACTGACAGCGCAGCTCAAATGCAATTAAATGCTCGTCCGGCCGCAGAGCAAATCAAGCGCAAATCTCAGCTGAACTTTTCAGCCGAAAACCAGGAAAATGTCAATGTTTGGCTTGAATGTATTCGCTGTCATGTGGCAGGACGAGTGGACAAGGATTTCGGGGGCTTAACATTGATTTAAGCAAAGTGATTTAAGAGGAAGGAAAATAACAATTCTATTTTTTTCTCTATAATTTTAGTTATTGGCAACTAATAACTTCCCTTGGAAATTCGACCACGAAACCATGAATTACAAAATGATTTAAGAACACGAAAAATAGCAAGAGATCACATATGATCTATATATATATGAACCTATAGGATCAACTACTAAAAACTGTATATTATAATATTATTAATAGCTTCCTTTTTTTTTAATTAAATAATATTATTTATGTCCTATTATTTTCTCCCTTGGAAATCCGAGCACGAACCCATGAACAACTAAATTATTTTAAAACAAAAAAACAACTACTGAAAACTCTATATTATAATGTTATTTATAACCTATTTTAAAGTAAATAATATAAAAGCCTCTTTTAATTTAAATAATATTATTTTGTCTATAATTATAATTATTTTCCAGTAATAACGTCTCTTGGAAATCCTTACACGAAACCATGAACCACAAGGGCCCCGCTGTACGGGATAATACCTGGGATCCCATCTCATCTGGCACTCACACACACTTTTTGGAGCAGGGAACACGACCCCGATTCCGGGGGCCCTAATCCGCTCTCCGGGGATTTTCGCCAGAGCAGCGGAGGATCTCCGTCGTGCGATGGAGTTGGCCGTGCGGCGGCGATGCGGTGTAACAGCCTGGCTTTGTGAGAGAGAGGGAGACCTTCCGGCATTTTTGATGGGCTTGTAGTCTTCATGTTTTTTGGGGTTTGGAGTTTGGGATTGCAGTGTTCCGGGTTCCTGGTTCCGGCCGGATGCCGGCAGATGGGATATGGAAATGTCTTGGCGGGGAAATCGGATAGAGGCAAAGTTGTTTGTTTTTATGGTGTCTTCAGCTGCCTTCTTTTGGCGGCGTTGCATAAGTGCATTTGTCTGTTATCCCCGACGAGCTTTTGTTTCGCCCAACCAACCCTCCCTGGCACCCACACTTTCCCCCCTTTCCCGCCACATTTCCCCCATTTTCCACCCACACTAGTGCCGGGTACTTGTTTTCAACGGAATCAATTTAGCGTAAGAAGTTTCAGCTCCCAGCGCAAGTTGTTGTCATATGCAGGGCAAAAGGGGGTGACCAGGGGGAGGTCAGGGGGTCAGGCAGGGAGTGTGCGGTGTGTGTGTGTGGGTGTGTGTGTGGTGCAATTATGCCAACGACAGCTGCCTGGCAGCCTCGTCGTCGCTCTATTAATCAAAAGTTATACAAAAAGCCAGCGAACTTCGCCACACGACTTGCCCCGCTTTCCCGTCGCCGCCGTTTTCCCGCAACGCTTTCCCGCCTTTCCCGCCTTTCCCGCCATTCCTGAGCTGGCTGAGCTCCCTATTCCCAACTCGCTTTACCCAGCTTTTGCTCCTGGCGCCGGCTTCGCTTCCTCATCCTGTGTGTTCTTCTTGTTGTTTGCAATTTAACTTTGCTGTGAGCGAAGCCTCTTCATGAGTTGGCCCAAGCTTATGTGCGCATAGATACACTCGAAGAAAATACAAAATAGTTATTATTATTATTGAAAATCAACTGAAAGGTTAAAATAATGCAAGCTAATATTAATACATAGATTGAATTAATTAAGAGTTAAATCTGATATTCCCTTTAAAGAATCATTTACAAACAAAGACACCAAATAATAATTTGAGAGTTATGAGCAAATAATAATAACAATACGATTTCTAACTCTCTTCGAGATGCATCTCTCAGTGTACGTTATCAGTGTATGAGTGCCCCGCAGTGAGTAAAAACAAGATATAATATTTTATGAAAGCTTTGCCAACCACTGCCCCCTTGGCAGCCACATCCAACTCCTGCCTCCTGCCTCGGCTCCTGCCTCCCACCTCGACTGGGACTCATTGCCCATAAATAAATAAAGCAGCCAAACACAATCAAAAACCAATGAAGCAGACCAGCAGCCACAAATGACAGAAGGAGCAGCCAGTTCCAACCTTATCCCCAACCCCATCATCGTCCTCATCATCGTCGTTGTGTCAGCTTTTTGTCCTCGACGAGGACGTCCTTGGGCAACCGAAACTCGGTAACTCAGAACTCGGAACTTGGAACTGGGAACTGGGAACTGGGAACAGAGGCGCTCGAGCTCGAGCTCGAGTAGTTGGCCCTGACTTGGAGCCATAATCTGTTATATCAGTCAGTTTTGCAGTCCCCGTGCGCTTTGCTTCCAAATCATTGTTACTGTCCCTGTGTCTCTGGGATCCTTTTGCATCCTTTATGTATCGAGTGAGGCGCCGCTCAAGGATCTAATCTGTCCATGGCTGGGTGTACCTGCCTGCTCCCCGAGGCGTGCGTTGGCGTGTCCCTCTTTCCCTTCACAGGACTCTGGCATGCGGAGGTCCCCTAAACTCAATAAATGAAACGCGACAAAGTTTTGTGCTTAATTTAATTTTCAGCAGCCTTCTAACTCGATTCTGGAGCTCCAAGAGTGCGTTTATCGCCGGGCGACAACTTTTTAATTGCCAGGCGTCGTCCACATCCACATACGATGGCGCGGAAAGATGTCCTGCGAAGGCGGGAGTGTTAATAAATAAACACAGTCCCTGGGAACATGCCATCGCCGGGGGGAGGGTTGACTTCCGCCAAGTAGTTCCCCGTTTTACTTAAGCTTTTCATGTCGCCACTAATGCGCGCACAAGTGGTCCTTAAAATTCTGGGGGATCCTGTGAACTATTTCAAGTACTAGTAAGGGGATTTTTTAAGAATATAGTTTATAAATTGGTATTAATAATGGAAATAAATATATAAGCAGTTCAAGATATCTTAAATATATCCCGAAGTATGCAGGGATACAAGTTCATTTTACTTTTGAACCTTTTAAGTTTAATTTCCGATTGAAATGGGGTCTCTAAGTTAATTTTCTTAGTATATATATATATATACATACAGATTAATCTATATCTATTTAGCTTCTCGGATCTGCCTTAATTCGGTCGCTGCGTGATGTGCTTTTCATTTGCCCTAAACGTTTGCGCCATTTGACTTAATGAAGCTTAAAGACAATAAAACGCTTAAGCACACAACTTTGCCAACCACCCCCTCTTTTCTGACACCCGCACTTACACCCACACACACAGCCAGAGTGTGTGGCACAACAACATTGTGTCAACGTCAAACGTCTTTTTCTTGCAACTTTCTGCGCTCGCGTCATAATTTCTATGAATTTTATACACTTTGATAAGCATTCCATTGGCATGCGAGGCACGTTCGCGTTCGTGGACCATCCTTACCAAGGCAGCCCCCTAGAAGACAGCCTGCACTGAGAGAAAAATGTATATTTATATATTAAGACGACTATTTCGCAAGGTTTTTAGTTATTTTTCTCAATAAATTAGAACTTTTCTCTATGTTTAATTGCAAATAATAAATATTTCAGCCTTTAAATTATTTAGTAATTTTTTTTTTGTTCAGTGTATCATGCCAGCCCCCTTTTAGCTGTTTGTTTTGTGAACTTCTGCCGCCGTCCATGTAAATCAGGCCAAGCGACAATTAAACGCGCCGAGCACGACAATACTTAGGGCTAATGGCCACGGACCTGAACTGCCCAGGACCTCGGACAATCGTGGGGAAAATGGGTGGAAAATGGTTGGAAAATCGAGGTGCTGGCCCGGCCTGGCCTGGTGAGGAGGCCAAGCCTTTGGCGCTTCCGCTCCCATTTCCGCTCGTTGGCCGAAAAGTGTAAACAATTAAATTTTAATTAGAATTCGCATCGCTTGACATGCGACATGGAAATGGAAATGGACGTGGGGTGGCTGGCAGGGAAATGTCAGTTGCCAGTTGGCCGGAAAAGCAACGGGGGGTAAAAGGGGGCTGAAGTAACTGGAAGTCAGTCACACTCACTCACACACACACACACACCCACCCACCGACACCCACCGACATACCGACACACCGAAAACCGCACTTCCGATCTCCGCCACAGGCACACAGACATTTCATTTCCGTTCTCGTCTGCTGGTTAATTTATTGGGCACCTTCCACGTTAGTCCCGTTGCCCCCAGTGACCCCTTCTTGACCCCCCCCTGGGAGGAGGTGCTTGTAAATTAAACGGCTGACAGTTAATAGAAAACCGAAAGCCTCTCATTTGGCACATTTGCGGTGCGGCGGGCGCTTTATAAACTCGGCACTCGGTGCGGTTTGATGGATTGCCGGCTTAGTTTTAGCCAGTTAACTGCCGCACTCGACAATTTATGCTACCAATTCCGTCCGCAGAACGTTACCCATTCCGGAAGGTGTCGAGGAGACCCGTAAAATACGATGGCGATGGCGAGTGCCAGTGCGAGGCAGAGGTGCGAACGAAGCTCACACAAATTTAATGCCCAAATTGTGGCTAATGAAAATGTCTAAAATTGCTCAGATGATTTGTTGATTTCCCTGAGCCCCCGGGCTTTCAGCGAGTGGCCTAACAAGGCCATAAAGATTACGGGTCAACAAAGAGCAAATAATGTACACAACAAGCAACACCCAACACCTCGTTCTCAGCCGCAACACACACACACACACACACACAGCAAACAACAAAGCGGACAAACGTAATTCGAGGCCAAGGAACGCAATACTTTTTTGTTTGCCTTGAACAGTAGGGTGATTCAGTGTTATTAAATATATTAAATTTATTTATTGGAGAATATTTTGTATTATTTCAGGTTATAATTTAAAGAAAATAAAAGTAATATTTTTACTGGGCCCCTTTAACATGTTTATATTATTAACAAAATATAACAGACATAATAAAATATATAGAACGATTCCTTGGGACTCAGTTGGGATTAGATCTCAGTGCAGTCAGAGATGCAATTCTCCTCCCTACACCTGGTAAGTGGCCATTCCCGGAATACGATAATAGAGCGACTGCTTCAGCTTCAGCAGCGTGGGCAGATCCTTGGGCAGGGCTATGGCCCCACCGCCGGTCTGCAGGCCCAGCATTTGCGACACAGCCCAAGAGGGCTTATAGGAGCCACAGCCTGTTAATAGTAATAGTAATAATTAAGAAAAAGTACAATATAAAAGTATAGAAATAAAGCTAGAACCCCATCAATAAAAAATAAGAGCTTGCTCAAAATGAATATAGAATAATAACAAGTACCCACCAATTGGTTTATCATCAGTTGGTTTATCATCAGTCTTTAGTTTTTCCATAGCATCCGATCTTGAACAGAAACCCTCCTCGGCATCCACATCCACACTTCTCTCGAAGATCTCCTTCAGCGATGCGGTGGCGACCTTGATCACGGGGTGAGCCCGAGTGCCGACTCCGTAGAGAATCACAGCGAGTTGAACTAAGGGCAGAACCGATTTATAGTATACCCCGAGTATACCTTCCACCATTAGTTATACCCACCGATGCACAAGAACTTGTTCAGCTCCATTTTTTCACTTTTTGTTTTGAAAAAACTTTTTAGACCAATTCGAATAATAGAAACGACTTTCCTTTACGACTTCTCACTACAAGTGACTCGATACGAATGAGAAGTTAGATCTTGTCTGGATATGAATGTGAATGTGAATGCGCCAGTTAGACCCAGGCCTACTTGGCTTTCAGATCTACAGGAATTCACCATCTTTAAGCTCAACTCCTTGATTCTGCTTCACTGGAGACTTCTTTAAGGCCTTCATCCGATTATCCTTGGTTCCGTTGACAATTTAAATGGACTCCTTTTCACCTGCCTTGATTTATTGAATCCTTTATCTACCAGGAGCAGCAGCTTCCCTTAACTTTGTGTTAGCCGCAAATTTACGATCGAATCCAAGGACTTCCGCCACCGTCGCCGCTAAACCGGAGACGGCGCTGTCCCGGCTAATTTTCTACTGGCGCGGATCCACTGGAAAATCGGGGCTAATCCAAAGTGTCGCCGGTGGCGGTGGCAGGCTGACCCAGTTTCCAGAGCCAAGCGGAAGTGCGCTGCACATTTCCTGCTCCTGCCCCGGCTGGCAGTGCCAAAACAGGAAAATCCTCCTACCCCAGGATCCCAGCAGCGGCTCATCGATGTTTATGGGAACCCCACTAAATTTCGATAACAATAAAATATGATTTTTGGCCGCTGCATAAACAAGCGGCACGCATATCTAAAGGGAAAACACGAAAAGAAATTAAGGAACTGGCCGGGCCGGAAAAGGGACACACCAAGTCACTGCGAATCGGGATGGCGTAAAACAAACAACAACAAATATGTCTGTGAGTATATTTATATAAACATAAAAAAAGCAAACTTAATTTCAGTCAGAAATCGAGATAAATAAATGGGCGAACTCCCAATGCCCTCACAGAAGAGTTGCGAGTCCTCCGACCGAGTGGCTGCCCAAGTGGATGTACACAGAGCCCGATCGAGGGCATCCCAGATCCAACAAAGCGCCGAGTAAATATTACAAAAATGTATTACACGGGACTCTCGTTCGGATAGGCGTGGTTCGGGGAAATGGAGATGGAAAATGGTGGCGGGGCGGGACAGGGGCCAAATGGCAGACGTGACAAAAATGCTTAAGTGAAAAGTTACGAGCGAGTGGCGGAAATCGCTTTTGCTCTGGCACAAGAGCCTCCGCCCCCTGCCGCCCCCTGCCGCCTCCTGTGTTTCCCTTTTCTTTATTTTATTTTGCTTGTTTTCCCAGCGTAAACCCCCGAAAAGTTCCCTCGCGTATTTCGCTTTCCTTTTTCCAGCTTTGTTTTTTTCCTGCTTCTTTATTTTTGTGTATTTCGGGTGCGTTACGGTTTTGTTTTGCTCTCGCAGCTGCTTAATATTTTCTTGTTTACGCTGGGCGGCCGGGGGTGCACTGAGAGAAATTTCACTGGATATTTAATAGTATTTGGAATGTAAGTGTACTTTAAAGTAATGTAAAATTGAGATACATTTTGTTTATTAAAGGATTTGCCTAGCTTTGTCTTTTTGTTTTTTAATTATATTTTTAATTTGATTTAATTTCTATTTGCTTTGTCTTTTTGTTTTTAATTATATTTTTTATTTGATTTAATTTATATTTTTGTTAAAAGAGAAGGGTAACCCTGTATGTGACCATCTAATACTCGGTGTTTAGTAAGTTAAACAGTGCATACTTTCTAGCACAATAAATGCTTATACTTAAACGTATTGGTCCTGCGAGCCGGATATTATATTTAGATAGGGAAAATGATTTGGAAAATAAATTATTTATTTATTATTAAAACTAATTACTCATTAGTAATAAATTAAAACTAAATTTCTTACACAATTTTTTTTTTTTTTAACATTCTACGATTTAAGTCAACTTTGAAATTTATTTCAATAAAAAGTGCAAATAATGTAAATAATTTTTAACAGTGCGGCCTTAGGGCCTGGCAGTGCGCGGGAGCGGTGAATGAGTGGCTCTGCTGACTGGTGGCGTCCCGCTGTTCATCATCCCGAGTGGGTGTCCTGGGCTCCTGCTCTTGGGCTCCGCTGTGCTGTCAAACTTTTCACGCACGCCCGCTGCCGGCGAAGCGATTTCCCGGCACGGGTTGAAGACGGCACGCTGCCGGGGCCAAGATGGAGACCAAGGCGGAGGCGGAGACGGAGACGGAGGGCGCTCCAAATCGATTTCCGCTTCATTACGCCACCGCTTATGCGGCGCCCCCAAGCGGCGCGGCAACGGCGACGGCGACGGCGACGGGCACAGCGAGCACTTCAAATCGTATCAATCATCTTTCAGAAACACTTTGCACACCCCGCTGCACACTCGCACACCCGCGCTCACACACCGAGTAAGATGTGAGGACGCTTCCGCTTTTCGCCGCCGCTCGCACACTCATATGTCAGAGACAAGACCCGCAAATTGTTTGTTTGCTTTTGCATGCCATTCTGACACACACACACCCCACACACCCCCATCCACACACAAACACAGTATGTTATTTCGGGCCGCTTTCATGTCATTTTTCAAGTTTACACAAAATATTTCAAGTGTTTGATGTCTTTTGCACCCGAAGCGCATCAATTTTCTCCAGAGCCCCCTTGGCCATATTTCACATTGTTCCTGGGAATCCTGGGAATCCCCGAACTTATATAAAGCAAATACAGATCCCAGATCCCAGATACAGATACAGAACTAGGGCTATTTTTTGTTGTCTGCCATCGCTGGCAACTCAATTAAAATGTAAGCCAACCGCAAGTGGTAGCGTAAAAAACATACGAGTATAAATATCGCGTATACGCCGCGTAAATCCATAATTGCATTTGTTTGTTATCGGTGGGGCAGGGACTTGGTTAGTTGAGGGGTCTCTGGCCAACAATAACTACAAGCTAGCCAGCCAGCCAGCCAGCCAGGCACCGAGCCAGCCCATATATCCCTTCTCTGGGCATGTGCTGGTAAACGTTTTCCCAGGAAAAACTATAAAAAAATCTAGGAAAGAAATACGTAAGAAATATACATAAATGTAATTTCATTTATGGGTAATATGTAGAAAGAGGCTTGATTTGAAATCAATAGCTAAAAGAATTAGAAATGTGTCAAGTCAAGAATAATATTTATTTTAATTAAATCTATAAAACCCTTTTGCTAGTAAGAAAAATTCCTTAAAATAAAGCTAGGAATATAATTTAAAATATACTAAATATATGGTACCTTGGGTCACCGTTTGAGTTCGTTTTTTATACATTTCTCCCTTTGCGATTTCCCAGAGAACTCGTTTTTCAACACCGGCCAGCTCGTAGCATGTTTTTATATGCATTTCGTTGCATTTCCACTTCAATTTGAACGTGCAATGTATTTTTAAGCACTCGGTTGGGCGACACGAGGAGCGGGGCGGGGGTCCTTGGTGGCAACAATTGCCAAGTGCAGCCCGGAATGGTGATCATCGTTCTCATCATCGTCATCATCATGAACAGCAGCAGCAGCGGCGGCAGCAGAATCATGATGATTGCCACTTGAGCGGGTTTTTTGCGTTCTTTTTTTTAGTCAGCTAACCAGCCAGAATATTCCAACCCCAAGGATACTTTCCAGGACACGTGCGAGGGTGTGTGTGTGTGTTTGGCGGGTGGTCAATTATTTGTTGCTACTTTATAAACTGCCAGGCGAGAGCGCCTTTGTTGTAGCCAGTCTCAGCAGCCCCAGCAGCTGCTGCATAAATTGACCCCGTCGAGTCCTTTCTCTTTATTTTCCAAAAAGGTGTAACTGGGGGAAATCGGAAAATCGAAAAATCAGATAATCGGAAGACCGGAAAATCACACCCGCCGAATGCCGAGTGCCGAGTGCGGAAAGAAGGCGCCAAGGAAAACTTTTCATATAAATTACAGGCGTGAAGGAGGCCCATTTGGCATTCACCGAAAGAGAGACCAAGCCAGGCAATAATATTTATTTAAAACTCTCTGCCAAATGGCCTCCACACACGTGCACCTGCTTAGCAGATGCCGAGTAGGTTCGCCTCCCGAAAAATACAAAGGAAAAACATTCCCGATAATTTGAAAGTAATTCGTTTAAGGAAATTTACGTGATTTGCTTTGTAACGATCTGCCCTGAAGGTCAAATCAAACTATACCTAGCTATAGTTGGTAAATTTATAAGGAAAGTGTATATATGTATAAATTAAAGACAATATAATGTGGTGTTAATAGATTTTAATTATAGGACACTAAGTCCACACATATTAAAATGTTTTTTTTTTCTTTTTCACAGAAAATACATACATTTAACATGAATTTGAATGCAGACTAACAGAAATATAATTCAGATATACACGTGAACACACTAAACATAAATAAGGAATTTTGAGCACACAACTTTGCGCCGGACAACAAAACTCTTAACAATTGAATTATTTGGCCCATCAGCTGCTCACTCTCCGCCTTCAGATCTACGAATCAGATTGAATGAAGTCACAATTTACAGCTTGCGAATCGGTACTCACTCTCTGGATCCGTCAGAGGTGTTCCACAACGAATGCGTTCGACGCTCGTCATGCGCTTTTATTCTTCTATCTTTTCGCATCTTTTCGCTCTCAGAGTAGTTCGATTTCTGCGACAGAGGGGAATTAATCCGGAATTAAATTCGGAGCGCAATGCCTTGACCACAAACTCACCTTTACACCGCTGCTGGCAGCATGGCGATCATGGTTGCCAGAACCAGTGGCCAGACCCTTGGAAGATGTAGAAGCAGCTGCCGCGGCATTGGACTCGAAGAAAGAATTGCTGCCGCTGATTTTAAGAGCGAGTTCCGCCTCAAGGTTTCGTTTATCTTCCAAAAGTCTCGAAATAGTAGCATTCAGGCGTTCCCTCTCCGTCAGGAAACAGCTTTCCTGGCATTTCTGAAACACACAAATTAAACGTACAATCTGGGCAACTACAAGTTTATAAGGAAAATTACCATGGCTGTTTGTAGCTCTTTAAAATCCTTGGTGAGCCCCGCCTCCTTCGCCTCCATTTCAACGCATTTCTTATTAGCTGCTAAAGCAGCTAACATTTGACTTATCGAGGCTTCTCGCAAGGACACAATCTTCTCTTCATGCAGCTCTTTCTCCCCTAACAAAGCCAATATACTTGAGTCCAAGCCGGCCCTTTCTGTCTGGAATCTGATCGTTTTGGTTTGCTAAAATCCCATAAATATAATTAGCAAGTTAGAGTGGAATTAATCTAAATATATTTACCAATTCAGAACGGAGATTGTCGCACTCCTTGGTTATGGACTCCTTTTCTGTCTGCAAACTGATCGTTTTGGTTTGCTAAAATCCCATAAATATAATTAGCAAGTGAGAGTGGAATTAATCTAAATAGATTTACCAATTCAGAACGGAGATTTTCGCACTCCTTGGTTAGCAACTCCTTTTCTGTCTGCAAAGTGATCGTTTTGGTTTGCTAAAATCCCATAAATATAATTAGCAAGTCAGAGTGGAATTAATCTAAATAGATTTACCAGTTCAGAGCGGAGTATTTCGCACTCCTTGGTCAGTTCCCCGATGGAATGGCGGCCCAGCTCCACCTTCTGATCCATCTCCGAGCACTTCTGATTGAGTTCCGCTTCCTTAGCCCGCAGCAGCTCCTCCAACTTCAGCTTGAGCTCTTCGTTGTCGGATTCCACTGCATCCTTTCGCTCCTGCAGGGATGCCAGGTTCAGCTGGAGCTCGTACAGTGATGCCCTGAGATCGGCGACTTCCTTTTGGAACTTTCCTCCTCGACTGGACATCGTTTCCTCAAGTGCTTGAAGCTGCTTTGCCAGAGCTAGTTGTTCCGCGCTCGCAGTATCCTTTGCCTCCAGGGCGTGTCTCAGTTCCAATCGAACGACTTTTATCTCCAGATCCCGGTTGGAAACTTCCTGGCGAGAAGCAAGCAGCTGCGACTGCAAGCTATGCACCTTCTCTTGGAGCTTGGAGGACACATCATTCAGCTTCTCCTGTAAGTCTGACTTCTGCAGACTCTTGTCCTCAACTTCCCCTTCAAGTTTGTAGAGTTTCTTTAAGGTGCGCGAATGCTGTGCATCGGCTGCCTCTATCTTGACCTGCAGGAGTGATTTCTCCTCCCTCAAGTTGTCCGTGTATAAAGCCAGTTGGTCGTACTTTTCCAGATCCTCGTGCCTAAGCGCCTTCAGTTGAGAATTTTCAATATTCAGCATCTTTACCTGCTCCTCGTACGCATCCCTTGACGTCTGGTGTATTTGTGTAGCTTTTTCGGGCGGCACTAAACTAAACGTCGGCTTTCGAACCATTGATGGCTTTTTCGGCCTCTGAGCCTGGGGATCACACGCGAGGGAGAATTGGTTTGACTCACGGGGAAGCATTTTAGCACTCACCTGGATGCTGTTAGAAGACATTTTATTCCGAAACTTTTTTAATTTTTACACTTTTACAGTTCTAGATGTAGCCGGTTAGAAGCACAAATTTGAATGAACAGTTTGAATCACAGCTGGGATAATAACTGACATCTTTGTTTCTCGGCTCACTTGGATCTGCCCTGAAGGTCAAACTCTCACAATAGGATTTTAAATTTTAAATTTATATGGAAAATGTATATATGTATAAGTTAAAGAAAATACAATGAAGTGTTAATAGATTTTAAATATAGGACCCGAAGTCCACACATATTAAAGTTGTTTTTTTGAGCTAAGAGAAATAATAGAATATACTAGAATGAACATCGCGCTAGATATTTTAAATCGGCTGAGTCTTCGCAAGGGTGTCGCGAGAGGTAAGAAATATCTGATAAATTGAGACAGGCAATTGGAAACAAAATCCTATGGCGGGAATTTCCAGCGGGGAAAAATTAATTTATTTACTTCATTATTCTTTTTTTGTTCGTGATCTGTATTTTCATTATTGGTAATTTGCGCCAACTCGAGGTCTATAGTCAACCTGATTTTCATATACAGAACTCAGATTTGTTGACTATTAATTGCGTAAGAGGGACAGGAAAATACTGGAATAAAGGAAACAAAACCCGAGAAACCTGGAGGTACCAAAAAAGGACCGGGAGGAAGGGGAAACGAGGAGGTGAGAAGGAGTGTGTGTCAGTCAGTGTGGAGTGATTTAGTAAACGGTGCAGTGGATATAACAAATAATAATACAAAATAAAATTAATGGCACTCTAGCCTAAAATACAAAGTGAATGAAAAATATACGAGTTACACAAATAAAATAGAATAAAACTATAAATACAAGTGTTTTTCTCCTTTGAACAACACGATCGTGTCCGTGTGGTTCGACCCACCATTATCCTGGGAAGTGTATTGTCCTCTTATATAATCTCCTTCTAGCCCAGTCTTAAGGATATCTGGCTGCGGCCTCGCCCGAAGGTTCAGCCCGTTGGATTTTCAGTCTCCAAGTCTCTCCTTCGCAGGAGTTTGGAGTGTGTGGAATCCACCTCTACTCTAACGTGAACAATTTTCGTCATCGAACGAAATAAACTCTCTAGCCCAAAGTCTCGGTGATTTACAAATTTCTTGTAAGGGACTCTGGGATCTCGACTGAGAATTCCTGGCCATAGAGCATCCTTACAGCTTAACAACCAAAGAGTGTGTTGTGTGTGTGTGTAAAGGGAGGTATATTGAGTTGTCCAATGACACGCCATATTTCCCGGGGCGTGATCTCCTTCGGCGGGTTAATATGTGCGCCATTTGCGTGCCACCGAATTATTGCCTAATCACTGCTCCTTCGGCCAGAGACTTGCCTTTGGAAAGGATGTGCTGCTGCGACAGCATCGGCGAAAGTAGCCGCAAGTAAAAGTTTCCTCCCTCAGCCAATTTGGAGCCAAAAGAAAATTTGTAGGCTACGCAAAGTTTTTGCGGCCCCGCAACCTCTTCTTTTGGACGCCGGAACTTTTCCGTATATAAATGGTTGACACTGAAAGGAAAAATCAGCCAACAAAAAAAACATTTTTACGAGCACCTAACACTCTTCCATAACCTTGTTTATATTTTATTTGAAGTATTTCATTTATTTCTATTGTAAATAATTATTTCTAGTGTTAATTCTAAACTTTAAGTGCTTTTTTCAAATAGCAGAAAAAGTGCTAAGAATTCGTAGGACTTCCCAGATAGATTTCCTAGATTTTCTCGCCGTGTCTGCGGATATCTGTGTGTAGATATCTTAATGTATATATACTCGTACACCTACAGTGTTTTTCTTCTTTTTTATGCTTAGAGTCTATCCGTTGTTTAGTGGCCCTAAGGCGTGGGCGAGGGCGTGGCATGTGCAAAAGTTTTCGCAGAGCGGCGAGCGCCCAGCTACCAAAATACCAAAATAAACAGCCAACAATGGCAAGTGGCAGCGGTTAAGCTGACAGAATGCTGAATTCGGGATGGGATTCGGATGGAGTCTGGGTGTTGGCGGATCTGCAAGATAAAGCGCTGAAAACTCGAAGCCAGCGGCAGGCAGGCAGTCGGAAAAGGCGGGGAAAGTCGGGGAAAGTCGCTCAGCACAAAATGAAAACAAATTGTGTTTTATACACTTTCCATTAGGGTTACTCGGGCGAGAGCGGCAGATGCAAGTTGAAGGTCGTTCTCGTTCGCGACGATGATGATGATGATGATGATGATGATGACGCAGGAAGCAGGATGGAGGACACAGGACACAGGACGACGACTCCTTTGCCGGATGATAGATAATCGGGCGACTCAGCTCCGAATAAAGTGATAAAGCACAGCGTGATGGAGAAGTCCGGAAGCTCGGATGACTTGGGGCCCCGAAAAATACGATGTTCATTTTGTTTACAGCGGAGGTGATTTCATCGAGTCACTCCTCCTCCTTCTGGCAAGCACGAAAATTGAGTGAGTGGCGAGTGGCGAGTGGGGGAGTGGCGAGTAGAGAGTGGCGAGTAAGTTAAGTGAAGCCGGAAGGGCTTATGCGATAAAGTAACCATGAAGTTTTGATTGGAGTGCCAGGAACTTTGTGCTACTGCTATGGCATAGCTATTGTTATCGTAGTTCTTATCTAGATTACTCTTTCTTGCTTTGATTTATTTTCTTAGTTTTAATTTTTTCAATGTGTCTAAAATTGTAGTGTGACCGTAGTCGTTTTTCTACTTAATCCTAATTTTCTTAATGCATTAATTTATCTCTATTTGACACAGCGGAATTGGAACACAAATGCGGAAATTCATACTTACATAATGCTACTTTACCAAAATGCCATAGTTAGTACTCAGTTAATGCTTACTCTATGTAGGATATATATTCGGTATTTATTCCTATTCCCACTCGAGTCCCACTTGAGTATATAGGATGCCAGGCCAAAAATTGAAATATTAAGCCAAACAAATCAGGCTGGCGTTCGACACGCGCAGCATTTATCAGTGCTTTTTGTTCCGTTTCGTTCTCTTTTTCGACACACACACACACAAACAGGAAGCGGAAGCGGAAACAGACAGAGAAAGGGCTGGAAAATGGCCGGCGGCGGCGTCAGTGTCTGATGTGGCTCGTCGCTCCTTCCGATAACAGAAAGTGCGGAACAGGACGCTTATTGACGTTGAGCAACGCTTATTGGCGTACTTAATCCTTTTGGCAAATTCCAATAAATTTCGACAGACAGAGAGAGACAGGCATCAAGGCCAGGCTTTGCCCGAAACCCGAAAACCGAAAAAGAACAAAAAACAAGAAGCACACACAGCATGGAAAAAATCATCAATAGGCCATGATGAGTTTCTGATTGCAAAGCAGTCAGAAAGGGAAAAGTCGGGCCAGAAAGGAAAAAGAAAAGGAAAATAACAAGGAATAAGGGGAGCTGGGAAGCTGGGAAGGGTCTACCGATGATGGCCCCTGATTGTCCGAACGATGCGGCCATGTCACACGGGTTAGCATCGAAGGAGACGAGACCCTTCTCCGGCATTGGTCATAAAATCGAACTGACGTTTTATGGGCCCACCTTGAAGTCCAAGTCCAAGTCCAAGTCGAAGGCTAACTTAAATTGAATGCCCAGGGGCCCTGGTCTCTAACTACACTAAAGAATATTTAAAGCCCAAAATAACTTGAATAAATACATTTAACAACTCCGGCTTTAATTTTATAAATTAATAAACCTTTAAAATTTACCAGAATTTACCATTCAGTTTTTATTAAAACGTTTCGCAGGAATTTCTTGACAAAAAAAAAAATAAACTCAAAAGACTTGAGGGAGCCAAAGGACTCCTTTCCTTTTCCTTTCCCAGTGTTGTCCTGGTCTGTTGCTGTATTTTATGGCATTGTGCTCTGGCTTATCTCTGGCCCAACCTGCTCCATCCCCGGCTTGTCTGTCGTTTTTATTGTAAATGCTTTGCATATTTTTGATTGGCTTCCCGACGACCCCTGGCCAAATAAAAAAACAATAAGAATCCTTTGTCCTCCTCCTTAATTTTGTGCGCGCTGCCCCAGCTCCTGCTCCTTCTCCTCCTCGAAGTCGGAGTCGGAGTCCTTCTCGGCGAGGAGCTTGCCACCATAGAGGCTGGCATCGATGCGCCGGCAATGGGCCACGATCCGCGGATAGGTGTACAGCAGCTCGGCCAGCTCCCGGTTGGGCAGCGGCGTGTTGAGGATGCCGGCCACGTGGCCAAAGACCAGGGCGTCCAGCTCGCAGGGCTGCGGGCCGCAGAGGAAGCCCTGCTGCTCCTGCCGCTCCAGCTGGTCCACCAGCGCCTCGCAGCAGCCGCTCACCTCGTGGAGCACTTGGTCGGCGTTCAGGTCGTGCCACTGGTAGACCCTCAGGATCCGCATGGCCTGACGCTGCTTGTAGAAGCGCCGGATGAGGTCCAGCGGCCAGGGATGACCGGCTCCGCTCCGCTGGGCCGTGTACAGCCGATAGTTGCCGGGGTCCACGTAGCTCACGTGGATCTCGGCCAGCGTGAACACGGTCTCCACGTGGCTGACCATGCAGCGCATGTCCTCGCGCTGCTCCTCGGACAGCCACCGGCCCAGGGCATTCGATGGCCTCGTGGCCTCCACATGCGCCACGATGGGCTCGAACTCGGCCAGCACCTGGAACTGACCCAGGCGGAGCAGGGGCAGCCGCGTGAGGCGACCGCCCCCGCCCTGGGTCATGAACTCCGCGTGGCCGCTGGCCTTCTCGGCGAAGGGCAGGCGGCACAGGCGCAGGTAGGTCTTGACGGCGATGCAGCTGGAGCGTTCCGCGAGCAGCATTTGGCTATCTTCCGGCGGCTGGTGGAGCTGGACCAGCGCCGGCCAAGGCTTCTCCTCCTGCTCCATCTGCTGCTGATCCTGGTCATGCACCATGGCGGCGGTCAAAGTCTGGTCCCGATTCATGGCTGGAAAGCTGCTGTGCTGGAAAGCCGGTAATTTGGAGCAAGAAAATTAGCTGGGAAAAGTGAATTTAAATTGAAATGAAATTCAGAAATCAGTCAATTTGTGTATACATTTGTGGCTTTGCAACTGTAACCTATTTATTATTTGCGAGCAAACAGAACTTGATTGGCAGTTTTGTGATGAAACAAGAGCTTAAATCGATTTGGCATTAAATGGCCAATTATGGCATTTAAACTCGACTCGACTCGAAATGTGCAATTAGTGACGATGGAATAACAGAGCAAATAAAACAGTATTTGCAATTAAGCAAATTATATATTTGCCTCGCAGCCCGGCTGAAAAATCAGTTTCAGTTTCAGTTTCAGCTTCAGCCTCAGTTTCTGCCTCAGCTTACGCTTCGCTTTGATGATGAAAATGTTTTGTGAATTTTCCGCTCAAATGGACATTCCGGCAATTAATCATCGGGCACGGACTAGGAAGTACTCGTACTCTTCTCCCTTGGCAGGCACTCAGCGTCCGCCTAAAAGGTTTGCCTCCTCCACTCCAGGAGCACCACCGACAGATTCGCGGGCTGGCATCGAGGATGATAAATTACACAAGCGGAACATTATGCAGGGCTCTTGGTGCTCCTTCTCACTGATCCGCTGGAAATGGGGTGTCCTGGGAGTGTTTTATGGATCATCAGGTACGATTGCTAATTGAAAGGATAGCAATAGCAATATTGAAATATTTATTAACATTTCTTTCAAATAAAAACTGCAAACTCAATTAATATATCTTCAACTAAAAGTAGAATAATGGCATTTTAATGTAAGATAAACTAACATATTATTATTGACATGCAAGAACATTATAAAAGCATTAAGGCTCTTTCTTTCAGTGTATGAGGCCAAGGCCCATAATCACTTCGGCCTCGCCGTTGACAGCCGAGAAAATCAGATGTGCGATTGACGGATTATCCCAGTTGGCCATTTGGCTCTTGGGCCTGACCTGCTCGGTACGAGTATTTGGTATTCCCGCGATGTTCTGGCTCTGCTTCGGGACTAATTTAACCATAAATTACGAGTTTTGGATGCGAATTTTTGATTTAAATGGAGGAGGTCCTGGTCCTGGTCGTTGATTGATTTTGGCTCAGAGCTTTTGGGAGCTCCTAAGGGCTTCTTGCTAGTCCAAATTAATTAAGCCTTGCTGGGAACTGGGAATTGAACAAAACGCCATCATCAGTCGCCTGTGGTGGTCCAGGTGGCTGGATAAGGACTGGCTGGGTTGGCTGGGTGGTCACCACCACCCAGCCTGGTTGAGACATCGTTTCGGCAACAAAAGCCAACAAAAGGCAACAATTCTTACCCACTAATAAAGAATAATATGACTGCCATAAAACTCAATTTATTACCAAAATGTCGACAAGCAGCAGACCCTCGCTCTCCCTCTTCTATTGCGTATGTGTGCCACTGTGTCTCTTTCACTTTTCGAGAATTACGACCTTTCGGATGAATGGGGCAAAGGAGCAGGGAACAAGGAATTGGGAGCCAGGAGCCAGGAGCCAGGAGCCAGGAGCCAGGAGCCAGGAGCCAGGAGCCAGCCAGAGACAACAGAGAAAGTGCCGGCTGAAAGGAGAACGAATGACGTACGGAAGTGGGGAAAGAGCAAAAGATTATGCTGCCATTTTTGTTTGCCAATTTTCTATTTCTATTTCAATTCCGAGGCGTCGTTTTATTTGCATTTGGTGTGAGAAATGTTCTGGCCCGGGCTTGGCCCTTTACTTTATCAGGGTGGATATCCTGTAAGGGTCCTAGGGGATAATCTTGGAATATCTTGGAAAAAACTGGCTTAAACTTATTTATTCAATATAAAGAATTGTGTTAAGGATCTTAAGTAAACAAAAAACTACTTTAAATATTTTTTTAATTTATTTAAATAATTTGTCTTTTTTTTTTAATTTTTTAAGAGAGCAAATATCTACAGGATATATCTTCTTCGAGTCCTTCGCTTGCCAATGGTATCGTTAGTCTTGGCTTTTAACGTAATTCTTTCGCACGAATCCCCGGCCACGTCCTTTGTCTTCGTCTCCTGCATTCGTCCTGATTCGCTCCTTCGCTGCCATCTTTGTTGTGCAATTTTATTTGCTATTTCGGTTTTGTGCTCCTCCATTCCACGCTGCTGCTTGTCTTTATTATTATTTTTTTCGCTCTTATTTTGTTCCTCCTTTATTTTCATGTTGTTATTTTGTTGCCACAGTTGGCCATTGTTGGATTTCGCTATTGGCCAGCTGTTGGGCGCATTTCGCCGGCCGCCTTGTGGCCAGAATTCGGGGAGTCCCCCGTACTAGAGGCCGCTAAATAGCCGTTTGGCTGAGCTAATCCACGGCCAACATTGTCCATTGTCTGAGAGAGATAAGCGGGCACTCGGACAAAGGCGGACAGAGTAGCTGGCAGGACATAAAGGACGAATCGCAGCTGATGGCGCGGCAGGATAAACCCACTTGTTAGTACATATTAGGTACGTTTCTTCGATTAAATGTAAAGGTCATAATATTAATATTAAGAAAGCTAAATACAGAGCCATTTCTGGTGATGAATTTCTAATAATAAATGTGAAGTTCCCTTAAATAACACAAATAAACCCTAGAAAATCGTAATTTCCTAGAAGACCCCACCTATTTTTAACCTTTTCTGATCCCTTTTCAGCTGGTTTCCTTCCAAGACACTTCCAGATACTTCTGGTTTGATTTCTTAAATTTTTTTCAGAGCCAGAACTCGATGCAGTTGTTGTGGGAAAGCGGCTTATTCAGACTCGATTCGTCCTGTCGCCTTGCCACGGTTATTTTGCGGTTGTCCTGATGGAACCATTACCTCCCCCCACCAGCGATTTCCATTAGGAATGGGGATGAAAAACGAAATGGGAAACCTTTTATGTTACATTAAATTTGACTGCGTGCCGAGTTCGGTGTCTTGGTCCCGGTTTTGGTCCTCGTCCTCGTCTCCATTCTCGCGGGGCGGGCTTGTCAAAGTTGTCGCAACATTGTGGCGCTGTCAGTGTCATTGTCGCTGCAAATTATGGCGGCCTGAATGCGTAAATGATGCTTAATTAACATTTACCCGGGCTCCAGCCAGGCGAAAGCCGAGGAATGTCTACAATGTGGCAGGCCACAGGCAGGACCCCGTTTTCCGTTCTCCGTTCTCCGTTCTCCGTTCCCCAATTGCAAGTTATGCGCGTTTACAGGCCAAAAATAGGCGGCCAGGAGTGGAAACCGGGCCAAGTGGGAAACCGGGGCGAAGACGCTGCCAAAGTGGGCCAACATTAAGGTGGAAGGAGCCCCCGTAACAATGCCACAAACGGATGCTGCATGGCAATAAAAAAAAATCCACTCCACCCCGAATTTGCCAAAAGTTTCCAACATTTTCGGTGGATTTTTCCCTCGCCGAATGCCAGGGAAATCCTTTAATCACTGCTTGAGATATTTCCTAGTATTCTTTAGAAATAATTATGAACTCAAGGGCTTAACTTCAGTGAAGAATACTCTACACTCTTCAATTAAGTATTGTAGTGCTGGTTTCTTTTCTCCCAGTGCCGATACAAGCTGCAAAAGTTTGTCGGCCTGTTCGGGGTTAATCGGAACTAATTGCAGTGCCGGCGAATGAGAGAAAACCCCTTTCGCCTGACCCTAATTAAACCATAAGTCAGATAAAGCGGCCGGCCAGGACACGGCCTGGGCACGCACTCATGGAAATCACTTAGCCGAATTAGCCGGCAAAAGCCAAGATGCTGATGGCCAGGCCAAAACCAGGCGAGATGAGACGAGGACGAACCGAAACGAAACGAAACGAAACGAGACATTGCGTCAACGTCAAGCGAGGACTCAACTATGTGGACCTGGTTTTAGGTCCTGCAAAGTAAGGAGGGGTGCCGTAGGCGGGACAGGACACGCTTTTAATACAATTAGAGCGCTTAAGTTAAGTGCTCCCAGACTACGCAGATGGCCAGATGCTGCTTATGCGTCCTGGAACCTGGAACCAGGACCGAGAAACAAGGAACCCTCGCCCGGAGTACGAGGCCAATGGCACTTTAAGTTAATGGCGTAAGCAGGGAACAACAAAGGATTGAACTTTGTCGGGGACGAGCGATAAATGAAATGAACTACAGGTGGACCAAGGACCAAGGACCTGGGCCGGGATTGGGTTCGGTTCGGTTGGGTTCGGTTGGGTTGGGATAGCCAGGGTTGTCCGAGGTTAAGTTGGGTGCCAATGAGAGCACGAACGAGGCAATAAATAAGAAATAACGCGGCCAGGAATTAGGCCAAGACTGATAAATACCCTGGACTTTTTTTTTTCTGTATTTCTGTTTTAAACTCCGATTTCTCTTTTCATTATTAATAAATAATTAAATTATATATTTGTCAGGTATCCGTAACCTTTCAGATATGTTATTTAGAATATATAATAGCATTTATTTTATATTTAAGGAACTAATTAAAAACCTAAAAAGATTTACGTTTAAAAAGTGTTTTATGTTAATTTTTAAGGACAAGCCACCCTGTATTTCTGTTTTAAACTCAGATTTATTTTTTCATTATTAATAAATAAATAAATTATATATTTGTCAGGTATCCGTAACTTTTGAGGGATATTATTTAGAATATATAATGTCATTTATTTTATATTTACGGAAATAATTAAAAACCTAAGATTTATATTAATTTTTAAGGACAAAACAACGTGTATTTCTGTTTTAAACTCATATTTCTCTTTTCATTATTATTAAATAATTAAATAATATATTTTTCAGGTATCTGTAACCTTTCAGAGATATTATTTAGAATATGTAATAACATTTATATGTATTAAATATTTCTATTAACTCTTCTAAGAACCTAAAGCCTTGAATAATTTTCTGATACTTTTTTCAGCCACTCCAGAGCCTAATTAACCCTTTAGAAGACCCTACAGGGTAGCACATTTTGACGCGCCGTCGCTGGCAGCTTAACACTTACACTTCCACTTACACTGGCGGCGTCCTGATTAGGACTGTGGCATTGACTAAAGGTGACCCAGACGGAGCGGAGCGGAGCGCCTCCTCCATCCTGTACCTGTACCGCCATCATCATCCTCGCTGTCCACGGCGTCTGCTCCTGGCATAGTGTTAATTGAAAATTAATGGCGCGATGGCAATGAAAAATAAAAGAGGAAAAACTAAACATGAACATTTTCGCTGACTCGCCGCCAGGTGACGCCCGAGCTCCGCGGGGAAGCCAGGAAAAATGGGGAAATGGGGAAATGGGGGAAACTGGGGAAAAGGAGCGGAGAATCCAGGGTGGCGTGGCCAGTCGCCGGCCTGAAGTGCTAAGCAAATTAACATTTCCATAATTAAATGCGGATGACGTGGCCGAAAGGGTGCAGAGGAGGGCAGTAGGAGTAGGAGCCCGTATATGGTGTCCAGGCGTTGAGGGATACATGGCAGCAGAAGGAATCTTCGGGCCGTTTTTAATTGTGATTAATTGCGAATTTCTGTGCCCTCGTTGCCGTCATCTGGGCTTACTCCGGGCTACCCGCTACACTCGAAGGAAATGTATATAAAAAAGGGCGGCAGAAATACATGAACTTAACTTTTTAGTTACCCTAGAGAAGTTCTTTACAGTAGCTAAAGTTCCTACAACTAAGTCAGATGAAGGCTTTAGAGCCTGATATTTTTCCCAGTGCACTCTTTCGGTCTCTCCACAATTTCCCCGCGTCATCCCATTATTTCCGTACATATTTTTCCATTGTGCGGAGGCGTAAAAGTTGCGTGGGCACGGGGCGTGGCAGAGCGCCGAGCAGATGCCAACACAATGGCGACAATGGCTTAACACTTTGACCGTATCCCTCTGAGCCAGGACCGATTTCCCACCCACCAGGCCCAGCCTCCTCCCGGAGCGGGGCACAAGTGAAGGTTAAATTAAAATAAGTAGGTATGTCTGAAAATAAAATGGCAAAAAAAGAAGGGGGGAAGGAAAAGGGACAGGATGGAGTGGGGGAAATTAAGGAGGCCGGCAGGATAATGAGCGAACCGAAAGGCAGGCAAAAACAATAACGAGGAGCTGAGGAATGAAAAGGAATCGAGTGCAAGTGGCGGCTATCGAAAAAAGTTGAACTACTTCCATAACAAAGCGGGGCTTTTCTGCAAGTCTGAGAGTTTTCTCTTCGAAAAATTCCACAAAAGCTTGAGAACTTAACTCACATGCCGGATATCAATTATGTCAATAAAATCAAATCAATTAGAAATCCATTAAAATACATCAAGAAATTAGTTGCGGATGGAAACTAATCAAAGGAATGAATTCATTCCAAAACCGAAAGGATATCAGGGAGAAATGAAAGCAAACAAACTAAGAATAAGGAACGAAGAAGATTTAATAAAATACTTTAATAAATATTGGGGTGTTTTCAAAATTAAAGTTTAAAGTTTGCATCTGGGTAAAATCTTATATAAATAAAAAAAATCGTAAGGGAAAGCGAATCATCGTGTTCAAATATAAATTACTCATTTATATATTTCTTTAAATAAATTTTAACATTAACAAAATATCACAAAAGATGAATGCCAAAAATATAGAATATAACATAAACAAGGACCCGAAGCTGGCCGCCGAAAAGTCAGTCAAAGTCAGTCGCAAAGGCTCTGAAAGCCAAGGCAAATAGGCTAAAGCACACACACCCGCACACTCCCACACACAGCTGTCTTGGCCACAATTTTGGCGGCGTATGAGCCGCTTGTTTGTGTGGGCGCCCACTTAACACAATGTTTGTCTTGGCAATTACACGCGCCTCCTTCAGCGCTGTCCGAAATTTGTTGCCAAGCAAAATTTGATTGTCAAACGAGGACGGGGTGGGGCCGGGAAATGCCAGGGAAATGCCGAGGAAATGGTGGTGGAAACTCTGGAGGTTCGAGGCTCTTCGGCGTCTTCGGTTTCTTGGCCAAATGGGAGCCTACACTTGAGCACACGAATAATTCCATTACTTAACATTTGAGTCGCAAATAAGGCACGCAACTTGGCAAAACCAAGGGCAAGTTTTATGCCCCACCGCATGTGTGTGTGTGTGTGTGTGTGTGTGTGTATCCTGCTCGGCTATAAATGTCTCCTGTGACCAGTGGCAACAATGGAAAAGCTGCTGCTTAAGTGATACAAAATGCAAATACTTTGGATACGTTGATGATGGAGCAGCATTTGCGGGTTGATGCACTGTCGAAAAAAAGCTATTAGGTACTTGTTGAATTTAATGAAAATTATTAAAGGTTGATTTTATGCATATTTTAGTATTTATCTTCCATATAAAAGTTGTGTAAATCATTTAACAAATTTTTAAAAGCCAAAAACACACAAAAATCTAGTAAAAGGCTTAAATAAATGTAAATGTATAATTAAATATATTAAAAATCAGTAGCCAATGCATTAGCAAAATATCAAAGGCATAAATATATTTTATTATTATATTTATTTCATTTACTTAAAGTCCTTCAATAAACTGAATTAATTTATAAAATAATCAAGGAAATGTGTCAAAATAAGGGCTATTAATATTATTATTTAGTTATTATTATTTAGTTATTTAGTTACACACAAAAATCTAGTAAAAGGCTTAAATAAATGTATAATTATAATATAATTAAATATATTAAAAATCAGTAACCAATGTTAATTATTATTATAACAAAATATTAAAGGCATAAATATATTTTATTATTATTACATTTATTTCATTTACCTACAGTCCTTCAATAAATTGAATTAATTTATAAAATAATCACGGAAATGTGCCAAAATGGGGGCTATTATTATTGTTATTTAGTTATAAATATTTATCTCGGTGTAAATGGATGTTGTAGTGGCTGAACTTATTTTTGTTGTATTTTTTTCGGTTGGCTGGCAGGAAGGCAGCAAAGTCACTTGACGAGCTTCCGGCTTAAGGTTATTTGCACACAACTCCTCTTGGCCCTGCCTTCCTGCGCCTTTGTTGTGCCAGTGTGCCTGTGATATCCACCCGTCGATTGTTGTCCTTGCCGCCCCCTGAGCACCCCCCTGAGCACCCCCTTTGGCCATAAAAGTGGCGTCCATGTGACAAATATATGGCGGCATCTTGTCGCAGCTTAAGACGAAATGTAAACACAAACACGGGCCCAGACGCAGCTCCTCCTAAGGCCCCTCGAATGCTAAATTATGCGTGGCCCCCTGGCACTATCTTCCCGCCTTCCGCAGTTTGTCAGCTCGTAAAAACAAATAGCGGGAAACACACAGAAACTGCAGACACACAACTGGAAAATGGAAAATCAAAAACTCATCTGCATGTTGCTGGATCGTTTAAATCAACTCGAACTCGGAACTCGGAACTAGAAACTCGAAACTAGAAACTCGAGGCTTCCCACAGCTGCCCAGTCACGTCCCGCCATCAAGAGGTTAGTGCCGCTTAAAAATCTAAAAAACGAAAGCCAGATGCAAAAAATAAATAAAAATAAACAGAACGGCGGGTCATGTGCCGCTGTTTTTGTTATTTTCGACCATAAAGCGAGCGAACGAGGTGACGAACGATCGTGACCATAATAAATTGCCAGAGAGACGACGAGGAGGAGGCTTCCATTATTTTCAATTCGAGGGAATAGTGGCGCTTAAACTGTGATTTGTTGTCGGCATTTTCCTTCCCCATTTCCCTCCACACACACAGCCACAATGGGTGGAAAATTGACGTCTCCAAATTGTAGTTATCAGTCGCCACATTTCAGAGTTTACTGTCACTCACAAATATTCGTTTTATGTTCGCTTCGAGTGGGTTTTTACTCAGCTTACAAAGTCAGCTGCATAAATTTATAAACTATATTTATTGAAAATCACTAACACAAAATTTGCAAATATATTAACATATTAAATATATGATTGATATTTTTATTATTATTGAACTAAAATAAATCAAATATACTTTTATGAATTTTCTTTGTTTTTAAACCTATTAAGAATCCCACAGAAATATTCCTTTGAAGTTACTCATTTTTTGTTGTAGTTTTGCCTATTTTAGTTCCCTTTTTTCTTCTTTCCTTTTGGCAGGAAAATCCCTTTTTCCCTCTTTCCCTTTTTCCCTGTTTTTCCCATTCCTTTTGCTTTGTGTCCTATTGTGTACTCCTTACTCAATATTCTCTCTATTTTGTATTCCTTTTGGGGATTTTGGCTGAGCTCTATCCGATGCAGTGGCCATCAGCCGTGGGCTTACATACTTGGCCAGCAGACATTATGTCGGAGGGCTGGCCATGGCAACCCATTAATGCCTCCTGCTCCTTGGCCAGGCATCCCATTTGCCGTCGGTGCTTTTGACGCCTCTTTCGGGAGGGAGGAAGGAGGAGGCTCTGTCTGTGGAACGTCAATTCAATACGTTTAAAAGTTCATTTGCTGTTTAGCTTGGTCATTATGTGCCTAGACCCATAACCATCCCGTGCTGATTCACTGCCGCCACCCAGCACCAGCTCCTGTCCAGCGCTGAGTTGGGTCCGGTCGGAGTCGGAGTCGGTCTCGGATGGGGGCCATTAAATGGGCACTCAATGTGTTTGTCTAACTTGCCATTTGCGATGATAATAATGTTGTATGGCCGTTACATTGATGTTACGGCTACGGCTACGGCTATGGGCATTGTTGTCCTGCACTCCGGGCCCCTTGTTGTTGTTGCTCTCCTGTCCGAGTATTTCCAAATCGTTTGGCTCGACGTTTTGATTTCGTTATCAGTTTTTATGTTTATAAGTATCGGACACATGCACACAAGCACCCAGGCTCAGTCTCTCCATGTCTGCTGATATATACTCTAACCCATCGCAGCTCAATTAATTCGATAAGTTGGCCAACTGTAGTTTAACCAGAATTAAGGGGTATTTGAGGCACTCTTTATATATAGAAAATTATATGCGAAAATTAGGGAACTTGGTACTAATTTATTCAAGATTATTTAGATCAGTTAGTAAGTAAGTATTTTGCATAAGGCATCTATAAAATATTAATTTAAATTATTAATCAGATAAAAATCTCTTGAAAATATTAAAAATAAATCAAATTAAACTAATGTTTTTTATTTTCTTTATAGGAAAATACATTTCCTTTTAACTCCTCAAATATATACAAGATTATTCAGTTAAGTTAGTAAGTTAGTAAATATTTTAGACCTATATTCTATAAAATATTTATTTAAATTATTAACCAGCTAAAAAACTTACAATAAAATCAAATTAAACTTCTCCTAACTACTTTTTGTATATGAAAATAGATTTCCTTTTAATTCCTCAAATATTTTGATAAATTTATATTAAAATTCCTTTTGCAATACGTTTTGTTCTGGTCACTTTTTCAGGGTATCTCCGGCTGCCGATAGCCCAAGCCTACTGCCTTGATTTTGTTGTTGCTTTGAGCCTGATGTTGCTGGCTTTTATTTTTGCGTTGTTTGGTCAATTGGAAAACATTTCGTTGCAGACTTTTGGTCGCCGTCTCGTTCGCCAAACCGCCGGGCGCCACCGGAGAAGAGAAAAACAGAGGGATTTTCGGGGGAAAAGCGTTGCCGTTGCCGTTGCCGTTGCCCGGCATAATGGCGTCGTTATTATTTTGGCATTAAAAAGAATTAATACGCTTCAATAGTTCTCGTTGTCGTCGCCAGGAGTCTCGAGACGCCTCTCGACGTGAATAGATCGTTAGGCAGCATGCCAGGCATTCACCCCGAAAAAACCAGCCACCCCCCTGGACTTTTCTTTTATCGAGGCGGCTTTCGCTAGTTTTCCATTCTGCCTTTGGCTTTGTCACGCATTGGAGAGCAATTTTTGGGCTCTCGAAGCATGCAAATGGAAGCGAAGCAGAGGCAAGACCGGAAGAGAAAGGCTGAAGAGAAAGCCAAGAGAAAGGAGCCGGGAAATTGCCAGGCAGCCAAGGTCCAGAAGGGGATGAGACACGCATTCTAGGATGCTTCACAGGCAGCCGTGCATGGGCCAGCACGATTTCCCTTTGGCACCCATTTCCCATTTTCCTATTCCTCCTCCTCTGGGCCACATTCCTATTTGGCTAAATACGCTGCTTTATGTTTTCATGTGCTCTGGCCAGCTTCAGCTGAATTTCTTGAAAAGGAAACTTTAAGGGGTTTCTTTGGTATTCTTTGGGTTAAATATGAATATTAAATATATATAATTTGAAATTATAACAAGTAACAGCAAGAACTCTTCGAAGAACAGCTAAATGTATATGCGTAGGGTATTCCAAACCGCCTCGTGGCAGATGGGACAGACGGCGGCTCTGGCCAGGCTCCGGTTCAGGCATTTTTTGCAGAAGATATGGCCACACATGGTGGTCACCGGCTCCTCGAATCCCTGGAAGCAAATGGGGCAAGTATAGGGAGGGACTTCGTCGTAGGCATCTGCTGGTTCCACAGAGTCCACCACCGTCAAATCAATAAATAAATACGGTTCAATGCCGTCGGCAAGGCGTCGCAGGTTAGACATTTTTTGATCTTTTTTTTAAGGTTATACTTTTGGCTGAAGTAATTTTTGTATGCTTGTTGTGAATCAAAATATAATTCGATTGAAATTAAAATCAGGGCTTACTGAAACCCAACCCGAACACACTTTAATCCACATTATTACAGTGTCATAACCATGGCTTTCTTACTCATTCAGAATACAGTAATAAAACTGCAAATTAAAATAAAATTATAAGGGTTTTAAAACCGAATTAAAAATGTAACATACATGTCGGAATATATCTCTGTCCCGAAGGCATAATTTGTATGCACAAAATAAGTCATTAGTGCCGGTTAAGCCCTGCTGCATAAAATGGCAAAAAATGGAATGCCCAAAGCGGGTCAGAGGCCAATAACCTCGCGCCATATAAAAAGTACATATAACGCATGTGATTACACGTCGATAAGTGCTTAAGCCGCACACACAACTGTCAATAATAGCGCATAATTCCATATTGAAACCTTTGACAATGTCCGATGCCCGATGTCCTGCCACTAAACAAACAATGGTCGACCGGACACTTGACACGCTAAATGCAGGGGAATCCTTCGCGCATCCTGCTCCCAATGATTAACCCGTAATCCGCAGGGCATTGTGTGCTTAACACAGGCTTTTTATGTCCTAACCTTCTGTGGATTTGTTTTCAATCGAATTACCATATCATGGTCTTAGTTTCCTTGCTGCTGGCTGAGTTGAGTGAAAAATTGTATATTATTATCCGAAATTTATTTGTGGCCGCCTGTGTGTGGTCACAAATCGCAATTAGAAGTGATATCCTGGCAGCTCCTGATAATAATTATGATGGCCAGGACTGGAATTTGCATCAATGCAAATTCGATTTGCAATCGTTGGGAATCTGAATGTGAATCAGAATCCAAAACCGAATCCGAAACCGAATCCAGCATTCCAATTCCAATTTAGTTGCACGCAAATATTTATTTAATTTCTATGCAAACTCATGCACAGATACAGATGCAGATGCAGATTCGGATACAGATGCAGATGTCCGTATGCGGATGCGAATGCAGATTGGAATGCAGATATAGCTACATATGCAGATACAGCAACAGATACAAATGCAGACACATAAATACAGGTGCTGTCACTGCATATCTATTAGATACACAAGCCTCACACCGCACCGAGGGATGCGGAATATTTTCATTTTGGCATTGCATCAGTTTGCGTTTCTTTCGGAATTTTGGATTTCGTTATCCGGATTCCTCCGCTGGCAATTATGCCCTTCCACTACTCCCTGTGTTTGCTTTCCATCTTCCTCGGTTCGCCCCCGAAAAACATATACATCTCAAAGTACACAGACAACACATCCAATTGGATTAGATTCGAGCTGCATACTTTCTGGGCGCCTTTGAACTGGAAATTTATTTGCTTATTAAAAGCGATGGAGGCTCCAATTAAAGTCAAGCTCACAAGCTGTGTAATTGACTCGACCGTCCAAGGATCCGAAAGCAGAGCAGCAAGGACACTTGCTTGTGTCTCTCTGGGGCTCACGTTAGGCAAACAACGAGTCCGGGCTGCATCGCATCGAGTCCATTGTTATTCCCCGATTGTGTCGCTTCAACTGCCAACATCAATGTTTAATTAACAGCAATCGGTCGGCATTGCTTACAGTTCATCGATTATTTAGACTGGTTTTCCAGGGGAAACGGTTTCTTCAGGTTTGGTCTCTTAGTTATTGAGTTTCTCTTTCCTAGGATGTATAAACCAGGTTGGTAATTTAATTATAATTTAATCTTTAGTTAGTTTAAATTACTTAAATATTTTATTATACATTTTCCTTTTCAAAAACGGGTTCTTCAGGTCGGGTCTCTTAGATATTAAGTTTCTCCTTCCTAGGAAATAAAAACTAGGTTGATAAATTAATTACAATTTAATCTTTAGTTAGTTTAAATTACTTAAATATTTTATTATACATTTTCCTTTTCAAAAACGGGTTCTTCAGGTCGGGTCTCTTAGATATTAAGTTTCTCCTTCGTAAGAAATAAAAATTAGGTTGATAAATTAAGTACAATTTAATCTTTGGCTAGTTTAAATTACTTAGATATTTTTAAATACATATTCCAGCACTTCTTCAAGTCAGGTCTCTTACTTATTGAGTTTCTCTTTCCTAAGAAATAAAACATAGGTTGATAATTCAATTATAACTAAATCTTTGATAAATTTAAAGTACTTAAATATTTTTAAACATATTTCCTGGCACACTTTTCCCCTTCAAAAACTCCCCCGAAACAATCTCTTGGCAGTTTCCATAACTATTCATCGATTAACAATCACTCTCGGCCACCCAATGGCATCAATGATGGAAGTGCAAAATCATTTGCAAACTTTTTACCACATTAGCCCCCAGTCTCCTCCCAGATTTCGCCTCGATAATTATACAAATGGGTGACCAGGACCAGTGCTGGATTTTCAATTGCAAATGTGTTTTGGCAATGCTCCCAGAATGATGAATCGCATCCGGGTGCGAAGCCCCTCCGCTCGCTCCCTCTCTCCCTCCTTTTAATACCAATAATTCGGATCCCTGGCCAGCCCCGGGGAGGCATTGTGCTGCACAGCCAACACTCAACAATTTGCCATTTAACCATTATGGCCACCGAACCCCTGTGTGCGATTGGAGTTCCTTTCCGCCTTTGTTTGCTTTTTTGTCACTCTCCTTGTTGCTGTGCGGGTGGAAAATCATGAGTTTCGACGAGCGAACCAGAAGCAGGAAGACGAGTAAGCGCGCGAAAAATAAAGGAGGAGCTGCAGGAGGAGCTGGAAAAAAGGATAAAAAGGGTGGCTAATGAACACGACACTGATGCCATCGATGATGGCAGGGCTGGGGTGGGGTATGAAAAGTGGGCGCCTTTTAGTGCATTTTGCAATTATGAAATGCTGCCAGCTTTCCGGCAACAAATTTTGGAGCGAGCATAAAATTTGCAATTAAATGCCAGCCCCAGCCACGCCCACTAATACTGCTCTCCGTGTGCTGCACACATATATATATAAATATATAGCACGGAGTCTGTGTGTGTTTTTGCCACAAATGAGGTCAGTTCCCCGTTTTTCGCTCGCCCGGCTCCTGGCGATCGTTTTTTCTCTATTTATTTTGTTCGGCTCCTGGCTTGTTGTGACATTTTTTGGTGCATTAAGGCAACAAAAAGCGGGCAGGAGGAGCGCCAGGATGTAACAACAATGGGCAGTCAGGTGGTGCTGCTCCCCGCTCCCCGCTCCCCACTCCGAAATTGCGTATACGCCGCGCTGGTCACGATGCAATAATGTCCGACGTTGGCATTAAAAACAAAACTGAAAATGAATACAAAACAGGGTTATAAAAGGCAACACTTGCGAGACTATTGATACCCCTTAAGAGGGGTTTGTATTGGAGGGGAAAATAAATAAAGCAAATAGGGGAAAACCTTTGAATAGTGAGTACAAATTGGAATCTCTTACCCATGTATTATTTAGATCTGGTTACCTGCTTCCAGACTCTGAAAAACACTACCCAATAGTGTGATTTTGAAGTGCTTTCACACACCTTAACCCCCTGGGAGTTACACTAGTCACACTAGTCGTATACGCAACGTTTACCCTGCAGCCATCAAGCAGTTGTAAAAACGCAGTGAGGACGAAAAAAAAGGGAAGGAACAACAGTAGCAGGAACAGTGGCGAACAAACAGCGACAAGAAAATGACAGAAGGTTTCGATTATACAACAGGACGAGGGACGGGGTGTGTGTGTGTGAACAGGGTAATATAGCTTGTTGTTCGATGTATGGGTAGGATGTAGGATGTTAACTGGGAAGCTGCCGGCTGCCTGCAGCCTGCAGCCTGCAGAAGGCGTGGCTGCAGTGCAGTGACACTGCGCCCATTCCGTTGACCCGCATCTGCGGACAAGGACGAGGAGGGACGGTGGCAAGTGCAAAAAGGACTCGCAGTTGCCGGACCAGGGCAAATGATAAATGACAAAGGACATACCATACACACATACGCAGCTCAGCGCCACGCACTGCCAGGATATCTCTCCCTTTCTTCCTTTTGTTCTTTTCGTTCTTTTTTTGGGATCCCTTAGATCCGCGCAGCTGCTGCCCTGTTCCTGTCTCTCAACTTGTTAAGTAATGTGTGGGCGGTAATGTACATACATCAGCTGTTCATGGGCTTCGAGGGGATTTGACTAATTGGTTCAAGTCCTTGGCAAGCCCCAGCTAAGCGGAGTATAATTTTGTGCGAATATAAAACAATTTTATTAAATGGGAATCCTTGAAGGTTTCTTTATATGCTTTATTTTATTTTCCTTTCATTATACAATTGTTGACAAGTTTTAAAAGGACTTTGATTTCTTAATAAATTCAATAAACCTTACAATTTATTTTCTCTTATCTTCCATTTAAATGCATTTAGTTTGCCTTAATGACTACCATTTAATTGCTTAACATTTAACAAATGCTACGTTTTTGCAATTAGCTTCATCTTTATTTATTTCACTTAGTTTTCATATAAATAATCAAACGCTAATATGAAAACATGAATATTAAAGCAGATTTTTGGTATTTTATTTCATTATTTCCTTTCATTACAATTGTTAGCATGTTTTAAAAAAACTTTGTTTCCTTAATAAATTAATAAATTCAATAAACCTTTCAAGAAGAGCGGCTTACAATTGATGTTCTCTTATTTTCCATTTAAATTTGTTTTGCTTAACATTTAACAATTGCTACGTTTTTGCAAATAGCTTCTTCTTTCATTTATTTCATTATACAAATAATGAAGCGCTAATATGAAAACATGAATATTAAAGCAGAAAACATGAGAATCACAACGTGAGGTATCGCAGGGCCTTGTCGAGAAAGCGCTCCTCCGGAGACCCCTCGGCGTAGGCGATGCCGCGCCGGGATTTGATGGTGTCCTCGAGTAGGCGGTCGCCGCGCTTGGCCTGCTCCTGGTGGTCAGCTGGCGGCATCTTTGTGTACTCTCTCTTCAAAACCATGCTGATAATACGCGATCTTGTGGAACGGTGCTTAGGCTGCGTGATCACCTGAGAACGGGGTCGCAGGGGCGGCGGAGAAGTGGAGTCGCTAATCCCGGACTCGGCAGAGTCAGAATCCATGTTAGAGATACCGCCACAGCTGCAGTAAGTGACGCTGCTGCGTGGAGACTGAGAGGCACTGCTGTATGCTTCGTCGTCGCAGGTGTAATACTCCGGGATCCCAGAATTCTTGCCGGCAGGTGGAGCGTCCGACACCGCATACGGAATGCACTTTGCCTCCAAGTACATCACTGGCTCGTCTGCGGCTTCATCGGCACTAGGAGTTGGGCTGGTACAACGCTCATCCTCTAGCTTGGCCATCCGCTCCTTTCGAAGCTTCTGCTCCCGCCGACGTTGGCGGCGTTCGTGCCGTTCTTTCTCCAATCTGGAGATGGTCTCCAGGCTCTCGATGAACAGATTTAGGTCACCTCGTCCAAAGTTCGATGCGTCCAAGGTAAAGGTGGTGGCCATCTTCGCAAGAGACATGTCGCTAAGGCTCACAAGCTGGGTGTACATGTATGTGGTGGTCATCTTTGTGCGAACCTTGTATTCGATTGGAGAAGTGGAGAGGCAAACTTGTGTCTAGGCGTGTTGCTTTGCAACTGATGCTGGTAAGTTGCCACATACGCCTTTTTATTTGCATCAGGTAGTCATTTTCCGCATTTTGAATGTAGGTCCGCGTTCCATTCTGTAGTGACCTGTCCTGCAGGTAGCTCGGACAAAAAGTCGTTTTGGAATTTCCATAATTGCGTTTTAATTTATGGATTTCCCTAATCCACCCTTTTATATGTGGCCTGCCATAAAAGCATTCCTCTCGATCCGACATTGTTAAATCCGTGTACCTAAGCTACCGATGTAAAATTACGACCTGATATTACCTTCGCGCCAGCTGCCTGAGCTGTACTTGACACCTGGCCATGTATGTCGTGCATTTTTTAGGTACCTCCACTTTCTGGTTTTCCCTCCAGGCCGTAGATCAGTCCTTGAGATGGCCCACTTTTGGTATATCTCCGAAATTCGCTTTCTCGAGATAGTAGCAAATATCCCATACCCTATGGGTACCGGGTAAAACCGTGAGTGTATGTAACAAGCAGAAGGAGGCAGCTCCGACCCCATAAAGTACAAAGCCGAGCTCGGATTAAAACATGGCAGATATCAGATATTAAAGATAACAGATTAAAACCTAATAAATGGTCTTTTAATTTAATTAAAGCCATACATTTAAAACTGCATCCAAATCGGACCACTATATCTTATAGCTGCCATAGGAACGATCGAAATGAGCCTAAAACTTAATAAATATTATCCTTTTTTTTTAATTTTAGATATGCATTTTAAATTTCTTAAATTTATCTGGAAGGGTATATAAACATCGGCATGCCGAAGTTAGCTTCCTTTCTTGTTTTTAATTCGATTTCTTGTAAGCTTTTGCAGCCAGTTCTTGTTTCTTTATTTTATAATATTTTTCTTTTGTTAATTCACCGGCAATATTTTTGTTCTCAGGCTCTATTATTATATTCAAATTTTCAAATGTCTTGCTGGCCTTCTTTAAATCTTCAATTTACCACATTCTTGCACCTGATTGGTCAGAACAAACAATCGATTGTCGCAATTGTGTGCACTTGCCTAGGGCTAGTTCCAAATAATTGTATTTAAATTTGTTATCTGTCAAAATTAATAAATATATATAGTTAAATAAAATTTATTTCATGTCAAGCATAGCTGGTGATCTTAAATGAATGAAGTCGATGTCTAAAAGTAAGTTATAGAAATCAAACACTCCGCTGTTGTAATATATTATCGCATTCCCTTTTTTTAGGCCTTTTTTTTGTGTGTTAATTATTTCTAAATTATGAAATAATAAAATAGACTTATCTGAATGCCACCCTAGGCATCCATATGTCTATGCGATGCGCCTGTGTGTCTGTTCTCGAGTTTCCACTTGAGCGAGCCATTTTAATTAGGCAAATCAACACGACGAAGAAGTTGAAACTGAGATTTCCATTGAAATGGCGACCGTTTGACGGAAGTGGACACTTGGCTGGGCATCTTGCCATGTCGGCTGCCGGATGTTGGCTTTAAGGACGCCACTTAAAGTCCGAACAGAGAGACATGTCAGTGTATGTGTATATCTGTGTACCATAAATACCCGTAGTGGTAATCGTACGTACTCGAAATAGCCCGCATCCGGCTTGTTCAATTTGCGGCTACATGAAAAAGGCAAGGCGCCCGAAACACGACCCTTTCCGGTTCCGGTTTCGGTCCGTTCCCGTTCCCGTTCCCGTTCCGTTCCTCTAGCCGTGTGCTACTCGCTTAATTTGATTTCTGGCCGGAGGGAACGTGGTCGGCGATGAAATTAGCACCGCCTCCACCTCCACTTTGCATAATAACCCGGACCGGACCCCGGACTCGACCGGACCATGAGCAATTCAATTAAATCGCTCGTCGTTTTAAAACCAAATAAAAATCCAAATAAAAATCAAAATTAAATTCATGCCGAGAGTCTCTGGCTAGGAGAGAGAGGGAGAGAGGGAGTGGGCTGTGGGGCTCGTGGGGATATGGGACACGGAGTCCGAGTCGGACACGGATCCGGATGGAGCATTCCAATTGGCATTTCAATTTGATTTGCCGGCCGGCCATGGCCAGAACCATGGCCGGGAGCAGAGTTTTTAATGTGCAAATCGTTTCAATTGTTCGAATCAATTAAATTTCTGGCCACGCATCGCCGGCCATTTTGGCTTTAGTGAGCTATTTTGATTTATTTAATACGGGGACTGCAAATAATAATTATTTTGCTTTTTTTGATCGAAAAAATCAAACACTTATAGTACTTATACAAGAGCAGGAAATATACAATTATTCTTCTCTAAGGGCAATTTATGCATTGGTACTATGATCTCCAAATCTAATTTTTATTTTAACATCAAAACATAATCATTATTCTATGAGCACTAAAATAAAACTTACACAATAAAGATTATTTTTTAATCAAAAATAAAAATCAAATATTAATGATTACTTTTTGATTTTTATAATACTATTAAGTGTGTAATAAAAGTCGCCGGCGAATCGCGGAAGAGTCGCCGGAGAACCGCGATAGAGTCGCCAGCGAATCGCGGAAGAGTCGCCAGCGAATCGCGAAAGAGTCGCCAGCGAATCGCTGAAGAGTCGTCGGCGAATCGCGGAAGAGTCGCCGGAGAATCGCGGAAGAGTCGTCGGAGAGTCGCGGAAGAGTCGCCGGAGAATCGCGGAAGAGTCGCGGAAGAGTCGCGGAAGAGTCGCGGAAGAGTCGCCGAAGAATCGCGGAAGAGTCGCGGAAGAGTCGCCGGAGAATCGCGGAAGAGTCGCGGAAGAGTCGCCGGAGAATCGCGGAAGAGTCGTCAGAGAATTGCGGAGGGGTCGCCGGAGAATCGCGGAAAAGTCGCCGGCGAATTTCAATATTGTTTTCCTGTTTTTTGTTTCTTCCATGTCCGTTTGCTTTTTAATTTCCCGACAATGATTTTAGTACCGGGTATCTCACAGTCGGTCACGCTCGACTGTAGCTTTCCTACTTGTTTGTTTTGTCTCTGGAAGCTCGCCGCTGCCTTTTTCCGGAATTAATAAAAATTAATTGAATCAAAAGCTTGAAATGATCGAAGCGTATAAATTCGAGATGAGTCTCGGGTATCTCGGCAAGCCATTATATAGTAGCATACAGACTCGTACATGGGTATTTTTCGGGGGAGGTGTAACATATTAAATTCAATTATGCTCTATGGCCATGCCCTGGCCAGTGGCCCATAAATTCAGCCAAGTTCTCGGCGGCCAGGCTGGCCATCAATCAATCAGTTAGTCAATCAATCAGTGCAGCGTGCCAAAAATCAATCTGTCGCACTAATTTCATCAATTTAAACGCAGTTAAAATGCATTTATATTTTTTGCCATCTGCCATCGAGCCTTCTGCCAGTCAACGATTTTTATTGCCGCTTGCAGTAGTTGTAGGTGATTGAAATCACTTTGTAGGCTTACCAAAAAAAATAAGGGTATTACCCACTATTTCGGCTTTGAATTTGTATTTGATTAATAATTCTCCGGGGGTATTTTTGTAATATTAAATATTTGGGATCGCTTCTATTAAACCCAAAAAAAAATATATATATTCCCTTTTATTTTATTCCATTATACTATTCCATTGCCTTTTATTTTATTCTGTTCACTTTTATTTGATTTTATTCCTTATAATTTCATCCCATCCCTTTTAATATGATTCCATTCCAATATATTTAATTCCATTCCCTTTTATTTCATTCCGTTCCCTTATATTCATTTCATTCCTTACCACAGCCTTCCATATTTTCAAATTATTATTTTTTGTATAATTTAAGGTATCCAAGCTTCGGTATGAAATTACCTACATTCCCGCCACCAATCTGTCGTTCGTTATCCTGTTTTTTGATTAATGATCTGTGTCCCCGCCTGAAATTTGCCTAGCTCTTTCCCTGACGGGCTCTGCTTATCCCACCGTTCGGGGGGGTAATGGCTTTGGTTTTTGGGCCCGTCCAAATGTCAATTTCATTTCGGGCCGCCCTGCGGCTTGAATAAATTGTATCCAGCTCGTCGATTGCACTGATTGCAGCTATGTAGCCTTGCTGCTGTTTGCGGCTCGACTGATGGCCAGGGGAACGGTGTGGCAATGGAACGGAAGGGGAATGGGGAATGGGGCTGAACAAATTGCATAATGCCAACCGAAATGTAAAATTATGGCGATAGCCCCTTCTTGGCCCTAAACGAACCACAACCAACGGGGGGTGCTGGCTCCCGATGCCGATGCTGTGTGCGGGTTAATTTGATTTTAATTATGAACGAGGGCGCGACCAGCAGCAGCAGCAGCAGCAGCAGGCTCGTTTGCCTGTTTGCGGTTAATCAACTGTCCATGGCATAAATATTTTGATTGCCACAAATGCGCCAATGGCCAAAGCCCGGCCGGGCCTTTGCCTTTGCCTTTGCCTTTGACAGGACCAAGTACCGCATGCCGACCACCGAGCAGCGCGTACTTTCGACCGAAAATGAGGCGCCAGCGTTGCCGCAGAAATGACAATTAAAAATAATTTGAAATGCAGACGGGTGCCGGGAGCGGGGAGCCCGGGGCCACCCCAAAAAACCCAGAGTCATAGATGGAGCTCCAGCTGGAGAGCAGCAGCGCATTTCATTAAAATTTCAAGTCGACTCAACTTTCGAGCACACACAGGAGGACAGCACTTGACAACAAGAGCCGGCGCCACCACCACCAGCACCGCCATATCTCCAGCAAGTCCACGACCAGATCCGGGTCCAGGTCCTCCACTTCTATCCTCGCCAGAGCGCACTCCAAGTCTCTGCGCCCTCCGACCGCTCGGAAGCGCCATTTAAAATTAGTGAAAAGTTAAAGCCCGAACGGAACGAGCAGACAACATGAGCTGCCCCGCAATTAAGTGGAAGTGAAGCCAGGGATAGAGCCAGAGCGAGGAGTCGCCGCGAGGATACCCTGGAAACGAAGGCAAAAAAAGCTATAAAGGACAAGGAAAGAGCGGACTCTAGGGTTTTTTCTGGAATAAAATTTAAATAGAAACAGATATGAGTCCCAGCCCTTACCTACCCGTCACATTGTCCTGGAATCTGCTGGGTAGCATTCCATGTCCATCCCTGGCTGGTAGGTCCTGTAGGGGTGTAGCTGTGGGTGTGGGTGATGGCGATTGTAGCCATCGCTTGGCTCGGCTGAAATTCAAAACGTCCAGCCAAGCGCTGGCTGCCATTCCTGCAGGGCGGGGCCTGGATCCTTTCGCTCCATTGCTCCTTTCGCTCCCGCATTGCAGCCATAGTTTGGGGGCTGCCAATGCCATTGCCATTGGCATGGCTTTATGGGTCTTTAAGCGAGCAGAGCGAAGCGATGGTGCCGAAGACACAAAATTAAAAATTCCAAACAAATCCCAAGACCAGGACCAAGACCAAGGAAAATGCATTCGATTGACTTTGCTTTTGTGTGTATTTCTCGTTTTTTTTTTTTTTATTTCGGTTGCAATCTTTCTTAATATTGAATTTCATTTTATTAATTTATCGTTTTTTCAATTTCGGGTTATTCCCCCCTTCTAGCCATTTGCCTCGCCTAGTTGCCAGCTATCGCTAATCGTTTATCGTTCAGCGTTTATCGTCTATCGCTTATCGCTTATCGCTTGCCTTTGCTTTTGAGCGTTCCATTGCCATTCGTTTCGTTTCATTTTGCTTCATTTCGTTTGGCCTTTGGGTTTTCTTTTGTCTTTATTTGTATTTCTTATTTATTTTGTCAGTAAACGCACACACACACACATATCAGTTTAAGTTAAGTTTTTCATTTTGTTTAATAATAACTTAAGGTTAAATAACAATCACATTTACTTATTTCTTTTGTTTTCGTTCGACCCAAAAAAAAAACTCTGCACGCGCCTTGTCCTAACCTTTATATTTGATTTACGAGTAGTATAAGTTTTATTCTTTAATCATTTATAGTAATTAATATTCATAATATTCTCCCATTGGCCTCTGTCGTGTGTTCAGGGGGTAATTGTCAATAAAACAATTGGAACAAACGTGAAAACGTAAACAACAAAAGTGGTTAATCGTTAGTCAGGGATTATGTTCCACCTATAAACGTATCGATATCCGCCCGTAATCGTATTAATCGGAGTAATCGGAATAATCGCTTACTTGCCGGGGGCCCGGATAATTCCTACTACTTACAAATTACGCGCCACTTGCAGTGCACGGCTCTGACTTTATTTACTTCTAAGAGAGTTAAGTTTTCTTTTCTATGCTTTATCAATTGGTGTATATACTATGTATACCTATATATATAGGGGTATATATATAGATGTATATACGTATTATGTGTGGAGAAATGTTATTTGGTTTTCTTTGCATTTTTCTAACATATTTTACCAATCGCTTAGGTCTATCGTTAGCCATTTAGTTCTCATTTGCCGGGGGTTCGAGTCCACACACAAGAAAAAATATATGTATAGTATATGTATTGACTAGAACTATTACTATTCCTTTGGGTTTTATCGTTTAAAAGGTTACATATATATGTATGCTGCGGTAATTGTATAAATTGTTCGTTTCGTCTTGTAAATTGTGTTTGTTCTCTCTTTTTTTGGCTTTGGCTTGCTACAAAAGTTCGGCACATTTGATTTTGTCAAGTTGTGAATTGTGTGTGAGTGTGTGTTTGTAATTTGCGAATTGCGAATTGCGAAATATCGATAGTCGTAATTTACGACTATTTTATGGGAGTGTGTGTGTGTGTGCTCCATGTCCGGATTTTCTCTTGCCAAGGGAAAGAAATTCGGTGTCTTTTAATTGTGATTTATGCTACGACATATACTCGTATGCCACTAACTGAACTAACTGAACAGTTGGGGTTATGCCCTCGAACTTGCCCTTGAAACCAACATCATGCTCGGACCAAGCCTCCTTCGGGATGTCCGGACACAGGACACACTTGGGATGTAATTTGATGTCCTTAGAATTTCGCTACAATTATGCTGCTCCTTGGTTTTTTTTGGTGTGTAAATAATTAGCCTAATTAATTATGCCTGTTTTTTGCTGGTTTTAAATCGTTACTCGTTACTGTTACTATTACTCGTTACTTTTACTCGTTACTTTTACTGGTAGTTATAGACATTGAAGTACTCGTTAGATGGTGGATGCAGGTGGGGAGAGGCTGCCAGCCGCAAATAGACAATAAACAATTAATTATGACTTACTCGCATTAATCGCCTTTAATTGTTAGTTTTATTATTATTATTATTTTTTGGTTTTCTCGATATATTTGGAAAATCAACAAACAGTAAGTGGAAAAAGTTTCTGCTCTCTTCTATTTCTATCTGCTCTCTGTGTGTGTATACTTTTAAGTTTTTTTTTCCTTTGGGTATCAGTACTCTTTCTAGCAATCCTTGGGGCCGACGACCTCTATGAGGTCCTGTGTGAGTCCGAAAAAAAAAAAACAAATACCTCGGCTGTCTTGCTCACCTTTCTGGCCGCCTTTCTTAACTGCCGTTCACGTCGACCATGGAGTGCATCCCGTTGCTCAACCCATTGCCGCCATAGATCCCGCTCTGCGGCGGCGGCGAGGCTGGCGGCGATGCCGGTGGCGTCAAGGTGGCCGGCTCCTCGGCCTCCACCTTGCCCAGTCCATTCCCATTGCTGATGGCCTGCTGAATGGGCTTCTCCTGCTCCTCCGCTGCTGCTGCTGCTGACTTGGTGAGCTGCTGCTGCTCCGGTGGCGGCGGCGGGGGCAGGCTGTCCAGCTGGTTGGACTCCAGGAGCGTGTAGTCGCCGAGCTCCGAGTTGATCTCGTCCGTGGTTGGTGGCGCCGGCAGGCTCATCAAGCTGTCGTAGTTGGCCTCGGGTTCGGTGTCGACTTCTGGCTGGGGCTCGGTTGCCTCTGGAACGGCTGCTGTCTCTGGCTCCTGCTCGGCCACCTCCTGAATCTCCTCCAATGGTTCCTCCTTGAGGGGAGGCTGTATTTTTTCCGGCGGAGGAATCTCTGCCTTCGCTTCTGGTGGAGTATCTGCAGGCTCCTTTTCCGGCGGAGTCTCCTCGCTAGCCTGCTCCAGTTCCAGTTCCTGGTGTGGCTGCGGACTGGCCAAGATGGGCTGGGCCGTGGGCGAACTGGTGGCATAGCCGGGCTGCTCGATGACATAGAGCTCCTGGTTGCCGTAGGAGTAGCGCTTGTTGGAGTCACCCGACGAGGTGGAGCTAAGGTCCGACTGCGAGAGCCCGGTGCAGGCACGAACCTCGGCTGCTGCCTCTCCCACCTGAGCGAGGGCCTGCTCCTCGATTGCCTGCTCCTCGGCCTCCTCGATGAGGTGCAGGGGGGCAGCCACGGATGCATGGCCGCCGGCAAAGTCCTGTGGCGGGGCATGGATCTGCACCTGTTCGTGGCTCGGCGGCAGCGAGTGCTCGTTGAGCAGATGGACGCCATTGCTAGCCATCTTGGAGTCAAAGGGCAGCTCGGTGGCATCCAGCCCGGTCACGTTCGAGTCGCCTCCAGCGGATGGCAGCAGCTGCTGCTGCTGCTGCTTGGAGCTGCTGGAGTCGATGCCGCGGGCCACCTCCACCACGAAGACGCCGTCCTTGTCCGTGTGCATCTTGGTCTCCCGGGCGTTGCGCGAGATGTCCTGCGAGCACGAGAGGAAGTTTAGAAGGAGATGCAGGTGCGCGGGGTGGGTTAGCAAGTCAGAGGTGCACACACACACACATAATTGGCTACGACAACAACACCAAGGAAACAGGGAAACAAGGATACAAGAGAGAGAGAGAGAGAGAAAAGAGGAGGCGATAGAGCAGACAAGACCCCCATGGCTGCCATGCGGAAAGTGTCGAAAATTTGCATTTGCGCCGGCGGCAGGCACACTCACGCCTCCCAAGGACACACCAGCTGCCTCCCTCATTACCTGGCTGGCCCAAAGGAAATTGATTAAGGATTAAAGAAACACACACGCACAAATAAATCAACTGAAAACGAACCAATCATGGTGTGTGCGGGGGCTCAAGGACAGTGCTTGGATCTATGACAGGTATTTATAGCTAAGGACACAAACAACAATTTCCATACAAAACCGCAGGCACAAGATGATGATAATGATGACACAGAGACAGGACAGAGACAGGACAGAGGCAGAGACAGAGACAGGACAGAGGCAGAGACGAAGGCCAGGCAGAGATTAGGATGATTGGATGCACGACGACAAGTAACTACGACAACACCCAGGCGACATCCTGTCGAGCAGAGAGAGGACCTCGGACCTCGGACCTCGGACCTCGGACCTCGGACCTAACGAACTTACGTGGCGCTCCTCGGTGACAACAATCAGATGATTATCTTTGAGCGTCATCTTGGTGATGGAGCCACTGGGAGCCACCTGAGAGGCCCCACCCTGCTCCAGAGGCAGAGCCACACCGAATCGAAACTCGAGGCACTCCAGGCCAGGCGACAGAAAGCGGCCTTGACTGCCGCCACCGACACCGCCACCGCCAGCAACGAGGGGTGCCGCTTGTGGGTGCAGTGGCTCTGGTGGCTGCCTCCGCGGACAGCTGGTGTTGGTGGTGGTGGTGGTGGCGCTGGCGGATGCAAATGCAGCGCCAGATGATGACGTGAACGAGGAGGAGGAGGAGGCGGAGGCGGATGGGTCCGACTGCAAGAGACGGAGACGGAGAGACGGAGAGGCGGAGAGCCTTGTGTTCAGTGTTCTGGAAAAGGAATGCATATCGCACACTCGCACACTCGCATCGCACACACACACACACACACTTCGGCTCCTTGGCTGGCACAGAAATTTCATTACCGGCAAAAGGGAATTCATTTAAATGTCGACGCAACTCAGGATTCAGCCAGCGTTCAGCAAAGTCACTGCTCTTAAATCGAGAAGGTTCGCCCTCTTTAACCTTAACTTTAACCTTGGAACTAAATTTAACCCTTAACTCATTTTTACCAAGTATCTAAAGGCGTTTTAGATACTTTTGAACCTTCCTTTACAGCTCTAACTATTTTCTTATGCTGGATCACTTATTTCACCCTTTAATTGTATTAATCTTAACCTGAACTTTATCCTGAACTTTGACCTGAAGACAACATTTTACCATTAATTAATTTTTAATATGTGTTTAGAGGCCTAATTTAAATACTTTTTAACCTTTCTTTATAGCTTTTTGAGCAATTTCACCTTTTAATTGTATTAACTTTAACCTGAACTTAATTGTATTAACTTTAACCTGAACTTAAACCTTGGAACTAAATTTAACCATTAACTGCGTAATTATTACTAAGTATCTGAAGGCCTTTTAGATTCTTTTGAACCTTCCTTTATAGCTCTAACTATTTTCTTAACCTAGATCACTTTTTCCCCTTTTGATTGTATCAACTTTAACCTGAACTTTAACCTGAATTTTGATCTTGAAACTAAATTTTACCATTAATTAATTTATAATATGTAATTAGAGGCCTAATTTAAATTCTTTTGAACCTTTCTTTATAGCTTTAACTATTTGCTGTAGCTTAATGAGCTATTTCCCCTTTTAACTGTATTAACTTTAACCTGAACTTGAATCTTAGAACTGAATTTATCCATTAACTAAGCCTAAGCTGGATTATTATTGTTAGGTAGTCAACTGCCACAAGAGTTTTTAGTTCCTAAACGAAGGCTTCTCCTAGATTTATTTGTTAACCCTAACTGGAATTTAATATTTAATTTAATCTTCAGGTTAACCCCTTAACTTGAACCCAACTTCCCTGCAACTTAAACCCCTTCCTCGGTGGCCACGGCCAGCGGTTAGCATCTTTAATTTCTGGCTGGGCTTCAACTCTCAATTTCAGCGGCAACGCAATAAAATTTCCAGCGGAAATTCTAGCCATTGTTTAATTTTCTCGAGAGCCTGGCAGCAGCAGCAGCAGCAGCAACCCAGGCACGAAGTGCATCCGCGGGGCGGCCAGGTGTTGAAGATGGTACTTGCGTTTAAATTTTCACAATTTCACAGTTTCCATCAAGCGAAGGTGACGCGCTCAGGGGGTGGCAGTGGGTTAGGTGTTACAGAGGGGGTACGGGGGCTTCAAGGGCGTGGAGGAGGGATGCTGTCCCATTCATCCTTTTCGAAAGGCGAACTTACCTCGTGCTTGGAGGAGTCCTGGCCCTGCTCGCTGTCGTCGCCTGGGGCGCCACCAGCTCCCGCCATTGAGTTCTTGTTCAGCACATACCTGCAAGTGGAAGGGGACACTGGTAAAAAATATGTAAAGATCATAAAAATAATAGAATATATATTTAATATTCAAATACATATAAATATAAATATTTATTGTGTTCAAAACATATTTAAATAATCTCTCTTTTGAAATCTTTTATAAAAGGATCCCAAAAGTAGGCCATACAAAATGTGAGGTGCTGAATTCTGTGTACATTTGAAGATATTTTCTTGATTTTAAGTTCCAACGCCTTTTTATTTGCTTCTAAATCAATATCATAATTATATTAATATTTTAGCCTTTTTTTTTTTTTTTTTTTAACATAAGAACATTTATTTTATATTCTAAGAAATATATAAATAATTATGTATTATGTAGATTCAAAACATATTTAAAATCCCAGTAATTTGGAAATGATTTGTAAAAAGTACCCAAAAGTAGGCCAATCAAAATGTGAGGTGCCGAATTCCGTGTACACTTGAAGGTATTTTCATTCTTTTATTATTAAAATGTATATAATTATTTTTGCCAGTGTAAGTGGAAGCACGAGGCTGAAACTGCTGAGGCTGCTGAAGGTGCCAAAGTTGTTAAGCAGCCGAGCTGAGCTCACAGAGTTTCAAAATCCAATGCATTTCTAATGATGCCGCGTCTCAAATTAACATTTTGTTGCCTACTTTGCGGCTGACTGCAATTACCCAGACGATGCCCTCACTTGCCAGAGCAGTTACGAGGACTCTGTGTGTATACCGTCCCTTGAGGGAGCCCCAATTCGAATAATTTCAATCAATTCTTGATGGTTTTCGGTGAAAATTCCAGAAGCCAAAGCCACAAAAATCGATATGGTGTCCCAAAGTAGGCAACGATACTATTTACCCAACAAATTAAATAAATACAGATAATATGTTGAAATTAATACTAGGATCCCTTATTTTATGACCGAAACTCCGCGTAAACATAACAAATGATTTTCTAGGAAATAGCCAGGCTTCATTACAATTTTCTGGCGGAATGTCCTCGTGTTCCCAGCCAGAGCCAAAAGAATAATGTGAGTCTCTCAAGTAGCCCCCATTGAAATTACAATGAATTTTGCGCCATAAATATTAAACATTTCCATGGGAAAGCTGGGAGTGTATGGCATTGTCGTTGCCAGGACTACGGACTGCGTCGTCCTGCGTCCTCGTAATGCTATTGGCACTCAACAAATTTCGAGTTGGGAAGCCGCCGAAACGAGCCACACGCACAACTAATTTCTCGTCTCAAGAGTTTATTGTGCAATTTCCTCCCAGACACAAGCGCCCGATGTCCTGCCCCTTGGAACCGTAGAAGGGAATAAGGCAAATAAATTGTGTGTTTCCTTTTTATTTTTGTGACTCCCAGGGATGTGCGCGAGAGGTGAGAGTGGGCAACGCAACAGCAACAAACTGGCAACGTTTGCGGTTGCCATTTTCCGTTTTATGCGTTTTTCCTGCGGCGCCAGGGATCACCTTCTTAAAACAGCTGCCTTGTTAGCTCCCTGTGGCATCTACATCATCTGTGGATGGGAGTGGGAGTGGGGATGTGACTTCCGTTTTCCGGCCGCCTTGATTTGTGGCGCCTTGGAAGAAGCCTCTCCCTCTGACTTCACATCAACCTGCTGCCAGCGCTATCTGCTTTCATTTGTTTGGCATTTAGTGCCCAGCAAGTGTGTGAGTCCACTGAGAGAATTGGCTACTAGAATTCCTGATTAAAAATCACTTGAAGAAAAAGGAGAAAGCTACAGGAATTTGTGATTGAAATCGCTTAAGGAAAAGAAAAAAGGCAATAAAATATCTTTAAGCTATTTAGGAAATATGTATGTTTGGCATTTGCAACCCTTTTTTCTGGGTGTACCATATATATATCTGTACATATTTTTGTTTATATATAAATCCTTAGCTGGAACACCAGCAGCAGCAGCAGCTTTCAGCGAAAATTCGGTGGCGTGGCCAAGATTTATGTCTGGGCCAGAGACTGCGGGCGATAAAGGATGTGCGTCCCACCCAAGGACCTGCTCCTGCTACTCCTGCTTCTCCCCCATTCACTCCGTCACAGATTTGTCAATGTTTTGTTGCTGCTCCTGCCTGGCTCTGGTCTGTCTGTCTCTCTGTCTGTTTGTCGCCGGCAATGCGAATGAGAAATAAAATGCCACGAATGAAGCTGATAAATGCGATTTGCCACGCCTTGCCAGGAGCCCCTTCCGGGGTCAGGTGGTGGCGCTGGCAAATTGCTTTAGATTGAGTGCATTCTGTGGAATGCCATGCGTGGGGTCCCTGCTCCTTGCTTTCCCTTTTCCTGTCGCTGAAAAGTAGGCAACAAATTTGCCCCAAAGGAATCCTTGAAATGAAGCGAGAAGGGTTGCGGCTGAGGGCTTCTTGCCTCTCTCCTCCCTTTATTTAAAGGTGGCCTTAGCCCAGCTCATCCCTCATTCCTTCTGTTCTCTTTTATCCCTTTTCCTGGCTTCCTGGCAATTTCTTGCAATTATTTTTGATTTGTGTGCGACATGGCGGCCGTCTAAGCTGATTAAGTGCGGAACCAATTAGCCGAGGACCAAGGATGTTCTGTCTGCGGACAGTGGCAGTCAAGATTCGATTGCTTCTAATTAAGAAACTACCAAGTTCGAATCCCTTTTAAGATTTTAAAAGGCCTTAAAATATAAGAAATAAAAGTAGAGTACTCACTTGATGGCACAGTACATGGACACCAGCAGGGCCGAGGGCAGGATGACAATGATCAGGCCCATGGACACGGCAAAGAGATTGAAGAAACCTTCAAAGAAACCCACACAATCAACCAGGATTCTCTGGGTAAAGAAACCAAACCCAAACTCACCTTCATATTCGGCCAGCGGATCCTCGGACAGGGCTGTGGCATTCGAGGACCTGCCACTAGCCAGCAGCGGGGCCATGGCCGAGGCAGAGCCCGAGCCCGAGCCCGATCCCGACCCGGATCCGTAGCCCGAGCCAGAGCCCGAGCCGCTGTCGATCCTCTGGAGGAGAGTGGCATTCACCATCTCGGCCACCGGCAGCTGTTCCCGATGCAGATGGCTCGCCGAGTGCCGGCCAGGCAGGTGGCTCAGGCCATGACCCATCTGCTGCTGCTGCTGCTGCTGCTGCTGGCGGTGGGCGGGGCTCTCGAAGGGATAGGAGCCCTCGACGCCATCGAAGCCGCCGCCGGCACCGTCGTCGATCAAGTCGCCGCCGTACTGGATGGAGCTCTCGATCACATCCGGCTCGCTGTCGATGCTGTTGCCCTGCAGGTCGTTCTCGTAGACGCCCATGCCCAGCTCCCCCGGCATGTAGTCGATCTCCTTCAGCTCGATCTGCGGCGGCAGCTCCCCAATTACAGGCACGCCAATGGCCAGATCCGGGAGCACTGCCGGCTGGATGACAATGTCCTGCTGCTGCTGTTGCGGCTGCTGCTGCGGCGGCGGTGGCGAGGAGCTGCCCCAGCCCAGAGCCGGCTGCTGCTCCACCTCGATGACCGACTCGCCCACATAGGTCACGTCCAGCGGCGGAGCCCCATCATCGGAGCGATAGATCTTCAGGGAGTCGGAGCTGTGGTGCGGCGATAGGATGATGTCCTCCTCCGTGGCCGCCGAAGAGCGCTGCGAAGACTGCTGGGCGGATCCAGACTGGTCCATCACGTAGCTGGCGGGGAAGAACTGGTTCTCCAGCTGGAACTTGCGCTGCTGGTCGCCTCCGCCGGGTCCCGCGGTGGGCAGGCTCTCGCCCACCTTGACCTCGGTGTTGGAGATGTAGAAGATCGTGTCCGAGTCGCGGTCGATGGTGGGCTTCCGGGGCAGCGGCGGCGGCGGCGGCGGGGGCGGTGGCCGCGGCACCGACCCACCGCCATCCTTGAGATCCTTCAGATCGGCCATGAACAGCTCGTCCGCATCCTGGACTGAGGACTGCTGCGGCGGACGCACCGCTGGCGGCGAGCCAGCCACCGTATCCGAGTTGCGGAAGGTGAAGACCGGATCGGAGGAGGAGCCTCCGCCCGACTCCTGGCTGCTGTTGTCCCCGCCGCTGTCGATGATCTCCACCACCAGGATCTCGTCGCTCAGCTTGCTGGGCTTCTCGGGCTGCCTGTAGGAGAACTCCAGGTCCTCGCTCTCGCTGCCAAAGGCCTCGGACACATTGATGTGGATCTCGATGGCCGCCGGCTCCGGCTGGCCCAGCGGGGAGCCAACGCCTCCTCTGTTTCCTCCTCCGCCGGAAGCAGGCTGGGTGGACACATCGGCCCGATCGATCACGTACTGGGTGAAGCGCTCCTGGGGCAGCTCCGGTGGCAAGTGCCGGGGTTCTAGTGACTCCGGTTTGGAGGTGACCAGCTCCAGTGGGGGTGCTGGCGGCGGGTAGAAGCCCTCGCTGTCGCGGAAGTTCGTCGAGGCCACAATGGAGTCCACCGTGGAGTCGTAGACCTCGATCTGGATGTCGGAGATCTTGGACTCGGTCCGCTCCCCACTGCTGGTGGGCAGCCGGGAGGTGCTGGTCTGCAGCTCGGGCACCTGGAACACCGTGGTGGACACCGAGCTGGCTCCTAGTCCCGATCCCTGTCCCTGTCCTGTTCCTAATGGCGGCGAAGCCGTGCTCGTCTCGAGCTGCTCCAGCAGGGCCGTCGGCGCTAGGATCTCCACCAGCTGGCCGTTCCGCAGCTGGCTCTCGATGGAGGCCACGTGCTGGTGGCTCCTGCTCGCCGGCTGCGGCTTCTTCAGCGGATGCACCACGCTGAAGGTCTTCTCGCCCATGAAGATGGGTCCCAGGTAGCCGCTGTGGTGGCTGTGCGGCGCCTTGGTGGTGGTGGAAGTGGTTCTAGCGGTGGTGGGTATCCGCTCCATCTCCGTCTCCAGGCTCCTGGGCGCCGGGGTGGATGCGGGGAAGTGCTGCTGCTGCAGCTGCTTCTTGCGGGTGAGCTTGAGGCCGTCGTGTCCACTGTCCAGCGGCGGAGGAGCCGCCGTGTGCTCTAGGTCGAGCAGCTGCATCGCCGGCAGATCTGTCTCTGGGAGGGCCTTCTCTGTGGTGCCTACTGTGGTGGCATTGCTTGTGGCTGGCGGTGGTTCAGGGGTGCTGCCTTCCGTGGAGCTTCCGGGAGAGAGAGTGGTACTTGGAGCGCTGATCCTTGGGGTACTGCTCTCTGTGATCGAAGTTCTCTCTGTGGTGCTACTCTCGAAGATGCTTCTCTCTGTGGTGCTCCTCTCTGTGGAGCTCCTCTCAGTTGTGCTCCTTTCTGGGTTGCTCTTTTCTGTGGTGCTCCTTTCGGTTGTGCTCCTTTCTGTGGTGCTCCTTTCGGTTGTGCTCCTTTCGGTTGTGCTCCTTTTGGTTGTGCTCCTTTCGGTTGTGCTCCCCTCTGGCTGGCTCTCTGTAATCCCGATCTCTGGCGTTGTAATGCTCTCACTGCTACCCTCTGGCATTGTTATCCTCTCCGTGCTGCTCCTGGCAGTACTGCTCTCTGGAGTGCTGCTCCTCTCCCTGCTGCTCCCTTCGGTGGTGGTGGGTCTGATCCTGACCTTTAAGCCAGGTTCAGTCACCGCTAAGCCCTCAGTGGTTGCTCCTGCTGCTTCGGTGGTTGTGGTGGTGCTAGTCCTTGTGGTCCTAACGAGTAAGGCATCCACCAGCGTGGGCATGTCGCCCTGCACCCCGATCTCCAGGTGGTGATGCTGGCGCTGCTGGTGGTGGCCAGGAGCTGCCCAGCCGCCGTTGGCCAGCAGGAACAGCAGCCAAAAGGCGCTCATTGTAGGCTCCTCTCCTCTTAACGCTTTAATGTAAGATTTCTGGGAAAGATTCTCCCCCTTTTCTAGTTAAATATAGTTTTGATTCAGCGAGAAAAAGAAAGACTTGGTGCAGTGGCTCCTGTTTCCTCCTTAGTTCGCTCCTGTTGCTTGGGTGTGGTGGCCTTTGGCACTTAGTTGAATCCTTGGTTGTTGGCACTGGGCATTGGGTTGCATCAGCGGCGTCATCATCTGGCGCAGCATCATCGTCAGCATCATCATCATCAGCTTTCGCCGCAGCTGTTGCAGGTTGCATTCATTTGTGCCGCACTGTTGCAGTTGCCACTGCCTTTGCTGCTGCTGCAGCCATTTTCCGCAACTGCAGCAATTCGAAGGAGCCCGAGTGGAAGTGTTATTTCTTTATAGTTGTGTTCCCGCTTTTATTGTTATTATTTTGCACGCCTTAATGGCTTGTATCTCGGCGCTATCCTCGGGGGGCAGCTGCTCCTGCTGCTCCTGCTGCTCCTGCTTAGATCTGTGCCTCGAAATGAAATGGAAATTTAAAACAATGAAACTAATGAAGCAACTCGAGGGAGCATAGGAAAAAGAAAAGCAAATAATAGGGCATAAAATATATATAAACAGGGGGAGAGAGAAACCAAGAAAATCTTGTCCTTGAACAGCAGTTTTTATTGAGCATTTTGAGGATAGTTTTCTCCAGAGAGTTGCTTTCGCTCCACCTGGCACAGATTGCTTGGGAATTCAATAGGAACTCTCTCTCTCTCTGTATCTCCGAAGACAACCACAAATTCATGGCAAATACCACAAAACTGTTGCCCCTTTTATTTAATTTAGTCAACTCGGGGAGAGCCAAGCCCAAACCAAAAACCAAAGTATGCCGGATGAGGGATGAGCGCTCCTTTGAACCCTGGGCCGTGGCAAAAAGCATGCAAATTAAATGTAAAGCCTCACAAAATGATTCGATTTCAAGGCCCAGAGTCGGTGAAAAAAGGTCGCTTTCGGGGCCCTAGAAAATGGGCCAGAAACCGCAGGCATAGGGCACCGGGCACCGGGCACAAGGCTTTCAATTCGCTCATCATCATCGTGGTCATCGTAACAAGTTGCTTATCATCTGAGCCCTGACCCCTTGACCCCAACTATTGTTGGGGGAAAATGAAGGCAACAAAACATCAAAGGGCGCAACGGAAAAAGGGAAAAACAAATACCGAATAGGCGCCACATAAAAGCGGAAGCGCCATAAAGGCGTTGATAATGGCAGCCACGTAATGATATGCCAGGGAAATCTATAAATACACAAATCCACAAATACATTGCAACAAAGGAAAGCAAAAAAAAAAAAATTAAATAAAATAAAGCTCAAAGGATTGGGAGAAATACATCAGCGAACTCTTAAGCTTATTCATTTATTGGGGAACATTTAGACACAAATAAATATAGGTTTAGTTTGTGTATTAAATGGGAAATAATAAAGATTAATATCAGATCTAGATCTAGAAGTGGCGAAATATTACTATTTAATTCTTCATGAAATTTTATTTATTTATTTATATACATTTAATGCTACCCTATAATTTAAGTGTATTTATTTATTTACATTGTTTATGGCAATATACAAGGTCTAAGGAACCTTATTTTAATAATTTTAAAGGAAATGTAAAAATTTCAAATACAAACATTCCATTCTATAGATTACAAAATTAAAACAATAAATTTTCAATAAACCACAGTTTATATTAGATTTTTCATTAATTTATTCCTATCACAATTTAATTTTCTTTCACTTCTAAAATATAGGAACCCCTTTTTATATCAAGATAATTTATATTAGGTTAGTTTTAAAAAAGCAAAACCTCCTTTCCAAGTAAATAAAACCACTGCCCATATTAACTTGCAACAATTAATTAAGAAGACAACTTAATTAAACAAAACGAAGCAGGAATACTTAACAAATACACAAGGCTTGAGCTTATTAACAAAAAAAATACATTTAATATAAAAAGAAACAAAGCACATTAACCAAATGTAGTCAATAAATGCAATTAATTAATTATTCAACTAAGCAGGAAACATAATTAAAATAAAAACCAGTTTCAGAGGCTTGGTATTACTTATAAATATTATTATTATTTTGAGGCCACCTTTTATTTGTTATTGTTTTTTTCGGACACTCACCGGCACTCCTTCGATTCCGAATCCGAATTCGAATCCTTTTTCTCGCCCCGCAAGGTAATCCAAGGGTCCTTGCAGAGCCCAAAACTCTGGCACACTCGCTTCTTATTTTTTAAATCAAATAATTTGGTTTATTTTATTTTATTTTGCACTTTTAACTGCTAGTTTCTTCGATATCACAAATACAGTTTGTTCGTTTTGTTTTTATTTCGCTTTTCGTATGTTCACTGCAAAAAAATGTATGTAAAAAAACAGAGTGGAAACACCGAGAGAAACCGGAAGGTGAGTTCGTGTTCGTTTACGTCAAAAACTAAAAAAAAAATGGCAAGAAACGCCCCGAAAAAGGCGCCAAACTTTGGGTTAATTCCTCAAGGAAACAAGGATTAAGGGATGCAGGGTGTAGCTGGGTAAGGTTTCGGGGAGAAGGAATTGGCAAATGGGACGCAAAGGACTCACAACACTCCTTTTAGTCCTAAGACTTTATCCTTCTTGTATTTTGTTGTGTTTGAGGCTGTTTCTTGAACGGCCGCTGTTTCTACTGCTGCTGCTGCTGCTGCTTCCGCTGCTGCGTCCTATTGCTCCGAAAACCGCACGCAAACTGCGCAAAATTCGTAGCATCCTTTGCCTTAAAGGACACGGGACACGCGACAAAATCCGCGAACTTCGGATGAATTTCATTTCCCGAGCGCCTGGCCAGTGTTTGAAAACGACGCTGCGGCGCCCGTGGAGAGTTTGGCGGCATCAGCTGTTTGGCTGTGGGTTCGTAACTCGGCTAAGTTTGGCCTTGCCAGATTGGTTGAAGGCTGAAGCTTTTTGTGGAGAGTTGAAAGAAAAGAGTTGCCAGAAGGTTAAAAGCTTAGAGTTTACAGGGATTTATCGTTAAGATGAATTGTTTTAGGTTTTTATTTATTATTTTTATTGGGTTCTTGAAATATGAAACAAAATAAATTTTAAATTTGGATTTCAATTCCAGCAAAACTCGTATCATTGAGACTTTATAAAGTAAACTATTTACTCTTCCATTTTCCATTATTAGTAATATTATTTACATGCTTTATTTATTTACTTTTATATAATCATTATTTTTAGCACTACTGGCATTAATTATAAATGTAATTATTAAAAGAAAAGTTTAGAAAAATATAGTTCTCTTTAGCAAAACAAATACAAATTAAATCGAAACAGACTGTAATCAATTTTTTAGCAAACAAGAAAATATAAAAATTATATAAATCACATTTCATTAAATTTAATGGATTTTTCTTTCTCCTCTTCTCTTGGCATTCATTCACCTCACTTGTTCTGTCTGCCAAAAAGCTGCCGTCTTAGCCATTTATTTGATCATGCAACACGCACGATAATTCGCATAAATAACTTGGCCAGCTAGCCAGATTATGTAAGCATTTCTCCTCCTCCTGCTGGCTCTTTCTTCTTGTGGCTCTTTCTTCGGTGGAATTGCCTACGCGGTGGAATTCGAGGCGAGTCCCCTCGGGCGACACTCCCAAAATGTGTCTTAGCCTTCGGATTTCAGCTGGACTTGGTCTTCGGTCTTGGGTCCCCGTTTGATGCGTTGCACTTTAAATTTAAGCCTGCCTTCGAGACTTTGAAGCGGACATCTGTCAATTCTTCGTTCTTTGGACTTCAATCCTTCTTTACACTGGCGGAAATTAATGCGAATGTTGTATTTATTTTTATAAAAATTTATTTAAATATGTATTTTTGGAGAAAATATTTAATTAAATTAATAGAGGTAAATAAGACTAGTTGAAAATATAGAAAAATACCGAAAAATTTTAGTTTTCTTATTTATTTAATCCAGAATATAATAATTGGTACAAATTCGTGTTTAGCTGTGAAAATCTATTAGCAAAAAACTAAGTTGTTGCATTTTTTAATTTATTATTGTTATTAATCACATGAAAACCCGCTTTTCTTAAGGTTTAATTTATTTTTACAGTCTTAAAATGTCTTCTAATAATTACTTAAATAGCTCACTTATTTTCCTCAGTGCCCCATGTCAAAGTCTGTGACAGTGCCAGTAAATTTTGGCAAAGCATTTGCATTTTGACAAATTAACAATGCGCATACCTGCGGCACCCACCTCCACCACCTGTGCCCGCGCACTTGGAGAACTTAATTGAATCCGGAGGGGGTGCCGGAGGGTGCCCTGCCTGCTTGCCTGCCTGCCTGCTCATTGGACACACTCCAATTGTTGACCTCAAAGAGATCCATTTGGCAGGCAGTTTGTTTGTTTTTGTGGCCCTTTTATGGATTTCGGCATTCGGCATTCGGCGGAACGCTTTCTTCGCTTTGAATCGAATGGAATCACTCCGCTCCGAGGCCGTTCGCATTTATCGAGCGTAATGAGCACGCAGAGCTCTGCGTCGCCCTCGTCTTCGTCTTGAGCTGCTCCTCCTCCTCCCCATCTCGGATGGAGCCCCATTAACACACAAATCCACAGCGTTTCTTCAATTGCCCCTCCAGAGTCCATGTCGAAGTTAAAGCTGCAGTTGAAACTGAAGTTTAAATTGAAGTCAAAGTGCGATTGAGACCGAAAATGTGTCAGGCTTCTGGCGTTTGCTCCTTAGAGGCACTAGGATATATAAAGAATCGTATACAGGGAACAATTTCAGATTCTTGTAAATATATTTTAATTTATAATTAGAAAGGTTTATATTTATTTCTTTAAAATATATTAAATATATTTTTATCATCTCTTGGCACTGCTGGCTGTCTGCCTTTCGGGGTTAATGTGGCATCAATCAGTGGCACGACCGTCAAACGCTTGAAACCGAACTGCAAACCGATCTTAACTCGGCTCTCTTGGCCCGTTGGCCGTCGCATCTTAACGGCTCATTTTAATTTTGTGCAATCCGCTTGCAGGGGCAGTTTGAAAATTGGCTAAATTGGCAGCTGACAGTTGGCCAGTTGGCCGCCCATGGCCATGACAGCCCGACGTGCCTGGCATTGCCGATTGCCGATTACCAACTGCCGATCCTAGTCCAAATCCCCATACGAATCCGCTTGGCGACGCCAATCGCTACAATGAACCTGTAAATAAACCAACTCCTGGAGGGGATTATGGCCCACACCGGAGCCATGGTTAGAGTGCCAGTCAAAGTCCAGTTAAAGAAATAAATAAATTATATAAAAAAGAAGTATGGTAATAAAAATATATTGAAAATAAAATAAACAAAATATTATAATCAAATTATTTCTTATAATAAAAAAATGTTAATTAAATCTGTAAAGGAAAGTGCCTTCTAGGCTCCTCCCCATAATCCCTGGACAAGCGCATCTCGCTTATCCGTAATCACCGCTTGTCTGGTGGAATCTCGCGATCTCCGCATCGAAATCGAAGCCAGGGCTTATGCAATCGAGATGCTTATCGGCGGGCCCTCATCGGAATTGTAAAATACTCGGGATCGGGAGATGTATCGCCGCCAAGGGCCACCGGGTGGGGTTTTATGATCGTTTTATGTATGAGAAATATTTGGGGATTTTGATAACAGACCGAAACTTTCGCATTTTTTCAGCGGCAGCGGATCGGGTGTTAACTGATTCACAGGCCCAGCCAAGGGGAGGCGTTGGCCGGTGGTCAACGGAGGAGGGCGTGGCAGATTGAATCATCAATGGCCGCGAAAGCATTTCACTTTCGCTTCTTGTCATCGCACAATTTCTTTTCATGCCTGCGTTTTGGGTTTTCTGTCTTGTTTCGGTGTCTTTTTTTCTGTGTTTCTTTTTATTTTTTGTCTCTCCTCCCAAAATTTCACTTTCTTTTGAGTCATCCTCGGTGGACCTGCGGCTTCTTTATGACTCCATTTACGTGGGTGACAACGATTGCAACATCGCTCCAGCCTCCCTAGACAATGGGCCGGCTCTGTTCCGAGTTTCATCATCATCCATCGCATCGCAACAATTAATGTGCATTATTGTCGGGAGTTTATTTATTTGTTACAGTAGAAATTGTTAAGCAAATATTTTTCTTTTTCGCCTCGCTCGCTGCGAAAGCCCCGAAAAAAATAAAAACCTGTCGAGAAATTCGAGAAAATTGTTGTGCTGCGTTTTTTCGGTTCGGTTTTGTATTTGCACAGTTGTTGTTTTCGTTTTCATTATTCCCCAAAAGGGGAGTGTGGCCAGGGGTGTAGCCTGAGTCAGGTAAAAAAAGGGGGAAAGGGGGGAAAGGGAAAAAGCACGCAGCCAACGGCAACTTTCTTTCATCCGCTCCTCGATTCTGGCTAAGGCCGCTCGGCTTCTCAGTCACGTTCCTTGGCCTGCCCTGAATTGCCCAGAGTTCATTTGCCGCAATTGTTGGTGGCCCCTGCACTGAAAGAAAATGTATTTAGAGAATGATAAGGGGGTTAGCTAGGATTCAGTATAGTGGGAACAAGTCTAGGTATTTATTTTTCTTGCAATGCCAGAAATTCTTTGATTCTATCTGGGTTCAAGCTAATATATAAGCATAAATAAATAATAAAAAAATATGTAAAAAATATTATTTCTTTCTGTTTAGCCATTTCTGGCCTGTTCAGTGGTCAGTGGCCAAGTTGGGCCGAAGTTTTGTGTGCACAGAAATCATAATTCGCTAATAAATTTCCATTTCCATGCCGGCGACAGCAGGTTGAGCGTTTGCTCGGAGTGAAAGTTACCCCGAATCCTCCTCGAACAATTCCCCAGTGTCTTCCGTTCGTCCGCTGACCTCTTTCGAGTAGCCCTAAAAGTCAAACATTCAGCCAAAACAGAAAATACCTGTGCGTAATTGAATTGAAAAGGGGAAAATAATAAAGAAAACAACCTGAAATTATTATAAATATACTTTATTTTATTTTCAGAACTCTATTTAATTTGTAAACTATATTTACTAAGACAATATAAATTTGAGTTAACTTGTAATACCAATTCCGACTTGTAACTGCTGGGCAAACGAAAGACTCAGGCCACAAACTTGCCCAGCAGGCCCGAAGAAGCCGCAGAAGAATGCCAAGTGAGGCAGCAAGCAAATTAATTACTCCGAATCTTGAAAACCCCCACCACTTCCGCTATTTGTGGACTTGGTTTAACTACAAATTTCACTCTCGTTTTCTGCATAGAAATGACTACAACTTGGGCTTAAAAGAGTTGTGGCTCATAAACTTGTTTCTTGTTTAGCGAGGAGGAGAGGAGGAGGAGACGCGGCGAGATACGAATAATTTCACTTTTATTAAGTAATTTCAGCGTTTGGCTGGCTGAGAGTGACACTTGTCAATGATACAAAAGATACCAAGATACCAAGCTACCAAGATACCGAGATACATGCGCGGAGGAAAGCCAGCCACAATGCGGGGAATGTGCCGAATCTGTTTTTTTATTCACTTTATTTTTCTGTATTTGCTTAATGTTTTTATTCAGAGATGCATGTGTGCTGATAGCACAGAGAACGAAACTTTCTTGGCTGCACATTTGGCACAGAGCTGGAAGCGTTCGTTCAATCAAAGCCAAAGCCAAACTATTTTTACAGCCATCAAGCGCGCTTCCAGCTTCGGCGATGATAGCGATCGGCAGCATAAATGAGCCAATTTCAGGCTAGACTAGATTTCTGTGTCTCATTTGGCTGGGTTGTCAACAGAACAGCCCTTATCCCCCCGCTCGAATCTCCGCGGCGGGTCACATCAAAGTCAGCTTCAGCTCTTGATTTTCGAGCACTTTCTCTTGCAAGCATGCTGCGTGCGAGGGTTCTTGGCTTGGGTTTCTCAGGAGATCTCTATAATATATCGATTTTATAATGATTTGCTAGATATTTATATATCTAGGAACCTCCTTCGAGGGCTTTCCCTACTTCAACTCCTATTTCTCCTTTTCGTTTAGGTTTTTGATAAATATATTAACTTTGCCTTGCAGCTTACAGTGTCATAAGTTACAAGGTTGTCATGGCAACAGTTTTTTTCCATTGCAGTCTTTGCATTTAGCTTTTGGCCAATTTTCACAGCCACTCTGCAGCGGGGTTCTCACGCATTTGTCAAGGGGTTTTTTTTCTTTTTTTTTTTTTTTTGTTTTCTTCTCTAGACGCTCTTTTTTAATGAGTGGGTCATCAACGCTGACAGTTTTGGCCGGGGCTGTAAATTATATTAACTGCATTTCGCACAGACACCCGCACATTGCACAATTTTCACAGATTACCTCGATTGTGTTGATGAAAAAGGGGATTTCCATTGGTTTGAAATTAACAGCAGGTAAAAGTGTTTTATTAATATTACCAAAAACATTTTTAATGAAGGTGTTTATTCAAGATAAATTACTATGAAAAGCCAATGAGTCAGGGACACAAACTTGTTTGTAATATTTTAGAGGGATTGTAACTATATGAATCATTGACTTTTGTTGACAAAATAAAGCTAATATAAATATTTAAACTAACCTTTTGAAGCCACAAAAAGAAATGCAACCAGTATCCTTTGGGGGTTTCCCCCAGAGTTACTTTTCCCAGGCCGCCGCTGACTTTCCCCCAAATATTTGCCTGAAAGGGCAAACCAACTTCGTTTTCCTCATCGTGTTTCTTATTCTTTTTTTTCGCTTTTATTGATTTTTCGAGCGATAAGCGCTGCAGTTGGCTGTCATTGTTGTTTGCCTTTTGGCTTTTCCCATTCCCAGCCACGTTTCTTTCATTTTGGCCAATTGACACATCCCGATTGTCAGCTGGCTGACCTTGTGGCACATCTCGGCGGCTCAGCGGCTCGGCTTTCACGTTGCAGCAGCGGCAGCAGCAGGTAGCTGCCACGCTCGCCTTGCGTTGCGATGCGGAAATGGCAAATGCAAGCCCCGGATTTCGGCTGCACTCAGTGCACTTTCAGGCCAATCGTCACACGGCTCGATTCGCTGACAATCGCAATCGCAATCCTCGCGGCTAATCATAATTTCAGTCAATTTGGCAACAACAAACAGCGACAAGTGCTTCTGCTTCTGCCCGATTCTGTGCAGTAACTTTCTCCCGACCTCGTTTAGTTCCAATTCCAATTCCAATTCCGATTCCTAAAATAAATTATTGACACAGAAATTCCGGCAGTGAAAGAAATAATTAAATAAGTTCCTTGGGAATAATAACAAATAATAAAACAAAAATGTATTTTAAATTAATAAAATAACAAACTTCACAGAAAATAATATTTATTTTATAGAGTTTAATCACAAGTTCAAGTTAATTAGTTTTCTTCCAGTGTGACTTCGATTTTGGGCGTCTATTGACCCGCTGAATCATAAGCAGTTGAAGCAGTTGGTAGCCCCCGAAATTCAGTATTTCTTTTTGTTTTTAGAAACTTTTTTCGGCAAAGCCATAATCATAAGTAGCCGGGCATGGGTCCCGTCCCGAAGAAATTTATTTGCATAATTCTCGAAGAGAAACACTCGGCTCGGAATGCGTTAATTGGCCGGGCAGGCAGCCAACTGAGCAAACAGTTAGCCATGTTAGGGGCTTGGGCCAGGCTTTCGTTCTTTGGCTCTCTCACTCTTTGGTCTCTAATATTTCACCTGCCGCTGATGGGCACCGCTTAGCAGCCTAACGAGGCGTCACTGTACGTCCAACTACAGCAACAAAGGCACTTGACACCTGTCCGGATCGAAAGTGAAGCCCATCGGAGATGGAGATGGAGATGGAGACGGAGACCCACATAGCCATTGAATGGGCTGCGGCCATAAAAGAATCTCGAGAATTTCTAAATGAAATTGATACGCACAAGCACTCGCCGAAAGTTGGGGAAAAAAGGGAAATAATAAAGTTGTTAATGGGTTTAATTTTGTTGTTAAAAGAATTTGCAAAGTTGATTAAAAAATATATTAGAAAAGGGTTAGAGCTAAAAAATTTTGTACAGAATAGTTTTTTAAATATTTTGGTTATGAAATATATTTTAAAAATAATACCAATAAAACCCTGACAAATATTATAAGTTATCTCTGTTTTTTTTTATTACATTTCACTGATCTTTGTGGCCCTAAAAATCTCATATAGAAAGTATTAAAAGAATTTGCAAAGTTGATTAAAAAATATATGAGAAAAGGTTTGAGCTAAAGAATTTTGTACAGAATAGTATATAAAATATCTTACAAATAATATCAATCCTGACTAATATTATAAGTTATCCATATTATTTTTTATTACATTTCACTGATCTCATCTCACATAGAAGGCATTCCATCTTGACTGGCTTTTAGTACCCCTTCTTCATTAAATTATCATTATCAAAATGAAAGTTGGAGCTCGGTGCTGGTGCGTGCGATGGGCAATGGGCACGTAACCGCTGCTTGGCCATCAATAAAATTGTCAAATTGGCAAGGCGCCCGGGGAAGGGCCCAAAAGGAGAGGTGGAGGCGGCCTCGTGGTCAGAATACGCAAATGGCAAAAGGTTTGAACTCTTATTTGCGAGTGTGGGAGTGAAGAAGCAATTAAATGCAAATTTCTCCGGTCATTTGCCCCTCGCTCTCGCGCGCTCTCTCTCTATGTATCTTTGTATCTCTCTCTGGAATCGAAAGACTCAGGCAACGAACTCGAATGATTAGGGCCAGAGACACTGCTCTGGGGTCGCTTGGATCAGCCAGCGGTGTGTGCTAATGCCACAAATGATTGTTTTCCAAGGCAGATGAAACATGTCATCTCGCTGGCTTGCTTTTTTCCAGCCGCTCAGCCTCTGCTCCAAATGAGCTGCGGTTGCTCCATTAAGGTGACACAATCAACGACGCTGGCTCTGTCCAGAGCGACCTGATCTAGTTGCGGGCCCAGCGGAGGCTCAAAACTAATATTACACTGGAAGGGAAATTGTTTAGCAACTAAATTTAAATGTTTTTATGAAATTAATAAATTTATACCGTGTATTGAGTATTTTTAATGAATTTTCTTTATGATTTTATTACTTTCAAAGCCTAAAACCAACTCCTTCTTCGGAATTTCTACAAGAATTTCTACAAGAAAATTTAAATGTTTTTCAGTAACTAAACTCGACAGTTTTAAATAAAAAGAACTATCATATTCCTAGTTCGTGACACTCCTTAAGATTTAATTACTTTCAAAGCCTAAAACCTTATCCTTCTTCGGAATTTCTAGACAAAAAACTAACTAAATATTAATCTAAAATAATTCCCTAAATTTTTCTTTACACGTTCCTATATTTTTTCTAGTGCACGGCAGCTGCCCTCTCTTTGCCAGCTTCAATTGCTTTGTTTTTCCCCCGTTTGGTGATTTTCTTTTTGCTGTTTTTGCAATGTTTATTGTTGCCACTGTCACACAGTCGCCGCCGCCGCCGCCGTCGCCGTCTCTGGCCTTTGATGCCTTTGGTGGCTTATGTAAGCCCTGGATTCTCTCGCCGCCGCTCTGGACATCCACTTCTGCGCGGCGGCGGCGGCGGCGGTTGCATTCATCACCGTCATTAGTGTCCAAAAATGAAATGATTGCAAATATCAAAAGCGCAACAAAAGAGCACTCCACTTGTCAGTGGAGCCAAGTGCCCACTGGGTGGTGGAGCTGGTGGAGGATCTGGTGGGTGGCTGAGCGGAGCCGGGACAGGCCTCATGACGAAAGACAAGAGTTTTACTTTCGTTTCATGTCAGACATTTCACTGGGCCTTTGTTTTGGCTGCGTTTTTGTTGATTTTCCAACTATAATTTTTTACTGGAGAACCTAACCCTTGCAATGGCCAGCGCAACTAGCCACGCCCCCCTACGTCCCAGTCCGAGTGCAATCACTTTCTGTGGGCGCCTGATTGCGCAATCATAAGCATGTGCAACACTTAACTATCCGAAAAACCGCCAAAGGAGGCGGTGGAGGAGGTGGAGAAAAGTGGCAAGTCGGATGTTATCCAATGCGTAATTGTTGCAAAAATTACGAAAACACTTAACATACGTTTCCCTCCAATTTGTGGTTTGCTTGTGAGTAATTTTAATAATATTTATGTAAGAATATATTTCTTTGAATTTTTCTCAGCTTCAAAAACGTTAAGAATAATTGAGAATATTGTATACCAAATACTATATATATTATCTTTATATTAACTGGTTTTACTTGGAATTAATCACCTTTATATCCTAAAATCCCAGTCCCAACTTGAAGCTTAAATATCGTTTATATCTCGTAATTTTTCATTATTTCACATCGAACCCAAACGATTTAGTGGGTCAGCGGCAGTTCAGCAGTTCATTAATATCGGAAATCACTTTGAATTAATCTTCGTTTTGTCATAATCAAAAGCTCATCAGAGCCTCGGCCTCTGAACCAGTTTCCACATTGATTTTCGGGAAAGCAATTGCCTCGAACTGGATCACGAGCTGCCAGTGATTTTCCCGGGGGGCTAAAAAGAGAGAGAGAGAGCCTAGGGCTTCTGGGGGAGCAGAAATCCGGAAGGGAAATCTCCCCGGAGGAGGCAGCAGCGACTCAGAACATTAATCTCGGGACTTGGGCTGGAAATTAAAAATAATAAAGCACTAAATGGAAAATGAAGCGAGCTATGGTATGTACTGGGATACGATGATGATGGCATGGGATGGGTTGGCTTCCCGGGCCAGTAGTGGCAGCCTCAGATGCAGCAATTTGCTCTGCTTGGCTGCGTCCTAAATTCTCCCAGCTAGCGCCCAGCTTTTCCCTGCTTTTCCCAGCTTTTCCTACGAACTTGTTGCGTGTGCCTGCCTGGCTGCCTGGCTGGCCGAGTTGATTTCCTTGTTGTGGTCACTCCACACTGGTCACTAGTTACTGGTGGGCGTCGCTGGGAGGAGGAGACGGATGGAGCCAGCAGCACGTGGCCATGTGGTTGGTTTTTACACGGAAAATAAAATGTATAGAAAATACTTATGTAATAAGTATAATTCTTAGCCTATTTTCTATAATATCACTTCCATATTATTTTTTCCAGCAACAATTTTAACCGAAGCAAAGCTTTTATATATCCAAATATATAGTTGAATTATCTTTTAATTATTTTTAATTCCGTTTATAATTTTATTAATATTATTACTTACTTGCCTTAATTTTTCTCAGTGCCGTTTCTAGCCGCTGCCTGGTCAAGCAAGCGGAACAATGGGCGGCTGAGGAGTGGAAGCTCAAGACGTAGCCGAAGCTTCATGACCAAGCCCATCGAGCATCCACATCCACATCCACATCCCCATTCCCATTCCCATTCCTATTCCCATTTCCCGATCCCGTTCCCATTCCAGCAGCAGCAGCGGCAGCACCACCGCCGGGCAGCCACTTGCACCAGCGATTTTCTAATTAAATGTTGCCACAAGCCAACTGCCAACTGCCTGTTTTCGCTGTTGGCTAACAACGCTTTTTGGTGGGGCCATGTTTGGCAAGATCGAACATGGATCAATCCGTGAACCCGACGCTTTGACATGACCGAAAAAATGGCAGCCCCAAGGTGGCGATCAAGGTGACACACAATCGCAAATGCTGAGCTTTCTGTGGGCCGATCTGTGGGTCCATTAAATATGTTGAGGGTTTTAGGAAAATATTAAATAAGTGATTCATTTAATTTAAGGTAATTCAACATTTAAAAAAGCCCTAGCAAGATTCACGCTTTTATTAAGAGCAAGAAAATGACACAGAAATATCTATCTATATATATCTATCTATCTACCATCTATCTTTTTATCTATTGATCTAACCACCTTTATATCTTTCTATCTACCTACCTTTCCATCTATCTGTCACTGAATCGCCGTACAAGCTGGCCAAGCTTCCATCAATCGCTCTTTTTCGCCCCGAGGCACCCTGCAAGTGGTCACGCTGCCAGGTCTGATCTGTCCATTGGTCCACTGGACCATCTCTCTCTCTCCATTTTTCCAGATCGTGTGGAATGCTCGACTGCACTTTGCTCGCAACCCAATTCGATGTCACCTGGTTCGATCGGGTTTCTTGCCGCCAGCAAAGCCTCCAGCTTCCAAGCTCACGATGATCATTAGCCTGTGTCTGGACCATTTTGCATTTTGCATTTTGCATTTGGCCCACATGTGTCACATGTGCGTTGGCCGTTGGCCGTTGGCCGAACTGGGATAAATAGAGAGAAATAATATAAAGATGCTGCAGTGCATCATCCATGAATCTGGATTCTGTGCCAGTTTCCTGACCATTTGGCTTACTTTCCGCCCCGTTCGTGCCGCATGCAAATGCGCCAAGGCATTGTGCAACGTTCAGCGTCCAGTTCCAGGTCCACATCTCCGCCAGCAGGTAAGCCAGACCAGGTTCCAATAGAGGAATTCTTCCAAATTGGTCCACTTACCAGCTCAGAGATGGACAGCGAAGGAATTAGACACTGGGAATTATTGTTTACTTAAAATTTATCAAGAGAGGGGAATTTAGGGGAATAATTTGTATGGAAATTTAAAAATATTGTTTAGAAATCGTATTTTGTAATTATTCTGAAGTAGTTTCCTTTTGGAAAAGTCTACAATTAGCTTTGGCTCACTTTTGGAGAGTTTATCAATTTTCTTAAGACAAATATTTAATGCATCCCTTAAATATATTAAACAAATGTTTTTCGTAATAAGAACGGTATTTTTTCTATATATTCTACAGGTTTACTTGAAATATACACATTTTAAAACACAATAAAAAACCAAATAAGGGTCACTCTTGTGAGAGTCTCCACTTTTTCCGTTACAAAAGTCTTCATATAATGATAAAATGGGTTATTCAGACAAAATAATTGTACATTTTAAATAAATATATATTATTTAACCAAACATATAGGTTAACTCCGTAGAAACCTTTTGAATAAACCAAAAATATATTATAGTAAGCTTAAAGAAGTAAATAACTCTTTTCCTAGTCTCCAAATCTCCTCCACTGACCCGATACCCAATACCCGATACCCGAATCACCTACATAAATATATCTCCCCTATCTGGGCCGCTTTTTTCCGAGTGTTCCGTTACAGTTGCATAACCTGTATTAGTTGTTATTACCGTTCTGGAGATGATGATGGTGATGGCCCAAGAGCCGCGATTGGTGGCCATTGATCAGCTCGCCCTGAGTGGCGGCTCAAGGGAGGGGGTATACAGTGTGGGGGGAGGGGCGGGGGTACTTGGCGCACTTGGCACTTGCCAAAAGCGCAGCAGCAGCAGCAGCAGCAGCAAGTGCGTCGACCGAGGCAGAGCGGCAGCAGAGGCAGGTGAAGCTTACAAGACGCACGACGCGCCGCCACCAACTTTCAGTTGCTTTCGAGCTGCACAAGGCGACGGTTTGGCTTCAAGTTCGGCTCTGCCGACAAGAGAAAAGAGAGAGAGAACTGCGAGAACAGAGAGAAAGAGCGAGCGAAAAGTGAAAGAAGCCGAGTGATAAGCCGAAGACCTCACGAAGATCTTTTCGTGCGCGATCGCCGCCTTCGAGTGACTTCAGTCGCCCTGCAGAGCTTCCAACGATCGGTTCGGGCAGCGGATAAGCGCGTCGCGTCGATAATTTTTTTTTTGTTCAAGTTTTTGCCGTGCAACAAATTTCCGTGTGCAGTGCACTTTGTTTTTTTTTTCTGTGTGGCTGATTCCTGGCATGTCCACCGACCGAAACTCGTACCCAGTGCTCCAAACCCAGCGAAGTTCATAGTGTGCAAAATCTGAATAAAATTAAGAGAAACCGAATTAAAAATAAATCAAATAAAATAAGAAAAACTAAAATAAAGGGACGCAGAGACAGGTGTGAGCGAGAGAGCAACAACAATGCATCGCACGCAGCGTTCGCTGCTGGCGCTGGCTCTGGCGCTGGCGTTGGCGTCGACGCTGGCCACGACGCAGGCGCAAGCACAGGCGCAGGCACAGGCGCAGAATATAGGTGAGTGTGTCAAGCGAAAGACGAAAAACAAGAAAGAAATGCTGCGAAAAAGGCGGGGGAGAACGACTAGCGGATACCCTGCAGGGAAGGTGTTCTAAGTTCTTGGTTTTTTATTAGGTTTTGGGAAGGGAAAACCTCATTAGTTTAGAGTTTTTCTGGCTCAAAAGAATTGTTAAAAATACCTTTCCCTATTTTTAATTTCCATTAAACTTCGATTTGAAAGAATTTCCTCTACATATATCATATATTCAATTTTAAAGCCTCCAAGAAATGATTTCCTCTTTTAATTAAATGGCCTAAATTCTTCCATTGGCCTTAAGCCTTTGTTTATATTTATTTCTCTAAGCTGTCATAATTATCCAACATATCATCTGGCCATTACATATTCATTTGTCTTGGCTTTTATCTCGCTTAAATGCTTAAATGCTTTGCCTTGACATGTGGGAACTGTTTTTTTCATTTACGATTTGATGAATTGTTTAGACTTGGACTCATTTGCATAATTTCGGAAGAAATCGTAATTAAGCGGGCTCCCCAAATTAATTCAAAAACAAATATAAACCCACTTCAATGCCCCCGATTTCCCATGCCAAATATTGAACCTACCCGATGGTAGGTGGGAGTAACTGGATTTATGGCCTTGCCCCATATGCCCCAATTAAAGTCAGGGTATTCGGGGGAAAAAACCGCACCAACGGCACTCCGCTGCCAAAGCAAACAAATTTTCTCTCGTTCTCGTTTGGCTGTGTTGGATCCCACTTGTTGCTGCCTCGGCTTCTTCTCCATCTTTCTCTGGTCGTTGTTGCTGCTTTCATCACCCATTTTTAATAAGTGTGTGTGTGTGAGGCGCACCTAAAAAATAAAAACCAAAAAAAAAAAAAAAAGCAAGCGATTCTCTTTTTTTTCACATTTAATTTTTATTTTGTTTTTGCATACATTTTTTCCGGCTGATTGTTGCCTTTTTTTGATTTCCGGTTCTGGCTTCGAAACAAAAGCAGCTTTTTGGCATTTTATAATTTGTATTATTTTTTCGGTTGGCTTCTGGCTGCGTTTTGCATTTTGTTCCCACGTTAATAAAAAAGGCGTCCAGGCCGCGTCAGCTGTCAGCAACTCCCAACTCCCGGTACCAGTCCAGTTGGGGTTCCAGTTCCAGTTCCACTTCTTTTTTTCTCTTTTTGTAATTTTTGTAAGCGCTGCGTCAAGTGCTTAATTGTTTCGTGGGATATGCGACAAAAGTCGACCAGCTCGAGCCGAGGGAGTGGCGGCATTCGCCAGGAAACGGATGTTTGTTTGGGTCAGCAAACATTCGGGCAAGCTCAAAATGTGGCACACATGGGGGGAGGGAGAGAGGGAGACTTGGGCAACCAACTGGCCGCCGCTGCACGTGGCACAGAGCAGGGAGCAAGAAATAAGCAGCTTGCCTCCAGAGGAAGCCAGAAAATCAAAAGACTTAGGCAACAAACTTGATTTTAAAGGTCTTAAATAATAATTAAAATAATAAACATCAAATACATAGGATCCTTAAAGCTTAAATAAAAAAAAAATTAGTTGCAGTTAGAAAACAAATTTTAAATACTTTGAAATTCCCTTAATTACAAACAAATACTTAAACTCTTATTTTCTGTGATAAAATAAAGATATATCATATATCCAAACACCTTTTTAAAATTCTCTCATTCATTAATAAGGAAAATAAGCGACGAGACTTTTACTCGACAGACACTTTTACCGAGGAAAATCTTGTAAATTAACTTAAATTAATCACAGACAGACACAGCAGCGGCAGCAGAACATACAGAAACTGAAATTAAAAGAAAATTTATGATCTGCGGGAGCCATTCCACAATAAAAGCGACAACAATTGCGGCTTGTTTGGGGAAAGAGAAAAAACAGCAGTAGCAGTGGCAGTGCCAGTGCCAGCGACAAATCTGTAATGTTGGGAAAGTTTTATTTCTGCGGCTTTCCTCCTCAGACAATTGTGTTGACAATAAGAAAAGTAAAAGTGCCGCACAAGCTGGGCTCGAATGGGATGATCGAGCACATGCCCAACATCTAATGGCCAAAACGTAATGTCTGCACAGATAGGAGCCCGAGTCAGAGCCAGCGATATGAGGCAAAACATTGCCATGCATGACCAGCTCATCATAATCATAATCATCATCAAGAGATGCGGAAGCGCCGTGTTCGCCTAATTGCAATGCGAAACTATGAAAGAAAGAAGAGATACGGGTACGAGTACGAGTACCTTTGGCAATATGAGCCGCCAGAGATACCTATAACGATACCGATACCAATACCTGAGGCTGAGTCTGAGTCTGCACAATGAACCGCAGCAATTTGTTGTTAGGGCGTCGCGAGCCAAGGAGGCGTGGCACTGTGCACGCATGCATGCGGCATTTGCCAGCCTCTCCTGGCAACTGCAACTGCCACTGCAACTTCAATTGCGGTCGCTCGTTTTTACATAAGACCCTGGGCTTTGCCACAAGGAAGTAGGAAGCCATCAGAAAAAATACAAATAAAAACAATAAAAAATAAGCAGTTGCCAGCTAGGAAAATGTACAGTGCGTGGGACAGACCTTTAAACTTGAGTTTTCACTTTCCAAAATGCTTAAATTATATATAATAAATATAATTTTTACGTTGTAAAGATATAGTTGCAACTACAGCTCATTAGCCATGATTTGTATGCGGGTGACAAATATTTCGACACAAAATACAGCCCAACTTGAGCATGTTTGACTTCACAATTTTACGCAACTTTTTGCTTTATTTTCTTTGGTTTTATTTTATTATTTTTTTTTCTGTTTCCTCCCAAACTGCAATTGCCGCCTTGGCACGTAGGAGGTCTCAGAGTGCCGAGTGGGAGGGGGCTAGGCAAAGAGGCGATTGCGCAAAGCTGTCAATGGCCTTGCCAGGCACTCGTGCACTCGATATATGTAAATCATTGTTGAGAGTGACGAGCATCAAAAGTGAAGAAGAAAACAAGAAAAACAACAGAAAAAAATGTAACAACATTTTTGGTATTCAAAAGACTTAGGCAACGAACTTGCTGGAAAAACAGATAAAATCAAATGAATTAAATGTTTAAATGTTTAAAATCAATTAAAAGCAGTTACACCAGAATGCATACTTGCACAGAATATATACTTGAATTTTAACCTTAAAAAATCCCTTAAATGGCTTATTTTAAAGAAAAAGATTTCAAAGTTATGTCAAATATTCCTCAATTTACAAAGTCTTCAGAAAAATATCAAACACATTCTTTATATAAATATTTAAAATCCATTCTTCTTTATATAAATTCCTCTTACTAGTCCCAGCTAATGTTTCTACCCCAAAAAGGCTTTCAATAAATAAGAAAACCATGTGGAATATCTGCACAAACCAACACAAGTCGCGTCTGTATTTACCTACAGATGATTTCATGCCGAAAGCTGGCTAAGAATTGATGAGGCGAGGGAGTGCCTTGGTCGTTATCCGATCCGAACTGATCTCATCTCATCGCCATCATCGCAACTCATCCCCATAGATCTCGCAAGTTGTCACTGTTGCTTTGGCATAAATTTCAATCAATTCCATTCAGTGGAGCCGCGCCGCGCCGCGCCTGATTAAGCTGTGATGATTCTCAGGCGGTACAGATATGTATCTGTATCTTTTTAATTGCCATAAACATAAATGGCAGGCTGCAGTTAAATATCTTTTACACACATGCCTTGACAACACCCTGGGACTTGCGACTGCGACTGCGGCAACTTTCGCGTTTTGTCCAAGTCCAAGCTCCAAGCTGGCGTCGTGTGTGAAATTTTAATGTCGCCAGTGAAATGCTCGAAAAGTGAAACTAACGTCTAATAAATAAATGAAATTGTTTGCTATTAGCAACGCATTTAAATGCCAGCGCGCACAGAGAGAGAAATATGGAAAAAGCTGGTGGACAGAATTTAAGCGTTTTTTCGCTTTTCTTCTCCCATTTTTTAATTTAATTAATTGTAATATATGTACAAGGCGCAATTGTTAACGTTGTTGCCTGCCGCTGCTGCTGCTGGTGTTGGCCACTGCAAATTGGCCGGCAACCGTGATTCACGACTCGTTTTGAGCCATCAATGCCATCGCAGTGGCAGTCGCAGGCAGAGCAAAGGCAAACAATTGAAATTGTTATTAATAATTGCTTCGTTAATAACTTTAAACGCCATTGTGTTGGTGTCGGCGCTGGCTGCTCTTGGAGTTTCGTCACTTGGCCCCAAAAAGCGATTGCAAATTGCCATCAGAAAAACGCTCGTGAAACGCTTGTGACTCGATAGCTCGATGGGAGAGTGATTGATAATTTGCCACAGCTGCCTGTCGTTAATTATCGATCCGATTGCATTGATCGCAGATTGAGTGTGAAAAGTAAGCCAAAGTGTGTAGGTAAACGATTTTATGGCTGATTATTTAAGTTTTTTCTGGGACCCATAATCGATTTTGTGTGGTATTTGCTGGGGAAATTTATTAAAACATATATTTTAAAATAATATAAAATAAAATCAGTTCAAAAATCATAAATCATAAATCATAAAATCAGTTTTCAGCAGAAGTTTTTGTAAGATTCAGCTCTTCGAAAAAATGAATTTTAGCTTGCTGAAAAATATCCTTTTCGCTATTTACTCTCAGGGTAATTTTCAATCAAGTTTCAAGGGAAATCTATACTTTCTTTTGCCTAAACATTTTGTTTAATATATTTCTTATTTATTTCTGTATTTTATTTTCTTTTAAAATAATTACAAGTGAAAACTCTAGAGACTTCTATCCACATGAATCATGCGGCACTGCCAGGCACGAAAAGGAAAACCATTTGAGTTTATTTCAACGTTTTCCGCCTGCCAGGCTTTTCAATATTTTAGCCATAACGATAACGATAACACTTATACTAACAATAGCCATAACAATAACCATAGATTATGATGGGGCCGGCTACCTAATTGCGGACACTGGACGTGGATGAGGATGGGGATGTGGCAGGCAACGCATGGAAATTGCAATTTGCTTAGCTTGCCAAGCCAATGTTGCAGATGTTGCTCATGTTGCTGCTCATGCTGCTCATGCTGTTCATGCTGCCGATGATGATGATGTTTTGCTTTTGTTCCGCTTGCTCGCTAAATGGAGGGGCGATGGCGCCATCTTCATCATGAAGATAATGGCGACGGGAGCAGGTTCAATGACTGCTGCTGCTCCAATCGGAAGTGCTCCTCCGCCCGGGATGAGTTGGCAGTTCTGCAGCTGCAGGCCAATCAATAGGAGAGCAACTGCAGTTGGTCCACCTGCTCTCCTCGATCTCTATCTTGATGTCGTAATGCCCGGCCACTGTAGCGGTAAACTACCCATTCCAAAAATGGAATTCCAAATACCCAACGGCGAGCAAGAAAATATATATAGATACTCGTATATCGATTTTATAATCCACAGACATTTCTAAGGTGAAAATATTCATAACAAAGCCAGGCTGTAGCTCTCTTCCTCTCTCTCTCTGTGTGCTATTGGGGCCAAGCTTTGATTTGTGGCTACCCATTTGCATAGAAGAGTTGACAAAAGTCCAAGAAACCAAGAAAATAGAAAAAAGACTCCCAGAGAAAGGCCGAAAAACCGAAATTAAAAAAGAAGAAGAACGGCCAAAGATCGCCGGCTTTATTTTAATGCGTTTCGTTCTTTGTGTTCTCCTTTCTTATGCAAATTGCCCCCTAAACTGTTGTCTCTCTCTCACTTTTTGTATTCTATTTTCCCATTTTCCTTGGCTTTTTATAGTTTTTCAGCGGTTCTGACCAAAAGATTAGCCTCAGTATTTGTCCAAGAAAAACCCCATAAAAAGCCATAAAAACCCCAAGTGGAAACAATCTTCGCATAGCATTGAAAATGTTCACAGCAGTCAAGCCAAAGCAAATTAGGCACAAAACCAAAACCAAAACCGAAAAGCCGCAGAAGCTGGCGGAAATTAGCAAACTGCAACGAGAACGCATCTGAAAAGCAAACACTGTACAGTGGGCGCCGGCTAAGTGGCTTTGCCGCCTGCTATTCCGCCGCAGCGATCACTCACTGTGAAGTCTTGACTGTGGCACGAGTTGCAGTTGCTGCTGCTCTTGCTGCAGGTGTTTCGCAGCTGCCAAACACACACACACAGCACACTCGCCCAAGATCGCATTCTATCTTAAACTGCATTTGGGCCGAAGTGACCCAGTTTTGCCAGTCTACACAGACACAGAGAAAAATTGGGGCTGCCTTTGGTGGAAGTTATTCATGGAAACTATATTTTAAGAAGGCATTTTTTAAAGGGTTATTTCTGTTGAATTTATTTCATTTTTAAAGCATTTTAAAGCAAAGTAAATTTTTCTCTAGAAGAAGGAACCCTTAAATATATTTTTAACTTTTCCCTTCAAGAATCTATTTAAGAACTGTCTCAAGAATATTTTCCCCAAGTTCCTTGGCTTTATTTTTCACTGTGCAGGAAAGAGAAGGACGCGTCTCTGATGCTGCCTATTGCTGTGTATTTTTTTTTTTCTGTCTCTGTTTCTTGTTGTTGGTGAGATGTGGCTTCTACGCTTGCACATTGATTTGCTGGCCGGAGCTTGGAATGCGGTCAACTGGCAAACGGCAACGACGGCTTCCCGCTTTCCCACTTGCCGCGCCGCGCCGCGTCGCTCTTCCAGATCGTAGCTCTCAAGCAGATCTGCCAGCATCCAGCATCGTCGTCGTCTCCGTCGTCGTCGGTCAATGTCGTCGATGGCTTGCGCCGCTTGCCAAGAGTCTGTCTCCCCGTCTTTCGGTCCGTTCGATTGCCGTTGCTTGGCCTTGCTTTAGAAGCGGCAATCAAGCGTTTCCTTTGCGGCAAAAGTGCCGCAAAATCATATCGAACCTGTTACAGAGCTCGCGGGTATGGGCGGGAGTGGGAGGGGCCATCCCATATCCCATGCCAGGTGAAAGATGCTGCCAAGATCTGCTGGAAATGCTGTCGATGCTGTCACTGCGGAGATGGCGGAGATGTGGCCACTCTGCCACCAGGTTCTATCAGCCGCCAAGTTGTTGTTGTATGTTGCTTTTTTTTTTCTTTTTGTTCTTTTACGTAACTGTTTGCGCCTGAAATTTATTGTTGCTGGTCGTCGTGTCGTTACCGTTACATAAAAGACCAGAGCGGAGCGAGCACAGCGCATGTTTATTTAATACGCTTAGCAGCTCTTGGCTTTTAGCTTTTTAGCCAACTAGCTGCCACACACATGAGTGTGCGAGCGAGTGTGTGTGCCAGGCAGACGTTCTTTGATGTCTCATTTAATGCGCATGATGGGCAATTTTTATGCGCAATTAATTCTAAAAGGCAGGGAGGAACAAGCGAATGGCTAGAGAGGAGCAGAAGCCCCTGAAAGGGCAGTTGCCTCAACGGATGCTCTGTAAAAGTTAAAAATTACACTAAGAAAATATGTTCTACTTGGAAAGGTGAAAATGTAGGAAGGAAATATGTTTACAAATTACATATTTAATGAAAGAATAATTTTATTTTTGATATTTACTCATTTAAGATTTAAAGAATAAAGAAAGAAGGAGAATATAAGTTTAAAGAGTAAAGGTTTTAGGCTTTTTTTCCGTAAAGTTTAAATTAAATATTAATTTAAGTTATACAAACTTATTTATGTTTAAGTTTTATTATTTTAAATATCATCTTAAGGTTTATTTATATATTTTTAATTAATTTTAAAACTTTAAAAAAGTATTCTTATATTTACTTGACCAAAGTTCATTAGAATTTCAATTTCAACGCTTAACAAAAAAATTAATTGGTAAATTGTTACACATAATTTAAAAAAAATACACACATTAAAGGTGATATTATTTTTTGCAGAGTGCAAGTAGCTCTTTTATAGCAAAAGCAGCTCCGAACCAAAGACTAAGGCCAAGAACTTGGTATAAGAAATAACACAACTTAAACAAATACATGAAACCTTCTCCTAATTCTCTTATTTCCTTATTTAATAGAAAAATTTCCGCTCTGTCTATGCCCCTTTTCGGTCTGTGTAAATCCCCCAAGTGGCTGCTGATAGCAAAGAGAGATCCTCTGGCGCTTGGACGTTGCAGCGTTGGCGGAAGTTCAAATCAAAAGACTTAGGCAACGAACTTGCAGTTTATTTGCACAAGTCTTCGTCTTCGTCTGCGTCTGGCCAGGCGCATCCGCCAACAGCAACAACAACAACACAATAGCAACAAACATTGCGCAAAGCGAGTCACTTGCGAAATATTTTCGAAGTTCTCGAAACCGAATGTGTGTGTCTGTGCGATTTTAACGAGGTTCTACTAATTTGGCCAACAACAAGCCAAGCCAAACTAAATCGAAAAAAAAACCAAAAACCAAAAACAAAAACGAGAAAACCGCCGCTAACTGGGTCAAGAGAAGCAACGGCTCCGGCGGAGAACAAGTCCAGCGCCAATTTATGTAAATCCAAAACCAATCAGCGGCTCTCCAGACCCGATCGTCATCATCATTATCTTCATCATTATGATGGGGCTAACGGTTTACACCGTTTTTGACAAGACTGGCTTGGAAACGGCTCTTGGTATTTAGAAGAAAACTTCTTTCTTACCTCAGCAGCAGGGAAATACCTTGGCTGGCCTATCGCAATTGGGCCATCGAGCTGTTGTTGCCACTTGCACTTTCCGCCCAAAAAAACACGGCGGTCTGGTCTCGTAACATTGGTAACATCAGTGGTAAGTACCACAGGCCACATTACCAAGATGCGGAGCAATCGCCGAAGCGTAGGCGCCTGGCAATCAGCGCATGACGTCCCAGAACTGCACTGCCAGAGACTGCAGAAAACCCAGCTAATTTCCCCCGTAATTAGCGCCCAGAGGGGTCAAGCTCGCCCTAAATGAGCTGCTGCCGCTGCCCCAAAAATAAATAGATGGAAAATGTTGGTAAAACAATGCCGGAGCTTCATGTGAACAAGACATTTGCGCCTCATTGGCAAGAGCCAGAGCCAGAGCCAGAGCCAGAGCCAGTGCCCGAGCCACACCCCAGATCCCCGCCAGGTGTGGACTTGCATTTAAAATGAAATTAGCCGACATACGCAAATTGCGGACTTTGGTATGGAATGTTGGAAGTTGGAAGGAGGCGAAGACGCGGCTAATGCGCAGGTTGGGCCTGGGACTTTAGCTCCAGCTGGGGTTGGGGATGGAGCCTAAGTGGGGGTCACCATTAGCTCGAATCGCAGCAACTTTCTACGGCGCGTTAATGGCGGGGGGAATTGCAGGTTGCAGGTTGCAGGTTGCAGGTTGCCTTTGCAGATTCAGCTGCGCTTTAATAGAGGCTGCTGGCTGCTGAAGCGGAAATGGTACCTGCCTCTTGAATGGTATTTTTTGTGGTATCATAAAAATGTTGAGGAAAATGTGTAAGGCTTTGTTTCAAATTGAAGCCAAAAATACATACATTTATTTAAATTATATAAGGAATATAAAGCAGTTGATATTTCTCATTAATTCCCATCAAAATATATAACTTAATTTGTAACAGTGAATATTTCTCTTTAACTCCCATCAAACTATATTAATAAATAGGAAACCGTCAATATTTCTTATTAACTCCCATCAAGATACATAAAGAAATCCGACAAATCTCACTAGAATCATGAAACAATTAAATATTTAATATACTTCCTCTTTCTTTTTTAACAAGCCCTTGCCAAAATCTCTTTCTAGTCCCAAAACCAATAACAGCTTTCGGTTTTTTTACGTTTTATTCTGTTATTTATTTTTTGTTTTTTTGCGGCAATGCCTCTGCTGGTTTTCAATCATTTTTCATTTCATTCAATTCTCTTGAAATTTCTTTGATTTCGGTGCTACACTTTTTCCCCCTCTTTTGTTGAGAAAAAAAAAACCGAAAAATAATAACACTCAGAGTACACTCTCGTGTTGTGGCAATCAAAGAAGAAAAATAAAGGCCTGGCCGAGGCGTTGATGGGTAATTTGTTACAACAACAACAACGGCGAACGGACCATGTCCGAAACAAGTTGGAAATTATAACGGTTATTATGATTATAATGATTATTAGATGATTTTAATCCGCGCACACACCGAATATTATTATTCCATGGAGCCCCATGCCCGATGCCCGATGCCCGCCTGCTTGTTGTTACAAATTGCTGCCTGTTGTTTTGTCAATGCCTTGGCGTGCCTTAGATATATCTTTCTTTGTAGTATTATTTATGTGTGGCTGAGTCGGTGTGTGTCGGTGTGTGGGGTATCACTTTCACTAAGTTCGCGCACATAGAAAGCAAATGAAAGCAACAAGTTGCTGGTTGGTACGCGCAACTACTGCCGTTTGCCGCCTGCCTTTGCCTCTGCCTTTGCCTTTGCACTTTTTTCTCTCTTTTTTTAGGCATCTTTGGGGCACATTGTCATGCATGGCCGGCTAGCTGGCTGGCTGGGCAACCTTTCGGTCCTACGATCGCATCTCTGTCGGTTTTCGGTTTTCGGTTTCTTTTGACGCACAGCGTGGGAGTTGGAGCTGGAGTCGCCGTCATTACCTTCTTGTGCTTCTCAGGGGCTCGGAAACCGACACCGAGATACCGAAACCGAAACCGAAACCGAAACTAAAGCGAAACTGTAGCCGAAATTGAAAATGCCTCATGAACTTGATTTCTTAATTTGCGTTTGCCCTGCATGACAAATGACTCGGCTAAAGTTTTTGGCTTTTTGTTAATTTCAATTTGCCCGAACTAATTTGATTTGTTTTTTGTTTTCTGTAACAGCGGGCATCCCAGAGAATGGTCTTGCTTGTGTTTTTTCTTCTTTATTTTTTTTATGGCATTTGATGAGCAGCAAAACCGTTATGATGAAATTGCACTGGCAATTGCTGCTGCCGCGGCTGCTGCTGGGGGATTGTATAAGAAGCATCTGGAAATGTATAGCAAGACGTGTTTGCCACCGGCTGGTAGTTGGTAGCTGGAAGCTGCTTGGAAAGTTGCACTGCTGGTCAAATGATGTTGCAGTTATTCGACCATTTATGGCAGGCCTCACTGACAGCCCAGGCAGCCAGTCAGCCAGTCAGCCAGCCAGCCAGCCATCTAGCCCCTTCTCTAATCATTCCCATTCCAAATCCCATTCCGAATCCCATTCCGAGTCTCATTCCTCATCGCTGATTATGCAAAATCGCACTTAACAGCTCGAAGCCAAGAACGATTGGCACACAGAGCCAAAAAGGTATAGAATCAGCCTTAAATAGAATTTCTTGGGATGTGGGAAAGTCGGTAACTAGAAGTTGGCTTAAGTTATATATCAAGTTAGGTAAATATAAAAAAGATTGAGATGTTTTTAGAAGGCAGATCTTCCCCTTATTGCTAGAACTATCATCAGTTAAAATTAATATTTATTTTCTGATTACTATTTGTAACTAAAGAATATTCTTACGAAAATATAATATTAATTTATTGTGGAACCTTTTCCTCTATTTGTATTGTCTCTATCTTCATCATATCTAGTAGTCCATTCAGGATCACTCTCTAATTTTTCCTCTGTGTATCCCATCGGCTCTGGGGATGTATCAAACTCATGACATTGGCCAGTCCGGGCCTGGGAACTGCTCAATTGAATAACTAATCATACGAAGCTGCCACAGCGGCAGCAACACATTTGATTATTGCACACGGCTGGCTCGCATTTTTGCATAGATACAGGGGAACATAGATACATAGATACATAGATACATAGATACGTAGATACAAGCGGCAGCTACAACTAAATTGATGGCTGTTTCTGTATCTGTCTGATTTTTTTTTTTTTTTGCTCGCTGCTGTTGTTGTGGCAATTTTCTCACGCTTTGCATTGACAACAGCAGCAAAGCCGAGAACATTTTGCAATCCGACGGCGGCAAATGCCAGAGATTTTTAGCCAGGCGTCCGAGTGACCAAACTGGAACGGAACTCGCTTAATTGTCAATCAAATGCAACACACAACGCAGGGGAAATACCCCTGACGACCAGGTATAGCCAAAGAAATAATTATTAAATAATTGCCTATACCTGAGAATCTTAGTTTTCATCATTACAAAAAATATCTTAAGGGGAATGAGGTATTATTTAATCATTTTAGGATAGAAAACCACAAATTAATATATATTTGAAAGAATTTGAAGTGAAGAACCCCTATTGGAACTTAAATTAATAAAAAATCAGTGGCATTCCCTCTAATTTTCTTTCTCTCTTTTACCTTCTCCTTTCCAGATGCCGGTTGCAGCTTCCCGGGTTCGCCGGCGCACAGCAGCGTGGTCTTCTCCAGCGCGAATCTCACCCAGGGAACGGTGGCCTCCTACAGCTGTGAGCGCGGCTTCGAGCTGCTGGGACCGGCGCGCCGGGTCTGCGACAAGGGCCAGTGGGTGCCGGAGGGCATCCCCTTCTGCGGTAAGCCAAATAATGCCTCCCAAAAAAAAAAGAAAACCAACACCAATAATAAGACCAATACTAAGACCAACAAACGAAAGACTGCGCACACGAACTTGCTGTTCGTCAACTCAATTAGCGCCTCGCCGGGCGACTCGACTCGGATTCGGACTTGGATTCGGACTTGGGAATCGGACGCGGCTTGGGGGAAGGGGGGGAACAACTTTCACCGCCACAAAATTTGAAGCGTTCTCAAAATATCTCTACACAGAAATTAAAAATAACACCAGAAAATGAGAGAAATTATAGATTTATGCAGTAAGCGTTTTTAAAAAATCATACAACAATTTTCAAAAAGATTTTAAACTCAGAAAAAATTTCAATTAATTTAAAATCACCTAAACAAAAGCGTTTTAGGCACTTATTCATTTATTTTGCATTATTAAACCATCAAAAACATTTCTTTCTGTGCACCCAACTCACGTTCTCCGTGAAAAACAAAGATAGCGAGAAAGAGAGCAAATGGCATTCCGATTGAATGCAAAGTTGTTAACCAAAAGCGAAACATGATTAACAAAACGCGCGAAATTGGGCTAAAATCCAATGCGTGTGTCGGGCAGAAAGAGCCAAGAGAAGAAAGACTGGCCAGAAGAGAGGCTACGAGGTGGGAAGAATCCAGCCTGACCAAATTGACCCACTTTGTTGTTGCTACGAGCGTGCAAGCTTTGCCTGAATGGTTCACAGCAACAACGAAAAAAAAGGTATTAAATAAAGAAAAAAGGAAAAAAAGTGTAAAAACGAGTCGAGCACGAAAACAAATAAATGAATTCTAAATCAATTTCCAACGAGACATGCACTTCCGTGAAAAGGGAATTGATTGACACAAACAGAGCAGCCCAACTGGGATTGAAATCTGGTGAATGAATGAAAGAATGAATGAATGAATCAACTGATGGATTGGGCAGGCGTTTGTACATTCTTTTCCCCATTGAGGGGTTAGAAAAGGCGGCAATTCAACCATCCATCAATCTTTTAACGGGTTTTTTTCTTTGTGGAAAAAGATAAAGATAAAGAAAGTCAATAAGACAATCGATCGAAACAGTAGTAGGTGTTGATCAGCGTGAATAATGCCCTGGGAACATAGGGGAAACCAAGAGATTTCTTTAGGATTTTTTTTGGTATTAATTTTCCACTTTAATTCATAAAATAAAACATTTGTAGCCAAAAGGAAAGGATCAGGATAGATCTGGCTCGAAGGACCATCTTATTTCAAACACAAAAATGAATATAAATCATCAAATAATTAAACGGAAATCTTCAATATAACAAGATTAAGAGTAAAGATTCATTAATAATGATAGACAGAATTTCCTGACCCGCTTCGATCGTACTCTTAAGGTTTTTCGACAAAAAATCAGAGCATTTTCCATCCAAACAAAATTGATTGCACGTTGATGACGCGGGAAAAGAAAAGGAAAACAAAAGCCGCAGAGATTTCCGACCTGAAAATTGTGGAAACTGTGGAATTCGAACATCGAATTTCGAACATGACACAGCGGGGGCAATGGGAAATTAATTAAAAGCAATTAAAAGGCATTTGTCACACCGGCAGAAACACACCTGCTGAGAGAGCGCAAGTTAGATACAATATTTTGTATATTTCTTTTTCGGCGGCTAGAAAGCAGTCAGAGTTTCCAAGTCGCTGGAGCTCAAAGCCAGACTCAGATCCAAAACCGAATTCAAACTCTGTGAGTCTTATCCGACAGATGCATCTGATTAATGAATCCCAATGCCGCAAAAGTGCGTGGCGAGCGATGTAATTAAGCGCCGGCAAGTAAAAGTTGAGAGCCGAGCCGCCATTAAATTTCACTTTTGCTTTTGGCCAAGATCTACGCTCCGCACTCCACTCTTTTGGCCGAAAGAGCCAGAGCCCGAGCCCCGGACCGAGACAATGGCCAGAACGAAGGTCTCTTGACAAATTCGCCAGGCAGAACATCGCTGGCTGTGGCGTCTTGGTTTTTGGCTCTTTGCTTTTCGCTGCTTTGGCCACATAAAACCGTGTCAGGGCCCGCAGCCAATTAGCCGGGCCTTGGGCCCACTAGCACCGCCACTCTGGGAACTCTGGCCCCCTGGCATTCGGACATAGACATTGCGACTCCAAGCGCTGCATCTCGCCTAGAATTCCCAAATAATTACCTATGACCCCCATTTTTACACTGAAGTAATTTTTTATAGCTAAGAATTAATCCTTTAACCTTAACCTAAGATAATTAATTTATTTATTAATTAAATAATTTGTTTATTTCAGTTTTAAATGTGGCCGCTGGCAAGGCGCCCATGCAAATATCGACAGAGGGCGCTGGAGCTCCACAGAAGGCCATCGATGGCTCCACGTCCGCCTTCTTCACGCCGGAGACCTGCTCCCTGACCAAGGCGGAGCGTTCGCCCTGGTGGTATGTCAACCTCCTGGAGCCCTACATGGTCCAGCTGGTGCGCCTGGACTTTGGCAAGTCCTGTTGCGGTGAGTGAGCTTCATTACAAGAATTTAATTCAAGAGATAAAATAATGTAAGCTAAAGTTTTAAGGGTTGAGGTAACTGGTTTATCGAGAGTGTGGTCACAATTACTTAATCTCGAAAATAATTCAACATAAAACCATAATTATTCTGTTACCTGAAATTTGTGCTAGCTTGTGGCCAGCAGCGAGTCTTGGCTGTAAGTGGCGCTTAGCCAAGTGAGAGACGACGGCAGGCAAATTGATTAAATTGAGCAACTTTTCGCTTTTATTAAACCGCAGTCCCGCAGGCCCAACCCTAAACCTGTCGGGCACACATGCCTGGATGTTGGATGTTGGATGTTGGATGTTGGCTGCTGGAGGCCGGATTATGGACCTGCTCGGACCGCATTCTCTGGGACGAAACTCTCTCGCGACTGGTGGACAGTTCAATGCCCCGTTTTCCCAGGCTGCCCAAGCTGCTGCCCCGGCTGCCAGTTTCAGTTTCAATTTTCCAATGTTTGTCTGGCAAAATGGCAAATGCTGCACGAATCCCCAAAGCCGATGCCGAAGCCAAGCCAAGGCTGGCAAGGCAAAGGGTTGCCGAAACAGAGTAAACAACTGCCAGCCAGTTTTCCCTAATGCTTTCACTTGCCAGCAACCTGAAGTTCCCCCAACTCCATCTTCTCCACCTCGAATCTTCGGATCGAGGCGGCTTGTTATGTGATTTTCGTGCGGCTTTTGCGACGACAGCAAAGACGAAGACTTCGACTTCGACTGCGACTTCGACTTCGACTTGGACTTGGACTTCCACTTTGGCTGAAAATAAAAATAAAAACCCAGACCTAGTGAGTCAGTCAGTGCGGGCCGAAAATTTATGATTACTTTCACTTGGCTGATGCTGCTGCTGCTGCTGCTGAGGCTGCTGAGGCTGAAACTGAAGCTGAACCCGCCTGACCCGCTGACAGACAAAGCCATAACAATAATAATGACAACGGCAACGGCAACGGCACTGGGAATCTCAATAGAAATAGCTGCACTTCTGCACTGCAAGAAACTAGGGCGGTTGAGGCTAGAAAATGAATAGAAATCAGAAAAAACAAAGGGAATTAAGAACCCTTACTGAAACTTCAAAGGAAATTCTAGTTACCTATTGATTCTAAATAACAACTTGGTATAAAGCGTATATAAATAGGAAAAAATACTTTTTTAATCCATAATTAATCCCTTAAATCTTTTAGTAAAATTAGAACAAATAAATGAATTATAAACGCTTTAAACTTTATTCTTTAAGTACCTTATTCCATCCTTAAACAACCTCAATTCCCCTTTATCTTCACAGGCAACAAACCGGCCACCATTGTGGTCCGTGTGGGCAACAATCGTCCCGATCTGGGCACAAATCCCATCTGTAATCGCTTCACGGGTCTCCTAGAGGCCGGTCAGCCTTTGTTCTTGCCCTGCAATCCACCCATGCCCGGCGCTTTTGTGAGCGTCCATTTGGAGAATAGCACACCGAATCCCCTGTCCATTTGCGAGGCCTTCGTCTACACGGACCAGGCCTTGCCCATCGAGCGGTGTCCCACGTTCCGGGACCAGCCACCGGGTGCGCTGGCCTCCTACAATGGGAAGTGCTACATCTTCTACAACCGCCAGCCGCTGAACTTCCTGGACGCACTCTCCTTCTGCCGCTCGCGCGGCGGCACTCTGATCAGCGAGAGCAATCCGGCGCTGCAGGGCTTCATCAGCTGGGAGCTGTGGCGGCGTCACCGCAGCGATGTCAGCTCCCAGTACTGGATGGGAGCGGTGCGGGATGGCAGCGATCGTAGCAGCTGGAAGTGGGTCAACGGCGATGAGCTGACGGTGTCCTTCTGGAGCCATCCCGGTGGCGACGAGGACTGTGCTCGGTTCGATGGCTCCAAGGGCTGGCTGTGGAGCGACACCAACTGCAACACGCTGCTTAACTTTATCTGTCAGCATCAGCCGAAGACCTGTGGACGGCCGGAGCAGCCGCCCAACTCCACGATGGTGGCTCTTAATGGTTTCGAAGTGGGCGCCCAGATCAAGTACAGCTGCGATGCGAATCACCTGCTGGTGGGTCCCGCCACTCGCACCTGCCTGGAGACGGGCTTCTACAATGAGTTCCCGCCGGTGTGCAAGTGTGAGTATTTTATTTTTATTATTATTAATTTTTGTTATAATAAATCCATAATGTATCTTCTCTCAGATATCGAATGCGGTCTGCCCGCCAGCATTGCCCATGGCTCATACGCCCTGTTGAACAACACGGTTGGCTACCTGAGCCTGGTCAAGTACTCCTGCGAGGAGGGCTACGAGATGATTGGTCGGGCCCTGCTCACCTGTGACTTTGACGAGCGCTGGAACGGACCGCCGCCACGCTGCGAGAGTGAGTTTACCGAGAGATTAATGTCCCTAAAAAAAATAAGAAATATTTTCCAAGCCTATCGAAATACATTTCTTTAGGTTGGTAGTTATTATTATCGAAAAATGTAGAGTTCTCTACTATAATGTTTCAATATTATCGACATTTTACGTTTTTTTTTAATTAATATATATCGATAGATATATATTTTCGATATCTCTATCGAGCTTATCCCCAATTCCTTTCAATTTTTAAATATTTACATCGAAAAATGTTGAATTCTCTTCGATAATTTTTCGATATCGATATCGATATCTTCTTCGATCGATACTTTGCATTTTTGAAGTTTCGATACTTCGATAGATATTTATTTTTGATTTCCCTCTGTACACTTATACCACTTTATACTTTTTAATATACAAAAATGTATAAATCTCTCCTTTAATGTATCAAAATGATCGATAATCAGGAAATTCTTTAATTTTCGATATTTCGATATATATTTAATATCGATTTTCCTCCAAACTTAATCCCTGTAACCTTAATACCCTTTCTTTCAGTTGTGGAATGCGACACCCTGCCCGGTAACTACTACAACACCATCATCCATGCACCCAATGGCACCTACTACGGCTCCAAAGCGGAGGTCAGCTGTCCGCCCGGCTACCGCATGGAGGGACCCCGCGTGCTCAGCTGCCTGGCCAGCGGACAGTGGAGCAGCGCCCTGCCGCGCTGCATCAAGCTGGAGCCCTCCACGCAGCCCACGGCAGCGCCCACGGTGCCCGCGTCGGTGGCCACGCCGCCACCCTTCCGGCCCAAAGTCGTGGTGTCCAGCTCCAGCTCGAGCTCGACCACCAGCCGTACGCCATACCGACCCGTCGTGTCCACCGCCAGCAGCGGAGGCAGCAGCTCCAGCACAGTGGGCACATACCCGAGCCTCAGGCCCACGCAGGTGGAGATCAACGGAGAATGTGAGTGCCCTGAGATCTGAGGAATTAGGTGAAGCAAATTAACTTACCCTCTCCTAATCCTTCCAGCTGAATCCGAGGAGGATATTATTAATGTCCCTGTGCCCGGCACCGTCCGGGAGGAGTTCCCACCACGTCGCACCGTCCGTCCCGTGCTCATACCCAAGAAACCGAGCAGCAGCACTCCGGCGGTGGCGGCAGTGCCTCCGACCACCCAGCACGTGCCCCAGCCGCCGCAAGTGCCCTCCACATATGCCCCGTCGCCGCCGCGCAGCCGTCCCAGCGGTGCTCCGGTGGAGACGACCACCCGGAACACCCAACAGATCATTGCCAACTCGCATCCGCAGGACAATGAGATCCCCGACAGCGTCAACATCCAGCAGAATCAATCGCCCAATGTCAACGTGCCGTTTGCCGTCGACAATCCCGATCGCAAGGAGACCAAGGAGGCCAAGCTCAATCTGGGCGCCATTGTGGCTCTGGGCGCTTTCGGTGGCTTCGTTTTCCTGGCCGCCGTCATCACAACGATCGTGATCCTGGTGCGAAGGTGAGTCTCTGCCACAAAAGCGGAACTGGGAGCTGGGTGACGCAGAAATACCATGGGATCTGTGATCAGTCGAGGTCGATTTTGTTGTCCATTTCCATGATCCGATTTAATGCTAATAAGTGAAAATTTCTCTTGTAATTAGGTCACAAATTTATCGATAATTTCGATATATTGCTATAATAATTAATGTGGGAACTTGAAAATGATCTCTTTGAATTGTACAAGTTTTTTCAGTTCAAACTTAATGAAAATTAAATTTAAAATAATTCGATAACAATCGATAATTAATCGATAATTTATCGAACAACATTAAACGTTCGATATGCTTGAGAACTGGATTTGACCATGATTGATACATTTTTCTGCGTGTGGAGCAAAGTCGATCGTTGTCGGGGTCACCACTTGCCCCCCACCACCACCACCCCGTCCTCTCTATGACCCACCCCCTCTCCCTCTCTTTATCACACACACTGTCTCCGTCTCTGTCTCAGCCTTTACCTCTAGGTTTACCTTGCTCTCTCTTTTATTACTCTCGCTCTCGGTTACCCCTCGCTCTCGCTCTTGGTCTCTCTTTCTCTCTCTCGTATTCACCTTTTTTAGCTCGATCAGAGAGAGTCTCTCACGCACACGTACACGTACACGCACACGTACACGCACACGCACACGTACACGCACACCCACCTGAACATCGAACGCTTTCTCTTTTTCTCGTTGTACAACTCTCTTTTTTCGTTTTTGCTTCTCCCACTCTCTGTACTTTTTGGCAAAACCAAACCGTCAGCACCCCGAACAGCCAACGGCGGCACCTAGCCAAACACTTAACTGCTTACCAACATCATCATGCTCATCATCACCACCACCAGCAGCTCCACCAGCACCACCAGCACCAGCAGCAGCTCCAACAGCAGAAGTACCACCTCCAGCCGAAGTATCACCACCAGGCGAAGTCATCACAAGGCAACGGGATCGGGAACGGCATCAGCATCGGGAACGGTCTCGTGTTCGGTCTCGGGAAGAGGAGTGGCATCATACCGCGTCCCAGTAGACTGCCCAGCTATGCCACGGCGACGGCCACCAGCGCCACCAGCTACGCGTCCACGGCCCAACTAACCAGCACCGCTGGTCGCCGGGCCAAGGGTTACGGCAGCTACGGTAGCATCACATCCAGGCGATACCCGGATCCGGCAGACCAAGATCGGGATCCATCCTCCCTGTGGTACAGCGTGCTCGCGCTGCCCTTCGATGACCAGAAGCTGGGCCGGCGGGAGTTCAGCAGCTATGGACGGGGGTATCGCACCCGGGCCGGGCTCTTTAGCAGCTCCACGCACATGTAACCCACTGAGGAGGATCGGGAGGATCAGGAGATAACCACCAAAGAGAGAGAGAGAGAGCCAAACACACACACAACCTGGAGACTACCTGGCCAAGAAACCGAAACGCGTGCCAAAGAGATGCATCAACGAACCAAAATAAACGAAAATTGAAGAAAAACTAAGAGAAACGAAGAAAGAACAAGGAAAAACGAAGAGAGTTAAGCAAGTCAATCAATCAGTCAGTCAATCAGAATCAGAAGAACTATCAAAGCGGCCATATGCACAAATGTAAGCAGCCCAAAAAAATCAAGACCAAGAACACAACCAACCAAGAACAACACCACACGAAACAATCAATCAACCAGTCAGTCAATCAAACAATCAACACTGAAACACCAAAAAAAACCAAACAAAACTGCTGCGAATGCTGTGGGCTGTGAGGCGATTCCTACTCCTTGCTGTTGCACCTTCAACCCATCACTCCATCAACTCATCAACACACCTATCAATCATAATACAACACACTCTGGGGACTCTCTTTCTTTCACTGCACGCCTGGATCGCTCGCTCTATCTCTGTCTCTGTCTCTTGTAGTCTGCCCGTCTCTTTCCCACCTCATTTTCTCTGTCTCGCTCTCATCTTTCTCTGTGTCTCTGTGTGTGCGTAGTACCTAACCCCCCCGAATTTTTTGCCTGAACTTGTGACTAACCCAACACTCTTTCGTCCTGGCATTCTGAAAAAAAAGTAAAGCCCTGTATTTAATGAAGATTACTAATCGATCAATCGATATATCTATTTCGCTCTTTCCCAGAAATCGAACCACTCAACACTATCGCCATCGCGCCTCGCCCGACTGCAACACCGTGGCCAGCTTCGACAGCTCCACTTCCGGATCCCGCAACGGACTCAACAGGTATGTCCTTGAAGAATTAAAACAGGGTTGCTTTAAAAATTGCTGGAGATTTGAAATCAATTGAAATTGTGTCTAAAAGTAGGCTACAAAATTTTAAAACAGGCATTTACATGGAATTACATCTATAAAATATTTTATTGAAATCAACAGCAATTTCTGAGGGTTCCCTGTCTGAGAAAAAAAAACTACATTAAATAGGTAATGGTTCTTGGGCGATTTTATATAACTCAGTTCTACGAAAGTGTTGAAAAATACCAAAGAGCTTAGAATCTGGAAACCAAGAAGAAGGTTGCCACAGAAATCGCTGAAGATTTTAAATTAATTGAAATTGGGTTTAAAAGTATGCTACAAAATTGGAAATCAGTCAAATTAAAGGGGTTAGATCTATAAAATATTTTAATTAGATCCACATATATTCCTTTGGCATCCGTGTATAATTAAAAAAAATATATTAAATAATCTAAAGCTATGATAGGTATTGGTGATGAAAAATACCATTAGGCTTGAAATCTGGTAATCAAAAACCAAAATCATTTGAAGCACATTAAAAACTCTTTTTAGTTTCTTATATTTGTATAATAAAATTTATATTTAATAACTCTACGTATACTTAACGGTCCTATAGATACTACCGCCAGGCCTGGGAGAACCTGCACGAGTCCGCCTCCAAGAACAGCTCGCACAACGCTCTGCGCCGCAAGGAGACCCTCGATCCGCCGAGCATGACCCGATCCCGCGACAATTTGCGCGACAATATGCAGCGTTCCCGCGAGAATCTGGACAGGTGGGTCTATTTTTAAAAAGAAATGTATATTTAATTTATATTTTTTCATTTTTTCTACTCCTTTCAAACAGATGCGGCCGGGACAATTATGGCATGCGGGATGACTCCGAGATGGTGGTGTCGGACGTCTGTCTGAAGGGCGAGAAGAAGCGTCATCATCATCACCACCACAAGAGCAGCTCCCGCAACGGCGACTATCGTGATCAGTCCTCCGGCAGACGCGAGCACCACCGACATAGCGGCGGCGGCGGTGGCGGCGGAGGCGGTGGCGTAGGCGGTGGTGGCGGCCACTATTGACCAACCATGGTCATCACCATCAACGTGGAGCGGCAGTAGCCAAAACGAAAGACGACGAGAGGAGAGGCAGAAGCAGAGGCGGCAGAGTCGGAGTAGGAAGTCGAATTTGGACTCTCGAAATCTGAGAGAGCTGCAGCGAGCGCAACAACGAAACGTTTTTTGTTTAATTTTAGCAACAGTTTTTTTTCGCGCTTTAGTTATGTAAGAATGATCGCCCGGGATCAGGAGGAGACTTTTCTGTTCATAGCGAAAACATGGAGCAAGAGGTCCTTTAACTTGCAAGTCAATACTTAGCTATATTCGCGGAGCGAGTCCTGAGGAGATCTGGAGATTTTTAAACATTAGTGAGCAGAGATTTCTTTAGAGATTTTCAAAAGGCCCTCTTATGAGTGAGATTTCTTAAAGCTATTGTTTCAAGTACCCAGAGTTCCGCGGGAATCCCCCTTAAAATATGTATATCGTGCTTAACACTCGGTCCGAAACTCGTATAATTTATTCGCAAAGCTTTCGTAAGGTTCTTAGTTAAATTGTCTCTATGAATTAGTTTTATGTAAAAAGAGCGTGAACAGGTCCACAAAAAAAGAAAGGCGAGGCGTAGTAATTAGTTGCAAAGCACCAGCACCAGCACACACACACACACACACCTCGAACATCCCTCTAATCCCTTCCAGCAATGCTCACCTTTCCCTCTTCACCCCCAGCAAAACCCAGCAAGCAGGATCACAGCTGCAGCCAAATTATGTGCAACTTGGTTTCGTTTGAGGTCTCAAGCCAAATCGACTTGCTCATAGTCGCAAATTAGTTACGTAAAAACCCTAAACTAGAACACACACAAGTCCAGAAGAAGAAAACTATGTTGTAGCAAGTGTACAAAATCTGGAAGAGTATATTAACCAGCAAGAGCACTCAGAAAGCTGCACTCCATTCAACTCCATTCCATTCCATTCTAATCTATTGTTTTTGTATCCCTCTATCATTATATATTATATGTGTATCGCCCTGTATTTGTATTTCTAGAGCCTTGTAATATGTAGATTTTGTTTTCGAGTGTGTATCGCAAGGCGGCTACAAGTGCTAAGGGGCCGCCCAGGCATGCAATATTATTTGAATTTCGTGCATTATTTCCAATGTAAATAATAATAATTTATTTCATAAATAAAACAATGAATATTTTTACTAAAACAAACGTGTTTTTCTCAGGGATCGCAAATAACAGTTATGAGATAAATAAAGATTGGACCCAAAAAAATGATTGCGGCGATAGGAAAATTATGCATACCTTAATTTTGGAAGGACTTTGCAGAAACAGGATACATTTTTATATGCAATATTTATTTTATTAATCTTTGTTAAATGTTATTTTTGATTTTTAATATAAAAGTTAAAAATAATTCTTATATTTCAATTTGTATATAAAAGTTGAAACATAACTGTTATTTGTAATTTTTATTTAGATAAATCGAAAATAACTGTTATTTTTCAATTATTATTAAAAAAAATTTGTTTTGTCAATTTTTATTTTCAATTTTTATTTTCAATTTTTACATTTCACATTTTTTTATTCAAAATATATTTCGAAACTATGCCGAAACAGTCTTAATTGCAGTTCGAAAAGCCTTTCTGTATCAGTTTTTATTAGATTAATAAATCTGGTTATTAAGATAAGAAATTTAAACAAATACATTTTTTTGTGATTTTTTTTTATTAAATATCATTGCTTTAATATTTAAATTTTGAGAAATATTATCAAATAAATGGATATATATCTATTATATCTGTTCACTAGACCAAATTTTAAATTAATTAATAATGTTTGGCAACTGAATTTGAATTTTGAGTTGGCGGGAACCTAAATTAACATATGTTAATAACATAACATAACATCGGCGCTGTTAATTAAAGCCAATAAGAACATTTTTAGTATTTTCCGACCAAAGTAAATAATACTAAAAATAGCATACAGAAATAATTCGATAGAAACGACTTAAAGGAAACTCCATTAATAAAGGCTTTAATAAAACCCCCTAATATACAAATAAATTATTAATTTGAACAGTACTCGATATATTGCTTGACAGTTAACTCTGCACATAAACAGTGGGCTGTTAAGCGCTTCTCCAAATAAATCAAAGATACAGCAAAATTCGTCAAGAAGAAAAATAAACCAAATTATTTATACAATTAACGACTTTTTAAAAGTATTCTTATTGCTAAAACGGATGAGTATATTTATTTAGTGCACCTCCAAAACACAGAGCTGTTAGGCGCATTCACCAAATAACACTGGACTGTTAGGCGCGCTTAACAGTGAAACTGTGCTGTTAGGCGCACCTGTCAAATGCAGCCCTGCTTCCACGCCAGATTGTGACAGCTGCTGTCAACTTCTCTTTCGCTCTTTCTTGTTCGACCGTTCGCCTCTCAAGATGGTGCGTAAAAAATATCCACGTTCGACCAAAATAAAATCGCTTCAATTCCCGGCCATCCGTAACAATTTCGCGATTAAAATGTGCCATTCGTGAAGCATTTGCGTTAAGGAATGCGATTTAAATGGAATTTCACGAGTGGCCAAACCGCAGGCGGCGGGAATTCGAGTGTTTATATTATTTTGGCAGCGGCCTTCAATGAAAAGTGCTAATACAATTTTTGTTTTGTTGTCCGCCCCCACAGACGAAGGGTACCTCCAGCTTTGGTAAACGCCACAACAAGACGCACACCCTGTGCCGTCGCTGTGGCCGCAGCTCCTACCACATCCAGAAGTCTACGTGCGCCCAGTGCGGCTACCCCGCCGCCAAGTTGCGTTCCTGTGAGTATATCTGGACTATATCTGTTATGTGGCTTTGGTTGCTAACTAATGTGTATTTCCCTTACCCGCAGACAACTGGTCGGTGAAGGCCAAGAGGAGGAAGACCACCGGCACCGGTCGCATGCGCCACCTGAAGGTTGTGCGCCGTCGCTTCCGCAACGGATTCCGCGAGGGAACCCAGGCCAAGCCCAAGAAGGCCGTCCAGGCCGGCAAATAGGCAGGGATGCTCCATCGTCACACAACATAAATTAGCTGATAAATCTTCAGTAATAGCCGCCGGCAGAGCCTAAAAGCGCAACCAACTGTCGCCGCCGGCAAGCTAATAAAAGATCGAGGATAATAAATGTTCGTTTTTTTTTTAACTAAGTGAACCTGGTGACTATTTTTTTGATGTTTGTGCGAAAGAAAAGTGAACGAAATGTGAAGAAAATCACACGAAAAGCAGGCGTCGAGCAGCCAAAATGCTTCAATACAAAAATTATAACCCTAACCTCGAGGATCCAGCCATGTTTCCAGGGCTTACTCCGCGGAAGTGGTTGCCGCAACTAAGCATTGCAGCTTTTTTTTGTTTAAACAAAGACCTCGTGGAAGTGACTGGAAACATGGCTCGGCCGCCTTTACCAGCAAAAAGGTATCACTGATCATTAACTGGTTGCTCTCAGATCCAAGAAAATGTGAATCCAGTCTTTATGGATCCGGAATTTATATATTTAAAGGATTGCTGAATGTGATTTTTATAAATTATAGTCTTTGCCCATACAAAGTATGTCTGGTAAATATTTAAATTTAATTTGGAAACCCTTTCAGCAATCGTTGCTGTGCCTACTTAAATTATTATTAAGGTTAAATGATCTTTGAGCACATTTGGCTGGTGAAAGCGGATTTATATGGATATATATTTTATGTAGAGCAATATATGTACATATTTTGAACAGGAATAACATTTCATTATTCAGTTGAATTATTTCCATTGGATTTCCGAAAAAAGGTTGAGAGAAAGTATGCCTTCAAAATAGAGTTTTAGGGATCTTAGAAGTTCTCAGAATTTGGCTTGAGTTGCAGACTTTCTGTAGCAATCCATATCGTCTGTATTATTTTCAGAGTTAATTTCAAGTTGCTCTTTACCTTTTGCTTCCAATTGCAACTGATAAGTTAATCCTCACAAATCCACAGCTATTGATAACAGTTTGTCCAGCTTTGGGACTCATTAATTTTATTTACTAATTTGTTAGCAAAGCAAGAGGCTTTCCTGTTGACCCAATTACCTTATGCTTAAGATGTTAGTTAATTCAAGAAGAAGTAGGCTGCCAATTATAAATTTAAAATTATTTTAGCTACAACATTGTACTTATTTAATATCGAACTTCAGTTTCAGCAATCTTAGCTGGCTTTTTTGTTAATTTATTACTTAAACCTCTCACAATATATTTCCAATTTATATTATTATGGATATTGAACTGTTATGCCAAGCCTTAATTAATTTTTGATAAGGCTCTTAACTAAAATTTCTTACTAGGGTTTTACTTTAATAGAGCATCTAAAAATTAAAATATCACTTCTCAAAGCTTTCTAAAAACTTACTTGAACTTAAAACCCCTTAAAAGTGGCTTATGCCTACTTTATTTATAAATCCTTGCCATTGGTTTGTGGTTAAATGTTGTAGATAATGTTTGTTATGTTTTCTAAGAAGTAATTGCTTAAAATGTATATTTATTTAGGAATGGAGATAGCTCATTTATTATACTTCTTATTCCAGTTATTGTCTTATTTATCTAAGCACTTTATCTGAGGCAAACATAATATTTATGAAGGTATAGGAGTAAATGAAGAAATAGGGCGGCCTATGGGTACTTGTTTCTTTTTTACCTTTCAGCGTTGCGGTTATAATCTACGAAAGTATTTACAGATTTGGGCCGATCTTTTCCAATGGCTCCCAAACCCATACAGACTGTAGGCACTTTCAGAGCTTCCCAAACTGTATGCTCTGAACTTGAATATTGCATACTTTTCAGCTTTTACACCAATTTAAAGAATGCTTCAGCTATTTTTTGTAACATATTTATTTATTTTATTAATTAAATTACCATTAAAAAAAAAAACGGACATTCGACCTTGCTTAAGGTAACATAAGTTTAAACTAAGAAACATGGGGCAGGCCTCGAGGGTCGCCCCTCGCTGCCCGCGCGGTTTTTAGCAAGCAAGATAATATCGTACATCAAGCAGTGATTGATTGGTTCTATGACTACGAAAGGGTTCTTTCTCGTTCGTCGCTCGGAGTTGACTAATAGTACAATTTACAATGTATAAAGCGTTCGACTAAGACTAAGGGCGGTTTATCGGTTGTTTTTTGGGACGGATTCAGGGATGAGGGGATGGGAGGACTCTGGTACTTTGCCGGGGTTAACTAAAGGTAATGCCACTAAATGCTAAGAAGACATTTACAAGTTTACAGCTAAGAAAGTGCGCGTGTGCTTGTCGCAGACTAATCGGAGTGCGGATGCTGATTCTGTGTGCTGCTGGGCGTTGTCGCATCCTGTGAGCCCGTGCTGGCCAGGACTGGCTTCGCCACCTTGACGGGAGCGCAGGAGGCAGGCCGCTTGATCAGCAGCTTCTTCAGGTTCTGGAAGGGTGCATCGAAGAGCACCGTCAGGGCCACGGAGGCCAGGAAGATCGATATGAACTCGTTGGTGTCGAGCTAAGGCAGGAAGGGTTTAGTTAATTTAATTACTTAATTAGTTACACTCTCCCTCTACTCACAATAATCGAAACAAAGTTGTAATAGTGATGAATGTGACGCCTTCGGCCCACGTTGAAGAAGAAAACGGGGAACTGCGTCAGGTAAATGGCGTACGAGAGCTTTGTGGACACCTGGAATCCTCGCCAGGCAAACAGCTTCGTGAGTTTATCTGAAATCAATAAAAATATTCGAATCTAATCAAAACCTTAAGGGAAATCAAGACTACTCACTCGTGTAACCATTATGGGACACAAAGACGATCCAGGAGAAGAACAGGCACCAGGCGATGGGCGCAAAGGCGGCATAGATGGCTGCATGCGTGGAATTATACACGTAGTTGATGTCACCCATCGGAGCGGGTCCCAGGAGCGAGGCCAGCACACACACGGTGGCCACCAGCCAACCCAGGCGGAGCTGCATGCTGCTCAGCTTGGCATTCTGGTACTTGCGCAGGACATAGCCCAGCAGGATGCCCATGATGTACACCGTGGAGCGGTGGGGCGGGAAGGAGTACATGTAGTCGGCGGTGCGGAACAGCCGCTGGATGCTGGGAAGGATTTAAGGTTTATTAAAAATCCATCAGATCAAGAGAAAGTCCCCCTTACTTGGTGCCAAAGTAGATGTAGTTGGACAGCTGATTGACAATCGTCGTGTAGTATCGCGCTGCCGTGCCCACCGTGCAGAGGAGCAGCAGGGCCATGAGTCCACGCCGTGGCCACCGCCACAGTCCGAGGATGAGGAGCGGAGCCACCGCAAACAGCTCCGTGTCAATGCCCAGGTGGTGCGTGTGCGTCAGGCACATCTCGCTGAAGCCAAAGTAGTTGTGGATGAAGAGCAGGTTGCGCCACCAGTTCTTCTTGCAGATGTCCGCATGGTGGCCCACCACCAGGTTCCACTGGGGTCCACTGCCCCACAGCGGCAGGACGTACGTGCAGAAGAGGATCAAGGCGGCCAGCGGGGGGACAATCCTGCAATGATTTCACCTGTCAGAGATGCTCCCAAGGCTGATAATCTCCTAAAGTTACTACCTCATTAGGCGGCTGATGTACTCGTTCTTCAGGCGGATGGGCTGCTGCTTCATGAGGCGACCGAAGAGCGAGTAGGCCGTGAGCATTCCACTGAAGAGCAGGAAGGGATCCGTGTAGAGGGAGGCGGCCCGTCCAATCACTGTCCACGGCTGGCCCAGGCTCTCGGACATGGCCGTGCGATTGTTGTACGGATTGAAGAACATGGCCATCGACTTGTGCGAGAAGATCAGCATGATGGCGTTGAGGAAGCGGATGCCATGGACAGCCTCGATGTCGCCGGGAGCACTGCTCGTGCTGAACAGCCAGCGCAGGTTCTTGTCCAGCGAGAAGGCCGTGAACCAGGCGTCTGGAGGGGAAATAAATAATATTTTGTTTTACTTTATTCATTATTTGTTCAAAAAAACTCACTCTGCTTGGCCTGAGACTTGGTGGAGCGATCGTAGATGGTGGAGAGGATGGCCACGGAGAGCACCAGGACAAAGAAGCGCACCGCCCAGGTGGTGTTCCGGTCCCAGGGTCGCTGGTCTCGCACCTGACACATCTGCGGCTCCACGCGGACATTGAAGCCAATGCCAGTGGACGCCGTCTGATTGGCCAGATACTCGCCCACGCTGTACTCCACATCCCGGGCGGAGCAGCCGGAGGGCACGCAGAGACCCCAGTTGATCAGCGAGTAGCGGGGCACTCGGTGACCGGGCTGCAATGTGGATTAAGGAGGAGAAAGGAGGAGAGATCAGATCGAAGCCGGTTAGAGGTAGCTTTGACGCAGGAGGGTAGCCTCCTTAATGGCAGTGAATCATGGGTGTGTTGACCCCTTTCCCCGGTTCCATTACGACAATGAAACAAAGACTAGTTAAGCCAGGTCGCTTGATGTCTAATTTACATGAAAAAAGTTCATAAAAAGCATCGCTTTTTAAGATAAAAATAAGGCAGAGAACTTGTTTTTTTAATTCATAGAAATTTAATGCAAATATCAGGTTAATGACTTAATTTATGGAGCGAAGAACTTCAGAAATAATTAAAATAAATTATAATAAAAGAAATAAACATATTTTTTATATAGAATTCTTTTTTTTTTTTTTATAGGTCTTCAAAGAGTTTCTCTTTTAATTTGAATATTTACACAGATTATTATAAAAAGAATTGACTTTCTAGAGCTCATGAAATAAATTGTTTACTTCAAATAGGATTCATCATTAATAAATCTTTGATCTTCATAAGCTAAAGAGCAGTATTTATCGGAAATTAAAACCGGAATAGGCCAGTTTATTATTTCTTGATAATTTCCCATAAATAAATAAATTCTTGACAGCATATATGAGTGATATAAATCACTATAACGACTTTATTGAGAGGGATGCTTTCTGTGGGAGATCTATAGAGAATCGCTGGAAACCCGGTATTGGTATTCGGACCCGTATTTTGGGTTCAGTGGCCGGAGCACGGAGCTCCAAGCTCTCGGAGCTTCGATTGCTGTTTTGCATTTTACGGCCATCTATCTATCGCGTTTGATTGCTTTGCGGCGCTTTTCGTCTTGGCTCAAGTTCAATGTCGAAGTCGAGCGATTTAGCGGCCCAGTGTTAATCAATCTATTTAGCCGACATTTAACTTTCACATAAACAAAAAAAATTAAAAGAAAAGAGCAGCATTGCCCTGAAAAATATTAAATCAAACTGAAAAGTTGCATTAAATCGATTGTTAATCATTCTCTTTGCACTTTCAATTGGATTTTGACTGTTAACTTTAATTATAAATCAATTGTAATTGAATTCATTGAGCTCGGCTTGTAATTTAATGTTTTTTTTTTGCTTAAATCCTTCCAGAAAATTACAAAGATATAATTTACTTGAAAGCTTTTATGTGAAATTAAATGATTCATATGCTTGTTATAATCTCCGCATCTTGGTCACGTGCTCCATTAAAAGGCACTCTCAGCCGTAGAGGAGATTCAGATCCAGGGACAGAGGTGTACTCACGTCATTGAACTCGCTCTTGAAGGGTCCATGGGATTGGATGAGCTTGAAGAAGCTCTGCAGACGCTTCGATTTGTGGGGCAGGACGGGCTGGGCATAGGCCAGGCAGTACTGGCCTCGGATTATGGTTTCCCCATCCTGATCCTGGTCGATGCTCTGGTCCTGATCCCTCATACGCTGCTGGATGCCCAGGCACTGATCAAAGTCGCCGGGCTGATTGATGTTGCCATTCAAAATGCCCGAGTTCAACTTGCCACTGGAATCGTGCACTGGAAATAAAAGGGGAATATAAACCATAAGTATATATTTATATTTTATTATTTATTCAATTTACCTATTACTTGACTGTATTTTATTTTATAAAAATATTTAAACTTTCATTCTGAAGGCCATTTTTATGTAAAAGTAATTTTTTTTTTATCCTGTTAATTAATCTAGTTCCTCTTTTATTTACCTCTTCATTTTATTTGTTTAGTTGACGAAAAAAATAAAAAAAACTTTTTCTATTCATCAAATTAATGTCAATAAAGTGGGGATAAATTAGCATGATTATACGACTTTCTTGAGAGCATTGACTGATATTATCAGTTAATAGAAAACAACCTAAGGTGGATCTATAACAAGGAGTTAACTTTAAGTAGTACTTAATCTACGAAGTCATGTTAACTTTGTTAAAATAATTCCATATGTATTTTTTTTAGATAATTATCGGAGCTATCATATTTTTGTAGACTGCTTTAATCTTCGAATTTAATAAGAATAATTTTGTTTCTCCAAATTTGTATAGTATTTATTTATTAAGTAAAGCAAGGTTTCAGCTTTTAAAAGGATCAATATTTCAGTTAGAAAGGAATTCTACCACCTTAGCTACAATTTAGCATTAAAACAAAATTTTGTTGTAATTTTTCTGCCATTATTTTGACCTCTCTGATATGTTAAATTCTTGTTATTCATTCAAGTTGAAGAATTCCTCGAATAACTGAAAGTGTGATCCATTCACGTTTCGCTTTCGGGTCTCCAATTGAAGGTGTGTAGTATGGTGTACTGTATGGTGTGTACTATGATGTGTGTGTGTGTTTGGGGCGGCTGGGTGGTGACCTTGACTGTGATCGCAACTCGTTTTGTGTCTCGTTCTGATTCTGAGCCGCAGTCAACGTCGCCGCCGCGTTGCGGTCTTTTGTGTCAAGTTCGCGTGGAATCACTGCCTTTGCTTTTCGCAATCGCTATTTTCGCTCGCTGTTTGCAATTTTGCTGCTCTTGGCTTGAAAAAAAAAATTCACTAGATGCAATTGGCAATGCCACCAGTGTGTGTGTGTGAATGTGGGTAAAGTTCGACGGTTGGCCTTCACTTTAGCGGCGCAAACACACACACACAGATGCAGTCTACAGTGCGGGACAAAATATTACTGAAGATTTATTTACTTAACTTTTGAGATAGGAAAAGTTTACAAAAGTTGTATATAATTTTCATAATAAGGGAATTACTTTCTTTCTTTTTCTAATGATAAATCTGTGAAAGAAGTTATCTTTCTCTTTAATTTAAAAAGAAGAGATTAGATTGGCTTACAAAAAATATTGCCTATATTTTGGGGTAACTTACAGAGATTACTTTCATAAATAACAATTATTTTAATGGTCGGGGCACTCGAAAGTATGTTCTAGATTATTTTTTTAATGACATTTATTTGATTTTATAATCACTTAAGTAAATATAATTGAAAATATATTTGTAAGGCTATATTTTCTAAGAAAAATTGTCTCTTAGATCGTAGAGTTTTTAAATTCCCTTAAGAACTGATAACTAAATCAGGAAATCAAATTAAAAATTTAAGAAATGTAAGTTTTGATCTTTTACTATAATTATGAGGTGTCTGACTTTGAGGTCGTTTAGTATTATTAACATATTGAAAATATCTCATAAGAATATATAAGCCCATTATAAATATGTCATGTTCCTATTATTTTGAGCCCAACTGTTAGGATCTGAGGCATATATGACTTTGGGGTCTTTCGATTTATGTCGACTCGTCTGGCGGTCATGCTGCTCGCCGGCAGAGGCCAGTTGGCAATGACTCGAATTCGAGCTGAACGTCCCCCGACTGGTTCTAGGTATCCAAGCATCCAAGTAGCCAAGCAGCCAAGTGGCCAACTATCCAGCCAATCCAAGTCCAACTATTATCCACTTGCAGAACTAGAACCTGCGTCGACGCCTTCTTCTTTTGCTATTTTTACTTTTTGTTTATTTTTTACTGATTTTTGCTCTTCTGGCTAATTTGTTGGCTGTCACGGCCTGGCCTTGATGCTGTTTGCTCAGCTGTTCGATTTGGTACTCACTCCGCAAGGCCCACAGATCAAAGTTGTCCAAGGCGTCCAGGTACTGGCGCATCTGGCGGCGACACAGCGACGAGGCATCCGGATTTCTGGCCGGATCGAAGGGCTGGGTGATGGCCAGAAAGCGCCGGCCGATGTTGTACAGATAGACTGTAACGAAGGCAATTAAATAAAATGGTTTAATGACTATTAAATAATAAAGGAGTGCCTAGATTATTTTAAATATCACATCAAAGCAATACAATTTAGTTGGCTTAATTTTCAGTTAACATTTAACCCGTTGAGTTGAGCAAATTATAGTTTAGATCGCTTACCCCCTCATTTATCACCATATCATATGGCTCCAACTTGGCCAATACTTTATTGGCCATAATTGTGGCCATTTCCAGCGAAGGCTGCACTTTTCAAAATTGCCTTATATCTCCAATTTCACAGTCAAACTTGTAAAAAGGAAGTTGGTATGCAATTCTCTTTGATCTTACGTGGAAAATAATACCATTAAATTGGATATATCGTTTGTGGCTAAGCCGCTGAAAGGCAAACAAAGCTTGAGCCGTAAACAAAATTCGAGGTATTTACAAGCAAACGCTAACCCGTGATCAGCAAATATTAACAGTGATCGGTAATCGGTAATCAGTGGAGTGTATCATATCATAATTGTCAAATCCCAATAGATCGGGCACGGAAAATTACTTTAGCTTAAAGCTATGTGTTATTAGCAGACATTAGTTTGTATTGTGATATTTTGTTTGGAAATTTTAAATTTTATTGGAGCTCCAGGATATTACGAATTTGGTTGGTGAACTAAATGGGGGAATTTTGTATAATAATATTAGGCAATCTAAGTAATTTCCTGTTGCAAATTATGCTTTTAAATTACGTTTGAATGGTCTATGATTTTTTATTTAAAACAAAAGAGATTGATTTTATATTTTTATCAATTAAAAAAACCCACAACTGAGAGTCCTAAGCTGAAAAATAATATCCAGAGATTTTACTGAATTATGTAGCTTTTTTTCTCACATTTATGATTATAAAGATAGCTTGAAAAAATATATTTCTTAATATTAAAAAGTAAAAATAAAGTTTTCAAATGCTTCCCTGAACTTAAAGAATTTTCCTCACATCAAGAGACCCAGCTTTATAAATTCTGTATAATTTTCAAGGCCTCCCAAGGCCTCTTCCCTTTCTTAAATATCCGATAAATATAATGCGTATAAAGTGCTCTCCAAATTGGACAAGGTCAGGCAGCGATGGGCACGTGGCAGTGGCGGTGACAGTGACAGTGAACAGGAAGTCAGTCGCCTTTGGATAATGAGGCGCCATCCCGACCAAGATGGCGATGCCTGGCGATGGCAGAGTTCCAGTTTCAGGTCCCCCAAAGCCCCAACGATTCCCCACATGGAGTGGCCACATCATCAGCATGCCGTGGCGGTGCTTTGGCTACTGATTAACATTTCCATTGTGGCCGGTGTTGGGATTTTTATGCTTGGCTTCTCTCTCATTTGGAATGCCGATCTCGTCCAGCCGTCGAACATCGATCCATCAGCCATCCCAGTCTGAGCCGCCCGCCTGCATCCGTCTTTCCCTACTCCACAAGGGAGGAGGAGCAGGGGACAAAAGTGCTAAAATGCGTCAGAGTGCGACGAGATCTGACTGCGGAATGCGGCGGCGACCTGTCGTCATATTCTATGTATATATACGAGTATATCTCAGATATATGTACATACGTGTGCCCACTAAATTTGGAAAATCAGGCAGCACGAGGAAGAATTGGGAATTGGGAATTCTACGATCCCCGATCAATTGTCAGTCGCGGCATGAAGATGTGCCAACAATGGCAGCCTGGCAGCCGTGCGAAACGAAGCCGACTTCGCTCATTAGCAACGCAAATTATGAAGATCTTGGGATATTGATAGAATGACACAACCGGAGTTCCAGAAGATTGTAGTTTGTAACTGTATGAAATCGGCTGGCAAGGCCCATTGTTTTGGGGTAAGTTTAAAGCTAACTAGCAAGGCATTAAAGGAACTTTATTTAATAAATACAAACGAGTTTTCTAATTGAAAATAATAATAAATAATCCGTTTAGGAGTGTTAAATTCTTCAAATTAAATTAGGGAGTAAAGAGTACTAAATAATCGCATAAAGGAGACCGTAAAACTCCATGGAATTGTTATGCAAGCGCTTTGGCAAAGTCCATTAAATGTTCAGGGAATGGAAAATTGATAGCGTTAGAAAGGAGTGTGAGGGAAATATAAAAAAAACTTCACACGAAATCCCGCCAAAAAATTTCAATTGTGAATGTATGATCGTAAATCCATGTGTCTCCTGCGACACAATGAAATGGAAAGCAAATGACAGGTGGTTTTATGCTCCTCCATTGCCCCATCAATCAGAGTCAGCCAATAAATTTTGCAGAAAATGCACAGTGGCAACAAAAATAATGAAAATATAGAGAACTAAAAAAAAAAACGATAGAAACTATGGGTATCCTGGTATAAATAATTTATACTGAAAACATTGCGTTGGAATATTCTACAAATACATTTTTCCAACAAATAAAATAAACAATTAAATAAAGACAAGAAAAAATGGACAAGTTATTTAAATAAAAACAATTATTTAGGTTACATAAACTATAACATAAACTATACATATACTATTTCTACATAATTTACTTAACATCATTTATTAATAATTATATCTCTATTATTCATATATTACCCTATTTTCCTAGGGCTTAATTCAAGTCTCTCTGTCATTTTAATAACCCAAAGATGTATATTATTTATTATAAATCTAGTTGTATAATTTTTTATAATTTTTTTTCGACCCACTGTCCATTGGCCAGATGTTAAGTACCCGCCAGAGAATGCCGGCTGAGCTTGCACTATGTAAAACAAGAACCGCACTTCGGAGCAGGCCAGCTGCCAGTCGGTAGTTGGTAGTCGGTAGTTGGTAGTAGTTGGCGGCTTAATTAGCCGTGTGTTTCGTACTCGTATTTGTACTTGTCTCTGACCCACTTGGGCAACCTGCTAACTGAAAGCCGAACAGCCAGCAGCGAACTCGCGCGACTCGCGAGCGTGTTGGCCAATTCCTGGCCGAAAATTCGCGCAATCCTTGGCGCCAAACGGCGCTTGGATTGGCCAAGAGCGTTCTAGTTATCGAAACGGATCGGGTTTTGGCCCGGGCCAAAGAGAATCACATGTGAATGGGCCATAAATGCCATGACTCGACGCTTTGATTTAAGGCAATGATGAGAGCGCAAAATGCACAAAATGATTTCATTTTACCAATTAGCATCGGCCCATCTCTCTTAAGTATTTATCTATATCTACACCTATATCTATATCTATAGATATATTTGTATTTATTTAGACTTCCACAACAAATCGTTCAGCACTTGTCACTTTGTTCTCGCAAACATTTGGCCAGCTACTGCAACGCGATCGCGATCGGGTTTGTTGGCATAGTTTACACAGGCAGAAAAATACTCGACTTTTGAGGCACACATAAATAAAAATATATCACTTTGGTTCACAGTTTAACTTTATTTTTGTTTTAAAAATTTAGGAATCACCTGGATTTAAAAATTAGAGATGGTCGGTATTTTTTATAATTAAATTGTATTAAGATTTTGCATTAAAACATTAATAATTTGTGAGCTTAAAAGTACTTTCTTAGGTAAACCTATTTATGTAATACACATTTATATAATAATAGTAACGATTCATGTTATGTTGATCGATATATTAAATAAAATATCGATTAATCAGACAAATATCAAACATTTGTAATATAATATAATTTAATAAATATAATTATGATTTTAAGAATTTATATATATATATTTCCACCCTCTATTTATATATTTTTTCTTGCTTTCAAGGGACTTATTAATTTTTCCCTCTGCACTCAAGAGCTCAAACTTAACGCGACTTTAAAGCCAATATTTACCAAGCCAATTGGCAAGCTTAGCTCCGGCCAGTCACCGTCTGCGCCCCGCCTGCGCACCGTCAAGAGGTTAAAGCTTGTTATTCGGGCCAATTTGCCACCGTTATGCAAAGTTCTTGTTATCTCAATGGGGCTAGATATCTCGGATTCCATATTCGCGGTAACCTCCGGCTGTTACCTCCATCATTCCCATTACCATTTACCATTAGCCATAATGTATCATGACTCTTTTTCGCTAATTTCTGGCGATTGAGTGGAAACATGCATGGGGTTTTATAGCCGGCTCTTGGGGCCTGGTCAAGTGGTCATCCCAGGCGATGCGGCGTTGCGGATGATGTCGCACAGCCACTCATCGGCGCTGGGGAAGATCAATTACAAACAAACGAGCCACAAAGTGGGCAGAAAAAAACCGAAACCGAAAGCGAAAAAAAGCGAAAAAGCCAAAGCACTTAAGGCCCGGTATGGGCTGGGCCCAGGCAGGAACGAATGGGAGGCACATCTTCATTGGGCACTACGTACTTAGCGGTATTCGTTATGGGATTTTTGTGTTTTGTTTTTGGTTGCGACTTGTAAAAGTTGTAAACTTTATGGGGTGCAAAAATTAGCCATGGAAGATGCGATTTTCCAAGCACTCTCGACGCTTTGAGCATTTTATTTAAATTTTAAAACAATAAGTTTATAAATTTTCCTAAAAATATTTATGCGCCTTGAAAAAAGCAGAGAAGCATAACTACATGTGTAACTGACATAAAAACCTTCCTAAATAATAGCTAAGAGATCATAATAATAACTCTTGGTAATTTCAACCAATTTTGTGCATTAAAGTTGCAATATAAATGGATTAAATGTGATTCGCTTACGTGTGCGACTTTAGTGCAGAGCCAAAATGGTAATTAAATCAACAAAAAATTGTCTCGTTTACGTGAGACTTCGCACTTTGCCTTGACGCGGGCTCTATACTTGGTATATATAGTATATATATCTGGGGGTTTTCCCCCGAATCATCCTCATCGTCCTAACTTGTACTGCAAATATTGGCACCGGAAAAGAGAATTAAAAAAGCCAACAAGGCCAAACCTTTTAACAAGAATAAGTGCGCAACCAAAAGGCGAGACATCGGATTAGATAAGCAGATATAGATACAGCCTACAGCTCAGCTACAGATATATAGATATAGTATATATTGAAGGTGTTGGCTTTGGGGGTTGGGCAGCCGGAAGTGGCCCAGAGATGCGTCAGTTCTTGGCCCAAAGGCGAATGGCGATTGGGTCACGTCGACCAAAGTCAACAAAATAAATGAAATATGCGATCGCAGCAATTGATTTTATTTGACGCACGCGCCTCTTATGCAACATTTCGCTTTGGGTCGCCTTTCTGGCCAAGTGTCCGACTGTCCGAGTGTCATTAACATTATACATTACACATTACACACAATTGCAGAAACCGCTTTTGGCCGAAATGCCCAAGGCCTCGCATGTGGGCGGCGTGAGAAAGTGCCGAGCGATCGATTGGTAAGCGATACGCAGAGAAAACAATTATATTAAGCCATGAGTGGGGTCTCAAAATATTATTCAAGTGCAGTTTAAATATTTGTTAAATATTAAATTAAGTAAAAAATAATAATAAACATTAAATTCAACGAAGAGACTCTGAACATAATTTTTTTCTGGCTTTCAAATTTAATGTTCCCAATTTTCTTTATATATTCATATTTTTTTAATTATAAGAAATTATGTATATTTAATATTATAAGAATTTAAATCTGTTTATTAAATTGGTTATTTAATTTTATATTAAATATTAAAATATATCATACAGATTTTCCTAATTTCTCCTTTTGGATCTTAAGCAGCAAACTCTTTTGTTTCTAAACTAATTAAAATATGATACAAAATATTATTAAAAATTAAAACAAACCAATAGTGAACTAACTAATTAATAAATAAATTAATAAAATATTTCTACAAGTTCTATTAAATAAATCGCAAAAAGAACACAATTTCCTTGAACTTTAATGCAGAAAACTCTCCTGTCTCTCAAGTTTAATGTTCCTTATTAAGATTTCTCTTTATTTATTTATTGATACAAAATATTTTAAAAAATAAATCCAACCAACAAAATGTAAAAAGAAATAAATATTAAATAAATCAATAAAATATTTTCACAAATTCTATTGAATAAATCACAAAACAAAGACCATTTCCTTGAGCAAAAAATTCGTATAAGACCCCTTCGACTCCCGACTCACCCCTCTCATCCTCCTCCACCTGGTCGTCATCGGTGGTGGCCTCCATCCGATGTACCTGGTGGAGCGTAAAGTTTCCGGGCTCGTGCAGCTCACTGAGATTGGCCGTCTGGTATTCCAGGATCGTGGTGGTGGCCTCGTCGGCGAAGAGCTTCAAGCTATAGTTCACCTTGTCCTCGAAGATCGAGGCGATCTTGCTCTCCAGCTTATCGCCGGCCACATCGCCATTATCCGATCCCTGACCGGATCGACTGAGCAGATTATCGCCCAAATTGCAATTATCCTTGAGGTTGCAAGTGTCCGGCACGGAGACACCATCGAGGGCCAGACAGCTGGCGAGGAGGAGGGCCAGGAGGAGCGTGCTGGCCATGGCCAGGGACGACATCCCGATGTGTGGCTTTAAGGGAATTTTCGTTCAGTTCTTCCCAAGACTACCCTGGCACATAATCACAGACAGACACGAGAACAGCACGAAACAGCAACAAAAAATTATGTTTTATATTTTTTTAAATATTTTTTCGCAGCAATAGAAGTAGAAAAAAAATTAGGGAAATCTTTCGGCGATATATTTTTGAGATCTTCGAGTGGGGTTAACGGGCGGCGATCGGAGGCGAGGCGGCGGATTAGATCTAGCGACCGCCAAGACGAAGCATTCGACGACAACTGATTGTCCAAATGCCGCCGAGCATGCGAAGACCGCTCAGCTCAGCCCAGCTCGGCGGCGGCTCAGCGGCTCGGCGGTTCGGCGGTTCGGCAACTTGGGTTCGGGGTTCGCCGATCTGCGAGCGAATTTCAAAACCAAATGCAAGCCGAATTTTTCGAGCTTCCCAGACGATCTGCGATCAGCGATCAGCTCTGAGAACTCTATGTGCATCGGTGGCGATTGCATGGCCAAAATGCCAGATGATCCGCCGATCCGCTAATTTGCTCAGCCCCGAGAACGGGGAGAATGAATCCCCCTATGAGAGTCAAGTCCCACAGTCATCGGCACTATCATCGGGCATCTGATAATTGTTGCCGCCATGAAAAGCGTATGTATCGGATATATAAGCTGCCATCATCATACTTAAGGCCCCGATAAATGGCGGTGACAAATGGGTCTGAGCAAATCTGATTATGGCCATGGTTTATCTTAAATCCCAATCTTTATGCCCCAAGAGAAGGTAATGAAGTTGCATCTTAGCATAGGGAAATTTTCAAAATATTTTACAGGCAAAGTATACATTAGAACCTATTAATTCTTTATACGAATCTGAAATCTATATTTTATATACAAATAATTTAATAAGAATTGCATCTTTAAGCAGAGGACTTTATAAAATATTTTACAGACAAAGTATATATTCAAAAATTATAAAATCGAATCATAAATATTTATTTCCTACACGAATAAATTAATTAGAGAATTAGTAATTCATTAAGAGTTATATCTTCCAGACACCCAAACCTGAGATCATTTCTTATTTAATAATATTCTTTATTGCCAAAAATATTAAATAATCGAAACAGTCATCGTGATATTTATTAAATAAGAATTAAATTCTAAAGCTCAATGGAATCAAGAGCCATTAAAATGTCAACAAACGAAACAAATAATAAATGAAAAATATAAATGCAATTAGAATCAATATCTTACCTTACCTGAAGCAGAAGCACAAACAGAAACAGACCGACCTTTGTTCCCATTTTGGTGACATTTAAGGCAATAAATTTAATAACAAAAAAAAGCTGGATTTTCGATATTATTAAATTAGAATTTTGTTCAGTTCTTGGCGTTACACAAAAACGGAGGCGCGATTTCGCAAATTGGCATGACACGACAGAATCGACAGAATCGAAAGCGGCAACGAAAAGTGAGAGAGAGAAGTCGGTGAAAGATTCTCCTCCAAGGCGGGGAAAAGGTGAATGACATCATTGGCCAAATCATAAACAGAGAGCCAGAAACAGATGAGGAAGATGGCCCTGACGATTCCAGGCGGGGATGGGGATCGTGTCGCAACAATTTCTTGCTGATCAATCGCATTAGAGGCCAAAAAACGTTTGGAAACATAATTACAGCCAATCTGGCGACGATGTTGTTGGCCAATAACTCGTTTCGATGACAACAGAAGATAGAAGGCGGCGAAGAAAACGAGTTCCATGGATAAGACCATGACGCGTGAAAGAATCGTCGTTGGACGAAGTGTCCATCAGGCTTTCGGTCGAGATGATGATCCAGCCCAACATAACACACACTCACTGCAGTCACAAAATAATACCCACTTTAATTATTCATTTTTATTTAATATTAAATAATATCCCAAGGCAGGAAATCAACGATTGCGTTGCCAACATTTTCCGTTCCAAAACTCATTGCTTTTTATTTCCTTTTCTCCATAAATATTAATATTATTTCCTTATACGTTCAATATCCCATTGATTTAATCCCAAATTATACAATATTTAGATCCATTTAAGATCCATTTAGGATATATTTTTCGTTCCGTGCAGCAATGGTGCAAATTTGCCATTCGCAATGCAAAAAATACAAAACAAAACTGACGCAAATGCATTGAAAGTGAGTCCGGTCTCTGGTCTCTGGTCTGGTTGCCAATATCAAATTACACAAGCCGACCCGACGCCGGCAATTTGCAGCTCGGTTAGCCATATACCGCATATACAAATGCTATATACCTATATAAGCTATATGGACATATAGCCAGGTCCACAGGTCCATAAAGCGGCCGTTGCCGTCGGGTTCTTGCAACAGGCGTAAATTGCAAGCGGAACCAGAGCACTGCCAAAAAATACAAAAAATACAATAAAACAGAAAACAAAACAAGAAACCCAAAAGCAAAACAAAACAAACACTAAATACGTGTGTCTATATAGTTAGATTTATATCTTAAAACTATTCAGAAAACTATCACGACGGTGGTTTATCCATTGGTTCTTATGAATTTATATATTTCTCAAGAATTTCTTTTGATTTTGGGATTTATTAAAGTTTAAATAAAGTATAAACATTATAAGTTTTGCATAAAATATAAGGAACATATTTATAAATATATGTATTTATTAAAATAATATATTTTTAGAAAAGAGCTTGGGACAAATAAAAGCAACTAAACAATTAACTTCCAGGTAATAAATATGTTCTTCATTATGTTATTATATTTATTATATTTTGTATATTTATTTCACTTTATATTTACTTATAATTTAAAATCTTATGTTATTATATTATTAAAATATAGGTTTTTATCTGAAAAGGACACCGATCTACTCCTCTGAGAAACTAGATTTCCAGCGCACAAGAAAATAACCATTCTCTTTCGTTGGCGCTGGCGCTGGCGGCAAAAAGGAAGAATGTGGCAATTGACTCTGTGGCTGCAGCCGTTATTTGGCACTGTACAAAATTGCAAGTGACTTAAATATATATTTTATTTTAACTTAAAATAAGCAAACAGTAAAAAAAAAAAAAAGAAGGCAGGCGCATATAAATAAAAGTGAGGGTTTTAGACAAAAATACTTTATATTATTTGCATGTTCTTAGCTTGCCAAATTAGCTAATAAATCAATTGTAAAATTGATTTTTTCTCTGTTCGCTTCGCGGCTATGTGTGGCTATTTGGCTATCGTTTTGGCCATGTCTGCTCGGAGGGGTACCGGCTGTGGCAATCTGAGCGAGTTCGGTTCCGCGGAACCAACAACCAACAGCCAACGGCGACGGCAACGGCGTCTCATTAACAGGCCAAGTTGCAAGTTGCATGTGGCGATTTTTCAAGAGGCAACAGCCAACGTTCAACCGAAAAGTGACGGAGTGACTGACAGGCTGTCAGACTGACTGACTGACTGAGTTTGGCAATTGGCCAAGCCTCTAACGTTAGCGTGGCTGCGTTGCCAATTGAAATGTTGCCGTCTCTTGGCTTTTTGGCATTTCGTGCGAATTGTTTTGTTTTTTACCCGGCTTTTGTGGTCTCTTCTAGCGTTCTTGTTTGCTCAGGTAAACAAATATATATTAGCTTGAAAAAGCCCTTGCAGCGTCTCCGAGCTGCACTCAAACCGGTCCGAGATGTTACCAAACAGCCAAAGACATCTTTTAAAGATCAGCGATCATGCCCATCGATGGCAACACTCGCGGATTGGTAATAACCAACGAGCCATACTGATAACGCGATGTCTCTATTTGCCGGCAAATGTACAAATGTTTGCCAGTCAAACATGACAACAAAAAGACAACAGAAGAGCGAACAAAAAAACAGACACTGTATAAACATTAAAGTGCACAGAAAACAGCGAGCAACAAGGCAAACAATGTTCAGGCAAAATCAAAGTACAATTGGGAAGAACCTGTGGTTAGAAATGAATGAAAAAATAAAAATAAAAATAAGGCAAATAGGGGAAGTGTAATTAAAATAAATATAATACTTGAACTTGATATAAATATTATTATTAATTATTATTATACATTTTATTTACCTGTATTTTATAAGCAATTCACCCAGTTACTTTTTAATGAACTTCGGAGGAAGTCTATCAATCATTTCCAGACTTTGCTGACTTGGCCTATCCACAAAACAAATACAAACCAAAATAATAATACAAGAAACATGGCAGACATTTAATCACTGATAAATATGAACAAATATACCTTTATTTTCTTGGCTTGATATTTCCATTTTTGGATTTTCCAAACCACTTGTGCCCCACACCGTCGTCGTGGGAAGTCAATGGGTTAAGTGTGAGCCTCCTCGGATCGCCCCTGCATTCGCTTATGCACTTTAATGAATAAAAAATCAAATGGTGATGGTCTGAAAAAAAAAATCATAAATGATAATGCCCATCAAGTTTGTGGCTCGTTCAAGTCTTTTGTTTAGGCTGCAGTGGGGAGAGAGACTATTTCGTTAGATGTTTTACACGGAAAGAAAGTAAAATAATAATAGTATATTAAATATATAATATCAGAAATAATAAATATATAATATATAATATGGTAATATAATTTTAATTATTAATAAAATTCTACAGAAACATATTTCTAGCTACATTTCCCAAGAAACATTTACTTTGCAATTTATTCAGGTTAAATTTATGTTTTTAAACTTATAATAATAAAACCCATGTTAATTTATATTGATTAAATAATAAGGATTGATTTAAGTTAATGTTTAATAAGAAAAATAATAGCTACTTCAATATTTGAATTAAGATCACATATAAATGAAGGACTTTTGCTCACTCGATTCGAGTTTATAAAACATTTGTATGCTTTAAATTATGTTATATAACGAATTTAAAATTTTAAAGTAATTTTTTTAGCCAAGTCAAGTTTATTTTTGCTCAGTGCATGTGCATTTGTAGCCTCTTCGCTCCGCTTTCGCGCTGCGTTGGCTCCCCAACAAAACTCCTGCCTGCAGCTGAAGACGACAACGACGACCTTGGCAGTTGTAACCCATTTTCATTTTCAATTTTGATTTCTCGATTTCGGCTTCAATTTCGCTTTCAACGGCGGCGACGGCGACGGCTGCCACTGCAACGATTTGTCTGAGGAATTTTAAACAGTTTCTTTGTCGATGTTTTTCGGCCACGATATGCATACGATGAGGTTGTCTTGTGTCGATGGCTCTTGGCTGATAGCCCGGGTCCAACTCCAAGTGTGTCTCTGCTGGGCTGCAGTTTGAAGGGCAGAGCTCGGAGCTTGGCTAATTCGGTTCGAGCCAAGCCAGGCCAGGCCCAAATACCGGCCACGTCAACTGCCATCCATCCAGCTTAATTTAGTTTTTTTTCGCTTTGTTTTACCTTAAGTTTTTGAGACTTAATGGCTCTTTGTCCAATTAACGAGAGTTGAACTAATGCTAAAGTTCAAATTCAAATCGCGCTGCGTAATTAAATATAATTAAAATTAAGAATCTGCTTGATTCTCCCCGAGTTGTGATTTAAATTTGTCTTTCTCGGCCTTATCTCTGCGGCTGCATGAATTTAATGAGCAATTAAATCGCATAATGTCTATACGTAATCATCAAATTTGCGGCCCGGGGCACTTAGACTTTATGCTCCGAAAAAAAAAAAAAAACCAACAAAACAAACAACTTTCAAAGAGTCCAGCGAACTTCTGTTCCGACGAGGGTTCATGGAAAAATTAAAATAATGATTGATCTTTGGACATGGGCACGTGGGACATGAAAATTCACCCTTAGGGAGGATATTTAGCATTTATTTAGACGGAAATGTCACATTTATGCACTAAATATCATTGTAAATATATAGAACCTAATAATAACACATATTAGAATAAGAGTAGATAAGGAAATATGTACTAAATAACTATTAAAAGCATTATTATAATTTGCTAAATATTTTTTTTATTAAGAATGCAACTTAAAAACACATGGAGAGTCTCTAAAGATTATATCTATCATGAGTAAAGTTGGTGAATATATTCTTTGTATTTATTAAATTAGAAGAGTCCGTATTAAAAATGTTCCTTACACAAAAAAAAAACAGATTTAGGTTTTTTTATTTTTTATTTTTAAATTTTCCTTTTTAACCATTCAGTAAACAAGTAAATGTAAAGAAGTACGTAATTTCCACCGAGACCCATTTAAATGCAAATTACCCCGATAAATCCATCGAAATAAAGGCCCAAAAATCCAATTGGAAACTCCCCTTTACATAACACCAGGCAATAATCATTGATTGCGGAGTGAACGCGAAATTGTTACCCTAATTGAGGCTCTTAATTTTGGTTTTTTATTTTATTTAAATTTTAAGGAAGCATGGTGTCGTAAGCGCTGCCTGGACGCCTCAATAAAATTGACTTCAAGAACGAGGAAGTCTGAAATATAATGGCAGCCAAAGTATATAGTACTTGTATGACCATAACTAAGTCCACATTGTACCAAACGGCGAGCAGCTAAAACAACTAAAACCGAACAACTAACATCAGCAGCAAACCGGGGGGGAAAAAACGATGAAGAGCGGCCAGCAATTTAAATGCCGTAAACGCGATTTATGTTCGCGTATTTAACGCCTCGAACAAATCCCAGCGATCCGTCGATTTCGGTGTACAGTGGGAGTTGACGGTGTAGGGTCACCAAATAAAACATGTATGTTATATACCTGAATACCTCACAGTTTGTTAGCTATTTTTATTTATTTTCTGCTATTTTACCACAGTATATAATCGATTATTTTTTATTGAGCTCAAGGCGCTCTAAGTTATTTTTCTATTAACAAGGATATATTATTTCCTGCTTCCAGAGAGTTTTTTTTTATTAAATACAAAATTTGTTATGCAAGTTTCACATTTTACTTATTTATTTATACCCCCCTATGTAAGCAATTAATTTCCTATATGAACTTAATACGCTTTTAATTATTTTTCTGTCAGCGGAGAACATTTTATTCTAATTCCCAAAAAGCACTAATGTTATTTTTAAAAAGCTTTCATATAAATTTCAAGTTTTTTTTTTTTTTTTTTTTTTTTGGGTTCGAGCTAACTATTATTTATTTATTTATCAATAATCAATACATTTATTTTTAATTCAATACATTTTTAATTTGAAGTAAGGAACCTTTTAAACAATTCTTAATTATTTTGAAATTGCAATACTGCCTACTTGTTTATCATTTCAAAATAACTTTTATACATATTTCCAATTGAATTATTTTTTTAAAATGATATTTACCTTATATTTATTTTTAACCAGCCTTAGACTTTCCTCGCTCACTGTAAGCCTTACTCACATGCGCTCACTGCGCACTTATGGACACGGGCCTGTCTTTCCGTTTGTTTGGCCAATTCATAAAGCCGAATCCGCCTCACAACTTGGCTTGCTGGCGATCAGCCTCCCCCCAAAACACGAGAAAAAAAAGCAAAATAAAAATACCAAGTTCAAGGCCCGGTGGCCATAAAAACAATCAAGCAAAGTTGAGTGTTTACATTGGCAGAACATAGAATATACACCGAAGAAGTCGCTAACAAAAATTGATATTCAATGTTTGGATCTTTGGGACTTGCGCACATTCCAAGCAAAAGTTGTTTGCCAAATCCAATGATTCCGGACGGAGATTAATTGGGGGAGCTCGAAGTCGAACTAGTCGCTGTCTGCATTTGCATAAACTTAATTGAATAAATATATATATATAAATATCTAAATATGTAGAGGAGGCTGCACCTACCTCCAAAACTTCGATGGGAAAGTAAGATTCTGTATTCCCGGAAGCCAGCAAAGCAGTGAGGCGTACGACGTCCAGTCACCATCCAAAGGTTACAAATCCGACATACTTATATATCGGAATATAGTTCAAATAGCAGTCACTGAAGCCAGACGCTGGCCCCGCCCATCTATTCTTCCTATTCATAGCTAAATATCGCATAGTGCCAAGTCATTCCTGGGCTCTGTGTCTGGCTGGAATTGACTCAAGTCATTGACACGTCTATTTTGGGGCCAATGAATTCAGTTTGAATTGATTTTAAATCAAACCAAATCGTTGTTATAAAGACAGAAGTCCTAAACTTCCAATTTCTTTTTCTGCTTGGCCTACATAATTATCATATGGCGAATATACGGGTTTTCTTAGGATAGCTTTTAGTCTAGATTAATTCCAAGAAAATAGGTGGAGATACTAGGAAATATATTTCAAAGCCTGCTCTTTGTATTTTATTTTGACTAAGTTTCCTTTTGTATTTGAATTATTAAAAAAATAAAATCTCTTTTTAAATCGAAAGTTTCACACTTTAAACTAATCTCAAGTCATCCGTGTTTACTTTTTATTTTTTTGATATTGACTTTAATCCAACCTGTTAAAGTTGCAGCCTCAGAATATATCATGACATGGGGATTAGGTAATTTATCCAATTTGCTAATCACTTAGTTAAGCAACCAACTACAAGCCGTGAGAGGGAAGTACCAAATTTCCATTGAGAGAGGTCTCTACTTTCCGTTTCTACTTGTTAAAACTATGATCATCATAGCGGGTAATAGCAAAATGTTGTTGCTATTTAAATAAGACATAGAGGTATTCAAGTATTGGTAATCAAGATGAGTTAAAATGCCCAAACGTTTATAATTTATGCATAAATAATGATTCAGCACATTGCCCGGAATATGCTAATCACGCCGCCGTACGTAATTCTATTTCTGTATTTCTCTTCTTTTTGAGTCTTTCAGAATTTCTGGGCTCTGAATCGAACCCATCTGCCATTTAAGGGTCGAACTGGAGTTCTTATTGGCCAGAACTGGTTGCTCGAGATTTATTGTGGTTGGAAGGCGGATTTTCCGCTGACCCATCTGGATCGCTTTTGATTGTGCAGTCTTCAGCAGCTTTGCTGGTATGCCAAGGCCACATATCGTACTATATAAGATGTATATATATATTATTATCGCTGACAATCGGCGCTATTTGGCAATCTCTTTGGCTCTTCGCTGAATTCTGTCAGCCGCTTTTAATTGTGGCCATCCGAATTGGCAACCGGTTCAGGGTGATCTAATCTAAGGGTTTGCTCTACACTCTGACAAAATATATGGCATTTCATTCATATTTTAAAGCAAGTAAAAAAGATATACCCTTATATCTTAATATCTTAATAAAGTTCCTTGATTTCCTTCTTTATAAATGATTTTCTTTTTAAAGTAACAATTTTCATTATATATTCCGCTTGTTATCGCTTTTTCCCTCAGTGTCTTTCTGCTTCTTTTTCTATTCGGAATCTCAGCTCGCTTTGGGTTTGAATTTCCAACGTGGCCACCACCTGTCGGCACGTCCAAGTGCGAAATCCGTTTGGGGGAGCTCCGCTGGATTTTGGCCCGGCTTTCTGGCCTGGTTAACCAATTGGTCAATTGTTGGTTGGCCGCCCAACCCGAAGCCCAAATGCGACCTTGACCCACCCAAAAAAAAATAGAGAAAAATAACCATGTCGCGTCTGCTGGCTGGCCAATGTTTTTGCTTGTTTTTGCCAAGTAAACAACTTTGACATGGGCATTGGGAATGTGCTTGTGCCAGAAATAATTAACTATAGGCCAAGATGGAGTGCAAAGGTATGAGAATATTTCAATACTTCAAAAAATAAATATTTTAAACAAATAAATGAATATAATATGATTTCTACGGCTTTAATAAATGCTTTTAAAAATTGAATAAACAATTCTCCCTCTTGTAGAACTGAAAATACTCAATTTTGTTAATTTTTAGAATTGGACTTGGACTTTTATCCGTTCTAAATTTATTTTGCTGAATTTATGATGGTCATTAATTTTTTATGTTGCCTTAAATCATTAAATTGCTTTGTGGGAAATTAAAACAAACCATAATATGCTGCAAAGAAACTATTTATGAACTTAAAACCCCATTTATTCATGTTAAGCTTTATTTATTACGCAAATGCTTAACTAGCTCCGACTAACTTAATTGTTTGTATGATTTACTAACTCTTTCAGCGAGTTCTTAGTATTATTTATCTGTTATATATTATTTACATATTTACTGCAATATTTATCAACAGAATCATAGGCTATTTTAATGCAGTAACAATTTTAAATTACAAAATTAAATGGCAAAATTACAATAATTATCCATAATAAAAAGGGGTGCGCCGTAAATATTACAAGAATATTTTAGTAATTGTTTAAGTGACCCAATATTTTAAGTTCTCATAATTAATAGAAGTCTACAAGTCCAATAACGAAATATAAACCCATCTAAGAAGTCTGGGACTTTCCATTCAAGCCAAATTTCTACATTCCTGTGCTCTACAGCTCCGAGATTCATTCTACCAAATTTTCTCAAAGTGAAAACAACTAAAAAAAGTTTTAACCCAAATTTTTGTATACTCGCATACTTTCAATTTCGATTTTCTTTTATAGTTTTCCAAATTTTAGTAGTGAAAATACATCAAATTACAAAACAATGGAGAAGGCGCTTAAAGAACATGAACAGGCACACGCCAACCGCCGCTATAAATGCCAAAAAGTGGCCCGTCTCACTAATAATGGTTATTTGAATTGGTTGCGCGAATTCAAGATGAGGTACTGCGGACTCTTCTCCCCCCAGAATATGGTACGCTTCGGCGCAAGGGCTTGGTGGACGCTTTCAGAGGAAGAAAAGCAACATTATAAGGCTATGGTAACTAGAAGAGTATGTTACCTGTGAGTATTACTATTAAATTATTATTATTATTATAGGCTGTGAGGGAGAGAATCAGGCTGGCTGCCCAGCGAGCCTTGCAAAAGGCCAAGAGAGCCGCGCGCGCTGCCAAGAGGTCCAAGCAGGGACTGGGGTTGGTGGGGATTCTTAAACCCATGGTCAAAAGGTCACCGCGCTGCAGGGTGAAGAACGAGGAAACTGCTGCTTCCCGTCCCGTTCGCCAAGAACAAGTCAGGCACGGCTCTCACCATTGCAAGGTCGATTTCGGTATGATAACCGAACTTTGCAGCCAAGTCTTCCGCCGTCTGGTAGCTGAACCTTCCTCTGTGGAAGACAATGCGGCCGTAGAGCCTGATGTCGCTGTCCAAGCACATCTCTCTCTGGAATCAAATGTATCAGTGAATGCTAATCCCTCTGGGGAAGCTAATCCACGAGTGGAAGCCAATGTTGTTCCCTTTGTCCAGGAGGATGCCCGGGTCAAAGTCAATGGTCACACCAGACTTGATTTCGCGTAATATCTGCGATCCCAGTTCAGTTTCGTAGACGATCCCTCGATTGAGCCCGGATCCTCTAACTCGATTCTGTTCAATCTTCATTGAGTTGTTTGGCCTTTACCATTCATTTCTCAACCAACCATTCCTACTTCTTTGGCGTGCTCCTTGACATCTGGAGAGGACATCGTGTCCCACGCCCAGACTGAACCATACTACTGATCCTCTGACATGAAAACTAAACCGGATACGTCAAAATGCACATACTAAGCCACTTCCTACTATTCATAAGGTTACGAAGATTCGAAGCAATCATCAATTAGAAAGTGTAAGTAAATTAACCTAGAAGAATTTTATAGAAAAGAATATACTAAGTATTTGGGTCACAAAAGAGAGTATCATTGAACCTTTAAATCTTTACATTTCTTATTCGTATAATTTCACAATAATTTCTATATAACAAATTAAATAATTGACAATGCCAACACAGAGAAAAGCTTAGAGACTGCCTAAAAGTATTCCAAGTATTCAAAGCAAAGACATCTTGGCTTTTTCAGCAGCGTCCAAAAGCTTTAGCTGAGTGTAAAATAAATAAAACAAATACAAAATTATATTTAATTAAATTAAATATATTTATTCATAATACAATTCGCATATATATTATTTAATACTTAATACCAAATAAATAAGCAGTGAAGGGAACTCCACTTACCCCACTCAGTGTAATTCTAATCAAACTGCAAACTGCAAGGCCAAAGATAAGCTCAGCATGAAAGCGACCTAGAATTAGCTGCAATATATGGGACAAAAAATATACATATATATATTTAAATAATCCTAAATATATGAAGTATAATATTTGAAATAATTATTTATATTTAAATAATCCTAAATATATATAGTATAATATTTAAAATAATTACCCATCAGAAGCTGAACCCTTTGTCAGCCCTTTACGTTGAACTTGAACTCACAGATTTCGCATTTCAATTAAATTTTATGACACTGATTGCGTCTGATTGGCAGCTGCAGTATGACTTTAGCTAATTTCCGTTTACTTAATTAGTTTAATCAGCCTTCCAGCGGGTAAACAAGGCACTGAACTTTGGGCCAGACAAAGCTGGTTACTTTGTAAAACAATGTTAAACCTTTCCATCTGATAGTGGCCTCTTTTATTATGCATTTTGGATAAGATAAAGGGAAACTATAAACTAGAACTGTATATATTTATGTCTTTTTGTATATATAATAAACAGTATATAAAATATTGAAATAGGGAAAACCTACCTTTTCTTGAGCCAAAGCTTTTCTGATTACCTTAGTATTATCATTTATGTATATACTTGTATCATTGCAATGAGCGCTTGATGCACTTGTGGTTGTCATAGAACCCGTTTTTGGGTCTGGCGCACTGCACTGATGCACTGACAGCCCCCATTGGAGGCCCAATTTGGCGAGTGATTCGCTACACTCGTACACCAGGGTACATGCACTCCTTCAGATAATATTTAACACTAAGCTAAACAATATATTTACCAAGTAAATTAACCATTAATAAAATAATAGATAACGACACAGGTACCTACTACTTATTAGTTTATCAAACTCTTCCTTATTATATACAAAACTTAAATGCTTAAAAAAGATTCTTTAAATTATTTTGAGTAATTTTTAAGGCAAGTTTACCTTTTAATTAATTTATTTGCTTCACTTTCCTTGGCTTTAATGAGTTGTAGTAAACAATAAGGTCTAAGTGTAGATGTTTTTCTCGGTTTATTTTCGACGCAATCTAATTTCGAGCTCTTGGGTTGTTTATGACCCAAATACCCGTAGTTATTTCCATAGTTCTTGTCGTATTTTGAGCATTTTAATCAGCTTTGCCTACGCAATAATCATTTCACCATAAATATAGGTACTACTTAGACTCTATATGGGACGTAAGGTGATCAGAGCAAGTATATACAAAGTCACAAGGAATGGGGGCCTGAGAAAATGATATATCCAAGGACACAAGGGAGTCACAGCGTCATCACTTCCATCATCACTTCCTGGAAAGCCGCGACCCCGCTTCCGTGGTCTTCGATAAGCGGAGGGCATCCCGAGTGCCGGCACCTTGGCGCATCGCTATCAGTCCAATCCAACCCAGCCCATGTGTTATGTTACCCATCCCCCCGGCCGAGATCGAGAAGGAGAGCCGGCAGGCCGACAGCGAATTAGTTGCAAACGAGACGTAAACGCGATCGGTTGGCAAACACTAATACTCGTAATTGTCCCCCCATCACTCGGCGAGAGTTAGCGAGCCATCGAGTCGGGTTTCTGGTCTCGTGTTATATACGCTCTATATAGTCGCTGAGCCAGCCAGTTGCACTCCGAGATCGGCGGCACCATGAGCAGCCTGGCGCTGCTGGCCTTTGTCCTCTGGGCGCTCTTTCTGCGATTTCTGCCGCAGATTTTAAATTTTCTGCGGCTACAGAGGTTCGCCAAGACGCTGCCAGGACCTTCGGTGGGCGAACTGATAGCGAATGTGAAAAAAGGCGGTGAGTTGGGGTCTAAAAAGGATAAATAAGACTGTTTCCACAAGGCACTCAACGTTTACAAAACAAATTTCAATAATTAAAGCTCTGAAATCCCTCTTACTTAACCTTAAAATATATTTAGTCTACTCAAATTTATATATTATATTTTCATAAACAGCAAAATACTGTAAATACCCAACAAAATAACATTTAACCCCACCTTAAAAATTAAAAAAATCTATGTAAACCCATTTAGGTATATCCAACAATTTCTGTCAATTTATATACTTCGTTTAATGCAAATTGTTTATGTAAAATACAAAGACCGCACCTGCCTTCGACTGCAATAATTTCAAGCGCCATATTACGCATACGCAGTGTTGCCTTCGCTTTGCACTTGGACTTTGAACATGTTTTGTTGTTCTTTCTATTTCTGTCTAAGCTCTGGGTTATTTATAGACCAAAAATGAGTAAATGGAACAAAACTAGATAAAGTTAACCTCATTTGAATTGATAATAATTAATTTAATTTTCAGTTTGGCCAAATTCCATTAAGTTTATGGGTTAAGAAGCCAAGCAAGGTCAGGTTTGAGTTGAGATAGAAGAGAAAAGGTGTCTGGTTTAATGGAAAATAATATATATTTAGGGATTATTTAACTCATTAACTAAAATAGAATTTCTTACCCTATTAATGCCCCTTTTTTCGCCATAGAAATCCTCAACTGGCTGAAGGAGCTAAGGGAGCGACATGGCTCTGTTTTTCGCATTTGGTTCGGCAAGGACCTGATGGTGATGTTCACCGATCCCGAGGACATCAAGCAGCTGCTGGGCAACAACACGCTCCTGTCCAAGTCCAGAAACTACGAATTGCTGGAGCCTTGGCTGGGCAAAGGCCTCTTGACCAATGGAGGCGAGTCCTGGCATCGCAGGCGCAAACTCCTGACGCCGGGCTTCCACTTCCGCATCCTCGGCGAGTTCAAGGAGCCGATGGAGGAGAACTGCCGCATCTTGGTGCGACGCTTGAGGGAGAAGGCCAACGGCGACTCCTTCGACATCTACCCGTACATCACCCTGTTCGCCCTGGACGCCATCTGTGAGACGGCCATGGGGATTAGGAAGCATGCCCAGCTCCAGAGCGACTCCGAGTACGTCCAGGCGGTACAAAAGTGAGTGTGGATCCCGGAGATGTCTCTTTGTATTTATTAATAAATGAAAAACATCCTTTAGGATCTGCCGCGTGATGCACAAGCAGAGCTTCTCGTTCTGGCAGCGCCTCAACATCTTTTTCCGGCACACAAAGCCGGGCAAGGAGCGCGAGGCCGCGCTGAAGGTGCTCCACGACGAGACGAACCGCGTGATCCGACTGCGCCGGGAGCAGCTGCTCCAGGAGCGCGCCGAGTGCCGGCCAGAGGCCGAGCAGGACGACGTGGGCGGCAAGCGGCGCCTGGCCTTCCTGGACATGCTTCTGCTCAGCCAAATGGAGGGCGGCGCCGAGCTGAGCGACACCGACATCCGCGAGGAGGTGGACACCTTCATGTTCGAGGGCCACGACACCACCAGCTCGGCCATCGCCTTCGCGTTGAGCCTGCTCTCAAAGCACGAGGCGGTCCAGCAGCGGGCCTTCGAGGAGGCCGCCGAACTGGAGGGCCGGGAGAAGGAGCCGATGCCCTACCTGGAGGCGGTGATAAAGGAGACGCTGCGCATCTATCCCTCGGTGCCGTTCTTCTCGCGCAAGGTGCTGGAGGACCTGCCCGTGGGCAAGCTGACGGTGCCCAAGGGCGCCTCCGTGTCCTGCCTCATATACATGCTGCATCGCGATCCCGCCAACTTCCCAGATCCGGAGCGCTTCGATCCGGAGCGCTTCCTGCTCAACGAGAAGCAAATGCATCCGTTTGCCTTCGCCGCCTTCAGTGCGGGGCCCAGGAACTGCATAGGTAAGGTTTCTTCATTTATGTATGGTTTTATTTATAAACTCCGTTTTTTGAGCATTTAGGTTCTACTTAAGAAGTTCATAGATACTCTGGAAAGAGTGTTCTTCCCCATTTATATAATTTAAATTAATTTATTTTATTTATAAACTCAGTTTCTCCGGGCACTTGGGAATATTTTGATGGTCTTTTACCTCTAAAAGATTATAAAAGCACTAGGTTAATCACCTGATAAGCTATTTATAAGCAGTTCTTTATTTCGAGTTTAATCTCTTAGTTTGTTTTGCTTCCAAAAATAGTCAGCGGAAATTTTCGGGTGATTTGTCAGGCCACAAAGTGCGATTTAATTTATTGAATGCAATATATGTAGGTATATAGACGTCACTCCAATTATCTCTTCCAGTTTTTGATAAGAGCTGGAAGCTGTGAGATTCTGTGCTCCTAATACAGATTCCAAAGGTCTGTCAATGAAATTTTGGTTCAGTGATTGTGGAATTTATAGAGATAGGAAGAGCAGAAAGCTATAGCTTTGATATTCTGAGCTCCTAATACATGAATTCTTGAGGGCTTTCGTCTTTGCTTTAAGATTTGTTTGTAAACAAATGACAGAATGGCAATTAAGTAATTTATGTTTACCATTTTAGTGACTAAAGGATGATGCTTAAAGATAAGCTTAATTGACGTCACCCGTATTAAATATAATTTTATTTACATATATTTATTTATATTTTATATTTATTATATATTTTTATATATTTATTCTTTCTCCCTTTAGGCCAAAAGTTTGCCATGCTGGAACTGAAGACCTCACTGTCAATGCTGCTGCGAAGCTATCGGTTTCTACCGGACGAAGGTCATCAGCCACAGCCCCTGGCCGAGTTGGTGACGAAGAGCGGCAACGGAATCAGACTTCGGATCGTGCCACGCGACCAGGACGGCGCCTCCTCCTCCTAATCTCTATATAGTTTCGCTTTCCCCATCTAAATTGTAAGGCCCCATCATGTCTAGTTTGTAATACCCTCTGGAACGTAGTAAAATAACCATATTTTTCTATAATTTTATAATGTTTTTGAATTGTAATTTTATTTGTGATAACAGCGACGTTTATAGGTTGATTCTTGGGAAATACAAAATATGATGTGATAGTAAACTGAATGAAATTGAATTCGTGTTTAGTAGTAGGAATTTGTATATTTTTTGGAGCACTCAAGGTCTTAAATTTATTTTTAGACTAAAAGTTTATAGAACTTCATTTTGAATAATTTATTTCAATTGCGTAATGTTGTAAAAAAATTCCAACCCAAGAATTTATTATCTCACACAAACAGCCCAGTGTTGTGAATATTTACGAGTATGAGTATTACCTTATCGACGATCGTGACGCAGTTGAAAGGCCCCGCTGGGGGGTCTACGACTATGTCAGTGGGTTATCAGTTATCGGAGCTGGTGGGGCTTGGACCCAGCATAGCGCCCTTGGACTCCCGAGGGGGGAAAGGAGAAAAGATTAAACATCGAACGGCTGTTTTTTGTTTTGTTTATTTCGCTTTTTGAACTTTGAAAAATACAATCGATTAGAGAGGTATATATATGTGCATGTATGTATATAGGTGCTGGGCTTTATTCTTTATTATTATTGTTAACATCCAGAGAACCAGCGAACAAAAAAATATAGTTATAGTCATTACGTTATATATGTATGTAATGTATACTTGTATATATGTATGCTGTCTGCCAACACAGACATACTTATTGCTCTCTCCCGAGTCCCGTCCAGCCTCTGTTCTGTCCGTGCTTGCTAAGTGTTCCCTGATCCTTAATTCCTTAGACTCCCTCCCTCTGTCCACTTGATTTGTTGTACGTCTTAGTAGAACTAGTTAAATTCCTTTACCATAAATATATGCATATAGTTTATATATTCCTTTGTTCCGAGTTACGATCTGCTGCTGATTGGTATAGATATTCACATAAGTGTCTGTAGTATACGATATCCCTAACTAGATTGCCTTCAATTTCCGTTTTTGTTCTGTGTTCGTGTCGTCCGATCTTTCCATATAATATATATATATCTTTATAAGTAGGTTTGCAAGCGAGTTCCGTTTTTGTTTTGTTTTTTTGTTGGCTTTTTCTCTGCAGAGGAGGAGCAGAGATTACTAAGCGATTACTGCAATTTTAGCTATATTTTGGGTGGATCTGCTGCGTGATGGCCACCGGATTCTTCTTCTGATCCTGACCGGCGGCCACGTAGAACACGCACAGCACCGAGTAGCAAATCTGATCGGACTACGGAGCGTATACGTGATTTTAAAGAGCTGCTATCTGCCGGCTTTTCATCAGATGGAATAACAGAGGTGTGACCGCTAGCGACACGCAGATAGTATTGATCAATATCATGTCGCGTCTGCTGGCTGGCCAATGTTTTCGCTGGTTTTTGCCAAGCAAAACAACTTTGACATGGACATTGGGAATGTGCTTGTGCCATTTGTGAAAAGGCGTTAAACTTTTGCCAAGATTAGCAATAGAAACCTTTCTTAACAAAAATTAGAATCGAAGTTAAGTAACTTTCAATCACATTACGCTTCTAAAATAAATTATACAAAATGAAGTTTTATAAACTTGTACAGTCTAAAAATAAATTTAAGACCTTGAGTGCTCCAAAAAATATACAAATTCCTACTACTAAACACGAATTCAATTTCATTCAGTTTACTATCACATCATATTTTGTATTTCCCAAGAATCAACCTATAAACGTCGCTGTTATCACAAATAAAATTACAATTCAAAAACATTATAAAATTATAGAAAAATATGGTTATTTTACTACGTTCCAGAGGGTATTACAAACTAGACATGATGGGGCCTTACAATTTAGATGGGGAAAGCGAAACTATATAGAGATTAGGAGGAGGAGGCGCCGTCCTGGTCGCGTGGCACGATCCGAAGTCTGATTCCGTTGCCGCTCTTCGTCACCAACTCGGCCAGGGGCTGTGGCTGATGACCTTCGTCCGGTAGAAACCGATAGCTTCGCAGCAGCATTGACAGTGAGGTCTTCAGTTCCAGCATGGCAAACTTTTGGCCTAAAGGGAGAAAGAATAAATATATAAAAATATATAATAAATATAAAATATAAATAAATATATGTAAATAAAATTATATTTAATACGGGTGACGTCAATTAAGCTTATCTTTAAGCATCATCCTTTAGTCACTAAAATGGTAAACATAAATTACTTAATTGCCATTCTGTCATTTGTTTACAAACAAATCTTAAAGCAAAGACGAAAGCCCTCAAGAATTCATGTATTAGGAGCTCAGAATATCAAAGCTATAGCTTTCTGCTCTTCCTATCTCTATAAATTCCACAATCACTGAACCAAAATTTCATTGACAGACCTTTGGAATCTGTATTAGGAGCACAGAATCTCACAGCTTCCAGCTCTTATCAAAAACTGGAAGAGATAATTGGAGTGACGTCTATATACCTACATATATTGCATTCAATAAATTAAATCGCACTTTGTGGCCTGACAAATCACCCGAAAATTTCCGCTGACTATTTTTGGAAGCAAAACAAACTAAGAGATTAAACTCGAAATAAAGAACTGCTTATAAATAGCTTATCAGGTGATTAACCTAGTGCTTTTATAATCTTTTAGAGGTAAAAGACCATCAAAATATTCCCAAGTGCCCGGAGAAACTGAGTTTATAAATAAAATAAATTAATTTAAATTATATAAATGGGGAAGAACACTCTTTCCAGAGTATCTATGAACTTCTTAAGTAGAACCTAAATGCTCAAAAAACGGAGTTTATAAATAAAACCATACATAAATGAAGAAACCTTACCTATGCAGTTCCTGGGCCCCGCACTGAAGGCGGCGAAGGCAAACGGATGCATTTGCTTCTCGTTGAGCAGGAAGCGCTCCGGATCGAAGCGCTCCGGATCTGGGAAGTTGGCGGGATCGCGATGCAGCATGTATATGAGGCAGGACACGGAGGCGCCCTTGGGCACCGTCAGCTTGCCCACGGGCAGGTCCTCCAGCACCTTGCGCGAGAAGAACGGCACCGAGGGATAGATGCGCAGCGTCTCCTTTATCACCGCCTCCAGGTAGGGCATCGGCTCCTTCTCCCGGCCCTCCAGTTCGGCGGCCTCCTCGAAGGCCCGCTGCTGGACCGCCTCGTGCTTTGAGAGCAGGCTCAACGCGAAGGCGATGGCCGAGCTGGTGGTGTCGTGGCCCTCGAACATGAAGGTGTCCACCTCCTCGCGGATGTCGGTGTCGCTCAGCTCGGCGCCGCCCTCCATTTGGCTGAGCAGAAGCATGTCCAGGAAGGCCAGGCGCCGCTTGCCGCCCACGTCGTCCTGCTCGGCCTCTGGCCGGCACTCGGCGCGCTCCTGGAGCAGCTGCTCCCGGCGCAGTCGGATCACGCGGTTCGTCTCGTCGTGGAGCACCTTCAGCGCGGCCTCGCGCTCCTTGCCCGGCTTTGTGTGCCGGAAAAAGATGTTGAGGCGCTGCCAGAACGAGAAGCTCTGCTTGTGCATCACGCGGCAGATCCTAAAGGATGTTTTTCATTTATTAATAAATACAAAGAGACATCTCCGGGATCCACACTCACTTTTGTACCGCCTGGACGTACTCGGAGTCGCTCTGGAGCTGGGCATGCTTCCTAATCCCCATGGCCGTCTCACAGATGGCGTCCAGGGCGAACAGGGTGATGTACGGGTAGATGTCGAAGGAGTCGCCGTTGGCCTTCTCCCTCAAGCGTCGCACCAAGATGCGGCAGTTCTCCTCCATCGGCTCCTTGAACTCGCCGAGGATGCGGAAGTGGAAGCCCGGCGTCAGGAGTTTGCGCCTGCGATGCCAGGACTCGCCTCCATTGGTCAAGAGGCCTTTGCCCAGCCAAGGCTCCAGCAATTCGTAGTTTCTGGACTTGGACAGGAGCGTGTTGTTGCCCAGCAGCTGCTTGATGTCCTCGGGATCGGTGAACATCACCATCAGGTCCTTGCCGAACCAAATGCGAAAAACAGAGCCATGTCGCTCCCTTAGCTCCTTCAGCCAGTTGAGGATTTCTATGGCGAAAAAAGGGGCATTAATAGGGTAAGAAATTCTATTTTAGTTAATGAGTTAAATAATCCCTAAATATATATTATTTTCCATTAAACCAGACACCTTTTCTCTTCTATCTCAACTCAAACCTGACCTTGCTTGGCTTCTTAACCCATAAACTTAATGGAATTTGGCCAAACTGAAAATTAAATTAATTATTATCAATTCAAATGAGGTTAACTTTATCTAGTTTTGTTCCATTTACTCATTTTTGGTCTATAAATAACCCAGAGCTTAGACAGAAATAGAAAGAACAACAAAACATGTTCAAAGTCCAAGTGCAAAGCGAAGGCAACACTGCGTATGCGTAATATGGCGCTTGAAATTATTGCAGTCGAAGGCAGGTGCGGTCTTTGTATTTTACATAAACAATTTGCATTAAACGAAGTATATAAATTGACAGAAATTGTTGGATATACCTAAATGGGTTTACATAGATTTTTTTAATTTTTAAGGTGGGGTTAAATGTTATTTTGTTGGGTATTTACAGTATTTTGCTGTTTCTGAAAATATAATATATAAATTTGAGTAGACTAAATATATTTTAAGGTTAAGTAAGAGGGATTTCAGAGCTTTAATTATTGAAATTTGTTTTGTAAACGTTGAGTGCCTTGTGGAAACAGTCTTATTTATCCTTTTTAGACCCCAACTCACCGCCTTTTTTCACATTCGCTATCAGTTCGCCCACCGAAGGTCCTGGCAGCGTCTTGGCGAACCTCTGTAGCCGCAGAAAATTTAAAATCTGCGGCAGAAATCGCAGAAAGAGCGCCCAGAGGACAAAGGCCAGCAGCGCCAGGCTGCTCATGGTGCCGCCGATCTCGGAGTGCAACTGGCTGGCTCAGCGACTATATAGAGCGTATATAACACGAGACCAGAAACCCGACTCGATGGCTCGCTAACTCTCGCCGAGTGATGGGGGGACAATTACGAGTATTAGTGTTTGCCAACCGATCGCGTTTACGTCTCGTTTGCAACTAATTCGCTGTCGGCCTGCCGGCTCTCCTTCTCGATCTCGGCCGGGGGGATGGGTAACATAACACATGGGCTGGGTTGGATTGGACTGATAGCGATGCGCCAAGGTGCCGGCACTCGGGATGCCCTCCGCTTATCGAAGACCACGGAAGCGGGGTCGCGGCTTTCCAGGAAGTGATGATGGAAGTGATGACGCTGTGACTCCCTTGTATCCTTGGATATATCATTTTCTCAGGCCCCCATTCCTTGTGACTTTGTATATACTTGCTCTGATCACCTTACGTCCCATATAGAGTCTAAGTAGTACCTATATTTATGGTGAAATGATTATTGCGTAGGCAAAGCTGATTAAAATGCTCAAAATACGACAAGAACTATGGAAATAACTACGGGTATTTGGGTCATAAACAACCCAAGAGCTCGAAATTAGATTGCGTCGAAAATAAACCGAGAAAAACATCTACACTTAGACCTTATTGTTTACTACAACTCATTAAAGCCAAGGAAAGTGAAGCAAATAAATTAATTAAAAGGTAAACTTGCCTTAAAAAATTACTCAAAATAATTTAAAGAATCTTTTTTAAGCATTTAAGTTTTGTATATAATAAGGAAGAGTTTGATAAACTAATAAGTAGTAGGTACCTGTGTCGTTATCTATTATTTTATTAATGGTTAATTTACTTGGTAAATATATTGTTTAGCTTAGTGTTAAATATTATCTGAAGGAGTGCATGTACCCTGGTGTACGAGTGTAGCGAATCACTCGCCAAATTGGGCCTCCAATGGGGGCTGTCAGTGCATCAGTGCAGTGCGCCAGACCCAAAAACGGGTTCTATGACAACCACAAGTGCATCAAGCGCTCATTGCAATGATACAAGTATATACATAAATGATAATACTAAGGTAATCAGAAAAGCTTTGGCTCAAGAAAAGGTAGGTTTTCCCTATTTCAATATTTTATATACTGTTTATTATATATACAAAAAGACATAAATATATACAGTTCTAGTTTATAGTTTCCCTTTATCTTATCCAAAATGCATAATAAAAGAGGCCACTATCAGAGAGAAAGGTTTAACATTGTTTTACAAAGTAACCAGCTTTGTCTGGCCCAAAGTTCAGTGCCTTGTTTACCCGCTGGAAGGCTGATTAAACTAATTAAGTAAACGGAAATTAGCTAAAGTCATACTGCAGCTGCCAATCAGACGCAATCAGTGTCATAAAATTTAATTGAAATGCGAAATCTGTGAGTTCAAGTTCAACGTAAAGGGCTGACAAAGGGTTCAGCTTCTGATGGGTAATTATTTTAAATATTATACTATATATATTTAGGATTATTTAAATATAAATAATTATTTCAAATATTATGCTTCATATATTTAGGATTATTTAAATATATATATGTATATTTTTTGTCCCATATATTGCAGCTAATTCTAGGTCGCTTTCATGCTGAGCTTATCTTTGGCCTTGCAGTTTGCAGTTTGATTAGAATTACACTGAGTGGGGTAAGTGGAGTTCCCTTCACTGCTTATTTATTTGGTATTAAGTATTAAATAATATATATGCGAATTGTATTATGAATAAATATATTTAATTTAATTAAATATAATATTGTATTTGTTTTATTTATTTTACACTCAGCTAAAGCTTTTGGACGCTGCTGAAAAAGCCAAGATGTCTTTGCTTTGAATACTTGGAATACTTTTAGGCAGTCTCTAAGCTTTTCTCTGTGTTGGCATTGTCAATTATTTAATTTGTTATATAGAAATTATTGTGAAATTATACGAATAAGAAATGTAAAGATTTAAAGGTTCAATGATACTCTCTTTTGTGACCCAAATACTTAGTATATTCTTTTCTATAAAATTCTTCTAGGTTAATTTACTTACACTTTCTAATTGATGATTGCTTCGAATCTTCGTAACCTTATGAATAGTAGGAAGTGGCTTAGTATGTGCATTTTGACGTATCCGGTTTAGTTTTCATGTCAGAGGATCAGTAGTATGGTTCAGTCTGGGCGTGGGACACGATGTCCTCTCCAGATGTCAAGGAGCACGCCAAAGAAGTAGGAATGGTTGGTTGAGAAATGAATGGTAAAGGCCAAACAACTCAATGAAGATTGAACAGAATCGAGTTAGAGGATCCGGGCTCAATCGAGGGATCGTCTACGAAACTGAACTGGGATCGCAGATATTACGCGAAATCAAGTCTGGTGTGACCATTGACTTTGACCCGGGCATCCTCCTGGACAAAGGGAACAACATTGGCTTCCACTCGTGGATTAGCTTCCCCAGAGGGATTAGCATTCACTGATACATTTGATTCCAGAGAGAGATGTGCTTGGACAGCGACATCAGGCTCTACGGCCGCATTGTCTTCCACAGAGGAAGGTTCAGCTACCAGACGGCGGAAGACTTGGCTGCAAAGTTCGGTTATCATACCGAAATCGACCTTGCAATGGTGAGAGCCGTGCCAGACTTGTTCTTGGCGAACGGGACGGGAAGCAGCAGTTTCCTCGTTCTTCACCCTGCAGCGCGGTGACCTTTTGACCATGGGTTTAAGAATCCCCACCAACCCCAGTCCCTGCTTGGACCTCTTGGCAGCGCGCGCGGCTCTCTTGGCCTTCTGCAAGACTCGCAGGGCAGCCAGCCTTCTTTTCTCCATCACACCCTATAATAATAATAATAATTCAATAATAATACTCACAGGTAGGAGGTACTCTTTAGTTACCATGGCCTTGTATTTTTGTTTCTGCTTCTCCGAAAGCGTCCACCAAGCCCTTGCGCCGAAGCGTACCATATTCTGGGGGGAGAAGAGTCCGCAGTACCTCATCTTGAATTCGCGCATCCAATTCAAATAACCATTATTAGTTAGGCGGGCCACTTTTTGGCATTTATAGCGGCGGTTGGCGTGTGCCTTTTCATGTAGTTTGAGCGCCTTCTCCATTGTAATAAAATGTAATGTATTTTCACTATAAAAATTTGGAAACTATAACAATGAAAAATGAAATGATGAAATTGAAATTGAAAGTGCGCGAGTATACAAAAATTTGGTTAAAAAAGTTTTACGAAATGTTACTGGCTTGAGACGATTTTGTAGAATGAATCTTGGAGCTGTAGAGCACATGAATGTAGAAATTGGGCTTGAATGGAAAGTCCCAGACTGCTTAGATGGGTTTATATTTCGTTATTGGACTTTTAGACTTCTATTAATTATGAGAACACAAAATATTGGGTCACTTAAGCAATTGTTAAAATATTCTTGTAATAGTTACGGCGTCCCCTTTTTTGTTATGGAAAATTATTATACTTTTGCCATTTAATTATGTAATTTAAAATTGTTACTGCATTAAAATAGCCTAAGGTTCTGTTGATAAATATATGTCGCAGTAAATATGTAAATAATTTATAACTTTAATAATAATAACAAATAAATAATACTAAGAACTTGCTGAAAGAGTTAGTAAATCATAAAAACAATTAAGTTAATCTTTTGCGTAATAAATAAAGCTTAACATGAATAATTGGGTTTTTAAGTTCATAAAAAGTCTCTCCCCAGCATATTATGGTTTGTTTTAATTTTCCACAAAGCTATTAAATGATTTAAGGCAACATAAAAAATTAATGACGATCATAAATTCAGCAAACTAAATTTAGAATGGAGTAAAGTCCAAGTCCAATTCTAAAAATTAACAAAAAGAGGAAGAATTGCTTATTAAATGTTTAAAAGCATTTTTTAAAGCCCAAAAACCATATTATATTCATTTATTTTTCCTTATTAATTTATATATTGAAGTATTGAAATATTTTCATACCTAATCATTCCATCTTGGCCCTTATTGTGATATAATGGAATACTTTCAAACTTTGGCTCCTGTTCAGCGAGGACTGTAGATCTATAAATCGCTGGTTTACATCCGGCTCGAAGTACCAAATGATGTGGTGGGGTGCGCAAAATGTGGGTTTTCAATATCCGCTTTCAAGCTCTCTCATACAATTACAGATATAATTTGGCGTTAGGTAACGTCACCAAAAATAAAATAATAATATATATCTTAATGGGTCATTCCCATTGAACGAGCTGAACGTAATAAATTCCAACCCAAGAATTTATTATCTCAGGGTAGTGAATACTTACGAGTATGAGTATTACCTTATCGACGATCGTGACGCAGTTGAAAGGCCCCGCTGGGGGGTCTACGACTATGTCAGTGGGTTATCAGTTATCGGAGCTGGTGGGGCTTGGACCCAGCATAGCGCCCTTGGACTCCCGAGGGGGGAAAGGAGAAAAGATTAAACATCGAACGGCTGTTTTTTGTTTTGTTTATTTCGCTTTTTGAACTTTGAAAAATACAATCGATCATATACATATATACACGATTAGAGAGGTATATATATGTGAATGTATGTATATAGGTGCTGGGCTTTATTCTTTATTATTATTGTTAACATCCAGAGAACCAGCGAACAAAAAAATATAGTTATAGTCATTACGTTATATATGTATGTAATGTATACTTGTATATATGTATGCTGTCTGCCAACACAGACATACTTATTGCTCTCTCCCGAGTCCCGTCCAGCCTCTGTTCTGTCCGTGCTTGCTAAGTGTTCCCTGATCCTTAATTCCTTAGACTCCCTCCCTCTGTCCACTTGATTTGTTGTACGTCTTAGTAGAACTAGTTAAATTCCTTTACCATAAATATATGCATATAGTTTATATATTCCTTTGTTCCGAGTTACGATCTGCTGCTGATTGGTATAGATATTCACATAAGTGTCTGTAGTATACGATATCCCTAACTAGATTGCCTTCAATTTCCGTTTTTGTTCTGTGTTCGTGTCGTCCCGATCTTTACATATAATATATATATATATATATCTTTATAGGTAGGTTTGCAAGCGAGTTCCTTTTTTGTTTTGTTTTTAGTTGGCTTTTTCTGCCTTAAAGCTTAGCAGGAAACAATTCGTCTATGGGCTTAGTTAGTGGCGGCTAATGATATGATTTGGCTAGAATAAGGTTCAGTAAATACAGCTCAAATACAGTTAATATTTTTGTATACACATTTATATATGTCTATAGCATAACGGGGGTTTTCGGGATCCCTGCAGAGGAGGAGGAAATACTGAAATGTTGGCTATATTTTGGGGTGTTTCTTTGCTACGTTTATACAAGTCCGAGTCCTGATTAGCAACATTTGCAAATATTGCTGATTAATAAATATTAGTAATTAAAATTTCGTTTGTAAAATATTTGATTTGAAGGAGTCTCAAGACTATTTCACATGGCTTTGAAATAGTTTGTTTGGTTCTAGTTTAGTTTTAGTTACTTTATCTATAAATTCAACTTGTTAAAAATTAATTTAATAGTTTGTAACCAGCTAAACTTGTTTAAAAAAATAATAAATATCATTTTTAGACATTTAAAACCTTTTAAAATAATAAAAAAAAGAAGTATCAACGCAGCAAAAGATCTTGACTGGACTTGGACTGCTGCAGGGATCCCGGCTAGCTCCGCCTCGCCGACTCCAGTGGCTCCTCTAGGGCTAAACTTAACTCGAACGAAATGCTGCTAATGCTCCGCCGAGGCTGCTCCTCCTGGCGGATGACGACTGCCGCCGGGATCACAGCCACGGAATGCAAATGGTCCGGCACACATCGCGCCGATGGGGATGGGGATGTGGCTCCTCGCCCATCTGACCGCCACCGCCGCCGCCGATATCCGGATGGGTGCCACCTACTCCTGCACCGCCGCCAGCAGCTCCAGCGCCGCCACCGCCTCCTGATCCTCCTCCTCCTCCTCCTCCAAATTTGAAGAACGAACTCCTTCGTCAGTGCTTGCGATGGGCCTGCGGTGAAGCGCTGGCAATGGAGCCCGATGCCGATCCGGAGCCGGAACTGGAGCCGGAAATGGAACCGGACCCGGAGCCGGATCCGTAGCCGGGCTCAGCCTCCGGCATCGACTGCAGCACAGCGGCGACGCTGCCATGACTGGCGCGCTGCTGCGACTGCGGGTGGCCAGGATGGCTTGGATGGCTTGGATGGCTGGGATGGCTAGGATGACTGGAGGATGCGGATGCGGACACGGACGACGACGATGCGGCCGTCAAGGTGGAAGCTCTGGCCAGGCCACTGTGCCGCTTGGGGATCACAAACGGCGGCGGCGGCTGCGGCGTGTACTGCGGCGGCGTGGAGTTGGCCGACGCCTGGCGCACAAAGGAGCGGGCCGCCGGCACCGATCCGCTCCTGGCAATGGCTCCCGTGCGCGGCGGTATGGCCGGCGGCGGTCCGGGCGGCGGTCCAGTGCGGACTTTCGGCGGCGGCGAACTGATCGAGGCCAGGCTCTCCGTCGATGGTTGCGAGGGTACGCGCGGCGGCAGCTGCGGCAGCTTTCCCGAGGCGGCAACGGGAGCGGGAATGGGAGTCGGAGCTGGAGCTGGTGCTGGAGCTGTCGTTGCCACATGCAGGGGCATCCTGGCCTGCGGCTGCACCGTGGACATGGTGATGGTCGGCTTCTGCATGGGCACCGTGTGGCGGATGGAGATGCTGCCCGCCTGGCTCTTGCCGCTCAGCCTGGCGGGAGCGGGAGCGGGAGCGGAAGCTGCAGAGGGAGAGGGAGCCGGAGCAGGCCCCGTTGCCGTCTGCTGCTGCTGCTGCTGCTGCTGCGATTGGTGATGCGTCTCCTTGTGGTCCTTTTGCTCCTTCTGCTGCTGCTGCTGCTGTTGGTGCTTCTGCTTCTGCTGGGCGTGTATGTCCTGGATCTGCGGCGTGATGACCACCGGATTCTTCTTCTGATCCTGACCGGCGGCCACGTAGGAGAACACGCACAGCACCGAGTAGCAAATCTGATCGGACTACGGAGCGTATACGTGATTTTAAAGAGCTGCTATCTGCCGGCTTTTCATCAGATGGGATTTTATTTCCCCCTTGGACTTGGTACACTCACAGAAATACTTGCAAAGGCTTTATCTAACTTTTATTGATTTCAAAATTATATTAAATGAATTATTTGTTGCCTTGAAAGTCTCTCTGTGAGCTTTAGAACCAAGCCCTGGGTTTTTTTTGGTTGGTGGTATTTTTGGTGAAGTGGTTGGTGTGTGTTTGATATTTTTAAGGAATTAAGGAATTATTCCTTTTATTTTCTTTTTGCACAACACAAAGGCAGAAAAGCATGCAACTCGCAACAGTGGAAGTGGAATAGAATACAACAACCAAAATTAAAAAGTGAAAAAAAGTGAAACATAAAACGGAAATCAAAGAAAGAACTTTGTAAATTGAGTTCACACAAGAAGCCAGAACCAAAAACTCCCTGGACGTGGTCTATGTTTTCGATTGTTGTTGAGGTGTTGTAATAATTTTTGTTTTCTTTTTTTTCTTTTTCATTTGTAGATGTTGCAGGAAGTACATACAATATAAAAATAGGAGTTACATAAAAAGGATTCGGATTTTATTTACATAGCTTTCTTTTTGGGGGTAGGTAGGTAGGCAATTCTAGGCACATTTCTCTTTATTCCAACGTTCCAAGTTGCTGCTGCTGCTGCGGCGGCCTTGGCGGTTCCAATTCCGATCGTTCCATTGTTCTTCGGGAGCGGGAGCCATTGAGGTGACAGATGTAGGCAAACTGCACGGAGGTCACGCGATGGAAGCTCAGCACGATTTCCGAAGCCTTCGGTTTCAATTACACATTTCATTCGGGTTTTGGTTCAGTTTTTGTGTGGTGATTTTTTGATTTTTTATTTATAATTATTTTTATTTTTTTTGATGATGTTGTTTGGTTTGATGAGGTGTGTTGGTGGATTGGTGTTTGTGTGTTGTTGTTGTTGTTGTTGTAGGCAGGCATTGTTTGTTGTTGAGTTGTTGTTGAGTTGTAGTTGGTTGTCGTTGTTGACATAGAAATATATTCACAGAAAACGAATGCAAGGAACGGAAACGGAAAAGGATAATAGATATATATATGAACGGAAACGGAAACGGAAAGAAAAGAAAATCGATAAACAAAGAGATTATCTCAATATCGTTTATATACAAACTGTCGGTGCAATTAAAAGTGCCATTATCATACAGTGATTAAAAGTTTTGAATATATATATTTATATATATATCGTATATAGTAAAAAGTGTATTTATTTTTGTCTCAATTGATTTGTACAGAAATTTGCAAGGCTCGACCGGCTTAAGCAAGTTTATGTACAATTAATCGATAAACGATTGTTCCGCAATCGTGGTGAATACAGAAAGAGAGAGATAGAGAGAGTGCGAAATGGCTGTGGTGGCGGCGAACTGTGGTGAGTTGTGTGTGTGATGTAGTCACAGTACTTACCATGCTCGACTGGTACTTCCGCTGGATAAGATTTCGCGTCTTGGGATCTGAAAAATAGTTCGAGAAACAACAGTTAATACTGAACTAATGATCGTGGATCATATACTTAGTACTTACTGTATTCCTCCAGCACAAAGATGCCGCCCTTCTGGGTGAAACACTTGCGGATGTGGTCCAGGCGTACGAAGAACTGAAAGTACGGGCGGAGAAGAGAGTCAGTTGGGCTTGATTTCTTCGGTGAAGGCAATTTCTTCTTCAAGGCTCCGTCGCGGAACAAAACAGAAGGGGGGAAACGGAACGAAACTCAATGGAACGGAACGGAACGCAACTGAACGGAAAAAAACGGAAGGCAAATCATAAGGCGGTCCAAACCAAAAAGCTTTCACACAAAAGTTGGTTCAACAGAGGAAGACTGGTTGATAGGCAGAGCGGGAGTTAGACAGAGATAGCTTGGAGAGCGTTGAAAAGAGAGATAGCGTATACACGTGGGCTGTAAAAATGTGATAAATAATATTGGGGAGATCGTATTTTTTTTGTAATTTTTTAATTGTTTAACTCGGCTTCCATTCTTTTCTATTTATTTCCTATTTTGGCGTGTGGTCTAAAGTACAGTTACCAAAACGGAATGCAACGCAACCCAACGAAACGAAACAGAACTGGAACATGACTGGCAGGCGGGCAGGCAAACAAAAGCTGGATGCTACGCAAGCGCATGGTTTGGTTTCTATTTGAAAGACAAGGCAGCAAGACAAGGACACCAATTACAGTCAACGACATTCAATTATGTACAAGGCACGCATCTACGTAGTAATTTTTTTTTTTTTTTTTTTGCTTAGGTGCATAGGATTAATTGGAACCAAAATGGGAACGGAAAATAACAGCGATCGAACGCAATATGAAATGGAACGGAATGGTAAGTAAAACGCAAAGAAACGGAACGCAACGGAAAGGAACGGAACGAAACAGACTGAGAGATCGAGAGATAGATAAAGGACAGAGAGAGAAAAAGAATGCAGCAAAATCAAATGAAAGTTTGGTAATTAGTTTGGTTTACTTGATTTCTATTCATGGTTTTTTTATTTCCATGTTTCACTTTTAGTTAATTAGTTATTGTTGTTGTTTGTTTTTTGGGGGGGGATTCAGGGGAATTCTAATTAGCACTTGTGAGATGGTCGCATACTAAGTAGCTTGGATTTTGGATACGAAGGCGTTGGTTCTAAGCATATATATTTACGAGAGTTGTTCACCTGAGCAACCCCAAACGCAAAATAACTAAATTAAGCTACAGTGTTCGGTGTCCGAGTGTATGTCTTTGTGTGTGTGTGTGTGTGTGTGTGCTTCTCTAAAGAAGCTTGCTAGAATACAAAAAATCGTAAACACACTAAAGGGGTTTCTAGCGGGAGAGATTGGTTCTATTGGAGGATAACCTCTGGTTGTTCCTTGTTGGGCTTCGTCCTGACTGAGAAAGGTTGTTGGGAAACGGGAAATAGGAATGGGAATGGGAATGGGAAAATGAGTAGGAACACATGGAATGGAATGGTGAACTGGGGCAGGCATAATCGGCGACACATGTAACGGCATGCAGCATGTGGCACCTCCACGATCAAAACGAATGGATATGAGATTGTTCGAGTATCGATCTTTGTACTCTATGCTATGGTTTCCTAACGGAACAAGAAACGAAACAATAGACAAACAATTGTAGATACAGGCTGGAAATTAGTGAAATAGAAACAGATAGAGAACGACAGGGATAGGCAGGCTGGGAAGGCCTGGAAAGCACTGGACATATAGCGATAGCTTATAGAATATGGAAAGAATGAAACGCCAGCGGCTCAAACCGAGCTTAGCATTTGTAGTTCTTCATCTTCATTCGACTTCATAATTCAGGGTTTTCCTTAGTTTACGCTGTTCTTTTTTGTATTTTAATTTAATTTTGTATATTTTCTTAAAATTTTCTTATAATTTATAAACTACAACTACGATTGGTGTTCAAGTCTTTGCTATACAAGTAACGCTACACAAGCAAACTGAAAATCAACACTAAGGAAACTTGGAATGGTCTATATATTATTGGTAATTCGGTGAATTGTCTGGCACACTCTAGCAGAAAAATATTAAGAAACAAAAGACGAGGGCGTCCTGGGACACAGGGTTCGAACCCTGCATCCTCTTATTTTTTTGGGTATCTTGGCGAATCTCTAACAAAATATAAGGGTACGAAACTCAACGGAATGGAACGGAAAGTGAGAAAAAACAAAACGGAATGGAACAGCACAGCCAGGTGTATATTTAATATATCAGAAATTCCCGATATTAATCTCTGATTGTGTAAGTTTGGTTGGCGTATTATGTACATCGAAAATAGGGGGAACGGACGGACCTGGACAGATGCAAGTGTTGTTTTTTAATTTTTTTTTTTTTGTGAATTGTGGTGCATTTTTGGGCCTGGTTTTTGAGAAGCTTTACTGTGGCAGAGTGCATGCTGGGGGCTCCAAGCATTGAGTTTTGGTTAGCACAGTGTGACCAGCTTCGGCTTGTACGCACAGCGAGTGTGACTATGTGTGTGTCTGTGCGCTGTCTAATACAACAAAAGAACCAAGTGAAATGGGAACAAATCGATAAGGTGTTAGTTTTTTTTTTCGACAGATGTGAGCGCAAATCAAAAATATATAGTTGGTAATTCTGCATTAAGGTATACAAAGTGTACGGCTCAGTTTCAATTCAAGTTCAAGTTCAAGTTCAATTCAACAAACAAACCAACTAACCAACCAACCAATCAATAAACCAACAGTTCAAAAATTAAAATCTCAGTTGGATAAGAGAGATAGAGGGAGGAGAGAGAGAGAGATTATAACATAAAATATAAAGGTTAATAATATATATTACTCGGTATATTATATATTATTTGCGGTTCAAGGTTTAAATTCAATATTAACTACAGATTTTTTGTTTTTTTTTCAACTGTTTAATGCCATATCGGATATATTTGTATACTTTTTTGGTTTTTACCTTTTTATTGGGTGGGCGAAAGTGAAGGATTAAATCAAGTGTTTGAAAAACTCAAGAACAACGCAAACTAAAATATATTTTCTATTTTTTATTATTAATTGGTTTTTGTTTTGTTTTTTTTTTTTTTTTTGAGGGAAAAGGCGGGAAATGGGCGAGGATTGGTACTGGGGTATTGGGGTGGTGGTGGGTAATTGGGGTGGATAGCAGGGCTTTTAAAGAACAATAGTTGCTTATAAATTTAAGTTCAAATATAACAAGAAATTTGTTCATTGCAATACCTCGAAATCCTTTATCGTATTTTCAGACATTTTCAGATCGTATTTTTTATGATAGACATTTTTGTTATATCGATTTTCGGTTTGTTTTTGTTTTGTTTTTATTTTGATTTTGATTTTTTGTTTTGGGTTGCGTTTCAGAAGTAGACCAATCATTTGGAATAATGCAAATCAATTGAGTTTCGAATTCGATGTAATTCGGTTCGGTTTCGGTTTCGGTACGGATCGGTTCGGTTCGGTTCGATACGGAACGTGATATATATTTTTGGTTGGTCCACAAAGAGGAGGGAGAGCGAGCAACGGTGCAGCGTTCCGCGTTCGACAGAGAACATTAAACGAACAACAAAGAAAATTATAAAAAGGAAAGTTGAGAAAACTGTTTCAAAACGGTTTTTCATTCATAAAGTATTTTTGGTATTTTTTGGTTATCAATTTCTAATTTGCTGGCGAATTTTTTGGTAATTTTTTATTAGTTTTGATAGATTTATTTTTGTAGATACTAAATAGAAACGATATGAAATGTGGCTGTTGTTGTTGTTGTTATGTTAGAGTCGCTTGCTTAAAAGGGGGACATATATTTATTTTTTTCTGGGGGTATTAGCAAATTCGGTTTCGGCTTTACAACGGCAACTGGTTGAGATATTCATGGGTGGAGGACACATGGCTACTATAGCTTAAATTACATTTGTTGCTGTTTCTTTGTACTTGTTGTTGTTTCGGTTATCATACTTAAGGAAAAAATAGAGTAGATTTGGCAAGAAAAATCGCTACCAATATGGTGGAAAACAATTGAAAATAAATCGAAACGTAAGTGGAACAAAATGGGAATCTGAACGGAAACGGAAACGGAAACTGAAAAAAGCGTAAGGCAGAAATGTCTCAGAGCTTCTTATATATCGTATATATATAACACGGAATATAGATAGAGCAGATAGAAGAGTTACGGACAGAGTGGTAGATATATATAAAAAGATATATATATATATATATACGCATATATGTTATAAGGAAGAGCAAAAGAAAAAGAGATAGAAAATCCATACAAAAATATTGATAAAAAATATCAAACAGAAAAGTGAACAAAATAAGCACTTTAGTGGATTTTTCACAAGGACCATCTCAAAAGTTACCAGCTTAGAATATATATTTTATTTTTGCCTCAATATTTTTGCTTTTATTTTCTTTCGTTGCATTGCATTTTTTGTATATATATCTATATATTTATAAAGGATGAGCTTGGAAGATTCGAATAGAAGGCAAATGAGCAGAACATAAAATCCAATAACAGAAAAGAGATACATAAAGAGGTATTTATCAGTGTTTTAACCCATAAAAAACACACACATAACCCTTAAGTCGTCGCATTTTTCGAAAGTAGTATCTATTTACAGGGAAACAAGTAACTTTGTCAAGGTTATGTAGAACAAGGAGCAAAAAGAGATTTCGTTGGACTTAATAATTAGTTTTGAGAGGACCTAATCGAGAGATAGAGAAGGGGACCTAGTTTTTATTTATTTATTTACTACCTGGATGTGATCTAGTATTTATAGTATTTTTCTTACGATAGTTCAATGTTTATGTGGAGACGAGGAGGGTTACATACAAAAATTCGATTTATTTGGTACTCTTACGAACGATAATCGGTAATCGTAGGTCGGTGATCGTGAATCGTAAATCGTAAATTGTAAATCGTAAATCGTAAATCGAAAATCGTAAATCGGTAATTGGTAATTGGTAATCAGAGTTATCGTTTAACCAAGACAATAATAATAATGAGGTAAAGGATGACCATATGGAACATATCAAACGGTGAGTACAAGTAACCAAACGTAAGGATCGTATAAGGGATCGTATAGGAATGTCAATCGTAATCGAAAAAAGAAGATGAAGAGGTTTCATAAAATGGGAGTTCTTATATTTCTCTTGCTATTGGTTTTGGATGGCGTTATCATTGAATCGGTATCGGTATCGGTTAGGTAATAAATAAAATAGAGAGTATAATGAATACAGCATTCAGTACATTCACTAGCACAATATATGAGTATGATATAGATGGATTTTCTGCATATATATATTTTATTTTATTTTTATTTGTTTTTTTTGGGTTTTTTTTTTTCAATATATACTTTCACTTGGATCAATAAGAGATTGGATAAGATAAGAGATTCGATTGATTTTTCGATATGTTTTTTTTTTGTGGATTATATAATGACTTAGGAGTATAATATAAGTAAATATATTTAAGAAGGCGAGTCAAAATAAAATGCCAAAACCAAAGCCAAAGAACCAAACGAAAGACAAAAGAGTTAGACAGAGAGAGAGAGAGTTAAAGAGAGATAGAGAGTGAGAGGCAGAGATCGGTAAAGTATAATACGTAGTTGGGAGATTTTAGCTTTGGGTAATAAGGGATATATAGGTGGGTCGGACTTCCGTTTCCGGTCGGGTCTAACGAACTGAAACACTCGCAAGGGCCTGGAATATATAGCACAATATATATTCTCGAGGAGGGGCTGACCTACTGGCTCCTAAGATTCGGTGTCTTTGGTTCATTCACATAACGTTTACATATTTTAGACATATCGGAAAAGCACAAACTGAAAACCAAACATATTAAGTATATGTGTATATATACATATATATATATAACTGTACATATATATATATATAATTATACATATATAGATGTATATTGAGAGGGCCCTTGATATTGATGCAGTCGATACACACACACAACAAGGAAATTATCGGATTAATCGATCGAAATGAAATATATCGGTAAGGCACGGAAAGAAAGCCATACTGAAAACGAAACGAAACGAAACGAAACGAAAGAAAATGAACCGAAGTTAAACAAAACGAAACGATATGAAAAGAAAAGACTAAAAATGAAACGTAGGCAGTGGGAGTATGTATCGATATATGGACAATAGACGCGGATATGTACGAGTATTTCTCCCTCGGGATTGATACCCTTTAATTACATTGGGGGTTCATATATTATCGATAGCAATATATCGATAGTCCTTCAGTTAGTTTTTCTCTTTTTTGGGGTCACCATTTTATCATCATATCTCTTCTCTATTCTGTACGGAACTTGGATTATGTTCGGGAACTAGGCGCTGATTATACCAAGGACTTCTTAAGTGTGACCGTTAGTGAGTGTTCGAGTGTGTGTATGCGTGTGTGTGTGTGGTACGAATAGAAACGAGCACTAACTATATATAGTTCGGATTCGGAGATATCGGAGATGGAGCTGGTTTCGTGTCTTAGTCTTGGGTGTAACTATGTATATATATCTTTAGCTTGATCTTCGGCGATCTCGTTTGTGGGTGGGTGTGTGTGTGTGGTGGGTGCCAAGTGTTGGTGATTAGGGGATCATAGGTGGATCTAGATCTAACGAGCACACTCACCTTGCTGTTGGAGAACAACAAACCGACACCCTCGAGGCACACCTGCAGCAGGCCGCCCTCGCCCGTGTTCATGTCCTGGACCGGAAACTCGCCCCCGAGCTCGGGCACATTGGTAGGAGTGCCGCCACGCTCCATGGCCTCCTTGATGCAGTTGTACAGCTCCTTGCACTGAACGGGAGGGGAAATATTTATTAAATATAAACCATCCTAGTGTCTCCCGAGAACCGAGAATGGAGAACCCCTACCTTCCGCGTGTAGTACTTGTGCAACTGGGTCTGGCCCCCGTTGCGGCGCCACAGGCAGAGCAGCTTGGTCTTGGGCGAGTAGGTCATGTTGACCAGCCGCTCGTACCACCAGCGCTCCACAATGGTGCCGTCGACGGAACGCAGGACCAGTCCATCGTCCCGGACCTCCATGAAGCGCAGCGGACCATTGACATCGGTGCCCTGGTGGACGGTGAAGCTCTGGCGGTGCAGGAGTCGCGAGCCAAGTGGCTTCAGGTCAATGTCGTTGCCGTTCTGCCAACGAAAAACGCCCAGCTGAATTCAAGTTCCGAAGGGATATACACTTCTCTTTTAGAGCTTACCAGATTATTGATCTGATCGACCACATTGTGCACCTCCTGGGAGTAAACGAGTCCGATGTGGCTCTTGCCCAGCAGGCGGCGGATCTTGCGCCGGATCTCGTCCTTGGTGACATTCAGCATCACCAGGATGGCGGTCAGGTTGTAGAGCATCGTCGAGAGCAGTCGATCCTCGTCGTGCTCGAGGCGCTTCCGCTCCGATTCGCTCAGCGACTTGTAGCGTTCCATCATCTCAATGGGACCCTGTTCACGGGAATACAAATTAGACCCTTGGAGGTGCTCTCTTTCCTCCCACGAACTCACCTGATCCATGCCTATCATGTCCCTCTCCTGGCTAACCGCATCGAGGAAGGCATCCTCCCAGAACTGCATTTGATTCCACAGATTGAGACGATCCTTGCCCAGCAATCCCTCGAAGAGGTACACCCGCGGACTGTCCGGCGATGGCGAGGATGAGGTGTTGATCAGGTGTCCGCCCGTATACCGGAAACCGGCACTCAGCGTCGACTTGCCGGACCACAGGTTGCCGGAGCTCTTCTTCGAGTCCTTTGATGTGGTCGTCTGGAAATTCGGGCAAGCATTACTATCAGGGATTCGGGTTTTCTTGTATAAAGGAATTAGGTCCTGACTGTGATTGGGGATTCTCCTACAATGGCAGGGATTCCAGAACTGTGTGAGCCTGAGTCGGTTGATGGGGAAGAGCTCTGGGGGGGGTTGGGTCTTAAAATCCTCTTACTTGGTTAGGTTTTAGGTAGGACTAAGGGTGGAGATTAGGGTTGCTCATTTCCTAATGAGAGTTCAGAGTTTGGATTAGGTTCTTTCAAAGTATAACCAATGATCTAGGATTAGGAGGATTAGGAGTACCTAGAATCAGAAGCTAGGTGGTTTTCAATTCTTCCTGGATCTTCTTCAATAAGGTTTGGGGTAAATAAATCCTAGGAGGTAAACGGAGGTCAGGTTCTGCCATAGTATAACCAATGATATAGGATGGGAGTACCCAGAAGCAGTATCTAGGTACTTTCCAAGACCTCTTGGGTCTCCCTGAATACCTTTAGGAGTAAAAAAGACACTGAACCTGGTACCTGCTCCACAGAACCTTGTGTAACTTCCACGATTGAAGCCATTGCCTCCTGAACCTTCCCAAGAATAAAGGAGTACCTAGGTCCTGGTAGGCGAGGAGTACCTAAGTCACCTCTTAAATCTTCCTATGATTAAGGAAGTACTGAGATCCAAGACCTCCTGGTAGATAAGGAGTACTTAAGTCACCTCCTTGACATCACCATGATTAAGGCCAGGAGAGTACCTAGATCCTAGGAACCACTACCTAGGTACATGCCATAACCTCCTCGATCTTCATAATTAAAATAAGGAGTACTCCAGTCACCTCCTCAACCTCGGGGGTACTTACATTTTCGTACTCGGTGTCTGAGACCGTGGACCGGCAGCTGGAGGGCAGGCGAACGACGCCCAGACTGACCACGGAGAGCGCGCCCGTAGAGCCGGCAGCCTACGGATAACATATACACACACAGGGCCTGTTAGAGAGCTCTACAAACGGATGGGGGGGGTGGCGAGGTGGGACGGGTTACGGATACGGATACGGATTACTGATGGTGCGAGGGCTTCAACCATATATATGTTACATACTGATACGGATACTGATAGATACTGGTACTGATAGATACTGATATAAGCTAGTTGGTACTGAGTGGCCGCTACACTGAGATGCTGATAAGCGATTCTACGATATACGATATACGATATACTATATATACACTGAGCGATATACAGGGTTCGGTTGGCAAGCTGAGAGCACATGAGACACACATTTGGCGGGATGAATGGACGCTACTGAGTGTGTGTGTGTGTGTGTACTAAGGACTAAGGACACTACGTTCTCTACTCACATCCGAGTCGAAGGAGGTGAGCATGTTCTTCAAGGCACTTCTCTTCTGCGACAGCATATCCTTGAACATCTCCGTCGTCGACTGGCCATCCTGGCTGTCCGTCGACGAGAGCCTTCGATTGACGGCTCCTGCCGATGGCCCAGCACCCGGATGGGCGGTGGAACTCTTGCGTGACTCCTGCGGCGATGCCCACTCACTGCCCAGGCCCGAGTGCGAGCCGTTGGGTGAGCTGGGCGAGCGCAGGTTCTCCCGACTGCCCATGGGACTGGCCGCATGGCTGGAGAGCAGGCTGGAGGACATGTCGCTGCCCTCGTGGATCTCCTTGCTCCAGTAGTGAGTGTGGGCCACCTCCATGAGCTGGAACACGGAAGCCATGCCGCCCAGGCCAAAGTTCCCGAAGGTCACGTCCAATCCCCCGGCAATGGCCTGGACGCACTTGAGCATGCCCTTCCACACGGGCTTCGTCACGCACTGGAAAGTGGTTAGGCAGATTGAGGAAATCCTTTAATTGGCAAAGGGAGAAGGACACTCACCACATCATCGATGTGATCATCGGGAGCAATCTTCTTGTCCAGCGTCTTGTTGAGCTTGCTGAGCACCAGCGTGCGATACGACTCGTCCTCCATGAGCTTCTTGAACCGGTTGAGCTTCAGCCAGCCCACGCCCTCGCCGGCGAGCACCTGGTTGGTCACATCCTTGAGGAAGGCCTGGTTCTCGGCATTGCTGTGCGAACGCTCCTGGTTCTGCTGGCGGGTGAGCTCCTCCTGCGTCTGCCGCGGACCCGAGTGCTTGATCAGCGGCGTTCGCTCCACGAGACCCTTGCGGCCGGGAAAAGGATCAAAGTTGATGCCGCTCTTGCCCTTGACGGAGCCAACGCTGGCCGGCTTGTGGGACACCGGAGCCTGCTTCTGTTGGTTCTCTGTAATGGGGAGGATTAGGTAATCCTTTTTAGATCTTATAGCCTCAGACTTACTTTTCCCGAACATCCCCGAGAACATGGTGGACGTGGACGAGGCCAGGCCATTGAAATCGGTGCCAATGGCGGAGAAGAAGTTGTTGCCCCCGCCAGATCCTCCGCTCTGCTGGACCTGCTTCTGGGTGGCCAGCTGGGAGCCTGGCGACTTTGGTGGTCCCATAGATCCAGGCATGGAGCCTCCGCCCCCGGCATGCTCTTCGATCTTGATGATGCCCTTTTTGGTGGCCGCCTCCTTGGCCGTCTTGGTGAGATCGCCCAGCGTCGACTTGCCCACATACGTGAGATCCTCCAGCGTGTTCTTGCTGACCCCGGCCGCCTGCTTGGACACCTCCAGGGCCTGCTTGGAGGCCTCGCCAGCCGCCTTCTTGGCGTGCAGCGTAAACTGTGGATGCGGAAGCCCATAGGAGTTAGTTATCGGCAAGGAGGAAAGGTTATAGCCAGGCTACAAGCGCCTACAAGGTGCCAAGTAACAAAAGAAAGCAAGGTCCAGGTCCTGACCTGAGGACGAAGTCTACAAAATGGCACTACGAGTTCCCATGACAAGATCGGTGGTGGCGAGGATGCGGATGTGGATGTGGATGGAGGGATCTGGGATGTTTGGTTGTTAAAATCAATCATAAAAGTGATGGGAAAATATATTTAAAAGCAGGAGTTAACAGAGAGAAAAATATAATAAAGGGTAAATTGGGGGGGGTTTTGAGTTTCAGAAGGAATTACGGTTAAAAAAATAGGATAAAGGATGATTAGTGATGTGTAACTACGATTCTATGATGTATATATGATGTATCTATGGAGGATCAGGAATATTTGGTTGTTAAAATCAAATAAAAAGTGTTGTGATGGAAATCTATATTTAAAAACAGGTAGTTAACAGAGAGAAAAATATTATAAAGGATAAACTCGGGTTAATTTTGAGTTTCAGCAGGAATTATGGTTAAGAAAATAAGGATAGAGGATGATCAGTGAAATGTATCTATGTATTTATGTATCTATGGAGGATCAGTGACTTTTGCTTGAAAAAATCAAATCAAAAATCAATCAAATTATACTTAAAAGCAGGAGTTAACGGAGAGAAACATATTATAAAGGATAAACTCGGGTGAATTTTGAGTTTCAGAAGGAATTGTGGTTAAAAAAATAAGGATAAAGGATGAACAGTGAGATGTATCTATGTATCTATGATGTATCTATGATTTCATAGTAATTATGTAAGGATTCAGGTGTAAATACAAGTATATGCTTGGTTTTCTATAGGAAACTATATGTAATTTAAGTTTTGTATTTCCAAAACTTACATCATTTGATGATGTAAGCCAAGATGATGATGTATTATGTATGATTGTATGTGTATGTATGAATGAATGGTGAAAGAATCATGATTATATGGGTTATTTTTCGTGGGATCTCAAGGGTTAAGGAGAGTGCGTGGAGCGGGAGTACCAACCTTTTCGAAGGTATGACGCATTTTGTCGTCAAGATCTTCGTCCAGCGCATGCTATACAGTACGGAACATTCATGTCAGTTTCAACACCGCGCCAAAAAAGGAAACGAAAAACAAAACGGAAACGGAAATGGAAACAAAAACGGATAAACGACGTAAGAAAAAAGAAAGGAACACACATTGATCAACGACCAGAGTACACAAGGCACAGCAACATCGACCCCTTCCTTCGCTCACTTCCTCCTCTTCAGGGGAATCCCTTCCAGCACTCACCTTGTCCACATGGGCCAGGAGGCCCTCCTGGCTGCTCTGCCTGGTCGTCTCCCGCACCAGTTCCTTGGCGTGCGAGGCAAAGTTCTCGAACAGAGAGCTCTGCGAGCTCTGGCGACCAGGACTGCTCGAGCTAGAGCCGGAGCTGCCCGTCCTGGCCAGGATGTTGCTCACACCTGGTTGCTTCACAGGCGGGGTCAAAGGAGGCTGCAGAAAAAGCGAAAAATATATTTTAAAAAAATATATAAAATATATTTAAAGGCACCAGCTCACCGGAATCTTCTTCTCGTGCCGCTCCGAGTCGCTGGGATGACGCTGTAGCTTGGCCCCGGTGGCTATGGCCTTTCCCGTAGCCACATCCGGCTCCTGCTCGATGCTGGCCATCTTGATGGTGGCCTCCAGCCGCATGGACAGCGGCGTGGCCAGCTCGAAGCTGGGGGCAGCTCCTGGTGCCCCTTGTGCTGCCCCCTGACTTTCTTTTCCCTTTGGCTGGAAATCAAACTCCGAATCGCGATTGAAGCTGGGCGAACTGAGATCCGAACGGCTGGAGGACGAGGAGACCGGGCTGTCGGCTCGCTCCTCATCCTCCTCCTCGGCCGCCTTGCTGGCCGCCGCATCGGCCGTGCCCTCGGGATACTGCAGCTTGCTGGGCGGATGATAGACCAGAGCCGGATCCAGGTTCGAGGAGAGCGTCTGCGGCACCACATGCGGCCGATTGTACGATCCGAAGACGTCGTGCAGGCTGGGCGAGAGATCCGAGGAGGCCATCTCCGAGACAAAGTCACTCAGCGAGCTGTACGAGGAGCTGCTGCTGTCCGCCCCCTCCGAATCGGAGCCACTCTCGTCCGTGGGCTGGCACTCCAGCTGCTTCAGCGAGCGCAGGGCACCGTTCAGGGAGCTGCCATCGTCCCACACCGAGAACCGGATGGGTGTCAGGGCGTGGGCGAACCACTTGGGCTTATCCCCCACCTGCATGGGATCCATCACGCCCGTTTGGACGCGCAAGAAGGCCACATTCGTAGGCGTCAGCGACCATTCCGCCAGGAACTCCACCGCCTGAGTCCTGGCAAACTGATTGAGGAACACCGAGGCCCTCGGGCGGGATCGTAGGAAACTATTGATCTGGAAGGCAACCACGGGACGTGGATAGAGACGCAGCGTTCGTGTGTGCTCCGCAAAGTTGGCCAGCGTATTCTGGGCGTTGAAGAACCGCACCATGGCCACCCGCGTGGCCACGTCCACGGAATCCACATCAGTGCCATAGACAAAGGGATTGAGGGCCGGCGAGTTCATGGGACTGGGCTGGCGGGAGTTGATGGCTCCCTGGTTGGACACCGAGTTCCGCTGGCTGGCCTGCGCCGAGTGCGGCGGCGTCTGCAGGGGGAGACGCACTTGGGAGACCCTGTTTTTGGTCAAAAATAAACTTAGCTTATGGGAAATATATATATGTAAAGGTAAACCTACCCCAGCAGCGGTGGTTCCTGGAGACTGTCCCTCACCGAAGGCAGGAGCTGCTGCGAGGACACCGCCTGATTGGTGGCCGTCATCGAGGTGAGCGCCTGTGGAGCGGGTTATCGGAGAGGTATCAGTAAAAGGGTTTATCCTTCCGGAATAATTTCTAAATGAGGACTTCAACTGGGCTAACTATATAAGATACTTATAGGGGGGACTTCAGGCTACTTCTTGGATCGACAGAGATGGAGATAGAGCGAGAGGTAGGAAGAGAGACTGAGAAGCATGCACACGGAACACATAGCACTAGAGACAGCAAGATATGGCATATAGAGAGGGATATATATCACATATATCACGAAATCCTAGCTAATTTCAAGGCCCTAGACTTCAACATCAAGATAATGGCTTATGACTGTATGCTTGAGATGGTAAGTAAAGAAGTTTTCAATGTTTTTGTATCGAAATAATCGATTATAAATCGATTATTCAGCTCTACTGTATGCATGCGGTTAGTTCTATGTTGTCTCGCTGATAAATCCTATATATAGTAAGTAGTTCACAGATCTAGAGTTAGTATATTATTTCAATTATGGATTATGTTTCTTTAGTATGTACAAACGCTTTCAACTCAAGTATAACCATAAAAACGATAAACAATAAACGATAAACGATAAACCAAACGTAGTTAACACGATTGCGAACGATATTTACACCAAGTCCAGCTTCGTCCATCAATAGCATTGCCTGCCGATGTAGTTGTTGTTGTTGTTATAGCGATAGTTGTTGTTTATCGATAGTTGTTGTTGTTGTTGTTGATGTAGTTGTTGTTGTTGTTGTTCAAGTTGTGATCAAGTATAACAATATATATATCATATAACAGACAATGCATGAGTGTTTAAAGTATATAGTAGAGACAGAGATGGGCACACATCGATATTTAGGCGCAGAAAGAAATAAATCCAAAACACAAAGTATGTCAGAGAGAGAAAGATAGAGAGAGAGAGAGTTGTACAAGTGTTTTCGAAGGCGTTTCGGTGGAGGGGGGGATTAATATTAAAAACAATAATTAAACAAATAAATTAAAGCACTGCCGAACAGCTCTCTTAATTTATTCATCGGCAGTCTCCATTCACAATTATCGAATGATATCGAATTAAATCACACACCAATGTTGGATAATGAGCACGATAACGATTTTTTGGACGGCGATAAACGATAGCAGCGATAGGTTAGCCGCTGCTTTTGCTCTACGAATTTATTTTTCGGTTTCTTTTATTTTTTTAATTTAGATTTATAAGTGCAGTGAAGCAAACACAGGGTATATATGGTGTATATATACCGATTAGTCAATGATCATGATAGACACACATGTATGTAAACATTTATCTGTATAAATATTTATAGCTTTTCTTTAATGTTGGAAATTCACCCATCTTTAAATGCAAATAAATAAATATTTGTTATACTTTAGAAATCACAGTAAATGATGATAAATTTATTGTGAAAATAAAGAAATTGTTTCATAAATCCTAGCTGCCTTTCCATTCCCAATCAAAGTGGAAAACTTTACAACCTTTCAAAATTCAGTGCCTTAAAGGTAGCCACATCGTTCTAGTCCTATATAATTCTCGAACAGTTTTTCGGAATCCGACATGTACAGTCCCCACATCGCCCTCATGTCGGCCGTGCAGGCCGATAATAGCCGACATCCGGCCAAGCTGCGCTTCGGACGCCGCGAATCGGAGATGAGCTTCACGGATCCCCGCCTGGAGCAGCTGATCGTGTACCGGGCCCTGCTGGAGAATCTGCTGCAGCAGAAGAATCACTACGAGAAGGAGGGCGAGATAGAGCGACAGCGCCTGGAGCGATTCCGAAGCGAGGGCGCCAGCGAGCGGCGTCTCCATGTGCAGCAGCAGGTGGTGAAGAAGGCCCTGGCCATGCTCCCTGGGATTGTGTTCAAGATGCGCAACGAGGTGGACAAGCTGCAGCGCTTCCTGGACGGCGAGGAGAAGGAGTTGCGCCAACTAGACGCCGGACTCTATGACCAATGCCGGGATCTCCTCAAGAACTGCCAGCACTGCCTGGAGACGCTGCAGTGAACCAGCTCGTGATTATCATTTTGCATGTTTTTTGCTTGATCCTTTTATGCCAAAATTAAATAGTGACCCAAAAAAATTACAAAATAAAGTGGATAAGTAACTGAAATATTCTTTTAATATTTTCCTTTCCTTTTTATAGATTTTTGTTTGTTATAATGAGTGAATTTCCAAGTTTCAGAAAATATATTTTCTTATAGAAAATATTATATACAGGCTAGGGGAGTATGGGTGAGCGGATCCAGGGGGCTTACCTGCTTGAGGTGGTTCTTCAGGATTGTGCCCTCGGGCTCAGGTAGCGGTGGTATTTCCTCATAGCCACCCGTTGGTGGCGTTAGTTTGGTGGAGTCCAAGTCCACCACCCAAATGTCATCCGGCAAGCTGGAAATAAACACAAAAAATATTATTAAATATCTAAAAAAAATCATTAATCATGATCATACCGGAAATTCTTCTTGTAGACCAGGAACGAGGCTGGCACACCTATGACAAAGGGCGTGGGCGCCAGGAGCAGCTGCTCCGCGCAGCTGAGACAGGTGGGCAGCAGCGGTATGACCGGAAACATGTATTCCAGCGGATACAGCATCGTGACGAAGGCCATCACCGACATGGAGAGGGCATTGTAGTCGCGCGACTGGAACAGCACCTTGTTCTCCTGCATGATCAGCGTCCAAACCTTCAGGCAGGTCTCCACGCCGAGCAGCTCCAGAGGCAGGTGGAGCGGGAAGTCCACCAGCGAGAAGCGAGTGTGGTCGGGCAGGGCGAACAGCAGGGGTTCGTGCACCGTCGGTGAGAGCACCTCCACCTGATAGGAAGCGTGATAAAATTAAGAAAATTAAATTAAGAAAATATCTGATTCAAGTTTTTAAATATTTTGATTCAATAATAATTCCTTATTTAGGCTTAGTTTGGAATTTGTAATTAATAAATAAATAACCAAGGCCACACTGCGTATGAGTTATAAAGCATAACTCATACGCAGTGTTGCCTTGGTTATTATAAAACCTCCAGGAGAAAGCGGAAATCTCCTGAAACTGACTTATAGGCTTTTAGATAAACATTTTTAAGGATTTTCATGTATAAATTACTTTTGTTTAAAGAATGATGAGTAATCAATATATCATTTTATCACGTATACGCCAGGTATACCTTTTAAAAGGAATAAAAATCGTCAAATTCGAACTCACCTCTACTCGCGTGGACCCCGGGACCGGCACCGGCGTGGAGAGCAGCCTCAGTATCCACGTCTCGATCTCCCTCACATCATGCAGCACGATCGAGGGCGTCGCATCGCTGGCATGACCCGTCAAGACCGTCCACACATTATCCCTGTTGACCTTCTGCGAGGCACCCACTCGCTTGGGCGACGAGGACTCGTTGCAGGCATCGATGAGCTTCTTCAGGATGAAGAGGCACTCGCGGAAGGTGGTGAAGAACGGATGGTGCGAGATGATGCACAGCGAGGTGAGCGACTGGTTGCGCAGCTTCGTTCGCTTCCGCGAGGCGCGCGGCGACGGCGAATGGCTGCCGCCGGACTCGGAGTCCGCCGATGGGGCCATCAGTCCCAGCTTCGGCACCGCCGGACCCGCCGACGGATGGTGGCCCTGCTGGGACTGGGACTGGGACTGCGAGTGATGCTGCGACTGCGACTGGTGCGAGTGGAGGCGCTGCTGGTCGGAATCCCGGCGAGAGGTGAGTTCACGGTCCGAATCGCTGGGCGCTACGTTACTTCTGTAGTCGCTAGAAGTAGTTAAGAGGCCGTAACTATTATGGGAATGGTTTGAGATTCGTTAGACTGGCGTCGCTCCACGTTCTCAACGGCGTGGGGAAGTGGAGTCCGGACCGAAGACCGGAGTCCGGAGTCCGGAGTCCACTGCCTGGCGCCACACCAACGGCAAACACACAACACTTGCCTGCTGAATGCCGAGTCCGAGCTCCGTTCCATGCTCTTGCGCCAGGACTCGCGCCGAAAGGCCGACGACCGCCTGCCGCCTCGCCCGCCGCCGCCAGCTCCCGCTCCCCCGGCACCGCCATGGCCACCGGGTCCTCCGTTGCCGGCACGATCTCCGCCAGCGCCCACCGCTCCCGCCACCGTGCTGGGACGCTCGATGGGCCGATAGAAGTTGACACAGATGCCATAGCGCGTCTTGCCCGAATCCTTGTCCGTCAGCGCGAACACGAACGAGGTCATGTCCCGAATGGCGGAGCCAGTGCGTCGCGGTCCAACGCTGGTGCAGCCCTCTGGCTGGCAAAAGTACACCATGTCCAGGGGCAGGGGGAAGTCCGCGTGGTCTGAGGGTGGGTAGCGACGCAGCAGATCTGGGACCTGACCAAAGAGGATACAAAATGTAAAAAATACTCATCAGTTGGAGAAAAAGGGAATTTAAACGAAAACAAGGGATTTTTTAATAATTTTTAGGCGCTGCCCAAAAGTATGCTGCATAAAATGTATTTATTTTAATTATTAGCATACTTGTTGGCAGTATTTTTAGTGATTTTGAATTACTTTAAACGATTTCAAGAATAAAAAAGAATAAAAGAATCATTTTTAAGCGCTGCCCATAAGAATGCTACATAAAATGTATTTATTTTTAAATGTTGCATACCTCTTGGCAGTATTTTTAGTGATTTTGATGGTAAGAAAGTGATTTAAAATCATTTTACCAAATAACGAAACTTAAATCCAATTTCAAAGTGCAATAAATCCCCAAAATAAACACCAAGTCCCGCAGTAGGAACTATAAATCAAGTAACCCTTGGAAATCTTGTATCAATATCAACACACTTACCTGCACGGGCGGGGCCTTAAGGCCCTGCAGTCCTTTTGGCATCGGCGGCGTCGTATGGGCACCCACAATGGCCATGTAGTCCACCAGACGGGGACACAGGGAGGCTCTCTGCTGGTCCGACATCCTGAATATGGATTGTGTATGCTGAGGGAGAGGGAAGAAAGTCAGTTGCCATGGAAGTTAAGAGAACGGCGGGAGGCTTATTTATCCAAGGATTATTTCAAGGCTGACAGCATTAGAGGTAAGCGCCAAGCAAAGCTTATTAGAGAGCTAGATCCCCATTCAGGGACACCTCGGAATAATTGCCTCGGGTGAGGGATAAAACAATGAATTTTGCGGACTTAAAATGCAAGCAAGGTCGCTGGGTTTTAATAAAGAAATTTCTTTTAAGAAGCATTTACCTAGTGGTCGGTTCTTTTTCTGTGATTTAAGGTCACTCTCACTGGCTTTCACATCAAAATTAATCAAGTCGCGCGGCAAACTCCCCTTGGAGCCGAAACAAATTTTTCGGGGGTTCAAGCCAGTCAGTCAACTCTCTCGGTGGCCTTCTCTTTGTTTGGCTGATGACCTTGCCGCTGGCAATATAATCGGGCTGGCATCCCGAGGAGACCGAACAAAAGCCAAAGCTCAGCCCCGACTGAGCGCAGCAAATTGAATGTCAAAGCAGAGGGAAAATATATTTTAAAGTTTCCAATCACAAATTACGAATATCGCCCTCCCCCATTGACGTCAGCGCTGGGTACGGAGTGTACTTGGTACTCAATACTGGGATCTGGGGTGCTGTGCCTCAAGGTGGCAGCAAATTTCCTGTGGGCGGTCGGTCTGTCTCCCAAGAATGCCAATAATATACATAGAGGGAGCGCAGCACTTGGCATGCGAATCCCTCGCTAGTGCGGCACGTGGATGTTGTCCCCCCCAAGGCCAATTGGCAAATGGGAGAGCTGTGGAAAATCGCGAGCTAAAGTTAAAATCAACCTCGACAGCAAGCATCATCATCAGCCTCATCATCATCCGTCATTGAATTAATCTTCATTGAATGATACAAGCATTCCCCAGTCGGAATAAGTCAAGTAATTCCAGCAACAATAAAGGGTGCCCAATGTGAACTGTAGGATACGAGCGGGGTTACTAAGTGCAAGCGCGAAAGTACGCTCTTTAATCTCATAAAAGCACTTGAATTAAGGACATAAGATCCGCGAGGGAAGTATGTAATAAGAACTCCTGTTTAATGCTAGAAATCTCGAGTGACATGTAATTGAATTTTGAATTAAATTAATTGAATTGAATTAAAATTATGTACTCTGAATATTAACTTGGGAATTATACGTCAATAGGCTATTTACTCTGAATATTAACTTAAGAATTATAAGCCAAGAAGGACACCAGGAATTTACAACACTAATTTCTATGATTAGTGCTTGAAGCAAAGTGTTTACTGAGCTCTCAGGATGTATAAACAAAGAGAAAAGTTTCACTCACTAATTTCCGTGAATATTAACTTGGGAATTATAAGCCAAGGGCAAACATCATATATTCTGAAGGTTTCGCCCTTGTAGCAAAGTGTTTACTGATTCCTCTGTAGGAATCTATGTAGGAACAGGGGAAAAGTTTCACTCACTTATTTCCCTGACTATTAACTTGGGAATTACAAGCCAAGACCGGCATCATGAGTTCCAAACACTTTTTTCCATGTTCAGTCCTTAAACGAAAGTGTTTACTGAGCCCTTTGGTTGTAGGAACAAGGGAAAAGTTTACCAGCAAAGGACTCGCACATTCTCCTGGTCAGTGGAGCACTGGCCCCAGCACCAGCACCAGCACCACCTACCACCACCATTGGCACCCACTACTAGCCGTCGCCGTCAGGGCGAATCATGTCAAGGCTACGGATGCACTTACCCTCCCGCCGTCAGTACTCGTCACTCGTCGTTCGGCGAACAGAAAAAAAAAGGAGGAAAACTCATTGAAGGGATGCCCTATCCACCGCCGCCGCCCACAGACCGCAGACTCCGCGAATGACATCAGCCTGGATGTGACAGGCTCCGCACTCCCATTCTCATTCCCATTCCCAATCCCATTCCGATTGAGGTTAAAAATAGCCAAGAGTGTGAGGAGGGTCGTCAGAGTTAGAGCGAAACTGTCATTAACCGAAAAAGCGTGCGTAATATGAAATCATCCGCCATCCGAATCGGAGATGAAGCGCGTGGCGACGTTTCAAGTGACAGCCAATGGACTCTGGTCAGTTACTTGAGAAGTTTTTGGCTTAACTCCGGGCCTTAAAGGCCCAAAGCGAAGAATAGGGAGTTTCTTTATTTAAATACTTCATTTTATTCATAGTTCTCCGCCCAAAGGAAGAGAAAATAATCACAAAATAAGGAAAGAACCAGCAGATATTATTTATACATGATATTTCCTTTGAAGTCCCTCAGCTAGCTCTAGCTTCCTGGAGAGGAATAAAAGATAGAACCGGGAAGTGAAAACTTAGCCAGGAAATATATGCATTTTGTACGTTTTCCTGTTGTTTGTGGCTCACAAAAGGAGTTGCCCAACAATGCAATAAAGCCAGGAAGCAGCAAATAAAACAAATAAAACAACTAAAACATTTCTCAACGTGTAGTTGGAACGCATTTAGTATTTATCGCCGTGCGCAGCGGCCCTCGGGCTCAAGCAATGGAATTTCTCCGCCGCGTGACGAAGAAAAGGGAAAGGCTAAAGAATGGATGAAGGATGAAGGATTCCTCCTCCGCCTGTGCTTCTTCGTTTTTGTAAAAAGCTCTCCTGTCACCACTCAAGCCACTTAAAGTGTCTGTCTGCCTGTCAGTCAGTCAGCCGAGCCCGCTCTGTGCTTTGCAATTTCCATTTAACACCAAGTCTCCACCTCCCGGCTGTCCACTTCCACTTCCACATTCACATCCACATCTGCATCTCTCCTACTCCATGGTGCCGGAGCTCTTGTTTGGTTGCCCTGCACGTGCCACTGCAGGAACTGGCAACTGGGAGCCCAGAGGAGGTCTCCTCCGGCGCTAGGGGTATATCATAAAATCAATAAAAGGCTCGGCAATTGCATTCCCTGACAACAAGCTGAAGCCACATCATCAGCACGGCGGCGCATACATACATGGATGGATTCGTACATCAAGGCCAGGCCACAAATGCTGATGCCCAATGGTCTTATCACTCGGATATCAACATTCCCGGTCATATATATATGTACATAATACAGTCTCAATCAAAGCACTAGCATTGACTACAAGTTGTGCTTTTTTTATGGATTTTTATAATCGTTTTATGGAAATTGAAGGGTAAACTATATTTATTTAATTTTATCATCTATATTAAGTTTATTTTAAATATAAAAAAAGAATTGATTGAATCAATCAGTTATTTATAAACCCTTATTTGGAAATAAAGTCAAGTGATTGGGATTATTAATATCTAACAATAAAAGATAACATATTGATCAATATTAAATATTTCAAATGATAAACAATAGGACAAAGATCAAGATTTTATTTATTTAAGGATAATTTATAAGACAATGATCTAGAACTTAAATTTTAAATGATTAAAAATAAAATCATATAAATATTAAATATTTCTAATAATAAAATAGTAGCTGTAAATCTGAATTTTACATTTTTTCAAATAAAATATAAGATATTAACCAGAACTTAAATTTCAAATGATTAAGGATAAGTTAATTGTCAGGATTAAACATTTTAAACGATAAAATTAAAACAATTAGACCGAATAAAGTGTATATTTAAGTTCTCATAGATATTACACCAAAGTTGTGCAAATGTTTACTATAAAAACCCAGTATTTCACCCGTTAAACATCCCCTGGCAGATAAAGGCGAGTCAATTATGGGTACATGTTTTTGGCTTTTCTTTTTTGGGCGACTATCAACTTGACCGCAGCTGTTGTGTATACACACATACACACGCTGTTTGAAATGGCAAAAACAAAAAAACCCGGGAACAAGCAATATGCTAAGTGAAATGCCTTGGATGTTGGGTTTTTGGTTCCCCGAAACAAAAAACAAGAAAAGACTCCCGCATAAATTCCGACAGCGCTGCTGAAAAGTATGCTACCGAAATTTCGGCCCCAGAAATATATGCGCAGAAAGCAAACACACACACACGGAGAGAGAAGTAAGTGTGTGTGTATGCGGAATGTGGATAAAAGGGGGAGGGACAAGGCTAAGCAGCAATGACATACACACGCACACACTCCCCCACCGAATTTGTACGCTCTGGCGTACGCAACAAGGTCACTGGAAAAATCGTTAAGAACGAACAGTAAAAAAAAAAAAAATACACACAAAAACAATGCCACTGTGGTATACACACATGTGAGTGCGAGAGTGTGTGTATTTCTTTTTTGGGACTTCCTTAGCTTTTAGCACTTACCTCTTAGTCCACTAATTATTGTTGCTTATTTCAGTTAATCAACGTTGGCTTCCATTACAGCAGCGTTGCATTCTGCCTTTGTCATTGCTCACTCTCTCTCTTTTCGCTCGCTGATTTATCACTGTTTTCTTATATTCTTATTTATTAACGGGTGTTCTTCTTTGGTATGATACAAACAGCAAAAAAAAACAACAACAAGATACGAAACATAGACGACGCTGCCAATTAACAGTTACTGTCAGAGCGTTGTCTTTCGACTCTTTCTGCTTTCGGCTGAGGCTCAGGCTTTGGCAAGGGCTCGATTTGGCTCTCGTGGTCAGTTGCAGGCTAAGGACTCTCTTGCCGCTCCTGTGCTGCGCTGGTGCCTCTTGCTTTTGCTGTGCTGACTGCGCGCTGGCCGTGGTGTAACTGATTTTTGTAGTCGTCGCGCCAAGCAGCAAAACCAAAGGACGCCAGCCAACCGACCACACCACACCACACCATGCCGCAGCAGCAGCGTACAACCCACACAGAGAGAAAAGTCTATTTTGATTTTATTACTTCAACTTTCACGTTTTTCTTTATTCACTTTAAAATAATCTCTACGGTGTTAATTTCTTATCGAAAATGTCATCTACAGAGATGTCATATAAAGAGTTGCCATCGAAGGATATAGAGTTGTGACCATGGTTGTCACAACTCTTTTATATTTTAAATAAAATGTAATTCTATTTCGAGTATTACATTTTTATTGGAATGCTCACGTTTCTCTTTAAAATGCATTAATTTTTTGTTCCCTGTGCACCTCCCCTTGCCCCGCCCCTGCTCCAGCGCCACATCCCCGCACGGGCGCCACTGCAATGTGCGTGGTGGTGTTGAAATTCCTTCGCTCTGGGGGCTGGAAGTGGGCCGAGCCGAATGGCACGAAGCGAGCCGAAGGCAGCCGAACAGCAGTTCCATGCCGCACTTGTTGGATTCTCGTCCAAAGGCCACCCACTGCGCAGGTCCCGCGGCGTTGACGTCGCTGCCTACGTCGACGGCGCTGCGGTGTTGCCTGTTAAAAAGTTAAAGTTAAAGTTAGCTACATTTTCATTTAAATATTATTTAAGTAAGTAATGGAATAATACATTAAAAAATATAAAGAACATTTTACATTTGTGTCATACATATCTTCTTTGTTACCTTCAAGGGTTTTTCTCTCTTTGTGAGTCTGTAATTCCCAACTGGTTGCGGCGAAAGCTGACAGTTTTCTGAAACTACAGTAAGTTTAGGGCTGGGCTTGGAATTTAAGCCCAACTGACAAAGTAAATCAAAAATTAAGCAAATTAAAGTATGTACTTTAAAGAAATTTCTAATTTGTTTATAACTTATAGCTAGATTCTGGTAAATAATATCGTCAGCACAGATACATACATATGCTTCTGCTGCCACGAGGAAAGTAACGTGCTTGGTACGTATGCGTGTGAGATGGGGGACAATGAATGTGGTAAGGTGAGCGTGTGTTCTCCTGGTGGCCCTGGAGCGGAGTGGAGGATACGGAGATTCGCGGAACGGAGGAAGCAATGACGGCTGCGAAGCGGTAGACCTGCCAGCTTACCAAATGGAGCCCCAAATTAAATTACACATGCTGCAAAACAAAGTTGAAAAGCGTGTACATGCTCGTGCTAGAAGTAATGCAAGTTAAACCAAAAAACGTTCCTGAAAACTTGCATGAGTTATGGGTCTATTTTTCAGAAAAGGGGTCATAGGGCTGGAATAGGATATTAAGAAAGGTCTTAAATCAAAAGCTAAGGAAGCTAGAAAGAAATTACTTTGATAAACTAAGATTTGATGTGCAGACATGATTCAGGAACCTTTAAATTAGATTTTAGAGACTGCTAAAGGACACATTTTTCAATGAATTATAATAAAAAAAATTTGATTTATTTTCCAATAACCTATTGAAAAATAACACACTTTGTTTTGAAGTAAATATATAAATATTGTAATATTTAACTTACTTTTCGATTAAGCATAGATTGTATTGTTTTTTAAGGAAATTTCAGAAACCTCTGAGAACTCAAGCAAACCTCAAGCTTTAAAGATTCCCAGAACATCCCAGCATCTTCGAATTAGGCGGCTTAATACCAATTTTAAAGGTTCCAAAGGTGAACCAGGCATGAAAAGACCGCCACCAGCAGCCGCAAGAGAAAAAGTTGCAAGCAAATTAGGAATACTTTACAACTCACTTAGATCCCGGGAAAATATATGCACATGCGGGTATTCACATAAACCGTTCTGGATATTTATTGGACAGCCATTAAAACAAAGCTTTAAAATAAATGCACACACACGCGCTACAGTTGGACTGTAAGCTAAAGCTGCTCTGCTGCTTAACAACCACAAAGAATTGGTATAAATGCAGATTAACAAGGAGTGGAGCGAGCCAGCCATGTGCGCCAGGAGCTTAAAGTAATCGAGGAGCCGCTCAGAGCAGCTGCCTCCTATAAATGCACATTTTGGGGGAGGATGGCGGCACATGGCATAGCTCAATCGTAGAGTTTACAAAATGATATATACGTAAATAGTGTCTAGATAAATGCATTGGGGGAACAGCCTCATCCAAAGGTGTTCGCAGTGGAGTTTCCTTTTATTGCAGCAGGAAGAGAGCGGGCTGCTCCAGATACTGCTTCCAGACGTTCGAGAAGCTGGCCATGGTCACGCCGTCGATGACACGATGGTCGGCGGACCAGCTAACGCTCATCACGTACGCCTTGACCACCTCGTCCTTGTCGTTAAAGCGCGGCACCGCCTTGGTCCTACCCATCGCTCCGATGGCCACCTGGGGAGCCATGATGCAGGGGTGCGTGTAGGTGCCGCCAATCTAAACGAGGTTTCCAAGCATTTAATAAAATATAAGCAAAGGAAATTAATACTACTTACAACTCCGATGTTCGAGAGCGAGAAAGTGCCATCGGCAAAGTCCGTCGGGGTCAGGGAGCCAGTGCGTCCTCGCTCCACGAGCGCATTCAGATCCTTGGCTATCTCGATAATGGTCTTCGCCTGACAGTTCTTGATGTTCGGCACCACCAGGCCCTGGGGCGTGTCAATGGCCACGCTTATGTTGTGGGCACCCCTGTAGACCAGCGACTCATTGGCCAGATCCAAGGAGCTGTTCACGATGGGATACTTGGACAGCGCAATGCTGGCGGCCTTGATGCAGAACGGCATGAACGTGAGCTTGGGCACGCCGTTCTCCTTGGCCACCGCTTGCAGTTGGTTCCGGAACAGCATCAGCTGGGTCATGTCGATCTCGTCGCTGTACGCAAAGTGCGGGATTTTCTGTAAATTAAAGGAAGTAAAAAGGAGATTATATTTGTTATATCCGAGTCCTTGAATCAGAACCTACCAGGGATTCCGTCATCGACTTAAGCATGGCCTTGCGCACTCCCTTGAGCACCTCCACGCGATCGGCGGCGGCCACTGGAACAGGAGCAGCAGCAGCCGCAGCCGGAGCCGAAGCAGGAACGGCGGCTGGCTTCTTGGCATGGGCCAGTGTGGGATGTGGCACATTGGTGCCGGGCGGCACCTGACCCAAATACTCCAATATATCACCCTTGAGCACACGTCCATGCCTGCCGGTTGCCGGCACCTTGGCCAGATCCAACTGATGCTCCTTGGCCAGACGACGGACCGCCGGCGTGGCGGGCGTGATCAAACGTCCGCCAGACTTTGGTTCCGTCGATTTCACGCGCTCCGTTTCGCTGGCCGAGCTCTCGGAGGATGTAGAGGACGACGTGGAGTCCTCGGCGTCATCATCATCCTCTTCCACCACGTCGAAGTCGAGCAGGGGCTTGCCAACCAGCGCAATCTCATCGATGCTGTGGTAGATCTTGGTGATCTTTCCATCATAGCGACTGGTGATGGTCACCGAGGCCTTGTCCGACTGCACCTCGCAGAGATTGTCGAACTGCTCGACGGTGTCGCCCACCTTCACGAACCACTCCTTGACGGTCACCTCGCGGATGCCCTCGCCAATGTCGCTGAGGTTGAAGGACACCGTCTTGTCCAGGCAGGGGGTTACGTGCAAGCAGCGCCTTAACTACAAGAAATAAAGGAATTTTAATAATTTATACATTCAAATATTAAATTATAACCTAGTTTCTAAATATTTAATAAAAGTTTTGACAAAAAATAACAAATCTAATGTGAAAAAAATTTATTTTATGTTTGAAGAAATATAATTTCATATTTTTTTTTAAATTTTGAATTAAAAATGTAATTTATAAATAAATACTTGTTAAAAAATCAATACTATTTTTGTAAAAATTGTTTAAAATATCACAAATTTGTTAATTTAAAGTTTAATAACATAAAAATAAAATAAAAATAAAATGTAATAAGTTAAAATCTATAAGTTTTACTGTCAAAACGCTCTCTCAAGGCAAGTTACTCTGATCTTTGATCCCATTCTATTTTTTCTGTGTATAAACAACAAAATCGCACAGATTAGAAAAGTGCAGAGATGTCCGCCCTCTCGCTCGCACTCGCGCTGGGTGTTTGTGAGATTACATAATACATAGCACCCAGGCTTTAGTGTTGTGTTTTTTGGATGGGATGACTTTGATAGCTACTCACACTCGCCTGGGGGCGGGACATGCAATTCCTGAGCAGCCAGCCGGTAGCGCCATTTCGGAGCAGGTGTGTTGCCATTTGATGGGACTTTGGGGCCTGGAAATGCACGAGGGAATTGTCGCGGATAGGATCGTGTGTCCGGCGATCGAGCAGGTGTGTGCGTGACTATGTGTGTGTGGGAGTGTGTTTGTGATTGAAGAAACAGATGATTCTGGCTAGAGATGGCTAAGTGGAATGGCAATCGATATCAGCGATATCTTGGCATGATCACTAGGGTTTTTAAATTGGATTTCTAAGAAGTTCACATACATAACTAATTCCAATTTTATTTTAATGCGTTGTCTTTTATTTTACTTTCATTACTTCAATAAACTAAATTTAAATTGTTATTAATTTAAATGGAGTATCCACAGACGCTAGAGAGTGCTGCCTATCGACACAGCTATGCATCCCCAGGGATCCAGCTGATCGAACAAGCGCATGATACAATCATATAAGGTAGTCCTGATGGACGAGTGATAAATATTCGGCTGGTATTATTAATTAAACAAGAATACCGATCATTAAAAAATGAAAAGGGTATAAAAAGTTATTCAGTCGTTTTAGAAGGGAAGAGGAAGAAAGAGGTGCCCAGTACCAGTATTACCACATATACACCGCTAGAACCCGTTAATAATTATAGTGCAACGCCAGCGGTAAGCGCGATAGCTTTGAAGGGACGATATATTTTCAGCTCTCTCTCTCTCTCTCTCCGCTCTTAGAGATACATGCTAGAGAGGGAAAGCACTGTCAAAAATATCATTCTCAAAATATCATTCTCGATGAGACTACCTTAAATAATTGTACCATGATCGAGCGCATGTGCTTCTCGGTCTTTTTCAACACTGCAGCCCAAGCAAAGCAACGTGAACTCTGACAAAATGGCAAGTTTTTAAAAGTAAATAAACATAAAGTTGTAAAATTAATGATTTATCCTTCCCAAATTCCAGACAAATTTGCGCAAGGAGCTAGAAAAGTGCAAACACCCGAATAGTCGCAAGACCAAGGCGCTGGGCAGGAAGGCACGTCGGCAGAACAACAAGCATAAATCGCGCCTGGGCCATGCGATCAAAAGTAATATCACAGGCGAAAAGCTGGGCTGGTTCCTGGGCCAACTCGACGAGGGCCGCACGGCGCCACTGAGCCCACAGGAGTTCGAGGATCTGATCGCCCTGTACTTCACGCGCTTCGACGAGGAGCTGGAGCAGATCAACCTGAAGCAGTCGATTGGCAAGCACCGGGCGAACCAGCACGCCGCCCGCAAGGATGTCATAACGATTACGCTGGAGAAGGAGCGCAGCGAGTACCGCAGCGGCGGCCTGGAGCTGCTGAATCTCTGCGATCCGCTGAAGCTAAAGATGCTGCGCGATTGGGACGGCAGTGCGCTGAGTGTGCAGCACCTGAAGCTTGACCTCATCTCGCACAACATGCTGCAGCGCCTCAAGGAGCCGCCAAAGGAGTCCACGGCCACAGACGACCAGGCGATGGAAACAGCTTAGGAATATTGAGCTAAATAAAATAATAAAAACTAAATTAACTTTGTTGACATTGCATTTGGTGGTTCGACAACACTGCTGTTTACTGTTATCGATTAATGACAGCTGTTCTGTGTTCTAGCATGCTCTTTGCTAGGGCTGTCAAATTCTGCAAATTGTACGTTAGAACTATCGTTTCAGGCTTTGAAAATATAATTTTTTTCCCGTTAAGAGAAATAATGGTAAAATGTCACTATATATATGATGAATTATATTAATAAATTTTAATTACTTTCAAAATAATGTCCTTATATATTCATTTATTTCTCGTTCTTAATATTTTTTGATAACACCAACCGATAGTTTTACCGATACCTACCCCCACATCAGTCGTCTCGATATTTCCCAGGCCTTTGACAACCCTAGGATGTGAACTTGAATTTTACATTTTTGTGTGTGCGCCGATAAACTGAATTGTGGTGAAATATCCGTCTCGAAACGTGAGTTTTATTATATAAACAAACACCGACGAAAGCGAAAGTACACAGCGTACTAAAACGGCTCTACCTTTCTAGCTAGTCAAGTGAGCACACACGCGCACACGCCACCGCATCCTAACGCAATGGGAGCCAGTACGTCCAAGGGAGTCGGAGTGGCCCAGGCAGCGGCTGCTCCAAGCATTCCGCCGGCCGAGCCCGTCAATACCGCCGCCGCCGCCGCCACCGGCGAGAAGCCCAAGTGCAAGGCTTGCTGCGCCTGTCCGGAGACCAAGCGTGCACGTGATGCCTGGTGAGTGTCGTTTTTTGCCCCCTCCCGGCGTTGTGACGCAACAAAATAACTAATCCAATCCAAACAATCTTCCCCAGCATTGTGGAGAACGGCGAGGAGAACTGCTCGACGCTGATTGAGGCGCACAAGAAGTGCATGCGCGATGCCGGCTTCAACATCTAATCGGTAGATTTGGACGCGGACTAGGATCCGTATTCCCAGTGCCAGAGCCCCTCGATCCAATGCATCCACGCCCCTCCTCCCAACTGTTTTTGTTTCTGTTGTATCTCAAGCTAATTATAGAACTAAATTAATTGAAAACCCGGCTATCCGTGAGTATTGTTCTTCGGGAAAATGTTTAAATTCGTTCGTTTGTTTTAAATCCCTTGAGGGTTTTGTATTTTCGATCATTGTGAGTTAACCAATTTGTTATCAGACTTTTCAGTGATATGTGAAAGGCAGAGTAAGCGCTTATCTGAAGAACTTTCCATTAATTTGCGTTTCGGTTCGGTGCTCTATTGCCTTAATTAATTTATTAAAAAAATGGCCCAAAGCCAACGTCTCTAGATACAATATTTGCTTGGATTTAGGTGCTCCCCTGTGATATGATTTAGATAAAGCTTAAGGTGCGCAGGGCGACCACGGCTGCCATGTAGAAGGTGATGCACAACATGGTGCCAAAGGCCAATATCCTCGAGGGCTGGGGCACCGGATACACGGCATAGACCAGTGTGTGTATGATCCTGGCAACGCCGGCCACACGGAACAGAATGCAGGCGACATCGGCATTCGGATTCGTACTGATGTAGATCAGGGACATGATGAAATAAGGCAGGATGTTCTCCATATCATTGCGGTGGGCTCTGAAGGAGCGATAGAAGATTAATGTAACCCAAAAGGTAGAGTTATGAGACCAGGAAACCCACCTGCGAACTCGCTCCACATGCGGATCATCAAACTGCACCTCCAGATTCTTGAAGAACAGATCCTCCTCGTTGGGGAAGATCTACAAAGAGCACAACACACACATTATTTAGAACCAGAAACAGGTTGGGTGCGATCACGATGACTTGGGGCTTTTGGGCTTTACCTTGCGCCGCAGCGCCAGCGGAACGAGCCCCAGCAGCTGTGAATGGAATGTAATGGAAATGGTAATGGCGGTAATGGTGACCTTTGAGTCCAGCGATGACCCACCTTATAGCGGAAGCGCTGCACGGCCGTCAGCAGGGACATGAGCAGCATCTTCACCACCAGCACCGTGGCCCAGAAGAGATAGCAACAGAAGACGGGATTCTCCAGGGTGAACATCTCCTTTTGCGGCGGCATCATCTGGCTGGCATTCGTACTGGCCGGGGCTGACATCGTGGACATTGTGGCTACTGGCTACTGTGTGCGTGCTTGCGCTTCGAGCCGAGTTTGGTTAATGATTGAGCCGAGCCGCTCTCCTAGCTCAGCGTGTGGAGCCCATAAACATGCGGGGAGGCTGGCCAAACTGGTTACGAACTGCGTCGAAGCGAATTGTTGGTGCCGCTGTGCAGTGATGGAACAGCAAAACACTTAAATTTAACCTAGGTGCGGATCTAAGATATATGCATAAAAAAATAAACATCAAGAAACTAGTTCCTATGTGAAGTATAGCATTTTTTAACTGCAATGCAAATTCTTATTTTTAATATAAACTACTTCTTGATTAAATCTACATTTGCTTAAAGGCTATGAACTTTCACATTAAATTATATGGATCTTTCTTCGAATTTTATAAAGAATGATATGAAAACTACTACTATTACTACTAGCAAAAGTTAATAAGTAATTAACGGATAAAGGATTAAAGGATTAATAACTAGCAAAGTTAATAGATAATAATAACGGTACGTTAAAAATTCCTAAACTAATAAAAAAATTATTATCTGAAAATAAAGAGCATAGAAATGAAATATTACCATTAAATAAGGCTAAGTTTAATTTTAAATCAAACAAGTATATAAATAGTACCAGATTTAAATGTATTTCACACAGCAGACGAACACGTAGCCCGCCTCGAAGCAGGTGATGGCAAAGGTGGTGAAGAAGGCCAATCCCCGAGCCGGCTGCGGTACCGGGAACACAGCGTAGACAACGGTGTGCACCAGGCGGGCACTGGCTCCGATGCGGATGAGCAAGCGGGCGGTCAGAGGATTCGGTCCGGTGGCCACATATGCCAGTGACATCAGTATAAAAGGCAAAACGTTCTCCAAATCATTGCGATGGGCCCTGCAGGAGATTTTATGCAATTAAAATAATCCTTCCAAAGAACTCTTCTTACCTTCGCACTCGCTCCACATTCTGATCGCCAAATCGAACCTCAGGGCTGCGACTAAGCCGCAAATCCTCCGGATTGGCATAGGTCTTGGTCTTCATCCGCTGACGGGCCGTGAGCAGGGACATCAGCAGCATCTTCAGGATCAGAAGACTGGTCCAGAACATGTAGCAGCCAAAGACGGGATTCGATTTGCTCAAAAGGATGAGCGAAAAACCGGATCCTGATGACGAATCGGCAGAGTGGGAGGCCCCAGGCATGGCGGCCATTGTTCCATTGTTGCTATCCATGATGAAGAAGTTCGTCGTCGTCTCACGTCAAGCTTTCACAGGCGACTAAGTGTAGCCTTTGGGCGAACTATTAAGGAAACAACAGGTGCCCGAGTTCCCTGAACTGACCTAATTTTAACACTATTATTATTTAATCGCGTTTAGGAACTAGCGCAGGGCTCCGACATTTTGACGGTTATTCATAGACAGTTCTAATTGGCTTGCAGACTTGCAATTAATTTTCTTTTACGAATAGTAAATAAGGCTATTATATTTACTGCAATAATTATATACATATGTACGTTTAAAAGGGTTTAAAAAAGAGAGAAAACTTTGTTTTAATTGGTTTTCCGTTAAGAAATTCTGCTTGCACTGCTTGCTACTTTTTAAAATGTGATCTACGTAGACAATGCGCCCTCTGTTGACTGGTGGATAAACGCACAGAAGAAATCAGTGCTGGTAAGCAGTACGCAGAAGCAGTGCATTGATCGTTGAGCTTTCAATTAAAAGTTTAACCAAATTTAATTTTAATTAAGCTTTTGGCTAGTTAAAATAATAATATAAATTCCTAAGAAAATACTAATAAGCTGTTTAAGCCCCTCCATCTCAAATTTAAGTTGATATTTACCCATTTGGCATTAAATTTCAATTCCAAAATTATCGCTAAACTTTAAGACAAGGACGGAGCTACAGAAGCGGAAGCAGACAGACGGAGGAGGAACGATAGCGATTTCACGCTTTCAATGCGTGGGGCAAGAAACTACATATTATCACTATCAGTCGCAGTCTGTGTACAGAAACGCACAGAAATCACTCAAATATATACCATAAAGGCATATATGCATACATATGTATATATAAATGTATATCTGTACAGACTTTGGCTTTGCGAGCGATTTTTAGCCAGACGAAAATGAATTGAAAGCGCTCTGATTAGATGAGATCTCGCCACAATGGAGTCCCACTCATAGCTATCATAGCCTGTATAATCCGTCCCTAGAACTGGAGCATAACCTAGCTATAGCCTCCAGATTCTAGAGCAATCAAATCCTTTTTAAAATTAAAACCAAGATAATGGAAAAATCATTTATTTCAAACCAATAATATCATTTTTTTAAACAATCAATATTTTCTACTACACACATGTCTAGAGCTTAGTCATGTCATCCTGCCAAGTCATTTCCGTTATCAGCATACACCAAGACACGAATGAGAAAGCAGCTATCACTTCCGCCACTGTTTTCTTAATAGTAGTAGTCTTATAATAGTATTAAGTATATTAACACTTATTTTGAAATAATTTGTTGATTCTTTTCGGCATACTAAAAAAAAGTTTGTGAGGAATTACCGCTGGCATCTCTAATACCCAAGGAAGAAGAGGAGGATGAGAATACAATGTGTCAAAATATTTAACTATTAACAAAATAAAACAAATCGAAAAAAACGATAGTGAGGATGAGAAAACCAAGAGTTAAATAAAATATAATAAACTAATAAAAAGAAAAATGATTAGGACCAGGACGACTTTTTCGGTTGCCGCTCCTGACCCTAATGCCGTGCAAAGATGTGCTGCAGCACCAGGCAATAATCAGTGTGACCATCACTCGATACCAAAGCTCCTGAAAACCTCGATTGTATCGCTGAGAAGCCAGAGTTGTCACTTTTCTTTACTTAAACCCATCAGAAACTAAAAAATGTTATATCAATTTTGTGAAAATTCTATGCTAACTTAGAGCAATTTTTAAGTGTATTTTTCCGATTGTTGAATTACCAAAATTTGCCTTATATTTCTATTTTTGGGGCAGCGCGATTCGGACGACTTTTGAAAGCAAACAAGCTTTGCACCCATTTTGCACCGACGATTGTGCGAGAAACACTTGTACTTGTACTTATTTATCTACACGCGATGACGTATTCTTCGCTCCCGTCTAAATTTAGTCAAAGAGTTCTATTTGATTCTGGTTTGCGTTATTTTTTATTTTTTTGTCTTTGACAAAACACACGCTCCAACGACGGCAGCGAATTTTCTCAGCGACCAAGTCGGCGTCATAAGTTGTATGGGGTCCAAAGTCCAAACTCAACCAGACGACTTTTTGTTGTGTGCTGTCTTTCTGGTTCTTTCCCTTCCGTCTTCTCTGTGGTTTTGCCCCATGACGAATTCTGTTTAATACACGTACTCGCAGAGGCCAGACATGCCCCCAGTACCATCGTCATATCATCATCATATTTTTGTTTAATTCTTCGATAGAATGGCATACATTTGCTAGGGTAATATGTTTGTACCGTACATATATAAGCCTATACCGAATTTCATAAGGATAGTTGTTTTAGAGGCCAAGTTACCTAAGGCTGAATATTATGAAATTCTATAATCTAATAGTAAGTTATTTTCAGTATTTCGATAATAAGTAAACAACCTCTGTAGAAATACCTTGGGAAAGGTATTTTTCGTAACTTTCCTGATAGTTTCGAAATCTAAACTATATCTATAGCAATGCTATTACTTCTGACACAACCTATGCCAAAGTTCAGTAGGCTAGATGATTCAAAAGCCAAGTTACTTGAAGCCCACCCTAACCTCACCTCAAGTAACTCAGGTTCAGGCTACTCATGCGTCATAAAGTGGTTCAAAAAATATAGTTAACATAACGAATACATTTTCCAGCTGTAACCATATCTAAAAGAAATTATATTGAACTTTCAAAGAATCTAGACCAAGTCTATCATGGAATGATTCCTAGGGATATAATCAAACTCTTGAATTGGACTCTAGAGCGATTTGAACCTGTGTGTCACTAGATTGCGATAAGGCCTGGCGAACTTTGTTTAATAAGTGGCTTAAAGGCTTATACCTCATAACGATAGCTGGCGACAATTATAAAACAAAGGCATTAAATGAATGGGCTGAGTATGAAAAAAAAGTATTCCCAACCCTCTTATCAGCGCTGTACAATCCAGAAAAAAGTAAATAAAAACTAAATAAAATCAGCAAGCGACTCATTCGCCTTTCACATGTTTATATGTATAATTCAGAGGAACTCACACACGCCTCGGATTCAAAGTCCGTCTATATGTCATCGTTACCTGAATGTTTCCTCCTTCTATATATAGATCATGCCTAGGCCTTTGCAGAAGTGTTCTCTAGATGCTATGTCCAAAATCCAATGGAATTCTAGGCTCGACCATTCGGGAAAATACCCACAGACGCTTTTTTGCCTCCCCGATAACACGCCAAGCTATATGTATGTATATATTTATTTGTATATATACTGATGCCATGACGGGGCCTGTGGAGCCCATCGACTCTGGCTATAGTCTCTTTATAGTGGGTCTTGTCTACGTGCGGACCGACTGTTAATCGGATTATTCCAATTTTATTTGATTTCTGTCGCCTGATGAAATCGAAAGACAACCCGAGATAATCATATTAATCATCCAGTGAGAGATGAGTTAACAACTTAAAAAATTGGGCGGTTCTTGAGAAAGAACTACTATTGGAAATATTAAGACAAGGTTTTAATGCAATACGATAATAAGAAAAACCTTAAAACATCAATATTTCATCATGTCTTTGTAGTAACCCCTGTAATATTACCTTACTTTACATGCTTTATTCAGCCAATCATTATTTGTTATCGAAATCAAATTACCAAACCTGTTTGAAGTGATTTCCTTCGTCTGATGTTATAAAATCGCTGAGATACCGCGATTTCAAAGTCCCCCTATAGACCGTAAAGTCCAGAGAACGAAGGGAAAGGAGGAGGGGAGTCTGATGGTGTCGCTTACATCGTTTATTTACGACCGATATCGGTGATTGGAGCCCCCGGGACCAGACCGTTTGGCGATAAGCAATAATGGCAGTGGCACCAGGTACCTCATGGTTACAACATAAACAACGTTGTGACGACATCGCCGGACTTTGGATTACTGCTCAAAGGGGTGGAGAAGGAGCTTTCGATTTAGCCTTCTCCGATCTCGAGGGCCTGGTTAATATGCGCATTTATTGGTCGATCGTCTGGCCGCTTTAGCCTTATCAGACCAGACATAATAATAATTGCTTTATAGAACGCATAATTTCCTGAGGGCATTAACCCATTTTGATAGTAGCACTTTTGGAAAAATTGTTTGTAGAACATTATTTTAGGTTTGAAATACGTTTTTGAAATATTTTTCATAATGATAGGTATTATTTTGGCCTTTTTTAATCCCCCGAACCGCTGAAGGAATGTTAATACATAATACAACATTGCAGAAGATTTCATTAAGACCCATCGAGCGTATCTGGATGTGTGAAGAAGTGGGTTAAGATCGGGGGATGGAAGTTTCGCTCTTAGTTCTCGTAATTTGTTTTCGTTTTCTCACACACCGGACTTTGGAATGCAAAGCGAATTACACAGAATTTGGGGAGTATTACGTAGAGAAGAGAGCCAGAGCCGGTAGCCGCGGGAGAGTGTGTGTGACTGTGCAGTGGCGACGTACAGTGTACATTTGTATTATCGATGCGGTGGCAGGAGGTTCAAAGGTCGCACGAAGCATTTGCGTGGCGGAGCTGCCCATTGGCCATTGATAATGGCACAGGCACAAACACAAACACTTGTGTTTGTATGCAGACCGACATCTATTGGAATGTACTTTCAATCTAAACTTTGTTTGTCGCCCCGACAACACTGCGTATTATTAATCTAGTTGTCAAGCATGGCGTGCAAACACTGGTGCTGTCTCCCTCCCCGAAACTTCCCTTATTATCACCTCCACTCCCTCGCACTTTCTTCCCTTAAGGATGGCAATGCCCGGAGAAAGAAAGAAGGACTAGAAATCAAAGCAAATGATAGAAAAACTGCATAAATTGCAACGACCGAGGGATCTCGAAGAAATTGGGGAAATATTAGTAATCTATTACAATGAGGGAAAACCCCATTTTTGATACTGTCAGAGACATCAAAATCGATTAAATAGTTTATTTTTTATAAAATTGTATCGAAACATAGTTAATAATAATTGAACTTGCTGAATAATTAGGATTCTGGAGACATATCCTCAACATTTGCAGTGATTTCCTGAGCGTTCACTTATAATAACAGTTCATAAATATGTACATACATATGTATGTGTATGTATGTATGTATGTATGCACATACAAAGTGATTTTTATTTTCCATGCATTTTGTTCCCCATTTCTTGAGCACATTATTCGATGTTAGTAGAGCCAAAAAAGAAAAACAACAACAACAACTGCTCTCCTATCATTTATTCTTTGCTCTTCTTACGCAGAGAGTTCAAAATCTGCCCTCTCGCTGGCTGGACACTGTTGACAAGTCAGCTATTTTTTCAGAGAAAAAGAGCAATAAACATTTCATTTTAAAATAATTAAATTTAATTTAAAAATTAATTGGGTTTAATAAACTCCGGTTGATTTTTTTCAAAACGAGCTTACAATTCCCTGAAAAGTATATTAATACTTAGCTTTGCGGTTTTAGCTTTTTCTAGCTAGAACATGCAGAATTGGCTACTTTTCACTTCACAGCTTGTCCGCAGTGGCAACACTGGCCGCGGTGGCGCTGCGCAGCGTTTCTAGCAATTTTATCACAAAGCAAACTTGTATTTTACACAATGGTTCTATTAACGAATAAATTGAGCGTTTTGGCCTCTTCGGGAATTTATTTGCCAGATTTAAATGCTATTATCTACAAAACTAGCTATTCTTATTATTATTAATTAGTAATAATTAATAATTTATTGACTCAACATATTTTAAGCAATCGAAATCTAGCTATTTTTGCTGTGGAGATTCTGGCAGCACTGCGCGCATAATAAACCAGCCGCGCAGCTCACAAATCAATCTCTCTGCACAACTCTCTCTCGGCATTTGAGAGAGCGCATTCGGCAGCCTTCGGCTCAGTTCGGCTCGGTTCGGCTTTTAAAGAAACCTATAAATACAATTGCAAGCGAGCCATCGAAAATTAAATTTTTTTTAACCAAATGCCCCAACAGACGTGTGCTCCAACAGAAAGTGCTCCACGTATTTCCACAGTTCCTCTTGACCGCTATACTTTACCCTGCTTCGCATAACCCATTCGCCGGTTTTTTTAATTCGTGAAAGAAACAAGGAGAAAAGTGCCGTGCCAAGCGAAAGAGCTTGAAAAGAGACCCGAAAGCCGAAAAGAAAAGAAAGAAAAAGTGAAAACAGCGGAACACACATATAAAATAATGGCCAGTGCAGATCAGAAACACGCCACCGGCAATGGTTCAGCCGGCAACGGAGCCGTGGCCGAAGATCAGCCCAAGGACGCCAAGGACCTGTTGCCCCACCTGGAGTCGCTTGAGCGAATCATCAAGCTGCCCGTGGTCAATGCGGCGTGGGACAAATCGCAGGATGTCTACGGCAAAGTAAAAGGTGAGTTGAAATGGAGGACAAACGCGGTCCCCCGCAAAAGTGCATTGAACTCGGACAAGTAACGGGGAGCCCCGCCTAACGGCACAGAAAACCAAAAACCGAAAGAGAGGCCGAAACAGAAACCACAACAACAATGTGCAATGGCAAATGCACATGCAATCGAAACCGAAACTGAAAACGAAACAGAAACCGAAAACGAAACAGAAACCGTTTCTTTGCTTTGACTTCGCCATTTTAATTCGCGTTCGAGCTCGAGTTCGAATCTCGAATTCGGAGCCCAACTGTGGAGGGCAACTCTATTTAATTGCCCGGCAATGGGCGGGAATTAAGCTCAATTGATGTTAATTGATTGCAAGCAAGCGGTCAATAATCGAAATCACGGCAGCAGTGCGAATACAACAACAGCCCTGACCTAGCACCAACAACAAGAACAAAAGCTGCCAGCGAGTTTGTGCTTTTAACGTTCGGCACTTTGCCCTCGTGACGCGCGGCGTACAAAGTTCGTTCGAAATTTACATAATAAAAAACTTGGCCAAAGAAAAATGTGGTGCGAGCTAGGGAGAAGGGGAATAAGACAGAGAGAGAGAGAGAAACAGACCACCGCACGTAGGCTGCAGTCGCAGAGGCGCCGACAGCGACAGGGGGCTCGTTTCAAGAGAAAAACGCACAGCAGACCCAATGGCCACGCCACTGGCGGCGCTCTCTGGCGGCGGCGAGCAGTGTTGCCAGGAGTGACCACAAAAAAGATAAAATCGAGCAGAGAATTCGATGGAATTTATATTATCAATATTATGGGGTTTTCTGAAGAACTATACACTTTATTTGGTTTTAATCTTTTAAAGATAGTTAAAGTCTGTTGGAAACTCTTTGAGACCAAGAGCGCCCTTGTAGTCTACTAACTACCACGTGCTTTAGTTGTTTATGCATTTATTGGTATTTGTAACAATTATTATTTGGATTTGGAATTAATTTTTATGAAGGTTTCTAAGCCATGTTTTCGTTTAATATTTAAAATCTATCGAATAGAAAATAGAAATACAATTGGAATATTTGGTTCATCAATAACCTCTAATCGTGGCGATGACTTTCAAGCTTTTCGAACAAGTCGCAGTTAATATTGAACTTTGGAAAATCCAGGCATTTAGCTGGAAACTAGCCTTATAGCAGCTGGCAACACTGGAGCTCTGGCGTCTGTAGGTTGGACTTTCGACTTGTTTGTGATATTCCACTGCTGGCACACACTCACGCACACACACTGCTATTGGACGATGTGTTTGAGGAATGACGAACTATCAAAGGTCTAAACTAGTCGTCGTCGGGCAGACAGATAGAGAAAGATCGGAATGGAGGGTGGAATGGGGCGCCTTTGCAATCCTGAACTGAACTGTACTGAACTGCGCAGTTTTTGCTTATCAGTGAGAGAAGTGCCAGGCGCTATTATTATTACTTTTTGTTGCAACCACACTGATAAGGCTCTTTTGTCACATGTGGCAGCTACAACAGCACAGTAATTCCAGAAGTTTTCAAACAAATCAATCTCGCTTTTGTATTTTTCCAGGCAAGAACCGCGTCTTTGAATGGGCCCTGACGGCGGCCGAGGATTGTGTGACGCGTGCCGTGACGACAGCCGCTCCATTTGTGACCAAGCTGGACCGACCCATCGCCTATGTGGACCAGACTTTGGTCAAGGGCATTGACAAGCTGGAGGTGAAGGCACCCATTATCAAGGACACACCCCAGGAGATCTACAATCAGGCCAAGAGCAAGGTGATCGATGTCGTGCAGCCCCATTTGGAGCGTGTGGTCAAGTTCAAGGCCGCCGGCCAGCAGAAGGCCGCCTCCCTCAAGGATCTTGCCTGGCAGAAGGCCAACGAGGTCCTGGCTACGCAATACGGCAGTCTGGCTGTCAATGGAGTGGACACAACCACAGCGCTGGCCGAGCGCCTGCTCGAGTACTACTTCCCCAAGTGCGAGTCCGATGTGGAGGAGGATAATGGTGAGTGAGAATCGAAGCGATTGCGATTGCGATAGTTCCCCATTATATTCATGCCCGTTTCTGAGTCCAATTTGCATCGAGTTAAAGTAATATTATATCAGAATGGTTTTATAAGTAAAACTAGTTCATTATTAACTTTTCATTAAATAATTCGGAAAAGTGCACTTGGAACCCAATTCCTTAGGCTAAAAGTTGAGGAAAGGAATACATATATATTTCTTGGCTTGCTTCCATTTCCAAATGTCTGATTGCCCCTGTTTTTTCTTCTTTTTTTCGCGCGGTGTGTAAACAAAATGCTAAATATAAATCGTAAATATTTTTAATTCTCAGATGATAAACAAAATGCCGTCGTGCAGAATGGCAAGAGCTCTGAAAATGACAGTAAGTTCCTCCAAGAAACCCCTTCGATCCGAACAGATTCGCTCGCTCGCTCGTTTCGTTTCGTTTCTTTTGTTTGTCCACCACTAACACACACTGACTTGACTTGTACTAAGCATAAAAATTAAAAATAGCAAAGCATGAACACTAATCAAGCATGAATAACACACACTAAACAAAACAAAAAATAAAAGACAAAAAGATCTCCAAATAGATTCAAAAAGTGGGAAATATTTACGATTTCGATTTCGAGTTTTTAGGGATACCTGATCCTGGTCCTAGTCCCTTTGCCCCTCACCTCCCATAACACCGTAATTAACCAGTGACTAATTTTCTAAATTAATCATCTCTCTCTATCTCTTATCTCTTTTCCGTGCTATTCGTTAGTTATTGTTGTTGGGGAGAGCTACGACCAGGATCACGATCAAGAGATTGATGATAGATTCTTAGTGGCCGCCTCGACGGTATTTCTGTCCATGTCCCTCAAAATCATAACCGAAATTGTTGAGTACGTTAGAAGAAATCCAGAGATCATAGGCATTATCGATAGGGAACTCAACAAGTTTATGGTAAGCACACACACACACACACACACAAAGAACACACCCAAGCACCCACTCACACTCGCCTCTAACCGAATCTTTTTCGATTAAATAACTAAATAACCTTAAAACTAACAAAGAAAGCTACAAATAAACTCCTTGAGGTAATTAATAATAACCTTTTGCCTTCGCTTTTGTTTCGGTCAAATTTGTAGTGCCAGTTCCCGCCAGCGAGGATCCAGTCCTACACACAGTCCAGACGGTCGGACGGCTATCCAACAAGATCTCGCGTCGTGTCTATCGAAATGTCTCCCGACAGATCAAGCAGGTCCAGAAGGGCAACATCAACGACTATCTATGCTCCCTAATAGCCGCCCTCAAGCTGCATCAGTACATCAACTTTATCAACTCATCGATGGGCACCAATGTGGAGCAGTCGACGCTGGCCACCAGCAGTGACACCCGTTCGCCGTTCGCCACCAGTAGCAGCTGCAACAGCAACACCACCAACTCCTCGGCAGCGGCTGTGGCCAAGCCCCAGGTGGCCAAGAGCAAACCAGCAGCGGCGGCGTCATCGTCTCAGTAAAGATATATCTCAGATATATATCTGAAGCTTAGATATTACCTTCTTTCGCACACCCACACACCCAAAACCCACGCCGCCCATAACACTTTTTTTTCTAATCTTTTTTTTTTATTTTTTTGCAAAATTGTTTATATAAAAAAGGGATCAAAAAAAAAGAACATGTAGCTCCCAATATATAGAGTGTGCCCCTCCCTTTGCTTTGTAAATATTTATTTGAAGTATATAGCCACACACACACACACACACACAACCCCCTAGCTTGTAAGTTGTAGTCGTTAGTTTAATCCCAATCCCGGGGAGCTGAGAGAGAGTGATCGGGAATAAGAAAAGACGGATTCCTTCGTCGATTTTAGCTGTGCTAAAAGGCGTCCAAAGTGCCACTTTGCATTGAATATAATATACAAACTATATATACGCCTATATATACCTAAAATATATACACTGATATATATACACACACACATTGGCATAGATAGTGTGGGTTAGCTATACGTATACGTAATCTATTCTCTATTTAATTCGCATTGTACGCTCGCTGGGAGCCCCAAAACCAGATGATGTCTAATTGCTAATGAAAATGAATTATGCCTAATATATACACACACACACACAACACGAACACACACCCCAAACACACACACAGAACACACAACACCCAAACCCTTGTATGGAGAACCTAGCCATAACTAGAATGATAATATTAAATATTAATAATAATAAAAAGAAGAGAAAACCAACGCAAAACTGGAACGAAAAAGAAGAACAATCGGCCTATTCCCAAGTCTTTTAATTATACTCGAGAAAACTGAACGATAAGGGGAAACAGTAGTGCTCGGAACTGGCATGTTATACTTGCTATATCCCTTATCTGATTGGTCGCGCCTTATCGGGGCAGCGTTCCCCGGTCCGCTGATTTATATGGAGTTCAGTGTAGAGTTCAGGCACTCGTAATTGCAGCGAGCAGCGAACGGAATTTATAGAACATTTTGCCGCTATCCCCAGATAAGAGCCTCTCTACATACTATATTTACAAACATGCGATAATAAAGTGCGTTCTCCGGCAGGCTTTGGCTTTAGTATCGCATAAAGGCAAGGATTTATTAAATATAGCTTCGCATTATGTGGTCATTAACAGCTGGCACAGTTAATGAGAGAGAGATTCGGTATCTTTGAAAGTCGCTTTTAGTTATTTTTAATCATGTTTAATTATTATTTGCTTTTAATTTCACTTTTTGAGCTAATAAAACCCCTTTAGAGGAAGGTATGCCAGAGATCCCCTTTCGATAAGTTGAAGGTTAAGGGTCTGGTCCCTGTCGATAATGACGGCGTTAATGGCCGGGCAATTATCCATTTTTTTTCTGAATTTCAGCTACCTCCGCCGCCTCCTGATTTGTATTTGCTCCACGTTTCGGAGAGACAAGAGGAACATGAAAGAACCTCGCCTCTCTCCCATCGGAAATCGGGAATCAATCTTGCCAGCATACTTGGCATAATTTCGAGTTTTGCTAAATGCATTTTGGGCCACAAAATATTCATGAGTGTCGTGTCTCTCTCGGCCAGAAAAGGGCTTCTTCGCTGGGGTCTGTCTGGCTCTTGGCGTTTCTTGCGGTGGATCCATGGCGGCGACTAGTTGGACGGGTTCCCGAAACCGAAACCGCAGACGCAGACATCGAATGAAAGAAAAAAGTTTCAATCCGGTTTTTATTTTATTTTTTAAGTTAGGATCTACGTTTGAGAGATATTTTCTGTTACTAAGAATCCTTATTCTGACCAAACCTTGATTATAATAACTTAGTATCTCAATTTTTATTTTATTTTATGTTAGGATCTACCAAGAACTACGTAGAAACCTTTTGGGAAATATTTTCTATAACTAAGATTCTTTCCTAGAAGCAAGTCAACCAATTCTTCGGACCAATTCTTGATCTTATTTTCGCTACAATCTTTTACCAGGAATTACGTAAAAACATTTTGAGGAATATTTTCTATAACTAAGATTCTTTCCTAGAAGCAAGTCAACCAATTCTTCGGACCAATTCTTGATCTTATTTTCGCTACAATCTTTTACCAAGAATTACGTAAAAATCTTTTGGGAAATATTTTCTATAACTAAGATTCTTTGACCAATTTCTGACCAATTCTTGATCTCTTTTCCCTACAACCTTGTTTATGATCACTTAATAGCTCAGTTTTCTCTGCGTGTATCACTGATCATGGAGGTAATGATCGTTAATGTACTTAATGTAATGGGATTGCTAACCGCAAGGTGTACCCGCACCCGGCATGAGTGTAAAGATGTTAATGGGGTCGGACTTTGGACCCAGGCCGCCCGCCTTGCTTAGCCCCAGACTCTGGCGATGACGAGGCCTGGGTTTTGTGGGTCCTCAGTTGGCAACGACAATTCTTATCGCGGAGAAAGAGGCATAGCGGGTGAAAGAGAGTGCGGATAGGCAGAGACCCATAAAGGCTAACTATAAACGTAATCAAGAATTTGACGTACAGGCAGTGCTATAAAAAAATTGAATGACTTTATAAAAACACAAAGAGAGAGAGAGGAGTGAAATAAAGTCAGATAGAGAGCGGAAGAAAGGTGGCAAAGCCAGGGGCGATCCCCAAATAATTATGCGGGGGGTCTGGAAATGTTTCAGCCCTTAAAAGTAGGCAATGTTTTGAAAGTATTAAGAGCTGGGTATGTTGCTCTGGTTTTTTTTTTATTGTTTTTAAAACTTTTTCGAGCTTAACAACCTTAAATAAATCAATCTTTATATTCCGTCGTGGAAAACACTAACCAAGGGAGCTAAGCTGTGCTAAATCCGACCCCCGGCTAACTCCGCCTCTGTATAAGCCTCAGGATGAGCCCTCAAAGGCGGCGGCGGCGGAAGAGGCGTGGCACTCTTCAATCAACGAGAGTACAAGCAAGGCAGAGGGAGACCGAGAGAGAGAGAGAGAGTACAAAGTACAGAAAGTGGCGTGATTCTTATTATTCATTCTCTCTCTGATTATTGAGTATTGTGTATATTGTGTATTATGGTCAGCATTATGTGCGAATTATGCCGAGTTCTCTGATCTTATTGTGCATCTACAACGCCACGTTCTCCCTCGTTGCACTTTGCCGTGCGTCACTAGATCGGGCCGGGCACATTCTAGGGGTTATATCTGTGGTTAACTGAGTGATTGCCTTATCCATTCCCCAACGAATTCTACAGAAGAATTGGATTTTTTTTTTAGTAAAAAAAAGTTTAGTTCTATTATTGGAAAATACTTACAATGAAATTTACAAAATTTGTTATAAAAACACCTACATTTATTTTTGTTTAGTTGATTCTTTTTCTTCATGTTACGAATTCTACAGAAGAATTGGATTTTTTTAGTGAATAAAGTTTGATCTTGGAAAATCCAGTTTAAATTCAGTTATTGGAGTTGAAAACCCTTTAAAAAATATAAAAATATACACTTTTATTATGGAAATTACAAAAATTAATCCAAAAAAATAAGTTTATCTGGATTTATGAAACGAATGTTAGAGAAGAATTGGTTGGAAAAGGATTGATCTTTGAGAATTCAGTTTTAGTTGAATTATCGGTAGTAAAAACCCTTAAAAAAATACAACAATATACATTTTTATTATGAAAATTACAACATTTAATATAAAAACAAATAAATTTATTGTTGTTTCATTGATTTCCTTGTATTATGAAACGAATTCTACAGAAGAATTGGTTTCTTGTATTAAACCATGTTTGTTCTTTAAAAATTCCGTTTAATTGAATTATCGGTAGAAAAAACCCCCTAAATAATTACAAAAATATACATTTTTATTATGAATATTACAAAAATGATTATCAAAACTAAAAAATTTCATTTTGTTTAATAGATTCTTATATTTTATGAATTATTTAATGTCACATGTGGTAAAAACACTTAAAAAAAAGAAACACAAACATACTCTTTACAAAATGATTTCCGCAGCAAATTAAGGTAATTGCGAGAACAGACATAAAGCTCAATTGGGAACTGATCGATTGACGATCGCTGATAAAGCTATTGGCGCCTCATTGGGTCCTCTTCCTCATCCTCCGCCACCTGATCTCCCAGCTCGATTGTCACACGGCCGGCGTCGCACATTGGTTTGGCCTTGACTTTGCTCTTATCACTGTCGTTATCAATGCCCAGTTTCGTCGGCGGGGGGCAGCAGGTGCTCTAGAAGCAGGGGCAACTAGAGCTGGAGGTGGAGGTGGAGGAAGCGGAGGCAGAGCTGGAGCTGGGTGCGTGCATCAGGGCGAGATCAAAGTGCGGCTGTTCGAGGAGCGTAAGACTCCGGCTAAGATGTCCGGCTATCGCTCGGACCACGCGCCTGGCCAGCGGCGGGGGGGTCATCACCCGACGGAGCAGGGACCAGGTCGTGCTCATCAGGGCAAAGGCATAGCAGTGTCGGTGATTCTCCGGCACTAGCATTAGGTTCTTCCCATCATCCTTTCCCTTATTCTGCTGATTCTCCGCCTGAAGCTTCGTCTTCTTCTGATTCCTTTTCTGTCGCTTTTGATTCTTCTGCTGCTTCCTCTGGAGCTGCTGCTCTTCTTGAGATTTCTCTTGATTCTCCTTGGGCTTCTGATCTGAATCCTTTGATTCCTTCAGTTCCTTCTCGTGACACCTCTTCACTTCCAATCGCTTCGCCTCGATCTCCTCCTGCTGCTGGATCCAGCTAACCATACCGCCTGCCTGGACCTTGAAGCCCTCTTTGAGTAGGCTATTCTTGCGCAGAAAGTGGAGGGCATCGTCGTATCCCTGCTGGCAGAAATTGCCCATAAAGTCCGAGCGTCCCGGGAACAGGATTCGCACCATGCGACGCATATTCCTCCGCGACAATCGGATGCAGGTGTTTGCCCAATTAATATTCAGTTGGAGCAGGTGCGGATTCTGGTCTCTCGGAGAGATGTCACTCTCCCCGCAAAAGGGACTCACGGTCACGGTGTGCTCGTCCAGCATGGGCAGATTGTTCGAGAAGGCTCCGTCCATATAGCGAACTCCTCGAACCTGAGCCAAAGGAGAAAGGTCGAAAATAAATTAAAGAAGAACAGGGCTGCCACAGAAATCGCTGTGACTTAATGGGACACTCTCTTACCTGCGGCGGCAGCAGGCCAGAGAGTCCGGGAATAAAGCAGGTGCAGAGCAGGGCCTGGAGCAGCTCCTGGCGCGAGCTAAACTCTGACATGACCACGTTCCGGCGATCGCTGACCCGGGTCAGGGATATGTGCAGGCGCCCGTTGACCCGCAGATGAGCATCCGGCGGCAGGCGGCGATGCATGCCCTCCAGAAGGCACTCCGGCAGATTGAACCACGGACTAAAGGCACCCAGCGAGTGGCGACGCGTCTCCTGGACGACGCGCAGAAAGTCACCGGCCATGCCTTCCAGCGGCAGGTCGCAGATGAGGCAACAGGCGGCCAAGGCTCCGGCCGAGGCGCCGGCGATCCTCTCCAGCAGCAGTTGGGGCGCATGTTGGCGCAAACAGACGGCGACGCCCACGTGGTAGATGCCCAGGAAGCCGCAGCCGGCGAACGAGAGGCTCCTCCTGGTCTTTATCTTCATGCTCGTATCCCTTCTTCGAAGTCTATCACAAGAGTTTCTCCAGAAACATTCGAGGCAGTAGTCATGGGTTCTTCGGCGATTCTTTTGAGGTTTTCTTTTTATTATTTTCCCAAGATTTCCTTTGTTTTTTAAGCTTATTTTCATTGAAATTGGCTTATAATGTGACCGTACGCCGAGCGGAAAATGGTTTCAATCCAATAAAATACCAATTAAACCGGGTTTTCTAGGTTCGGGAAATCGATTTGAAAAGTTGGTCTTATCTCTGTCTATGTACGACTATATATTGATTTAATCTGTTTAAATACAGGGTTCTTTTGGGCTATTGAGGGGTTTTGAAGGGGGTTAGCTTGGTAGAATTCTTCTATGAAATCCAAAATTTGAAATTTTAGATGATTTTGATTTAAATATTAGCTTTTCCTTTTTTCCGTAACGGATTTAAAAGGTTTAGATCCTTAAAACATTTTTACAACGAGAGAAAAGGTTATACAATTTTGGAACTAGAAAGATCTTAATAATTTAAAATATTAAAAGAAGTTTTTTTTATTAAAAAAAATAAATAAAACTATAATAAATAAACCTCTAACTTTTATTCAGTCGAATATATATTTTACACCAATTAAAACCGGTTTTTCTTCAATACGGCTTAAAGGACCCCATCGGTATTCGTTCTTGGGGTTTTAGAAGGTTAAGTTATTTAAAAAATGTTTAAAAAGAAAGCCAAAGTTACTCATTTTTGGAATTAGGAAGATCTTAATAATATAATAACAAAGGAAAGACAAAACTACAATAAATAATCCTCTAACTCGTATTCAGCCGAATATAAATTTTACACCAATTAAAAACAGTTCAATTCCAGATCAAATTCAATTATTTTATTCAATTTTATCAGTAAACTAGATAAATTTATATATTATTTATAGTTTTTTGTTGGCTTGTGACCTGTGTGTTTTGATTTATTGTATTCAATTCCGGCGCGAGGTCAGCGAGTATTTAAAGTCCATTTACATAAATAAACAGACTGTATTTTCTTCCTTTTCCTCCAATCCGGCTCGAAGGACCCAATTGGTATTGCCTTCGGGAATCCATCTCGAAAGCTGTGGAGTTTAAAACTGACCTCGAGCCGGCAAAGTCTACAGTATCTTATGTATCTAATATATCTGCCACGATCTACGCTCGATCATAATTGAGAACCGTTTTAACTAATCATTGGGGGGGGTTAGCATTAAGTTAGGACCTAAGGGCATCTAACGATTAGTCCAGGGTTAGCGTACACACACGTACATATGAATATATATTTATTGTAAGTGTATATAATAATAGGGTAAAATAAGATTGGCCGTTAACCGATCTGCAGCTGTCCGAATCGAATGAAGGAGCACGACAGAGCCTCCATTCATTTAGCCCCACGAAAGGATACATACATATTTGAATTTCTTCTTTCTTTGTTCATCTTCATCGTTTTTTCTTATCACAGACGCCCCAGAGCACAGTTCTTTCAACCGCTTGGTTTCGGGTTCTCGGGTTCTACTTTGTTTGGTGGTTACGGGTTTGCGTCAAAATTTCTATGCAAGTGTTCACACGAAATCATCGGCGAAATGGGAGATTTAGATGGGTGTGTCTGCTCTCTCTCTCTGTCTCCTGCCAGGGAGATGCCTTCACCACCGCTCCGGCTGCTACCAACACTCCAGATCTCCTCCATTTCCTTGGCCATCCCATCCTTTCGGGCTTGTGTGCAGGTGTATATGAGTATTGTGTGCTTTTTAGTCCTTTTCCCACCCTAAGGCTTGGCCGTTTGTGCCTTGCCCGTGGTTATTCCATCGCCAGTTGGACTAGTCTCGGCCACCTCGGGCACCGGGGCGGCGGCATTCATTGTCTTGTTGAGGATCTGGTGGAAGTGCTCGCCGAACACGGCATGATTGTAGGACACCAGCCGCCGGAACGAGGCTATAAATGCAACCAGCTCCTCCTGGAAGTCCACGAACCCAGCGGGCGGCGGTGGAATGCTGCCATTGGAGCGCAAGGCCACGCGCACATAGCCATCCAAGCGCTTGGCTAAAGGGTATATAAGATAGTTTATAACCTTGATGGGGATACCGGATAGAGATGTACTTACCCATCAAACTGGGCACAGGCGAGGCCTTGTTGCCCAGCTTCAGCACCTGATTCTTCAGAGCCGCCTGGTCAGCATCGCTCATGGCCGGCATCTGCTCCTGCTCCAAGGCCTTGTTGACAAAGGCGCGTATCTGCTCGTAGCAGCTCTCAATGGCAGTGGCTACTTGGCTGTTCAAGTCAATAAAAATCATATAAAAAGAATGCAAAGACAGGAGAAAGGAGCACTCACTCTTGGTTCTTCACATCCTGCACGATTATGTCCAGCTGCTGGGCCAGCTTGATGCGATTCTCGCGACGCTGCGAGATGATGGGCGTGCTCTGGGCTATGGAGATGAGCGAGGCGCACAGGATTAGACGCTGGGCCCGCCAGCTGAGGCCGGCGAAGCGCTCCCTGTCAATGCGCAGCAGTTCCGGGAACTCCTTGTCGGCCGGATAGTCAATCAGCTGCATGTAGGCATTGTATATAGTCTCGTCCACATTGCTGCCGGCACGATGACGCTGCAGCCAGTCCTCGGTGGCCGGGAAGCTAAAGGCTATATCAAAAAATATATAAATATAAAATTCAAATTGTGCGTAAAATCAAAGCTAAAACTCACAATTGCCATGGAACTCGCGCAGATACTTGCTGAACTTCTCCTTCTCATATTGCACCGAATTGGCGGCTATCTCCTTGCGCGCCAGTGTGAGCATAAAGTTGGCCATATCCAGCTTCATCAGGCTCATTAGCTCGAGGATGCTGCGGAACGTGTCCACCACATCATCGATTTCCTTTAGCTTGGCCACCGCCTCATCCCTGGCCGGCGAGCAGGAGCGCGACATAATGTTGATCACAAAGTTGGCGTACGACCGAAAGTCAAGCAGTCCCCGCTCCGCCTGCTGTTGGATGACGGCCTCGTCTAGCACCTCGTTAATGTGGGCCACAGCGCGCTCGTTGTTCGGCGACAGCAGCTGGGGGAAGCACTCCTTGATCTCGGCCAGCAGTCGGATGGCCTGGTCATACGATGGCGGCTGTCGTTCCAGCTGCTGGCGCAGCAAATCCCAGAACGCCTTGTGCACATTCCTCTTGATGGCACCCTCCAGGCTGTTCGACGGTGGCTCATATTGCTGCAGCTTAAAGTCCGGATTGATGGCAATCTCGTGGGCCAACTCCATGTTCCTCAGGTTCTTGAACATGCTGGACACCTCGTCCAGGGTGACTATCTTCGGGGGTGTGCCGTCCAGGCTGGGCAGCACAAAGCGCGTCAGGCTGTCCACGGAGCTCTCGCTGTCCGTGCGGATGCGAGGCTCGTCCTGCTTGTTCTCCTGGGCATCCATGTTCACTCCTAGTCCTCTTTGTTCTGTGTGCCGTGGAAGTGCGGAAATGCGACGTTAGTTGGCAACTGGTTTTGAGCCAAAGCCAAATTTGGTTACCACCGGTTCGAGCCAGTTATATTATTCGCCAGCCGTTGCAATTGCGCCGTACTCTAAGCCTGCGCTGCGCTTTCTTTGTTCTTTGTTCGAGGTCTTCGCCGAAGCTCCGCTGGGGGTTAGTCGTTCGCCTGGGAAGTGTTCAAGAGGAGGGATTCAAGTACAGTGGCTATTGGTTACAAGGTCACCTGCTGAATGGTTAGATTTCCAAGTCTTGAAGATTGTAAGTGTAAGCTTTAAAAGGATTCTCTGCTATAATAAAAAACCTTGATCAAAACTACAAATAAATAATATTGTCCTAGCTAATTTCTATTAAGCTTTAATATATTTATGTGTAACTCGAGTTTTAGTAAGGTTTTAAAATAAACTGGAAGCCGAAATGACCCTGAATTTTAGTTAAAAAATAGTTTAGAGGATTTCACGAAAGAGTTTCAACACAATTTGTGTTGAGCAATACAAGAAAAACATTGAGAAATTTTGAAATTTTCGGTTTCATCTATTTTCGGCGTTGGCGGTCACACCAATCAGTTCTTTAATAGCTTACATATGCCACGTTCCAATAAGAACTGAAGAGTATTGCTTTTTGAATATCGGAATGTAATTTTAATAGTCATATTTTATATTTTAAAATTGGATTTACTCTATATTTCGTAAAAACATCTTAGTTCGAAACTGTTTAAAAATAGTTATAAAAGAGTGTTTCCCAACAAAGATTCCCCTTTTCGAAATAACTGTTAAGCAATGCCCACTGTAAGCAGACAAGCTGGGAAAGCCGTTAAACGTGACTAACACACACACACACGGAGGCCAAACAGGTGTGCGCTGGTATGAGTGTTGGACAAAGAAACGAACAGCAACAAAGCAAAAAAGGAAAACAAAAAACATATGGATTTGAAGGGAGAGCGAGATGAGTGTAACTGAATATTCTCGAATAAATTCTAATATATTCAAACAGCTAAAAAATGCACCGTCGCGACATAGATTCCAAAATTAAATGCGGAAAATTGGAGCACAAATTGCACAACGACAGCCAGCGAAAGGGGGGACATAAACAAACGGCGCAATGAAGCAGCCAGCGAAAACAGAGAAGCGATGAAAAGTCGCATGTGTATTTGTTTTTTTTCCCTCTCTGCTTGCCTATTGCGCAGCAATCTCTCAGCTGGGAGGAAAATTGGGAAATGGACACAAGGCCGTTGCAAAGTGGAGGGGTGGTAGGTTGATCAACTCCCCAGGCTCTTACTTACCACTCGAGAAAACCAGAGAAGGTTCCAGAATATTGGTATTTGTTTATCGGACGCCGCGCTGTTTTTTGATTCACGTTTACAATCACTTACAAATTTAGCAATTAATTGTTCCCTTAGCTCCGCTCTCCTCCTCAATTCTTTCGCACATTTCTCATGCCGAGCTGCAGAGTGTTACAACCTATCACGAACGGTGACCAATTTCCGAATAAAATCTTTTCAAACTGACGTCCACAGCGCCAGCTTTGTTTGTTGTGTCTGCCTTATGTTTTCCTCTTCCTCTTTCTCTTTCCATTCCCTGCCCCCCCACACCTTTCGCAGCGATTGGTCAGCTGTGCGTGAATATCGAATGTCGCTAGGCAGAGACTATCGAGTAAAGTGCTGCGCAATTTATTTATCGGTCATCAAGACTTTGCAATAACTGCCAAATTTACAATTGGATTTAATCGTTTATTGATATTTACCGTGGTTGGGTGACTTCACACAATTGCACTATCGTGATCAAATCAATCCCCCAAAAGTTATTAGCTGGGTAACGCAAAACAGATCTGCAGAACTAAAATTGAAAAATTAAGTACTACAGCGCAATAAGGCGCCACCTATTGTTGAATGTAAGCCATCGACTTTAATCGACAGCCTGGCCAGATCGCTATGTCTGCACAAGGTGGCAGCCTCTAGCCCAAGGAGCAGACACAAAATTTTCTTTTTCGACCAAAATTTGTAGTTTTTCATTAGGGAGTCGGTGCTTTCCCCGAAAAAGCATTGCAGCACTTCGTACACATAGCGAGCAGCGGAGCTCCCGGACTGGAGGAGCCAGTGCTGTAGTTGTGCCTCCAGTTCGTTTGTTTATTGGCATATTTTGCACCCCCCGCCGCCGACGACTACGCCTGGTGAAAAGGCAGTAACTAGGACGAACCCAGAGACTGATCAGGATCAGGAACAGGACCAATGGAGAGCGAGAAGATTCTGATGGCCGCCGGGGTGACGGTGGCCGCCGTCGTCGGAGCCTTCGTCTTCTGGGGACCCTCGGGTGAGTGTCAAATTACTTATTTAAGCACTGGGGAAGCCCCTAAGTCTCTGGGTTCCTCTTTTTCTGGCAGGCTCCCGCCTGCGCCAGCGTCGCGGTCAAATCGCCGGGCTGCACAACTTCGGGCGCACCTGCTTCCTGAACACACTGCTCCAGGCCCTGGCCGCCTGTCCGCAGTTCATCGCCTGGCTCCAGCTGTACAACGGCGCCTCCCCCGATCGCCGCAGCTTGATCAGCTCGATGCTGAACACCCTGGAGGTCGTGAACGGCACCCATGCCACGCTGCGCGGTGATCCGCACTCCCCGGGCGCTGTGCTGCGCGCCCTGAACGCTCTGGGATGGGTGATTCCCCAGGAGGAGCACGATGCCCACGAGCTCTTCCACGTGCTGCTCTCGTCGCTGGAGGAGGAGGCCATACGGCCGCAGCCCCTGGGCTGTCTGTCGGACGCTCTGCCCCTGGGCATGGGCAATGGCAACGACAACGATGACTCGTGCAGCAGCATTGGCCTGGGCGGCGCCACGGGCTCAGCCACTCCCATCGGCGGATTCCGACCAATTAGCGGCATGGCTGCGGCGGGAACGGGCATGGGCGTGGGCGCCAGCCAGCGCGGGATCGGCGATCAGCCAAATCGGCCGTCGAGCGCCATGCTGACCGACTTCCTCAACATGGAGTACGACGAGAGCACCAGCCTCACGCGCCTGGTGCGCTCCGAGGCCCACACGCCGGACTCGCCGGCCTCCGTTTGCGAGCGCGAGGGCGCCGATCGCTTGGGCTCCCTGATGCTGGACGCCATTTCGCCGGGCACGCCCTTTGGCTTCCCGCTGGCCAGCGAAGTCGATGCCTTGGCCACGCCCACCCCGACGCTAGGCGGCGAGCGGCTGTCACGACCACGCGTGCCGCAGTCCCAGGAAACGGGCGAGATGGGCCTGAATCGTCGGGTGTCCAGCTCCTGCCGATCGCTGGAGCGCTTGCATCGCGGCCCAGGGCGTGTGTCCATCTGGTCGAACATGATGCCCAGTCAGGTGGCGCATCCCTTCCAGGGCGCCATGGGCGCCCAGATCGTGTGCAATGGCTGCGGCTCCAAGTCGGCGGTGCGCTACGACAAGTTCGACAGCATCACGCTGAATCTGCCGCCGCAGCGCAGGAGCGGACAGAGTCTGGGCCACCTGCTCAGCGATTACATCACGTCCGAGGATCTGAGCGACGTCAAGTGCGACTCCTGCAACGAGACGACCACGCACACCAAATCGGTGACGTTCGCCAAGCTGCCGGCATGCCTCTGCATCCATGTGGCGCGAACTGTGTGGCTGCCCACCGGGCAGGTGTGCAAGCGCCAGGACTTTGTGCACTTCCCCGAGAGCCTATCGATGGCACCCTACAGCTTTGTCCAGCCGCATCTCAACAGTCAGGTGAGCCAAGTCGAGATTATAATGTTCTTGGGCTCCTTTTCCTTGAGAACCCCTTGCTCTTTCTCTTTCTATTTTGTGTAATTATTATTTCTGTTTCTCTTTGCAGGCTGGCACCCCTTGGGGCTCGACCATGTCGCTGTTCTCCACCAGCCTGCCCATGAACAATGGCGTGGGCGGTGGCGAGGGTTTCGGGACCATGTTCCCCAAGAACCTGTATCGCCTGCTGGCGGTGGTGGTGCACTCGGGCGAGGCGAACAGCGGCCACTTTGTGACCTACCGACGCGGCTCCCTGCGAAATGCCCACCGGTGAGTCACCCATTTTTGCACCCCATTCTGCGTGACATTAGGACTCATTAACCCCTTTTCCAGCTGGTTCTACACTTCGGACACCATTGTGCGGGAGGTGAGCATCGACGAGGTGCTTAGCGTGCCGGCATATCTGCTCTTTTACGATCGGGGACAGCAGCGACAGCTGCCCTTGCGCTAGTCAGCCGGAGGAGCAGCCTAGTCAGTCACTCAGCCGGCGAACACTTGATGTGATGGAATATCCAAATCCAAAGCGAAATCCTTACAGTGGCCATAGAGAGAACGCGCATCGTAAACTTACCTTTATATATATAAAGACACACGCGATCTGTCTGACGTATACTCAGCCCAGGACAATGTATAATGGTCTCTGCATACTGCATACTTCATGCATCATCCTCTTCATTTGTTATCTCGATGCATTTACGTTTGTTTAAGAATTCCAAATTCAATAATAATGTGCTTTTAGCTGTCTGTATTTAGCAATATACACACATAAATCTACCGATAATTGTTTGCGCGTTATTTCCGTAGGTTAGATGTTCAATAAAAATTTCGAAAATATCTCAAATGTGTTGCTGTTTCATAAATAATCAAAGAGAATCCAATTACTCACACAAATCAAAGGGATAAAGGCGTAACAACTCGTAGTTCCTACCTTATAAAGTATATAAAGAAAACATTAGTTATCCTGATCCTAAGGATTTTCTTAAAAAGTATTAATTCAAGAACAAAATTATTCAAAATTGTGCTTTTTCGTACAAAAGAACATATATTTTTTAAGCTTCTTAGCATTCTTCTTCGATCTAGCCTTGTCCGTCTGTCCGTTTGTCCGTCTGTCCGTTGCTACGCAAACTATTCTCTCAGTTTTTGAGCTATCAAGTTGAAGCTTTCAGAATAGTCTAATTTATATTGCTGTTAGTATATGTGTCGAAACGTCCGAAAGCGGTCTACTATATCTTAAAGCTGCCATATCCGATCGGCCGATCGGGCCAAATAAGCCTAATTTCTTTGTTTTTAAAGATATCAGATTAAAATTAAGCATATAGTATGTTCCTTTAATTTAATTATAGCTATACATTTTAAATTTCATCCAATTCGGACCACTATATCTTAAGCTGCCATATAAAGGATCGGGCCAAATAAGCCGATTTTCTTTGGTTTTGAAGATATTGGATTAAAGCTCAATATGTGATCCTATATTTTATTTATAGCAATAAATCTTAAATATTTGACATTTATCAACTTCCTTTCATGTTTTTTTATCCTTATTGTTCACTGTTATCGAGTGCGCACTGTACTTATATTGACAGAAGAAAAATCTAGAACCCGCGTTTCGATAACCAAGTATCGATAACTCCGGCTATCGGCCGAGTGTCATCACAACCACGAAGCGTTTTGCATTTTTTTCGTCCGCCTAAAAAAAGGCGCAATTGGAAGCAAGTAAATAAATCGGCAACATGTCCGTCGCCGAGCTCGAACAGACGCGCGTTGGCCACGTGGAAGAGGAGGAGGAAGTCCAAGAGGAGGAGGAGGAGGAGCAACAGCAGCGGCATCATCAGCTAGAAGAGGAGAAAGAGCGGGAGCCAGATTGCCTGCCGCCGGAGGAGGGCTCTGGCTATGTTTACAAGGACGCGGGACCGCCGCGAACGCCGGTCCAGGATGCGGCGGCCGAGCTGAGCGCCAGCCTAGATGTCAGCAACTCGGATGAATCGGCGGAGCAATCGCTGGACCTGAGCAACAACACGCAAACGACGGAAACGTCAGCCGAGGGCGAACCGCCCAGCAAGCGGGAACGACGCGACTCCACTCCCACTCCCAGTCCCAGCAACACCTCCAGCTCCTCCTCCCGAAGCGGGGCCGGTAGCAGTTCCCGCTACGATGACATCAGCGAGGCGGAGGAGGGCGAGCCGGAGCCCCCGCGTCAGCAAATGCCACAGGAGCCGCTGAAGGAAGCGCTGCACCTGGCAGAGCAGGCACCGCTGCGGATGGTGGAGCAGGAGCCGCTGCAAATGGTGGGGCAGGAACCGATGCATATGGTGAAGCAGGAACAGATGATGGAGCAGGAACAGGAGCAGATAATGGAGCAGGAGCAAGTGATGGAGCCGGAACAAATGGAGCAGGAGCCAGGGCCTGAACAGGAACTGGAGCAAGAGCAGGAGCAAGAGCAGGAGCAGGAACAGGAGCAGGAGCAGGAACAGGAGCAAGAGCAGCAGCAGGAGGAAGAGCAGGAGCAGGAGGGAGAACAGGAGCAAGTGGAAGAGCAAGAGCAAGAGCAGGAGCAGGAGGGAGAACAGGAGCAAGTGGAAGAGCAAGAGCAGTATCAAGAGCAGGAGGAGGGACAGTATCAAGAGCAGGAGGAGGGGCAGTACCAAGAGCAGGAGGAAGAGCAGTACCAGGAGCAGGAGGAGGGGCAATACCAAGAGCAGGAGGAAGAGCAATATCAGGAGCTGGAGCAGGAGCAAGAGCCGGAGGAAGGGCAAGAGCTGGAGGAGGGGCAAGAGCAATACCAGGAGCAGGAAGTCGAGGTGGGCCACGACATGGAAACGGACGATGAGCCCCCAGCGAACACGGTGATCTGTGTGCCGGCCATCCACGCCGGCTACACTGTGAATCCCGATGCGCCCACCAAGGCCATTGTCACCGAGGTGGTGACCATACCGGCGCCCCTCGGCTTCAAGGGGCTGGGCCAGCTGCAGGCGGCCGCCACCGCACATCCGGAGGTCCCCGAGACGCCCGACTCGCCGACGGACGATGGCGAGGAGCCGGTGCCGCCGTACCTGCAGGCGGTCAAGCAGGTGCAGCAGGCCCTCCTGCCGCTCCGTCTGGCACTCCGAGATCCCCGCCAGCGGAATATGCCGCCGCCCATTCAGCCGCCACCGCCGCCACCACCGACGTCGCTGCCCACCCGGACAGCGCTCGGCGCCAACGTGGAGACCATTTCGAGCGACAGCAGCGAGGAGACCAGCAGCGAGGAGGAGGACGATGCCGAGGAGGAGGATGAGGAGGAGGACGACGACGACGACGATGAGGACGATGATGAGCGCATGACCATGGAGCACGACAGCACCACCTCGGAAACGATGACGACGGTGATCAGCAGCGATCCCATGATGCAGAAGATCGATCTCAGCGACAACCCCGAGAAGATCTACTTCATACGCCGCGACGATGGCACCGTCCATCGCGGCCAGGTGCTGCAGTCGCGCACCACGGAGAATGCGGTGACGCCGTACGAGTACTACGTCCACTACGTGGGCCTCAATCGCCGCCTGGACGGGTGGGTGGGCAGGCATCGGATATCGGACAATGCCGACGATTTGGGCGGCATCACGGTGATGCCACAGCCCCCAATGCCGCCCGACCAGCCGAGCACCAGCCGGGAGATGTTCCAGCAGCAGCAGGCAGCGGCTGCGGCCGCCCAAGCCGCCTCCGTGCGGCGCCCGAGGTCGGGCAACAGGGATTACTACCTGTCGCCGTGCGAGAATAACAAGTACGACTACAGCGATCGCAAGATGACGCGGTACCAGAAGCGGCGCTACGACGAGATCAACCACGTCCAGAAGAGCCATGCCGAGCTCACCGCGTCGCAGGCAGCGCTGGAGAAGGAGCACGAGAAGATCACCAAGATCAAGTACATTGACAAGCTGCAGTTCGGGAACTACGAGATCGACACCTGGTACTTCAGCCCCTTCCCCGAGGAGTTTGGCAAGGCGCGGACGCTGTACGTGTGTGAGTATTGCCTGAAGTACATGCGATACCGCCAGAGCTATGCCTACCACCTGCACCAGTGCGAGCGACGGCGGCCGCCGGGGAGGGAGATCTACCGGAAGGGCAACATCTCCATCTTCGAGGTGAACGGGAAGGAGGAGCCGCTCTACTGCCAGCTGCTCTGCCTGATGGCCAAGCTCTTTCTGGACCACAAGGTACTGTATTTCGACATGGATCCCTTCTTCTTTTACATCCTCTGCGAGACGGACCGGGAGGGCAGCCACATTGTGGGCTACTTTTCTAAGGAGAAGAAGTCCATGGATAACAACAATGTGGCCTGCATCCTGGTGCTGCCGCCGCATCAGCGCAAGGGCTTTGGCAAGCTGCTGATCGCCTTCAGCTACGAGCTCTCGCGCAAGGAGGGCGTCATCGGTAGCCCGGAGAAGCCGCTGTCGGATCTGGGGCGGCTCAGCTACCGCAGCTACTGGGCGTACACGCTGCTCGAGCTAATGAAGAACCGCTGCTCGCCGGAGCAGACCACGATCAAGGAGCTGAGCGAGATGAGCGGCATCACGCAGGACGACATCATCTACACGCTGCAGTCCATGAAGATGATCAAGTACTGGAAGGGCCAGAATGTCATCTGTGTCACAGCGAAGACCATCCACGACCATCTGCAGCAGCCGCAGTTCAAGCAGCCCAAGCTGACCATCGATCTCGACTTTCTCGTGTGGAAGCCGCACGGCGCCTATGTCTCCCGGCTGATGCAGGGCGTGGCCATGTAGTATACGGCGCGGGACCCGGTCCCGCAGCTAAGTTCCGAAGTTATAGTGATCGAGTAATATCACCCTTTTTTTTTGTAGCCTTTAAGCCTAAAAACCACCTAAATATATCTCCAACGTGAGGAACCTTCAGAGATTCTAGAGCAATAGTTGAGAGCTTAATCGATATATATATATATTTATTCAATACGATATATATAATCGATATTTATATTTATTCAATACCTTGTCATCTACGGACGCTTTAAAGTGTACTTGCTGTACGCTTGCCTAGTCACTATTGTTCTTCAAATATTCTGCAAGGTGTCGGCACACTTATCTTATTATGTATCAAGTCATAAAACTATGGACCTTAACAAACCATTAAAGACCTTAAGAAATTATACATTTAGCTTGAAGATTTCCCAAGATATTTTGTAAATTATAAGTTGTTCGTTACATTAACGTCGTGGCATGCAAGTTCGCTGCAAGATAATTATCGTATAACCCCCAATATCTCGTGGAATGCAAGAGAATTATCGTATAACCCAATATCTCCTTATAATCAAGTGTTTAGCCCTGCAAATATTCTCTAAATATATATATATATACCTTTTTGTGTGTGTTTAATGTTAATAAAATTAAGTACAACTTCGCTATTTAAGAAATATCAGCTTTTCTGTTTTTTTTTTTTGAGAACTGTACTTTTAAGACTTAAAAAGTAAAAACAAACATATATATTGTGCACAAAGTCAAATATCCAGTAACTATTGTCTTGTAAATATAATAAAAATGAACTGATTGTAAATGATTTGGAGTTTTAGTAAGGAAAATCTGGGAAACAATGGAATTGTAAATGGGCTGTAAATGTATGGGAATTTTAGTAGGGAAAATAGTTGCACATTTCTAATGTGAAAAGGAATACCTTGCGCCTTTTTTAATTACTTTAGATCATCTTTGAACATTTCTAATATGAAGAGGAATTGGCCTGTATTTAACTGCCTTTGTGAATAACATTAATTTAATAGTTTTATTCAATTTATAAACAATAAAAGGTAGGGAATAACACATAAATAGATATTAAAGACATATTTTGCGCTCTACGATGTTGACAATAGGAAAGCTTCAAAAACTATCGAAAGCAATCTCATCGCTAGCTTGCCACCTCTAGACTGTTATCGATAGCACCCGCATCGATAGAACTGCATTCTGCCGGGCAGCTGCTGCACTCTCCGTCCCTCTTGCGCGTTATCGCTGTTGTTGTTGCCATTCCAGGATACAGGATACAGGAAACAGGATATAGACACGGGCTAGAAAATGGGCCTGCTGTCGGATCCGTCGATATCGACGCAGAGCAAGCTGGTGGACGGCCTGGCCCGTCATGTCCGTAAGGTGTGCTGCGTCTTGTATTTGGCGGGTGTGGCTTGGTTCATCTGCCTGGCGCTCCCAGAGTTTAACCACGGCACGTATCTCTCGGAGAATGCCCTGTCGCCGGGCCTCGTTTACCCGGAAATTCGCGTCGATGCCAATCGCCTGGCCATCCAGCTGCTGGAGGAGCTGCAGCGCGAGCGCAAGGATCATCTGTCAACCACGCCGCACGCCTGGATTGCGGCCAAGATGAACGAGTTCGGGCTGGAGACGCACACGCACAACTATACGCTGCGCTATCCCTTTGGCGGCGGCAAGGAGTATCATGGCAAGAACATCTACGGCATCCTGCGTGCTCCGCGCATCGCCTCCACGGAGGGCATCGTTTTCACGGCTCCCTATCGTGCCGCCAGCTCCGTGCACACGGACATCTCGCCCAGCGTCCCGCTACTGCTGGCCTTTGCCGATTTCGCCAGACGGAAGAACTACTGGGCCAAGGATCTGATCTTTCTGGTCACCGAGCAGGAGCAGCTGGGCATGCAGGCCTGGCTGGAGGCATACCATGATGGCGATCGCGTCCTGGACGAGGCCAAGGCCTATCTGCGTCCCGGCAACCTGCCGGCTCGCGCTGGCTCCCTCCAGGCGGCGCTCAATATCGAAGTTCAGGATCTGGAAATTGACTACGTGGACGTGCGGATCGAGGGGCTGAATGGCAAGCTGCCGAACCTGGACATGTTCAATTTGGTGCAGCGCATCATGGCCCGGGAGGGCATTGCCTCGGGCTACAAGCAGACGCCGCGCAAGAAGCGCCGCCACAGCAAGTCCCTCTTCGAGACGAATCTGCGCCAGATGCTCTCCATGCTGGCCACCCAGTCGTCGGGCGTGCCCAATGGCAATCACGGGCTGTTCCATCGCTATCGCATCGATGCCTTGACCATTGCCGCGCATCGCAGGGCCACGCATGCCACGCTGAAGGGTTCACCGGGTTCGGCGGCGGTGCCGCTGTTGAAGGCCATCGAGGGCATTGCCAGGAGCCTGAACAACCTCCTCGAACGCTTCCATCAGAGCTTCTTCTTCTATGTGATCGTGAACAATGATCGGTACATCTCCATCGGGGATTATATGCCGGCCTTGGTGGCCCTGGTGGCCTGTGCCTTCCTGAAGGCATACCTAACGTGGTCCACCCTACCGCCGGTGGAAACGGAAACGGATCCGGATCCGGATCCGGAAACTGAGGGTGAAACTGAGGAAAAGGAAGAACCGGATGTTGAGCCCGATAAGTTCGATCTGCCGTATGGCTCGGTGCTTATCTACCTCACCGCCACCCTGCTGATCGGCTTCCTGTGCAACGTGCTGCCCCTGCAGCAGTATTTCCTGGAGATCCCGATGGGCGCCGCCCCGCTGACCACCTCCGTGCTGAGTTTCCTCTCCCTCATTGGCTTCATTCTGCCCTTCGTGGTGGTCCTGCCGCCCGGCGGCCTGGAGCTGCTGCACGTGGCCTTTCTGCTGATCTACGGCTGCTCCCTGATCGTCATCGGGCTGCTTAATTTTGCCCTCGGCTTCTTTGTGGCCGTGCTCACGGTGCCGCTGGTGATTGCCCTGGAGACCAAGGAGGAGAACAGCGATAGTACGCCGAGGAACGCGGTCCGCCTGCTCACGCTGATACTCAACCCCATGATGATCGTCTATGTGATTGTGCTGGCCATGACCTTCTACCAGTTTCCCGAGCTGCCGCTGCAGAAGATCATGCTGCGAGCGGCCACCGCGGCGATGGATGCCTCGGCCTACGGTCTCATCGATTCGGTGGTGAGTTCTTTATATCTTAGCATTTATTTAAACAAAGTTTAAATCTAAAATCCCCTTTCTAGTTATATGGCAACTTCCTGTATTTCATTATATCCACCGTCCTGCTGCCGCTGTGGATCATCTGCTGGACTCTGGCTCTGTCCAAGCGACGCGACTATGCCGACTATCTGGACTTTGATGAGTCGCCAACCACATCGCCGCATCCGCAGACGCAGCCCCAGGCGAAGGTGAAAACTAGCTAAGCTGGGACCAGGCTTTAATCCTTTGAATGTCTACATATATCAACTGGAAAATGATCCTAAGATTAAGTGTGATAAAACCCCAAAACAAGTAACCGAAATTCCATAAAGAAAATGTTAATGCATTTGATTAAATGTCTGAATAAACGAAATCTATTTATTAGTTGGAAATATCTGTTCAAGTTATTTTTCCCCGTGAAAAACTCCTGCAAGGAGTTAGAGCGCAGCACGTGCCTCGTCCCTTGAATAAGTGGAAAACTTTTCGACTATGACACGCAACTTAATTTAAACTTTGCACTGCTGCCGCCCGTCGACGTTGGCAATTAGTTATGAGCCTGGATTTGCCTCAATCACGGACGGATGCGTGATGGGGGCTGGAAGGTACATACTTTGGAGCTGGATAGGTGGATAGGTGGAAAGCTGGTTGCCGGTGGCTGTGCACCTGCCTCGCCATGTTTACCGGCGCCATTCAATCTGCAACTTAACAAGAAAACTTTCCTCACACACCGATTCGAAGGCGACAGCAAGTTGCACTGAACAGTGGGATTTATTATGGGATTTATACTATTTTTCATTATAATATTAATTATATATCATTATAATGTTGATAAAAATGAAGGTAAAACCACTTTGCTGACGGTGGAATTTTTTTAAAAATAATAAAGAAATAAGAGAGGAAGCCTCGATTATATCGACCCAAACATGTCTGGACAATCCCGCTGTACAATAAGATCTGTGGGTGATCTTGGCATATAATCGAGTCTTGATTTCCGATTGAGAAATTAAGCCGGTTAGACCTCGATTTAGCTTCACCTTCAAACATTTTAAGAAGTTTTCAACCTTTTTTTAAACTGCTTGGCTAGGAAATTCAAACAATAAATTAATAAATACTCCAAGAAACTTATTTTATACATTTTCAATTAGAATATTGAAAAGTAGGCTGAAAAAAAAAAAATCTAGTACGCCTTGCCTCCGAAACGTCAAATTCAATCGCAAGCTACCCAAGCCGAGTCGGGTTCATATTCAGTTTCAATCCTACAGCGAAACCGAGAACAAAGGAAATTCATATATTTCCAAATAATTTTCTATCAAATACGACTTCCCAAATTTTATCAAATAAAATATTTTCAAGCCAAGTTTTCAGCAAAATAAAAGTGCGTGATTTTCCTAAAATTTTTCCGCTTAAAAATAATTTTCAAAATTTTATTCCCAAAACAGATGGGCGATCATTGCGACAACGAGAAAGCTAAATCTTTCAAGAAGGATGTAGGCGTTGAGGATGTTTCCAAAAATGATGCCGAGCCTCAGGAACAGAAGCCCGTGAGAGCCAAGCGGAGCCGCAAGCCAAAAGTTAGCGTTAAGGAAGATGTGGAGACTCAGGAACAGAAGCCCGTGAAAGCCAAGCGGAGCCGTAAAGTAAGCGTTGAGGAAGATGTCGAGCCTGAGGAGCAGAAGCCCGTGAGAGCCAAGCGGGGCCGCAAGTCAAAAGTAAGCCTTGAGGAAGATGTCGAGCCTGAGGAGCAGAAGCCCGTGAGAGCCAAGCGGGGCCGCAAGTCAAAAGTGAGCGTTGGGGAAGATGGCGATCCTCAGGAACAGAAGCCCCCGAAAGCCAAGCGAGGCCGCACGCCAGTGGGATATGATCCTGAGTGGCTAGAGGGTCTAACCGTCAAGGAGCTAAACAAGTTGAAGGCAGACATCCAGCGCCAGATGCGGGCCAAGACCATGAAGGTAAAGAAGGCGCTCGCGCTCAAGAGGTCGCTCAAGGCTAAGGCTAAGCAATCGAAGACAAAGAGCGCTACCAAAAGGGCTACAAAGCCGAGGGTGTCGGTGGCTAAGCCGGCTCCAATACGGAAGCTTAGCGAGAAGCGCTCTGGCAAGTTCCTAAGGGCGACGATCCAACCGCAGCAACGCTGTTGGTTTTCACGTTGGTTCTTGCCCGGGGGTGACGAAGATATTCTGCCGCAGGACGAACCCACTCGGGATGTCAATCAGGACGTCGATCAGGACGTCGATGAGGTCGATGACGACTTCGATGACTTCTTCGATGACGACTTCGAAATGGAGGACGTAGAAATGGAGTAAGAAAGCTCTCTCTACGAAATCTCAGTCTCGGCCCCCCAAGAACCACAAAATTTTAAGTGTTGCTGTAAATGTTTCAGAGAAAGAACAATGTCATTACTAATGACCAAAAATTGTACACAAAAAAATATAGTTCACGTTTTATAGGATTGGCAAGTTATAATGTTTAGCCATTTTTAGAAGTTGATGTTTGTATATTAGGCGACCTACATTTGTCATTTGAAGGTGAAGCTAACTCGAGGTCTAACTGGCTTAATTTCTCATATGTAAATCAAGTCTCGATTATATCGACCGAAACGTGTCTGGACAACCACGCTGTACAATAAGATCTGTGGGTGATCTTGGCATAATTTCTCCATGCCAACATGCATTTGTTAAACGAAGATCAACGGCAAGAAACCTTCCGGAGCTCACTTCTTTCATTATAAGGGGCTTTTCACAAAATTTGCAGACAGATGTGATCTATACTGATTTCAGTAAAGCTTTTGACTTCGTAAATCATTCCCTTCTTGTTAGGAAGCTTGACTTAATGGGTTTTCCTGTCGATCTTCTTAGGTGGATCTCAAGTTATCTGAATGGCAGGACGCCAAAGGTCCCGGTGACCTCTGGTGTCCCGCAAGGGAGCCACCTGAGTCCCTTACTTTTTACATTATTTAATAACGACTTGTCCAAAGTTTTGACTAACTAAAGAGTACTCATGTACGCTGACGACGTTGAACTTTGCCAGTCAGATTTACAAACAGATCTTAATAACTTTCAAAAATGGTGCACTGCAAACTTATTAAACCTAAATGGCTCCAAATGCAAGCTCATGTCATTCTCACGTGTCTCTCCCAAGCTTGCGACCTATACGCTGAACTGCTGATCTCTGGAAAGGATCTCTCTAGTTGACGATTTGGGTATCCGCCTAGATCCTAAACTGGAGTTTATTGACCATATTTCGTGCATTGTAAATAAAGCCAGGGGTGTGCTTGGATTTATTAAACGGTGGTCGAAAGAATTCGATGACCCCTACGTCACGAAGAATTTATACATTCCGTTAGTTCGTCCTATTTTAGAATATTTTAGAATTCGTCCAATTTTAGATCTTGCGTTTGGAGTCCCCAGTTTACTTTTCGCTCTTCGTGGCTTAACCTTAGGTTACCATCTTATTCTAGTAGACTTCTCCTAATTAACCTACCTTCCTTAACAAACCGTAGAACGATGCTAGGCATTGTCTTTATGTATAACCTGATCCGTGGTGACGTGGAAAGCACCGATCTTTTGGGGCAGTTGAATTTCCACGTACCATGTAGAACCACCAGATCCTACTTGCCTTTAGTTTTGCATGGATGAAATGCATGCACCCTTTAGAGAACTATGTGCAAATTATAATGATTTGTACATATACCCTCATCTGTAGATAGCCTTCCTAAACTAAATACATTAATCTTAACCCTCTTAGTACACATGCAAGATAGCAATCGAGCTGCGCGCTATTAGTCTATATGGTGGAGGGTAGTTTCCTCGCATTCGTTTACCTATACTTTTCTTTCCCGCCTATTAACACCTAACCCTAACAAGCACGTGCTTGCTTTCAAAGGGCCACTTGAGTGTTCTGACCGTAGTGCATCAACGTCCATCAGTATACATATAATCGAGTCTTGATTTACGATTGAGAAATTAAGCCGGTTAGACCTTGAGTTAGCTTCACCTTAAAACATTTAAAGAAGTTTTCAACCTTTTTTTAAACTTCTTGGCTAGGAAATTCAAACAATAGATTAATAAATACTCTAAGAAACTTATTTTTTAAATTTTCAAATAAAATATGGAAAAGTAGGCTGAAAAAAATGGAATTTGTTTTAAAATCTAGTAGTCCTTGACTCCGAAACGTCAAATTCAATCGCAAGCTACCCAGGCCGAGTCGGGTTCATATTCAGTTTCAATCCTACAGCGAAACCGAGAACAAAGGAAATTCATATATTTCCAAATAATTTTCTACCAAATACGACTTCCCAAATTTTATCAAATAAAACATTTTCAAGCCAAGTTTTCAGCAAAAGTAAAAGTGCGTGATTTTCCTCAAATTTGTCCGCTTAAAAATAATTTTCAAAATTTTATTCCCAAAACAGATGGGCGATCATTGCGACTACGGGAAAGCTAAATCTTTCAAGAAGGATGTAGGCGTTGAGGATGTTTCCAAAAATGATGCCGAGCCTCAGGAACAGAAGCCCGTGAGAGCCAAGCGGAGCCGCAAGCCAAAAGTTAGCGTTGAGGAAGATGTGGAGACTCAGGAACAGAAGCCCGTGAAAGCCAAGCGGAGCCGTAAAGTAAGCGTTGAGGAAGATGTCGAGCCTGAGGAGCAGAAGCCCGTGAGAGCCAAGCGGGGCCGCAAGTCAAAAGTAAGCCTTGAGGAAGATGTTGAGCCAGAGGAACAGAAGCCCCCGAAAGCCAAGCGGGGCCGCAAGTCAAAAGTGAGCGTTGGGGAGGATGTCGATCCTCAGAAACAGAAGCCCGTGAAAGCCAACCGAGGCCGGACGCCAGTGGCATATGATCCTGAGTGGCTAGAGGGTCTAACCGTCAAGGAGCTAAACAAGTTGAAGGCAGACATCCAGCGCCAGATGCGGGCCAAGACCATGAAGGTAAAGAAGGCGCTCGCGCTCAAGAGGTCGCTCAAGGCTAAGGCTAAGCAATCGAAGACAAAGAGCGCTACCAAAAGGGCTACAAAGCCGAGGGTGTCGGTGGCTAAGCCGGCTCCAATACGGAAGCTTAGCGAGAAGCGCTCTGGCAAGTTCCTAAGGGCGACGATCCAACCGCAGCAACGCTGTTGGTTTTCACGTTGGTTCTTGCCCGGGGGTGACGAAGATATTCTGCCGCAGGACGAACCCACTGCGGATGTCGATGACGTCGAGGAGGTCGATGAGGACATCGATGAGGACGTCGAGATGGAAGACGTCGAAATGAACGAGTAGAAGATGATCTCTACGAACCCACCAAGATGTCTCGGCCCCCCCAAGAACCACAAAATTTGAAGTGTTGTTGTAAATGTTTCAGAGAAAGAACAATGTCATTACTAATGACCAAAAATTTTACACAAAAAATATAGTTCAAGTTTTATAGGATTGACAAGTTATAAATATTGATGTTTGTATATTTGGCGACCTATATTTGTTATTTGTAGGTGAAGCTAACTCGAGGTCTAACCGGCTTAATTTCTCATACGTAAATCAAGTCTCGATTATATCGACTTGATTAAGGTCTGTGGGTGATCTTCTGTGATCTTTATAAAAACCCGAATTCAAATTTATTTTTATATTTAATCCCCACTCATTGTGTAAAATTTGGCAGCTTAGGGCTCGGTACAAGAATTTGTTCCCCAACAAGTGAATGGTATCTCAAACGCTCCTAAGATCTCAAAACTACAATAATTTCTTTAAATTTTCAGACCAAAAGAGATAGAACTGTTAACATTTTAATATATTTATTAATTATTTCAACAAACCTCAAATTTTTCATTTTTCTGCGATGTGATCCACTGTACCTTGGCTTCAACCCACTACTTGTTATCCTTCTGCTCTTGCCAAGCTGCAGAGACTGCAGGATGAACGGACGGAGGTGAGTGGATATGCGGGAAGTCGGCCAAAAATTGGCAAGTTGATGTCACATAATTGCCCCTCGAGCGCTCATCTTAATTATTGTGCTTGCTGACTTCCTGTTGCCCGACTTAATTCCCCGTTAAAGCCAACACACACATACCCTGCGGTGTCCCGCAGGACCTCGTCGTCGTCGCCGCCACTGCCCCTGGATTACTCCTTGCTGCTGCTGCTGCGTGTGGCATGGAAATAATTAAAATTGTTCGGGGTTCGAAGAACGAGAGGTGTTGCACTCCAAGCGATGGATGGCAAGAAGGCGGATATGTATATATTTACATGGCAGTAAACAGGACTGGCTGCTGCATCCCCGCCAGGAGACTTATCAAAGGACAAAAGGAGCAAAAGCATAGGGGATGGCGAGATCCAAACTTAAATATTAAAATATTACAATGGGAAAAGATACTACAGCTATAAGCTGTGGCGATTAATTATTTACCTCTTACACGGACATGGTTTCGTTTTAAGTGATAGTAAATCTCTAGGAACATTCTGTTAAATTTATCCCGATCTAAAACTGAACGAAAAAACTCGCCTCGCTTTTCTTTTCAAACATTTTCGAACAGAAAGCCTTTTCGCTTCGGGTTAGTGGTGTTTTTTAATGAAAAGTGAAAAGCGGAATAGGCGAATACCCAAAGAGAGCTTTCAATTTGCTGTTCGCCCATTGTTATGCCTTTGTTTGCTTTGGATTCTATTTTAGTTTCTTTTTATACCCGGTACCCATAGGGTACAAGGGTATTATAAGTTAGTGCCAACCGAGAATGTATGTAACAGGCAGAAGGAGAAATCTCCGACCCCATAAAGTATATATATGCTTGATCAGCGTCACCAGCCGAGTCGATTTAGCCATGTCCGTCTGTCCGTCTGTCCGTCTGTCCGTCTGTCCGTCTGTCTGTCCGTGTGAAACAACAGATCTCAGAGACTATAAGAGCTAGAGTTACCAAATTTGGTGACAACATTGGAATCTGTTGCACGCAGATCAGGTTTGTTTTAAATTTTGGCCACGCCCACTTGCGCCCTCATAAATCATAAAAAACGTTATTAAGCTATACTCGTTAGTTTTGGGTTAAAGTTAATAGATACAATAAATAAATAAAATAAAATGGACGTTTCCGTAAAATCGGATGATAAACATGGGAGATATTAGCAATAAGGTTAGAATTTTAACACACCGCCCTAAGGCACTGCTGTTGCAAGCTGTAGCCGACAGGTGGCGCATTCGAGCCTTGGCCGTGCGATATAATGGCGCCAATGTATGCATGTACAATGTAGTGTATGTATGCACATTTTTAAATTGCCGTTTAGTGTGAAGCGCAAACGTTTAGGTACCGGGTATCTCACAGTCGAGCACAGTCGACTGTAGCTTTCTTACTTGTTTTTTTTTGTATTTCGAACCGGGCTTTACTTTCGAAGAGAATTGAAACTTTGACAGTTATTTGTGTGTTTTGTCCGCCCTGTCGAAACAATGCAAAACGGCGAATCCACACACACAGTACACACACAGCACACACACATCGGGCGAGTCAAGTTGCACTCAATTTTTGGGAAAGCAAAAAATTTCGCAGGTAAAATGGAAAACAAACGCATAGGAAAGGCGGGCGCAGAAAATAAACATTGGAAAAAATAATGCACTCAGAAATATTCAATATTCAGAAAAAACATCACAAGTCAATATTTAATGGGTTAAAATTTATTTCCCAAACTTTGTAAAAAATAATAAACAAAAAAATTAAGGAAATACGAGAATACAATAAATTATAAAATAAAGCAGAGCACACCCAGTTTTATTTCGAGTACAGCCGCTGACAAAACAAAGGACTCCATGGGAGTGCAAAGTGAACAAATAACAAAATAATATTGCATTCGAATAAAAATGCCGTCAAAACTGCCAATTTCTCTCAATTTGTAAAGTTTGTTGAATCCAGTATTGCCAGTATTTTTTTTTTTAGCTTTTTGTTTGCCGCTGATATCTTTGTGTGCGCAGATTTCCGTTACGTGGAAAGTTTCAGCTAGTTGAAGGGGATTTCCTTTTTTTTTTTTGGGGCTGTTGCTAGTCCTGCCTTCTTAAAATTTCATTTGAGTTTACTTGCTCAATACTTTGACGCTGTTCTTAATCAAAGTTTGCACAGCGACAATAAAACTCACGATTTTATTTACAAACAATCAGAGCCTACGACAGGACCCCCTCCTCCTGCTCCTATAGGATTCCGATTCCTCTTTTACGGAATTGGAAACAAAGCAAAGACAAAGAGAAACCGGAGAAAAGGACGACAACGAGGGCCGTTAGATGAATGACAAACGAGGCTCGAGTAGGCAAACTAGAAATGAGTGGAGTGCATGAGGGAATTTGCCAAATTGAGCGAGAAGGGCCTGGCTACAGTAGATGGGATTTACAGTGAAGCCAGCATGTAATTGACTCGGGTTTTCTTATTAGAAACGGATAAATAAAATTCCTGAAACAGTTTTTGATCAATCTTAAACTAGAAAATGGCTGATAATCCTTTTCTATATTCAAATTAACTAACTAACTATTAAAATAAATTTTTGTTAAACACTATTTGAAAAGATTTAAAATCCATAATATCGCATGAACCGCTGTGTTATCTCCGCTAAAGGTTAACTTAACGAGGTTTGACTGTACTTCAGCCTGTGCTTGGGTGTGAGTGGATATGGGGAAGTGGGAAAGGAGAAGGAGTGGTTGAGGGAGAGTACAAAGAGGAGTACAAAGCAACAGCTACCCGCATGATGTTTTTTTATTGCGGGAAACTCTCGACGTGCTCCACACACACACACACCGAGAGGGAGAGGAGATAGAGAGAGACAGGCACATATGGAGACTTGGCTAGTGTCTTTTCTTAGTCCTTAAATTTAGGTGGAATTCAATTCCTTGCCCCTTTGTCCCCTGTTGAGCAGTTGTTTAGCACATTAAGCCACTAAAACAACTAGCTGTGGGAGAGCCCAAGGAGAGGGGCAGAGAGAGAAGACGAGAAAGGAGGCGATAAAAGAGGAGAGAGGCGGCGGCGAAGTGCCGTTACACATCGCTCTTCTGCTCCGAGTTGTCAGCTGTTTTACGGCCAAGTTATGACGTGCCTCAGTCACGGGCTTAAGTATGTACAAAAAAAAAAAGAAACACGAAAACAAAAAAAAAACAAGATAACAAATAAAATAAAATGAAAACAAGATATAAAAAATATACAACAGAAACGGTGTCTGGAATACCCTGCAATTGAAGTTTTTTTCTATATAAGAAATATTTACAAGATAAGCATTATAAAATCTTCTTAAGACTGCTTAAATTTAAGTAATTTTCCATTAATATCACATTTTCTTTTCAGGTATTTCTCTTATTTAGTGATTAATAAAATGTATAATTTGAATACTCTTTGAATATTTAGCTTTCTTATTCGAATTCTATATTTCTGGAATTTTTAACCTTAATCTTAAGTCACTCTAAAATGTAGGCAATGCCTAAATGTATAGTTTTGGATTTGATTTTAATTTTGTAACCCTAATATACATATGTTCGATTGTCCTGAAATTTGGTATGTACACCCAAAAAAAAAATCGTCATAGAAACTATACTATTGTTACATGAATTCTAAACTCTTGAGTATTAAAAATTTCTTAATAAATGCCTATTAATTTGATACTACGAAAGTATACATTTTATACTCATCTGTACCAAGACTTCAGAATAATCACTAACGCGACAAACAGAAAAGCACTAAATTCCAGCTAACGCGATATGTTATCGAATTTTCGATGTAGGTTCGTATAAAAATTATACTTTTTAGTATATATTTGATATTTTGAAGTATACAATTTATACTAAACCCGTTATACTGCTTGAGTATACTTTTAAGACAACGCGTAGAAAGGTTAAACTCTTGTTTTTTTTTTTTGGGTGTAGTTAATAATAAAATCCATGTTGTTTTCCTAATTAAACATTTTTTTTTAAACACATCCCGGAGGCAATATACCCGGCCAAGCTCTATTAGTAATAACTGTAATAAAAACTTTAGTAGCTTTTTTCTTCCCTATTCCAACCAAGTAGAGGAACATACCCTTTGTGAGGGCATATGAAAGGAAAAGCAAAGAAAAGAGCATCATGTTGGCCCTGGCCAAAAGGTAGGAAAAGCCGGGGAAAAGGAAAACTTTTATACGCCGCTGTCGCTGGCGAACACAACTTTTGCCTTTTATGTCCTTGTCCTGTGTCGTCGTCGTTGTCGTGTCGTCTCCTATCAGTGGGTACATGTATATGAATATATATGTATACATATCCATATATATCCCTATCTGTGCACAGTGTGTGTGTGTGTGTGCTTATGGCGTTTTGTGTGACATTTATTGTCATTTAACTGTGACAAAGTTTAGGGATAAGCATACACGGAGCCATCTGCAAGGCATCACGGGCATCACAAGGAGGACAGCACTGAGGCGAGGCGCAGGTTCCAGGACTACGGGGAAGTTCGGAACTCAAAATTCAATCGACATCGGGAATCCCGTAACTCGCTTACAGGTATTAAAGTCTTATTTCCGATGTATCAAGCTTCCCTCGTACAGAGCTCTAGGGATTCCTGAACTGTTAACTGTTCCCGAACTGAACCAATAAAAAAGAGCTACCTGATCATGATATTTACTAGTAAGTCATCCCATTTAAGAAGATATTAATCTCAAGAACTTTAAATTGGATTTAATTTTCTTATTTTCTTAGTAAAAAAGTTGGAAACTTGGCAAAATTCCCAGTCACCTGATAAACCTTGTCACTTTATTGTCGAAGCCATGTTTGACTCGAGATCCTGTCGCATCTTTTATTTGCTTTATTGATGAGTCATCAGCAAAAAGGGGCCGGACGGCAACGCACTTGGTATGCCGGCCGGGTTATGGCCGGATTTTATGAGCCAAGTGGGGAAACGCTTTCGATTTACACCAGAAGGGCCAGAGGGCCGGAACAAGGATGTGTTGAAGGACATAAACGGTAGGATGGGGAAAATAGATTGATAATTGATAGCGTAACAAGACACATGACCAGGAAGAAATATTTTAGAAGCATACACAAGTATTTCTTAAATAAAATTGAATCCTTTACTTTTTTATTACGAATATATCAAACTCTAAACGAGTTAGAGCCATTTTTCATAGCATTTCCCTGTCCCTAACCGTAGGCTCAAATATTTGTTAGTTGCTTTGAATTATCCGGAAATTGAAGGATTTTCTTGCTTGTTATATGTGCCCGGTTAACTGGCCAGCTTTGCGGTGAATCAATGTCTGTCGATGTGGAAATGGTCAGAGTTCCTGATATCCCTGGACCACCGAGAGAAAATGCCTGTCTTCGGCCTCGTTGCCCATTGATTTCGGCAAAGGGGGGAGCTGTCCTGATTTCTGGTTCGCTCTCCGGCAATTTATGTTGGCAGAGTCCTGGCAGATGTTTGGTCGCATATGCAGATTAAGTTCGAAGCAGATCATGTTCGGGTGGAAAAGGAGTTAGAGCTGGACCAAAACCAGGACCACAAAACAGTTGGAGACGGAGATGGAGATGGAGACGGAGACGGAGACGGAAGTGGGGCAAACTAAACTGTTGTTGGCTTGTTAGGCAGATGGCAGACATATCCCGGCCGGATGTGCGCCAAGGATATGCTTACAAGGCAAACAAATTTACCCATAATGCTGTCAGATGCATATCGGACCCGCTCCCGCTCCCGCCTTCCCCCAAATCCGTTGCGATGGCATCCATTATTTGTATACTCTACTCTCGGTAGCTAAACGGGCAGGCACTCTCTACTGTCTCATACCAGATGCAGATCCTAGGTCCAGCTCCAGGCGAAGGGATTGCAGGGACGGCTGCAGAAAGGGTATGTTATTTTGCCGCAGCAAGGATACTGCAACTTGCAACTTGGGCCTAAGCTGGGATGCTCGGCTGCTCCGGCTGCTGGCTTTCTTGTTAGCCTGAAAAATTTGTTGATTTTCCTGCTGCTACTGCCAAGACAGGACAGCGAGGACACCAGCCAGGCTATGGCTGCAGCTTCAGTTCCTTCTTCGGCCGAGCTGCTGCTGCAGAAGCACTGAGGATAGAATGTTAAGGAACTGTATTAAATAGATTCCTTATCTCATTTTTTAGGTTTAGATTAAAATGAAATAGATATAAAATATTAAGCAAAGGTAACACTGCGTATACGTGATTTTCCGTACTTATAATGGCGCCCAGAGATGTAGTTTTCCCCGTTCAGGCGAAGACAAAGCACCCGGTATTTCTCTCAATTAAATTGTCTTATTTCTAAGAGGGATATTCTTCGGCACCAGGATCTTGCGACACCCCCCTACAATCATTTTGGTCCTTCGAGCCAGATGAACCAGCGACCATACAGCCATAATTAGTTCCTTTTCTTACTTATACCCTTACATACCCTTATTTCGCTGAGTGCATCTCCTTTTGGCTGTTGCAATTTTTGAAATATTCACAAAGCAAAGAGGAGAGATGTCCTGGGCGAGTGGGAAATTGGTTGCCCGCTGGGATCCGTATCCTGTTGGCTGCTCTCGCTATTGTTGTTGGTGTTGCTGCTGGTGCTCGCTCCTGCTTGCTGGTTGCTCCTTGTTGTTGCGGTGATAGTGCCGACCAGATGGCCACCCTCTGTCTCCCCCAATTCCCCAATCCCCGCCAGCAGCAGCACGTTCTCGTGTCCTCTGGGGCAGAGACTTCTTGTGAATCTTTGCCGCTGGCTGGTGCTTCTTTCACGGCTTGCAGCTTTTTTCGGTCCTGGCAGATGAATGATGCTGATGCTGCTGCTAAGGCTCCTCTGGTTCCGGTTTTGCGGAGATGGAGACCCGGATGAGACCCGGAGTGGGGCCATCATTTGTGTATTTGCAGACAAATTGGATTTCAACTGCGGCCTGCTCTCTCGCCAGCCGGTTTGCTCAATTAACTTTGTTGCCCAGACCCAAACAGGCCATTTCTCAGACTCCCCGTTCTCCGCTCTCCGTTCTCTGTTCTCCTGTCTCTGTCTTATGGCCAGTGTCCGTCTCTTTCTCAGCGCTCCCGTTGTCTGTTTGTTGTGACTTCTTGCAGCAGCTGCTGCTGTTGCTGCTGTTTCCTTCGTTCTTTATGTCCTGTGGCCACCAGTATCCTTTAGCCAGCGTGTTGTAAGTTTTCCCACACACATCCACATCCGAGTCGAAGTCGGTGTCGGAATCGGAATCAGAATCGGAATCGCAATCGGAGTGCATGCTTGATAAATGGCCTGTGATTATGCCACGCCCCCGGGAAGTGGACGAGGCCAGCTCTTGGCAGGATTAGTGATGTAAGCCGCAAATGCACATCGATTAGCATCGCCCAAATGGCAGGGCGAATAAATCGAAGCGAGGCCAAGATCGATGGTTATTTATCGATGGTTATTTATCGATTGTTTCGCTTTTGGTTTCGAGTGTCGTTGGCTTTGCTTTCGCTTAAAATGTTTGACATAGGGTTAAACTAGATTCTTTGCACTCTTTAGTCTATAAATAGAGGTGATAAAGAGTTAGGAATTTATATATTAAAATAATCTGATACTCAAATTGTGTTTAGAAAGAAAAATTCAGTTAGCAAATGTAGGTATTGTATTTTATTTTTCTTTATTTAGTTTATATTATAATTTAATTTTTGTATTTATTTTCTAGGCTTTAATAACCTCCGAACTAAAGGTTACTTTTCTACAAACATACATATGTATATTCTAAATATATCTAATTTACAAACAATATGTTTTCTTTGATTATTAGTCAAAGCTAACAACATGCAATTCGAATTTAATTTGAAATATGAACGAGAATTGATGGCAAAATCATATTTAAATAATTAAATTCTCTGATTTTGTGTTGAGGCTGAGCAGGGGTTTGTTTGCCTAACCAAGCCTGCATCGCGCTAAATGCACAATTTTCTATATAAATTTATTTATCCGAGACGCGTGAAATGGACAGACTGCCCCGAGCGTTAAATGTTTGAATAAACAACCGCAAAACTAAATGAAGGGAGGCAGCAGTGAAAACAAAACCGAATTTAGATGATCTGTAAAAAATAATAAAGGGAGAATATATTTGGAAATAAAAGTAAATAGTAATGGGGGAATATATGTTAAAAAATATAAATAAATAATAAAGGGAGCATATATTTAAGAATATAAATAAATAATAAAGGGAGAATATATTTTGAAATATAAATAATAATAAATTATAAAGGCAGAATATTTGTATTTAGAAATATAAATAAATAATAAACTATGAAAATACATTCATTAAAGAAAAAACATAAATAAGAATATGTAGAAATAAGCCAAAAAATGTGACTCATTACATAATTAATTTGATTAATATAATAAAAATAAATAATCGAATTCCAACTATTTAGAGCCTCATTAATATTTGCCTTTTAAATTACAATAGGGATAATAAAAAATATTTTTTGAAATTTAAGGACAAATAGAAATAGGGCTAATGAACCGATTTAATGGGATTATGGAGCTGTGTTGCTAACAGGTCGAAAAATTATTGTGTGAGTTGGTGTTTTCGGATAGTGAAGCGATGACAGCAACGCGATAATGATTTCCGTTTTCACACCTCGTCGCGACACACCAAGGATGTCAAATGAAAAACTGCAAGGACGCGGGGCGGGGGTTGGTGGGGTTGGTTGGGTTGGCTAGCGGAAACGGTAACCGAAGCGTGGGCGAAAAGGAGAAGCGGAAGTGCAGCATTTGCACATTTCCGGCGCTGCTCACTCAGCCCGTGCATAATCGATTAACTGGCGCGCATAAACATGACCGCAAATGTGCAAATGCACAGGCAGAGGCAGGAGCGTCAGGAGCCGCCGCTTTCACAGGATAAAGCGGGAAAAATAGGGGGGGGTCGAAGGCGGAGGCGGAGTGAGGTAGCTGGCGGGCTCCGTCGACATGCATAAATGCAAATGCCATGGCAATACATATGCAAATTACTTTTCACACACTCCGCTTCACAGAAAAATGCACCGCAATCCGGACGGATGCGAGTCCGGATACGGGTAGCAGTAGCATGCCACGGATTCGGAGCGGGACGCGAGGGGGAGAAGGTTATATAGTCTGCCACTAATTTTGTGTTTTCTCTGCGGGCTGGCAGCCACTAAACTAATTGCAAAGCGAGACTTTGCCTATGCATGGGGTGTGTTTCCATCTGAATTTCCCTGGGAAATTGCTGGGAAATCTGTGCTGGATGCTGATACGGCTGATTTGGGGCGGATCGAAGTGCATGGTGAATAATTGGGGAAAATAAAGGTCCCAGAAGAGCAGGCAGGACTCTCATAGGAATGAATATTAATATTTAATATTAAAATTCCATTTTAATAACAACAAAATCCATGGAAAAAAGGGATAAGTCCTCGATTAAGTACGAAAACTACTAATAAGTATATTATGAATTAATAAAGAGTCTATAAAATAGGCATAAGATCTAAAAGAATCTAATTAAATTCAGCAAATTATTCCCAAATTAAGCTCGAAAATATTTTTCATAAAATTTATATTAATTCTAACAATATTTCGTAATTAAACAAAGCACAACCAATTAGCAAAAACAACACAATATTCACCACAATTGAGGCTCAAAACATAAAACAATAACGAAATAATTACAATAAATAAATGAAACAAACCCCAATTAATGTAGACTCAAAAAATGAATATCCTTTTATATATATTCCTGAAAAGCTTTAAAATCAAACTGGCTAAATAATTAACCACATAAATCTCAGGAAAACCAAGAAGGGCGAGTCAAATCTGGGCAATATTGAGCGGGGAAAACTTTCGCCCAATTCCCAGCTGGGCCATCGATCTGGCCTCGGGGTCATCTTACTACTCGCACTCGTCCTTGTGCACTCCTGTACTCGTAGTCCTCGAATTCCCCAGGTCAGGACATCCACACGGATGTCTCTTGTTTGCCTTCGAATTACTTTGAATTGACAAAGGGGCTTGACTCGACTGGCACTCTCTTCTGGTCAGGACAGGCGGCAGGAGGCAGGAGGCAGGAGCCAAATCCCAATGAAATTTATGACCCTGTTTGGTCCCCGGGACCAAACAAAATAAAGGATACCCGAATGGCATGGACTCGGAGTAAATCAGAGAGCAAAAATGGCGCAAAACTTTCGCCCCTGATTTTTGGCAAATTAATTTTAGTTAAATTTCAACACGTTTACTTTGTGTAGGTAGGTTTTTTTGGGGAAGACGGGGGAAAGCAGACAACTTATAAGCCAGGGGCGGGGGATATATCCTACCAAAAGTTGAGTTGGCTCGTAACTTTTGCCATATTGTCGATGGGAGGAGGCAGGGCAGAGGGAAATTGAAAAGGCTGAAGGGGAGTTGGGGCTGCTAAGTAGGAGGAGGAAGGGTGGCCCTCGACAGATTTTAGAAACTGAGCTGGTAATGGTGTAATTTCCCCAGTTTCCCACGAAGACAATGGCATTCTCGGCGGCGGCTGCCAAAGTGCCCAAAAGTTGCCAGCAAAAATTCCAGCAGCCCCTTAATTTCCCATCGTCTAAATTTTGTCTCATTCCCATGGTTTTGCTTAATATTTTGTTTTTCCAATATAGATAAAGGAGGAATATATACACTTTATATTCTAAGTAAAATTATAATATTCTCCGAGAGTAGGCTTTGGAAAAATATTCTTTGAAGCTAAGGAAATGGAAAAAATAAAATGCAAATGTTTTGGTTTTTATAAAATTTGGACTTTGTATTTTTGGGCGCGCATTTATGAGTTGTTACTTATTAAATTGATTGAGATTGTTTAAATTGAATCGAAAACATTTACATGGATTCACAAGAAATTTAGTATGGATCGTGGCGTGGCTACTTCAGCTGGTTATCCTTCTCGGTGTTTGCGTTTGGGTTTGGGTTCGGGGTAGCGTCGGTCATCTGAACAATTTCCATAGGTTTCGTCTAGGCTCGGTGGCTGTACAGCCTGGAAACGAGCAGGCAGGATCCAGCCTCTCTTGTAGGTTTCGGCTTCGTCCTTAAGGTGCGGTACATTCACAAACATCTGTTCCTTGACTCGGCGGAGCGGAGCCTCCTTTTTTACAAGAACGCCGCCTACTTCGGTGGGCTCTTGGGCTTGTAGTGCCCTCCATTGGGTTTCTTGCAAGCCAACTTTTGGAGCGTAATAATCTTGCGTTTCATCAGAAAAGCCTTTGACTTACTGATCTTTGGCTTCGGCTTTGGCTTCACCCCGTCTCCTTGAGTTCCGACATTAATCACGGGATATTGAACTGTGCCAAGCTGGATCATTTGGGAAAGGGCCTTCACCAGTTCTCTTTCCTCCTCCTCACAGAAAGGGCATTTTGTACGGGAAGTCGTTGGTTCATCACAATCCCAGTAGTCTGCCATCTTTCTGGGATAAAATTTGGACTTTATTATTAAAAAAATCTTGTTATAAAACTGAAAATCAACACACACCGTTTTGTTTGAAAAAAAATTTCTATTGAAATGTAATGGTAAATTTGGAATGTTTTTTTCGTAAAAAATATTAAAAATTTATATTTGTTGTGAACTGCTCGAGAAAGATTGGAATACTGAAAATAAATCCTACTCGGGTTGGGGAGCTAGCATTTGGATTGACGTTTCGGAGTCAAGGCCGACTAGATGGCAAAATATTACTGCTTTTTAAACAAATTCCTTTTTGCCGCCTATTTTTCAATATTTTAACTGAAAAATAAATTCAATTAAAGTAAGTTTCGTGGAATACTTGTATTTGTTTTTTTTTTATTGTTTGAATTTCCTAGCCAAGAAGTTAAAGTGCGTTCAACCTCGCTTCTTAAGTGAATACGCTTTTTGCGGCATTGTCATTATGGCCACGCCCCCTTATCTCTTAGTTTTCCTGTTTTTTCCCCCTCCACCCCTGAAATTTCACATCTGCTATCTGCTGGTCCAAGGAGCAAGGAACAAGGAGCTGACGGAACTGAAGGAACAGGTCCTTTTCCGACTGCTGTTGTCGGTTTTGTTGATTCCTAATCAGAAACGTGTTTGCATGCACACGGCCATGGGAGGGGGTGGCTGGTGTCCTCGAGGGGTCCTGGGGTGAAAGCAGTGGGGAGTAGGGTGTTGGGAAAAGCAGGGGCAGGAGATGGGAAAGTAGTGGAAGTCCTGGGGGCAGCCACCCGTTGCTGTCGCTTGAGTAATGGCTGCAATAGGCAACGTGATGTCTTCTGCAATGGTCGGAAAAGTGAGAAAGAGCTGCGGAAAATAGTGCTAAGGGAGGGGAAAACTATGAGCACTGGCAGATAGATAGGTAGCCCATAAAATACAAATAATAATTGGTGTGTTTTCATTATTAAAATCACAAAAAAAAAAAGGACATAAAAGAATATACGTTGTTTTTGTGTTATTATTCTGGCCTCTTTTACGTGAAGATTCTACAATTCTACATAGATATTTAAATGAAGGTGCTGAATTTTTGCCTTCCTCTTTTTCTGCCAGTGTACTGGGTAGATGTACCGGCTAGGAGACAACTGGCAGACAGAAGGAGACAAGTGCACGGAGCAGCCGGGGAGTACCAGATAGTACAATGTGTTTTGCTGCGTGCGTGGTTTCATTCTCAATTCCATTCATCCCTCCCTCCGCCAGGCTACCCTGTCGCCCGTTTCCGGTTGTCAGCGGTGCACTCAAAAAAAATAAGCATACTTTCTTATCTAAGTTTCTTAATAAAGTAAAAAAAAATCCAGAAAGTTGCTTTGAAATTTAGCATTTTAATGAATTCTTGAACATAATATGCATTAAATCGATAGTTATATTGGTAATCGAAGTTAAAGATGTTATTCCAGTTATGGTGTTTGATTTCTGACTAAGGACTTCGTCTAAATTTGCATAAAAGTTTACAAAATAATATAGAAATAATCGATAACGCAAGGACTTAAGCGATAGCTCAATGATTTAAGCAATCATTTTCGATATAGAGATAATGCCAAATGTTCCAAAGATATTTCTGTTCTATACTTTCTTTGTTCTTGAATATGTTACCTATTTAATTTGAGTGTAAGTATGGGACAAAGAGGCAATGGACTTGAGCAACATGCGTTCAACAATCATGTGGCTGCAAGTCAAAAGACAAAACTTTATTTGCAGCTACAGACGAACGATGAAAACCCCAAAACACCGAATTCCGACTGCCCTTGGAATTGAAATGGGAATCAAAGGAAAGAACAAAAGAAAAACAGATCTGAGAAATGTAAATAATGACTTTGAGGCTATAGTGTGTGTAGGGAGGGTGGAGGATATATCGGGAGAATTGAAATCGGAATCGGAATCGAAATCGAAATCGAGCAATTCATTCATTTATTCATGGCCGTAGTCTCCTGACAGAAGGCGGCACGGCACCTTTGTCCTCAATCACCCTCTAAATCTCTCCCTCTCAATCACCGCCCCTGGCAATCTCCTCTTAACCCTCTCTCTCTCTCTTAACCCTCTGTTGCCACCCCTTTTTTCCGGCCCATCATGCAAAGCGATTGCAGATGGCGCCAAAAGTTGTGCCAAAAATGTTTTTAAAAGAATGTTTGGGATTGAGGAAAAGAGTTATGAGAAGAAAACATTGTTTTTTCTCCATTTAATTGTAAAAGGATATTAATAAGAATAAGATTTAATAAGAAATTGTAAGGCTTAAATATTAAAGAATATTAACTGAGTATTTGTATTTTTATAAATTGAAATAATATTTATTAGTAAATAAGTTTTGGTTGCATTCTAGAATCCTTTGAAAATATTAAAATAATATTATTTTTATATTTTTTACTTATAAAACTCAGTATTTGATTGTTGAAACACATTATTTATTGTTTTTTGTTTATTTTGTTGCTTGAGCAGCCAAAAATGAGTTGAAGTAGAGGTGGAAGGTGGAAGAAGTAGCAGCTGATTCAACTAATCGTTATATTCCACACTCGAATACACTTTACTCAACGACCCTTGACAAGGACATGGCCGCTCTTAGTCCTATCCTCAGCTCCTCTGCCCTTCCATCTGTCTCTCACTCTTTCCTTGTTTGCTTTATCCTTTGTCTTCATTGTTTTGGCACTGAACAAAAATTAAGATTAGAAAAGCATTCATTTCTAGCATACAAATTATTTAACTTGTTAAGTTTTTTATATATATATATAACTTAAGTATTTTCCTTAATTTTCAAGTGGTTTCTTTATTTACAACTTTTCTCGTATGGTGATTGATATTTATTTTACAAAAAATGATCGATAATCCTACTTTTTAGTGTGACACAAATAAAAAATATATATTTTATATTTCTTCACTTCCCCAGCTTTAAACGCTTTAGTTTCTCTCAGTTATGCCGCTGGCCAACGGGTCGGCTGCTTTGTCATTGTGCACACACACACACGCAAAACACTCAAAAGACGAGAGAACACGCAGTTGAAGATGAAGAGAAGAATTTCATAAATTTGCAGATGTGAGCAGCAAGGCGAGGCTGGGCAAGCAAAAACAAAATGGCAGCTGCAGCTGCTGCTCCTGCTCATGCCTCTGGATTGAGCATGATTCCCCGAAATTCCTTCGGTTTCGGAATCCCTGGCACATCCTAACGATGTGCTGAGTGGTCAATTGTCTGTCCAAACATGCCACATCACACACTCGCCCGTTGCTCGTTTTCCGTTTCCCGTTTTGCGTAAAATTGTTTTTTATGCATCATCAAGTAAGATTTTGAGTGTGTGTATGAATTTCCACTGCCATTTTCGGCCGGCTAATTGTTTCTGGCCAAATAAATCTCGGTGTGTGTGTGTGTGTGTGTGTGTACCAGACAGCGATAAATCAATATAATATACGTGCCACATACACCATGCAGCCCCAGCACCCAGAGTGCAAATATATGGAGAGCCCAATCAACGCTCGAATTAATCCATTGAGAAATCAAATCGTTTCGTTTGTTAATCAATAGAAATTCAATTGCGGATGGCCCGCAGGAGGCGGTTTCGGGGGATTTTCTGGATTTTGGGGCTTCGGGGCTTAGGGGGGCGTGGCACATCGGCCTAATCTGAATTTCAAATACTGCAGCTGCTCATTAAGCCGATTTTTGCTTGATTTCTGTTTACATTTCCCAGCGTTTTCAGTTTTAATTAATTTTCTATGTGAACTTCAGTGGAATATTACAGGCAGAGAGTGAGTATTTTAGTAGGTTTTAGGTTTATTATATATAACAATATGACTGATATTCTATATAATTAATTATTTTAAATATATTTTTTAATACATGCATTTCAATTAATTCCTATTTTAATCTCTTGGCCAAGTAAAATAGGAAAATAATAGTTTATACAACTGACTCAAAGTTCCCAAAATGTAAACTCTCTTTATGCCACAACTTGAACCCCAAATGGAACACCCAGAGTTCATAGGTTAGTAAACAAGTGAAAGTTATTGCAATGATTTTCCAATCTACTGACGCAGACTCCGCCAGGAGCTCGTGGGGATGTGGAAAACTGCAGCCTGCCGCGACAGGTTGCGATGCGTATCACAACTGATGGCAATGGCGATGATGTCGGCCATGTTGATGATGCGGTTACCCAACGGATTAGACAAAAAGCACAGCAACCAGTGCCCTGACAAGTCTACAATGAGGGCCAAGGCTATAAGGCCACACAAGTCACAAGCAATTTTTATTTATTATTTAAAGTTCGTTCTTAAAAAATAAAGGTTTTTTTACCCATTTTGATGCCAAAATGAATACAACCTTTAGAAGAAGTCCTTAGCCTGGCCATACTTATTCGTTACGCACTGTCATTGGTGGTTTTTGCCTATGAATGCTATTTCCACAAGCATCTGGCGGCTTTCTGCTACGAGACCGCAGCCATAAGAGACATAATAATCGTAATAAGCCGAGGTCCAAGAAAGGAAACCGAACAGCAGGATGTTTTGAGGAGAAGGAAGCCCGAGGCGAAAATCCAGGGAGGGAAAACCGACAAACGGCAAATGGTAAGTGGCGACAATGCGGTAAACTTTGCTTAAGCATTTTAGATGCTCCACTGCAGCTGGCCTAAGCCAATCGGAGCAAGTGCATAGATATATCGTTGTTGTTGTATAGTTGTAGATTCTTTTTTAAAGGATATATGTTTTAATAACATAAATAAATAAATATTGCCAAAAGTAAGGACTAGTTTTATGCCATACCAGAGTCCTTCTCTGCACTTCTTATACCTTTACCTTCTTCTGTGCCTCTCATATTTTTTATGTAGAGCCCTCTCTGCGCTTCTCAAAATATTTATTTAAAGCCTTTCTATGCGGTCATTAAGGATCTTTTTATTCAAACAAGGAATGCGAATACAAAAATATATATTTACGAGGTAATAATTTGCATAAGTAAGTTTTTTAATGGGAGTCTTTTTGCAGGCAAAAAAAAGGTATCATTTTTTTTTTTGTCGTAATAATACTAAAAGAAATATGGCAAACATCGGTAAAACGCACTTTAAATAAATACTTTTCGCCATGAAATACATTTAAGTAGACAAAAAAGTTATGTACAGTTAGTTCCGGAGAAAAACCAGAGCACAAACCGGGCACTTTTTCATGACCAGCCGCAGCAGCTGTGTCAAGAGTTAGGCAAACAAGTGCTGGATTATGTGCCCCAATGTTTAATCAAGTTCACAAAAATTACACTTTTTTTCGCCCAGCAAATCGCATAATAAATGCGAGAGAGAGAGAGAGAGAGAGAGTGTAGAAGAAATATAAAAAATTTCAATTATTGAAATGCAAATGGAATACAAATATTTGCATAAACACAAGCGAAAAAAGACGGGCGCATGCCCCGACCCCATTTCCACTCCGCTTTTCCAACGCTCCTTTTTGGCTTAGCAACGCAGCGGAAATATTGAAAAATCACAAATTAAATGAATGCAATGACTGAAAAAAAATGGCAAATCTATGCGTTTGTTGCCCGCAATTAGAACTCAAAGTGCAAACACCAAAGAGAAGGCAGAGATTTTGTAGTAATAAATATGTAATATGAAATAAAAGCAAGTTCTGGCCATTTTTCCACACACAGAGAATCGAATAAATGTCCTGGCTAGTTATTTCGAATTTCAACGAATGGTTGCCATGGTTAGGTTGCCCCCTTTTGGCATTACTTGTTGAATGCCCCTTGGCCCCAGCTGGAAATGTTAATTAAGCGAGCGTGCCTTTCAAATATTTCGGCGGCTCCGCGGTATACCCGGGATTATATGGGAGCGGGCTTCGGGAGGAATTCAAATTGAAAAATATTTGATGCTCCTGCTCCTGCTCCTGCTGATTTTTCGCCAGAATTTTCCGCTGCAAGCTGGCAAGCTGGCAAGCTGGAGAGAAATAACGGTCAAAAAAAAAAAAGGGGGGAAATAAGCACAGGTGAACTATGGTGGTGTCCTGGCCCCTGGACTCCTCCCGTCCAATCAATATGGAAAGCACTTGAAGAGCATGATTCATATTCAACACGCGCCGAGTTCTCGCTGAAGCATTAAGAGCTTCAAATGAAATGGAACGAAACAAAATGAAATGAGCAGCAGCAGGACGCTGGGGAGAAGGTAGAGTACATTGGAAAAAATATAAAAATATATATAAATTGTAAATTTATAAATTCCAGCTTTGTGTAAGCTTTAAAAGAGAGATAAAAAAGATATATATCCTATCCTCTAGAGACCTTATAAATTATCATGTATATAATAATTATATTATTTTATTTCTCAGTGGAGCTTGGAGCAGCTTTGAAAGGAAATTAAGTACACATTGTTTTGGATGATGATTGTTGGATGGCGCTCGGGAGGGAGCCGCCATTTCATTTTCCATTCGGTTTCGGGAAATTACGGATGACTGGCCAGAGGACTAGCGGAAGGACTACGGAGTGAAAAAGCTGGAGAACCAGAACCACGACCAGAAATAGAACCAGAAGCAGGAGTCCTTTCGGAGGACAAGCCAATGCAATCAGCGCCATGCAAAAATCTATTTGAAATTTATAGCAATCGAAGGAAGAGGCGGCGGCGATGGCGGCGGAGGAGTCTGAGTGCTCGTTGAGTCGTTCAATATTGTAAGTATGTATTCTAAATGCGAATAAATGAACAATAAATTGTGAGCTAGCACAGTGGCAGATTGTCCCGGTTCCACGATACTTCGTACTCGAATGAGTACTTAATGTGCAAGCCCCACCCATGTCCTTGTCCTCGTCCTTGTCCTTGTACCAGTCCCCAGTGCCTCCTCGCTGATTGTTTTTGCCACTCGAGAAAGCATCTTCATGTCGCCAGCAAAGCCGCAATTTATTGTCCTAACGCCTAACGCCTGCGAATGGAACGGAGAATTCCCAGAACCATCTCCAGCTCATGCCCATTCCTATTCCCATTCCCCTTCCAACTCGCTCGTGCTACGAAACATTTTATATAATTTATACAGAAGTACACTTTCCAGATACAAAAAAAAGCAAGCCCTAAAAACTATAATTAATTTACGCGATTTTCTATTTGGAACTGTCAATAAATATTTTAGCAATGTTGCCCGTAAATTTCCATTATCCTTTTTGTGTTAGCTTGCCAAAAGCCTGCGCCTAATGGAAGCCTCCTGCTTATGCTAATCCAACCAGGAAATCTCGCTGATGGCCTGGTAATGCGATCCCCTTTCGATGCTGCCGCTTCCGATCCCTGCGGGTGCTAGTCCCATCCATCCATCCATTCATCCGTCCCTCCGTCTGTCCATTTATCAATCTATCCATCATTATCAGGCCACGCACCGTCAGAGGAGGAAGCTGCTCCTGTTCGCTGTCTCCGCGGACCTCGTAATTGACAGGCAACGCAGCTTGATTAGTGACAGACAGAGGGGGGTGGCGAAAGGGGTGGAAAGAGGGGTGGAGAGAGGGGTGGAGAGAGGGGTTGGAAAATTGCTGGGGCAGCAGCAAGGTCCCACTGAAAGTTCAACGGTGCTCGCGGCCATTTGTGGGCAGCCGCAGGCAAAATGCAACGCTTAATTAAGCCGACATTAAAATGCGTCGCCGACCCATGCACAGCTGTAAAACTGCGTGGTTACACTGAGAAAAAATAGGCAGCCTCCCTAATAAAAAGGTCTTTAAATAATTTAGCCCTATTTACATGAGTTTGAAGGGAAGCACTTATTATTTATTCAAGAAATTAAATAATAAACTATGGGAAACTAAATTATAAATAGAAAATAAAGGAATATTTAATAATGTTTACTGGAAAATCATACTAATCCATTATATATATATTTTTAATATTTACTTACTATATTTTAAAAATCCTCAAATACTTCAGGGCAGCGATGCCCAGTCCTAGCACTTGGTGTACTCACTCTCTCTCCAATTGCTTTCCTCTCTTCAGTCTCTCTCTTCGAGTGTACTTGCCTGCTGACACAATGACTAGGACCGGACCCAGTGACAATGTTGTTTGACGTCGCATCGTCGCGGGACTGGATATATGTATATCCTCCAAGTGGGTATATATGTGGCATAGAGAGGGCACTGCTGCCTGCTCCCACAACAATGTTGTTGCGTATCGCTCGGTGGTCGTCGCATGAAAGCAGTGCATATTGCATATTGATGTGGCTCCTGTTGCATTATTCATTTTAGGCAGCTTATCAACTGCGGACAGGCAGAAAAAGGATGCCACAGGACACACGCACGCATACCTACATATGTATGCATGTAATTCTGTCAAAACCTAATCGAGGGGGCTTTCTTCTCTCCGAAAATCAAAAGTCGCTTAATGCCCGCCAGTCGCAGGGGTACACATTGTGATGCCTCTGGTGGTTCTGCTGTTATTTGAGGAGCTTTTAACGAGATTACATTCTCCGCGCCAGAAGAAGAATGACGGGCGAGTGACGTTGCATATTTTTAGAAGTAAATAGACACTCAAAGGGGATGATGACGGGCGGCGATGAGGGGTAAGCAACCGTGATACTTTGTAATTTTTAAGTGTAAGATAGGTTTCTGTGGTGGCTGGGGAAATAAAGAATTATTTAAAAGGTGGTTTCAGAGGCGGAAAAAATGTATAGAAGGACTTTTAGTTATATTATTTTTAAAGTTTTTAAGTACTTTTTTTAATGGATGATGGAAACCCAATATTTTGGGAAAGTCTTTTGTTTTGCAATTATCTTGTGTGAAACTACTTATATTTTTTATGTTTATCTTACGTTAATTTTTATGTTACTTCTTATGTTATGTTCTTATGGTATTTCGTATGTTATTACTTATGGAATTTCTTATGTTATTTCTTATGTTATTTCTTATAGTATTTCTTATGTTATTACTTATTGCATTTCTTATGTTATTTTTCATATTATCTTTTATGTTACTTTTTTTGTTATTTTTTAAGGTATTTCTTATGTTATTTCTTCTGTTATTACTATGTTTTTACTTATGTTATTTCTTAAGGAATTTCTTATGTTATTTCTCATGTTATTTCTTATGGGATTTCTTATGTTATTACTGATGTTATTTATTATGTTTTTAATTTTTTTAGTTTACATTTTATTAAAAATTCGTATGATATTTTAAACAAAACAAAAAACGATGTATTTTTCAGCCAACTTATTTACCATTTTGTATTTTTTCGCCACCATGTGCCGCCATTTCTGACCGTTCACCGTTGTTGCTTCATCTTCCATGTTGGTTTTTGGTGCTGCCGCTTTTTTTGCTTTTGCTTTGGCTGCCTTGCTTGCTTTTACCGTTGCTGTTAACAGTTACCAAAATACCAAAATGGCCACCAACCGCCGCTGGCATTTCATAATGCCGCTGCTTATGTTTCTGCAAATAAATGGAGGAGGAAGCGGCGAGTGCTTTGCACCGTACAAAAATTAATATACATCAGTGAAGCTATAATATATAATATACTTCCATGTATAAAACCCAATTTTTCTCTGTGTAAAATAAGGGAAATGAAAAAGGGAAGAAAGTTCTGCGCTGTGATGCGGCTTGTGGTCGCCACTTTTGGAATCGCGCTGGCAGCTCCTCGCAGGGAGCAGCTGCGGAAGGACCTTTGGAGTTACACAATAAGACAATAAAAAAAGAAGGCCAATTTCTGTGGCGGCGGCGGCGGTGCAGCTGGGCCGTTCGTTCGTTGTCTAAGCCAACATGAAATTTGCTTGAGCTTTTGCCATTAACAAACAGCCGGCGGGAAGAAGCCAAAGTCGAAGCCAAATGCTGGGACAACTGCTTTGGCCATCTCTTTCGCTCCCTGTGCGTGGCTCTCTCACTCTCTCTCTCTCTCTCTCTCTTGCACAAATTATAATTCTGCGTTTCCAGGGCTTTGAGTGGAATATAGAATAAATTAATATTTAACTATACTATTTTTATACCCTTGCTGGGTATTATAATTTAGTCCAGAAGTTTGCAACGCAGTGAAGGAAGCATCTCCGACCCCATAAAGTATATATATTCTTGATCAGCATCACCAGCCGAGTCGATCTAGCCATGTCCGTCTGCCTGTTTGTCCGTCTGTCTGTCCGTCTGTCGGTTTCTACGCGAACTAGTCTCTCAGTTTTTGAGCTATCGAGCTGAGATTTTCAGCATAGTCTTATTTTTTTAGCACGCAGTATATATGTCGGAACGGAAATCGGACTACTATATCCTATAGCTGCCATAGGAATGATGGCGAAATTAATGTAAAAAAAATTTAGCTTCTCTGTTTTTAAACGTATTTCTATAAATTTTGAGATATAGCAGTTTTTTATGGTTATAGAATTACGGTTTTAATTTCATTAAGATCGGACCACTATATCATATAGCTGCCATAGAAGCGATCGGTCGATTTATATGAAAATGTAAAATTCTACATGTCAAATGTAAAATTTACAAAATTCGATATTTTGTCAACATTACTAAAATGGATCGATTTTTAATGATCCAATGGCAGACTGCAAGGGTATACCAACTTCGGTTTACCGAAGTTAGCTTTTTTTCTTGTTATGATTTATTTTGATTTCGATTTCGCAACTTGCGAAATCACTGTGGACGGCAGTCCACGTAGTGACGATGAGCACCGAGACTGTGGTGCGCAAGGAGACTACTATATACAGCCGTATAATTGAAAATCTGCTACGATAATCCGATCGGAACCATTTATATCTTGATCGAAAGGTATTGTTAACCTCTTTGAAACAGCATACTAAGATTTTTCAAAAATGGATTAGTTCAGGAGAAATGGGAGTGAAAGTGCAAAATTGATCATTTTGAATATTGGAGCTGTTGGGGCCGGTGGAGCCAACCTCAACAAATTTTTAATGTTGTTCTGATCTAGCTTCAAATACGCGTCGAATGACATTCGGCCTTTCCGAAATGAGAACGTTTGTCCTGTTGTTTGTCTGTCTGTCTGTCTCTGTGTCGATTTTTTTGTTTTAGAGTCCTGGAACTACTTTTATTTTATTAAACAGCTCGAGCTGAACATTTTTTGTTCTACGACTTTTTGGGTTTCCCGCTAGTTTGGCGGAAAAACTACTAAAAAAGCTAGATTTTCCGCGCCCATAACTTCTAAACGACTAAATTTAGCTTAAGCTACAGAATCGTGCTATATGTCGCTAGAAAGGTATTTTAAAATGATAATAGCTTTGCCTGGACATAATTCATCTAAATATAATGTTTAAGAATTTATAATTAAAACTATTTTTTTTTTTAAGTTTTTGTAATTTTTTTTAAAATGGCTCTAACGATTTTGATAGTCACTCAAAGCCGCCATATGGCTTTGAGTGACTATCAAAATCGTTGAGATTGCTCAACTTTTGGTATATAACACATATCTGTGAAAATTCGCTTTCTCGAGATATTACTCATTAAAATTAGTAGCAAAGATCCCATATACCTTACCTTTTAAATGCACTATACATACATTTATGTAAAAACTCATGTAGAGTAATATAGAGACGTGCACAATGCAATAATATTTAAAACCATCAAAGAAAACTTAAAATAATTTAAATTAAAAAAAAAAGTTTTATTTATTTTTTTTTTTTTATCTAATTTTTACGTTTTTCGCTATTTTGGCGGGAAAACAGGAAATTTCTCGCGCCAATAACTTCTGAACGACTAAAGTTACAGAAACGTGCTATATGTCGTTGGGAAGGTATTTTGATATGATAATTACTTTGCCTTGACAAAATTTATCTAAATATTATAATTAGGAATTTAGAATTAAAACTAATTTTTTCGATTAAATTTTTTTTTTTTAATGTCTTGTACGATTTTTATATATCAGGTCAACAATGGAACATACATATGTTATTTTAAAAATTGCTGATATCAAACAAAAACACCTCTTAACAAGGTGAGGTAAAAGTGACGATGGCACATTCAACTCAAAAAATGTCTGATATCAAATTTATTATTTACAATAATTATTTAAACAAAAATATTTAAAAAATTTTTAATTAGTTTCAAAATCGGCACTTAGCTGAAAAAATTAAAAAGGCAAAACAGGCAGCGTGCCGATTTTGAAACTAAGTAAAAAAATTTTAAATATTTTTGTTTGGCGGGGGCGGAACAGCTCAGTGTCGTCCAGGATTCGCTGCAACAAATTTATATTTGTTGGCGCTGTGCCAAAATAAGAACTCCGGGGCTTAGATTTAAGAAATGTAAATATATATTTTAAATGGGACTTTCACCTCTTTCCACCACACCTGCCCTAAGCGGGGCACAAGACGCCCTATCTCAAACAATTAGTGCACGCCCGACTCGCCGGCCAACGCCGTCTGGGTGATCACGCCGCGCTTACGCTCCCCTTGGACTGCTGCCTCCTCCGCTGCCCTCCTCTGCTGCCTTCTTGGCTGCCGCTGCAGCCTCTGCGGCCACTGCTACAAAACTACCCTACTGACTGCCCCGCCTCAAGACCTGCCTCGCTCTTTTATACCCCCCTGCAGCTGCCATTCAGCAGCCCTCTCTCCCGCCAAAACTTCTTTCTCTCAAATTTCTCCGCTTTCACTCAATCTCTCATACTGCTTTCTATACCATACTAACTATACTATAATTCCCAACTGGTTCTGGACACTGCGGACCTATAATAGTGACTAATTTCCTCAGGGATTCCTCCGATGATTCCTCCGATGATTCCTCCGATGATTCTTCCGATGATTCCTCCGATGATTCCTCCGATGATTCCTCCGATGAAAAAAATTCATGCATGAAAAAAATTCATGCATGAAAAAAATTCATGCATGAAAAAAATTCATGCATGAAAAAATTCATGCATGAAAAAATTCATGCATGAAAAAAATTCATGCATGAAAAAAATTCATGCATGAAAAAAATTCATGCATGAAAAAATTCATGCATGAAAAAAATTCATGCATGAAAAAAATTCATGCATGAAAAAAATTCATGCATGAAAAAATTCATGCATGAAAAAATTCATGCATGAAAAAATTCATGCATGAAAAAATTCATGCATGAAAAAATTCATGCATGAAAAAAATTCATGCGTGAAAAAATTCATGCATGAAAAAATTCATGCATGAAAAAATTCATGCATGAAAAAAATTCATGCATGAAAAAATTCATGCATGAAAAAATTTGCATGAAAAAATTCATGCATGAAAAAATTCATGCATGAAAAAATTCATGCATGAAAAAATTCATGCATGAAAAAATTCATGCATGAAAAAAATTCATGCATGAAAAAAATCATGCATGAAAAAAATTCATGCATGAAAAAATTCATGCATGAAAAAATTCATGCATGAAAAAATTCATGCATGAAAAAAATTCATGCATGAAAAAATTCATGCATGAAAAAAACTCATGCATGAAAAAAAATCATGCATGAAAAAAAATTCATGCATGAAAAAAATTCATGCATGAAAAAAATTCATGCATGAAAAAAATTCATGCATGAAAAAAATTCATGCATGAAAAAAATTCATGCATGAAAAAATTCATGCATGAAAAAATTCATGCATGAAAAAATTCATGCATGAAAAAATTCATGCATGAAAAAATTCATGCATGAAAAAATTCATGCATGAAAAAATTCATGCATGAAAAAATTCATGCATGAAAAAAATTCATGCATGAAAAAATTCATGCATGAAAAAAAATTCATGCATGAAAAAATTCATGCATGAAAAAATTCATGCATGAAAAAAATTCATGCATGAAAAAATTCATGCATGAAAAAATTCATGCATGAAAAAATTCATGCATGAAAAAAAATCATGCATGAAAAAAATTCATGCATGAAAAAATTCATGCATGAAAAAATTCATGCATGAAAAAATTCATGCATGAAAAAATTCATGCGTGAAAAAATTCATGCGATGAATTTTTTTCATCGATGAATTTTTTTCATCGATGAATTTTTTCATCGATGAATTTTTTTCATCGATGAATTTTTTCATCGATGAATTTTTTTCATCGATGAATTTTTTCATCGATGAATTTTTTCATCGATGAATTTTTTCATCGATGAATTTTTTCATCGATGAATTTTTTTCATCGATGAATTTTTTCATCGATGAATTTTTTCATCGATGAATTTTTTTCATCGATGAATTTTTTCATCGATGAATTTTTTCATCGATGAATTTTTTCATCGATGAATTTTTTCATCGATAATTTTTCATCGATGAATTTTTTCATCGATGAATTTTTTCATCGATGAATTTTTCATCGATGAATTTTTTCATCGATGAATTTTTTCATCGATGAATTTTTTTCATCGATGAATTTTTTTCATCGATGAATTTTTTCATCGATGAATTTTTTCATCGATGAATTTTTTCATCGATGAATTTTTTCATCGATGAATTTTTTTCATCGATGAATTTTTTTCATCGATGAATTTTTTTCATCGATGAATTTTTTCATCGATGAATTTTTTCATCGATGAATTTTTTCATCGATGAATTTTTTCATCGATGAATTTTTTCATCGATGAATTTTTCATCGATGAATTTTTTCATCGATGAATTTTTTCATCGATGAATTTTTTCATCGATGAATTTTTTCATCGATGAATTTTTTCATCGATGAATTTTTTTCATCGATGAATTTTTTCATCGATGAATTTTTTCATCGATGAATTTTTTCATCGATGAATTTTTTTCATCGATGAATTTTTTTCATCGATGAATTTTTTTCATCGATGAATTTTTTTCATCGATGAATTTTTTCATCGATGAATTTTTTCATCGATGAATTTTTTCATCGATGAATTTTTTCATCGATGAATTTTTTCATCGATGAATTTTTTTCATCGATGAATTTTTTCATCGATGAATTTTTTCATCGATGAATTTTTTTCATCGATGAATTTTTTTCATCGATGAATTTTTTTCATCGATGAATTTTTTCATCGATGAATTTTTTTCATCGATGAATTTTTTTCATCGATGAATTTTTTCATCGATGAATTTTTTCATCGATGAATTTTTTCATCGATGAATTTTTTCATCGATGAATTTTTTCATCGATGAATTTTTCATCGATGAATTTTTTCATCGATGAATTTTTTCATCGATGAATTTTTTTCATCGATGAATTTTTTCATCGATGAATTTTTTTCATCGATGAATTTTTTCATCGATGAATTTTTTCATCGATGAATTTTTTCATCGATGAATTTTTTCATCGATGAATTTTTTCATCGATGAATTTTTTCATCGATGAATTTTTTTCATCGATGAATTTTTTTCATCGATGAATTTTTTCATCGATGAATTTTTTCATCGATGAATTTTTTCATCGATGAATTTTTTCATCGATGAATTTTTTCATCGATGAATTTTTTTCATCGATGAATTTTTTCATCGATGAATTTTTTCATCGATGAATTTTTTTCATCGATGAATTTTTTCATCGATGAATTTTTTTCATCGATGAATTTTTTCATCGATGAATTTTTTTCATCGATGAATTTTTTCATCGATGAATTATTTTCATCGATGAATTTTTTCATCGATGAATTTTTTTTCATCGATGAATTTTTTCATCGATGAATTTTTTCATCGATGAATTTTTTTCATCGATGAATTTTTTCATCGATGAATTTTTTCATCGATGAATTTTTTTCATCGATGAATTTTTTTCATCGATGAATTTTTTCATCGATGAATTTTTTCATCGATGAATTTTTTCATCGATGAATTTTTTCATCGATGAATTTTTTCATCGATGAATTTTTTCATCGATGAATTTTTTCATCGATGAATTTTTTCATCGATGAATTTTTTCATCGATGAATTTTTTTCATCGATGAATTTTTTTCATCGATGAATTTTTTTCATCGATGAATTTTTTCATCGATGAATTTTTTCATCGATGAATTTTTTTCATCGATGAATTTTTTCATCGATGAATTTTTTTCATCGATGAATTTTTTTCATCGATGAATTTTTTTCATCGATGAATTTTTTCATCGATGAATTTTTTCATCGATGAATTTTTTCATCGATGAATTTTTTCATCGATGAATTTTTTCATCGATGAATTTTTTTCATCGATGAATTTTTTCATCGATGAATTTTTTCATCGATGAATTTTTTCATCGATGAATTTTTTCATCGATGAATTTTTTCATCGATGAATTTTTTCATCGATGAATTATTTTCATCGATGAATTTTTTCATCGATGAATATTTTTCATCGATGAATTTTTTTCATCGATGAATTTTTTTCATCGATGAATTTTTTCATCGATGAATTTTTTCATCGATGAATTTTTTCATCGATGATTTTTTCATCGATGAATTTTTTCATCGATGAATTTTTTCATCGATGAATTTTTTCATCGATGAATTTTTTCATCGATGAATTATTTTCATCGATGAATTTTTTTCATCGATGAATTATTTTCATCGATGAATTTTTTTCATCGATGAATTTTTTTTCATCGATGAATTTTTTTCATCGATGAATTTTTTCATCGATGAATTTTTTTCATCGATGAATTTTTTTCATCGATGAATTTTTTTCATCGATGAATTTTTTCATCGATGAATTTTTTCATCGATGAATTATTTTCATCGATGAATTTTTTCATCGATGATTTTTTTCATCGATGAATTTTTTCATCGATGAATTTTTTTCATCGATGAATTTTTTCATCGATGAATTTTTTCATCGATGAATTTTTTTCATCGATGAATTTTTTCATCGATGAATTTTTTCATCGATGAATTTTTTCATCGATGAATTTTTTCATCGATGAATTTTTTCATCGATGAATTTTTTTCATCGATGAATTTTTTCATCGATGAATTTTTTCATCGATGAATTTTTTCATCGATGAATTATTTTCATCGATGAATTTTTTCATCGATGAATTTTTTCATCGATGAATTTTTTTCATCGATGAATTTTTTCATCGATGAATTTTTTCATCGATGAATTTTTTTCATCGATGAATTTTTTCATCGATGATTTTTTCATCGATGAATTTTTTCATCGATGAATTTTTTCATCGATGAATTTTTTTCATCGATGAATTTTTTTCATCGATGAATTATTTTCATCGATGAATTTTTTCATCGATGAATTATTTTCATCGATGAATTTTTTCATCGATGAATTTTTTTCATCGATGAATTTTTTTCATCGATGAATTTTTTCATCGATGAATTTTTTCATCGATGAATTTTTTTCATCGATGAATTTTTTCATCGATGAATTTTTTCATCGATGAATTTTTTTCATCGATGAATTTTTTCATCGATGAATTTTTTCATCGATGAATATTTTTCATCGATGAATTTTTTCATCGATGAATTTTTTCATCGATGAATTTTTTCATCGATGAATTTTTTCATCGATGAATTTTTTTCATCGATGAATTTTTTCATCGATGAATTTTTTTCATCGATGAATTTTTTTTCATCGATGAATTTTTTCATCGATGAATTTTTTCATCGATGAATTTTTTCATCGATGAATTATTTTCATCGATGAATTATTTTCATCGATGAATTTTTTTCATCGATGAATTTTTTCATCGATGAATTTTTTTCATCGATGAATTTTTTTCATCGATGAATTTTTTCATCGATGAATTTTTTCATCGATGAATTTTTTCATCGATGAATTTTTTTCATCGATGAATTATTTTCATCGATGAATTTTTTCATCGATGAATTTTTTTTCATCGATGAATTTTTTCATCGATGAATTTTTTCATCGATGAATTTTTTCATCGATGAATTTTTTCATCGATGAATTTTTTCATCGATGAATTTTTTTCATCGATGAATTTTTTCATCGATGAATTTTTTCATCGATGAATTTTTTCATCGATGAATTTTTTCACCGATGAATTTTTTCATCGATGAATTTTTTCATCGATGAATTTTTTCATCGATGAATTTTTTTTCATCGATGAATTTTTTTCATCGATGAATTTTTTCATCGATGAATTTTTTCATCGATGAATTTTTTCATCGATGAATTTTTTCATCGATGAATTTTTTCATCGATGAATTTTTTCATCGATGAATTATTTTCATCGATGAATTTTTTCATCGATGAATTTTTTTCATCGATGAATTTTTTCATCGATGAATTTTTTCATCGATGAATTTTTTCATCGATGAATTTTTTCATCGATGAATTTTTTTCATCGATGAATTTTTTTCATCGATGAATTTTTTCATCGATGATTTTTTCATCGATGAATTTTTTCATCGATGAATTTTTTCATCGATGAATTTTTTCATCGATGAATTTTTTCATCGATGAATTATTTTCATCGATGAATTTTTTCATCGATGAATTATTTTCATCGATGAATTTTTTCATCGATGAATTTTTTTCATCGATGAATTTTTTTCATCGATGAATTTTTTCATCGATGAATTTTTTCATCGATGAATTTTTTCATCGATGAATTTTTTCATCGATGAATTTTTTCATCGATGAATTTTTTTCATCGATGAATTTTTTCATCGATGAATTTTTTCATCGATGAATATTTTTCATCGATGAATTTTTTTCATCGATGAATTTTTTTCATCGATGAATTTTTTTCATCGATGAATTTTTTCATCGATGAATTTTTTCATCGATGAATTTTTTTCATCGATGAATTTTTTTTCATCGATGAATTTTTTTTCATCGATGAATTTTTTCATCGATGAATTTTTTCATCGATGAATTTTTTCATCGATGAATTTTTTTTCATCGATGAATTTTTTTCATCGATGAATTTTTTTCATCGATGAATTTTTTCATCGATGAATTTTTTCATCGATGAATTTTTTCATCGATGAATTTTTTCATCGATGAATTTTTTCATCGATGAATTTTTTTCATCGATGAATTTTTTCATCGATGAATTTTTTTCATCGATGAATTTTTTCATCGATGAATTTTTTCATCGATGAATTTTTTTCATCGATGAATTTTTCATCGATGAATTATTTTCATCGATGAATTTTTTCATCGATGAATATTTTTCATCGATGAATTTTTTCATCGATGAATTTTTTCATCGATGAATTTTTTCATCGATGAATTTTTTCATCGATGAATTTTTTTCATCGATGATTTTTTCATCGATGAATTTTTTCATCGATGAATTTTTTCATCGATGAATTTTTTCATCGATGAATTTTTTCATCGATGAATTATTTTCATCGATGAATTTTTTTCATCGATGAATTATTTTCATCGATGAATTTTTTTCATCGATGAATTTTTTTTCATCGATGAATTTTTTCATCGATGAATTTTTTTCATCGATGAATTTTTTCATCGATGAATTTTTTCATCGATGAATTTTTTCATCGATGAATTTTTTCATCGATGAATTTTTTCATCGATGAATTATTTTCATCGATGAATTTTTTCATCGATGATTTTTTTCATCGATGAATTTTTTCATCGATGAATTTTTTTCATCGATGAATTTTTTCATCGATGAATTTTTTTCATCGATGAATTTTTTCATCGATGAATTTTTTCATCGATGAATTTTTTCATCGATGAATTTTTTCATCGATGAATTTTTTCATCGATGAATTTTTTTCATCGATGAATTTTTTTCATCGATGAATTTTTCATCGATGAATTTTTTCATCGATGAATTTTTTCATCGATGAATTATTTTCATCGATGAATTTTTTTCATCGATGAATTTTTTCATCGATGAATTTTTTCATCGATGAATTTTTTCATCGATGAATTTTTTCATCGATGAATTTTTTCATCGATGAATTTTTTCATCGATGATTTTTTCATCGATGAATTTTTTTCATCGATGAATTTTTTCATCGATGAATTTTTTCATCGATGAATTTTTTCATCGATGAATTATTTTCATCGATGAATTTTTTCATCGATGAATTATTTTCATCGATGAATTTTTTCATCGATGAATTTTTTTCATCGATGAATTTTTTTCATCGATGAATTTTTTCATCGATGAATTTTTTCATCGATGAATTTTTTCATCGATGAATTTTTTCATCGATGAATTTTTTCATCGATGAATTTTTTCATCGATGAATTTTTTCATCGATGAATTTTTTCATCGATGAATTTTTTCATCGATGAATATTTTTCATCGATGAATTTTTTCATCGATGAATTTTTTTCATCGATGAATTTTTTCATCGATGAATTTTTTTCATCGATGAATTTTTTCATCGATGAATTTTTTCATCGATGAATTTTTTTCATCGATGAATTTTTTTCATCGATGAATTTTTTCATCGATGAATTTTTTTCATCGATGAATTTTTTCATCGATGAATTATTTTCATCGATGAATTATTTTCATCGATGAATTTTTTTCATCGATGAATTTTTTCATCGATGAATTTTTTTCATCGATGAATTTTTTCATCGATGAATTTTTTCATCGATGAATTTTTTCATCGATGAATTTTTTCATCGATGAATTTTTTCATCGATGAATTATTTTCATCGATGAATTTTTTTCATCGATGAATTTTTTTCATCGATGAATTTTTTCATCGATGAATTTTTTCATCGATGAATTTTTTCATCGATGAATTTTTATTTTTCATCGATGAATTTTTTCATCGATGAATTTTTTCATCGATGAATTTTTTCATCGATGAATTTTTTCATCGATGAATTTTTTTCATCGATGAATTTTTTCATCGATGAATTTTTTCATCGATGAATTTTTTTCATCGATGAATTTTTTTCATCGATGATTTTTTTCATCGATGAATTTTTTTCATCGATGAATTTTTTCATCGATGAATTTTTTCATCGATGAATTTTTTCATCGATGAATTTTTTCATCGATGAATTTTTTTCATCGATGAATTTTTTCATCGATGAATTTTTTCATCGATGAATTTTTTTCATCGATGAATTTTTTCATCGATGAATTTTTTCATCGATGAATTTTTTTCATTGATGAATTTTTTTCATCGATGAATTTTTTTCATCGATGAATTTTTTTCATCGATGAATTTTTTTCATCGATGAATTTTTTCATCGATGAATTTTTTCATCGATGAATTTTTTCATCGATGAATTTTTTCATCGATGAATTATTTTCATCGATGAATTTTTTTCATCGATGAATTTTTTCATCGATGAATTTTTTTCATCGATGAATTTTTTCATCGATGAATTTTTTCATCGATGAATTTTTTCATCGATGAATTTTTTCATCGATGAATTTTTTTCATCGATGAATTTTTTTCATCGATGAATTTTTTTTTCATCGATGAATTTTTTTCATCGATGAATTTTTTCATCGATGAATTTTTTCATCGATGAATTTTTTTCATCGATGAATTTTTTTCATCGATGAATTTTTTCATCGATGAATTTTTTTCATCGATGAATTTTTTCATCGATGAATTTTTTCATCGATGAATTTTTTCATCGATGAATTTTTTTCATCGATGAATTATTTTCATCGATGAATTTTTTCATCGATGATTTTTTTCATCGATGAATTTTTTTCATCGATGAATTTTTTCATCGATGAATTTTTTTCATCGATGAATTTTTTTCATCGATGAATTTTTTTCATCGATGAATTTTTTCATCGATGAATTTTTTCATCGATGAATTTTTTCATCGATGAATTTTTTTCATCGATGAATTTTTTCATCGATGAATTTTTTTCATCGATGAATTTTTTCATCGATGATTTTTTTCATCGATGAATTTTTTCATCGATGAATTTTTTCATCGATGAATTTTTTCATCGATGAATTTTTTCATCGATGAATTATTTTCATCGATGAATTTTTTCATCGATGAATTTTTTCATCGATGAATTTTTTCATCGATGAATTATTTTCATCGATGAATTTTTTCATCGATGAATATTTTTCATCGATGAATTTTTTTCATCGATGAATTTTTTCATCGATGAATTTTTTCATCGATGAATTTTTTCATCGATGAATTTTTTCATCGATGATTTTTTTCATCGATGAATTTTTTCATCGATGAATTTTTTCATCGATGAATTTTTTCATCGATGAATTTTTTTTCATCGATGAATTATTTTCATCGATGAATTTTTCTTTTTTCATCGATGAATTATTTTCATCGATGAATTTTTTTCATCGATGAATTTTTTTCATCGATGAATTTTTTTCATCGATGAATTTTTTCATCGATGAATTTTTTTCATCGATGAATTTTTTCATCGATGAATTTTTTCATCGATGAATTTTTTCATCGATGAATTTTTTCATCGATGAATTATTTTCATCGATGAATTTTTTTCATCGATGATTTTTTTCATCGATGAATTTTTTCATCGATGAATTTTTTTTCATCGATGAATTTTTTCATCGATGAATTTTTTCATCGATGAATTTTTTTCATCGATGAATTTTTTCATCGATGAATTTTTTCATCGATGAATTTTTTTCATCGATGAATTTTTTTCATCGATGAATTTTTTCATCGATGAATTTTTTTCATCGATGAATTTTTTCATCGATGAATTTTTTCATCGATGAATTTTTTTCATCGATGAATTATTTTCATCGATGAATTTTTTTCATCGATGAATTTTTTTCATCGATGAATTTTTTTCATCGATGAATTTTTTTCATCGATGAATTTTTTTCATCGATGAATTTTTTTCATCGATGAATTTTTTTCATCGATGATTTTTTTCATCGATGAATTTTTTTCATCGATGAATTTTTTCATCGATGAATTTTTTTCATCGATGAATTTTTTTCATCGATGAATTATTTTCATCGATGAATTTTTTTCATCGATGAATTATTTTCATCGATGAATTTTTTTCATCGATGAATTTTTTTTCATCGATGAATTTTTTTCATCGATGAATTTTTTCATCGATGAATTTTTTCATCGATGAATTTTTTTCATCGATGAATTTTTTCATCGATGAATTTTTTTCATCGATGAATTTTTTCATCGATGAATTTTTTCATCGATGAATTTTTTCATCGATGAATATTTTTCATCGATGAATTTTTTCATCGATGAATTTTTTTCATCGATGAATTTTTTCATCGATGAATTTTTTCATCGATGAATTTTTTTCATCGATGAATTTTTTCATCGATGAATTTTTTTCATCGATGAATTTTTTTCATCGATGAATTTTTTCATCGATGAATTTTTTCATCGATGAATTTTTTCATCGATGAATTATTTTCATCGATGAATTATTTTCATCGATGAATTTTTTTCATCGATGAATTTTTTTCATCGATGAATTTTTTTCATCGATGAATTTTTTCATCGATGAATTTTTTCATCGATGAATTTTTTCATCGATGAATTTTTTCATCGATGAATTTTTTTCATCGATGAATTATTTTCATCGATGAATTTTTTCATCGATGAATTTTTTTCATCGATGAATTTTTTCATCGATGAATTTTTTCATCGATGAATTTTTTCATCGATGAATTTTTTCATCGATGAATTTTTTTCATCGATGAATTTTTTCATCGATGAATTTTTTCATCGATGAATTTTTTCATCGATGAATTTTTTCATCGATGAATTTTTTCATCGATGAATTTTTTCATCGATGAATTTTTTCATCGATGAATTATTTTCATCGATGAATTTTTTCATCGATGATTTTTTTCATCGATGAATTTTTTTCATCGATGAATTTTTTTCATCGATGAATTTTTTCATCGATGAATTTTTTTCATCGATGAATTTTTTCATCGATGAATTTTTTCATCGATGAATTTTTTCATCGATGAATTTTTTCATCGATGAATTTTTTTCATCGATGAATTTTTTTCATCGATGAATTTTTTCATCGATGAATTTTTTTTCATCGATGAATTTTTTTCATCGATGAATTTTTTTCATCGATGAATTTTTTTCATCGATGAATTTTTTTCATCGATGAATTTTTTTCATCGATGAATTTTTTTCATCGATGAATTTTTTCATCGATGAATTTTTTCATCGATGAATTATTTTCATCGATGAATTTTTTCATCGATGAATTTTTTCATCGATGAATTTTTTCATCGATGAATTTTTTCATCGATGAATTTTTTCATCGATGAATTTTTTCATCGATGAATTTTTTCATCGATGAATTATTTTCATCGATGAATTTTTTCATCGATGAATTTTTTTCATCGATGAATTTTTTCATCGATGAATTTTTTCATCGATGAATTTTTTCATCGATGAATTTTTTTCATCGATGAATTTTTTTCATCGATGAATTTTTCATCGATGAATTTTTTCATCGATGAATTTTTTCATCGATGAATTTTTTCATCGATGAATTTTTTCATCGATGAATTTTTTTCATCGATGAATTATTTTCATCGATGAATTTTTTCATCGATGATTTTTTTCATCGATGAATTTTTTTCATCGATGAATTTTTTCATCGATGAATTTTTTCATCGATGAATTTTTTTCATCGATGAATTTTTTCATCGATGAATTATTTTCATCGATGAATTTTTTTCATCGATGAATTTTTTTCATCGATGAATTTTTCATCGATGAATTTTTTCATCGATGAATTTTTTTCATCGATGAATTTTTTCATCGATGAATTTTTTTCATCGATGAATTTTTTTCATCGATGAATTTTTTCATCGATGAATTTTTTCATCGATGAATATTTTTCATCGATGAATTTTTTTCATCGATGAATTTTTTCATCGATGAATTTTTTCATCGATGAATTTTTTTCATCGATGAATTTTTTCATCGATGAATTTTTTTCATCGATGAATTTTTTTCATCGATGAATTTTTTTTCATCGATGAATTTTTTCATCGATGAATTTTTTCATCGATGAATTTTTTCATCGATGAATTATTTTCATCGATGAATTATTTTCATCGATGAATTTTTTTCATCGATGAATTTTTTCATCGATGAATTTTTTTCATCGATGAATTTTTTCATCGATGAATTTTTTCATCGATGAATTTTTTCATCGATGAATTTTTTCATCGATGAATTTTTTCATCGATGAATTTTTTTCATCGATGAATTTTTTTCATCGATGAATTTTTTTCATCGATGAATTTTTTCATCGATGAATTTTTTCATCGATGAATTTTTTCATCGATGAATTTTTTCATCGATGAATTTTTTCATCGATGAATTTTTTCATCGATGAATTTTTTCATCGATGAATTATTTTCATCGATGAATTTTTTCATCGATGATTTTTTTCATCGATGAATTTTTTTCATCGATGAATTTTTTCATCGATGAATTTTTTCATCGATGAATTTTTTTCATCGATGAATTTTTTCATCGATGAATTTTTTTCATCGATGAATTTTTTCATCGATGAATTTTTTCATCGATGAATTTTTTCATCGATGAATTTTTTCATCGATGAATTTTTTCATCGATGAATTTTTTTCATCGATGAATTTTTTTCATCGATGAATTTTTTTCATCGATGAATTTTTTCATCGATGAATTTTTTTCATCGATGAATTTTTTCATCGATGAATTTTTTCATCGATGAATTTTTTCATCGATGAATTTTTTTCATCGATGAATTATTTTCATCGATGAATTTTTTTCATCGATGAATTTTTTTCATCGATGAATTTTTTTCATCGATGAATTTTTTTCATCGATGAATTTTTTCATCGATGAATTTTTTTCATCGATGAATTTTTTTCATCGATGAATTATTTTCATCGATGAATTTTTTTCATCGATGAATTTTTTTTCATCGATGAATTTTTTCATCGATGAATTTTTTCATCGATGAATTTTTTCATCGATGAATTTTTTTCATCGATGAATTTTTTCATCGATGAATTTTTTCATCGATGAATTTTTTTCATCGATGAATTTTTTCATCGATGAATTTTTTCATCGATGAATTTTTTCATCGATGAATTTTTTCATCGATGAATTATTTTCATCGATGAATTTTTTCATCGATGATTTTTTTCATCGATGAATTTTTTTCATCGATGAATTTTTTCATCGATGAATTTTTTCATCGATGAATTTTTTTCATCGATGAATTTTTTCATCGATGAATTTTTTTCATCGATGAATTTTTTCATCGATGAATTTTTTCATCGATGAATTTTTCATCGATGAATTTTTTCATCGATGAATTTTTTCATCGATGAATTTTTTCATCGATGAATTTTTTCATCGATGAATTTTTTCATCGATGAATTTTTTCATCGATGAATTTTTTCATCGATGAATTTTTTTCATCGATGAATTTTTTCATCGATGAATTTTTTCATCGATGAATTTTTTCATCGATGAATTTTTTCATCGATGAATTTTTTCATCGATGAATTTTTTTCATCGATGAATTTTTTTCATCGATGAATTTTTTCATCGATGAATTTTTTCATCGATGAATTTTTTTCATCGATGAATTTTTTTCATCGATGAATTTTTTTCATCGATGAATTTTTTCATCGATGAATTTTTTCATCGATGAATTTTTTCATCGATGAATTTTTTCATCGATGAATTATTTTCATCGATGAATTATTTTCATCGATGAATTTTTTCATCGATGAATTTTTTCATCGATGAATTTTTTTCATCGATGAATTTTTTCATCGATGAATTTTTTCATCGATGAATTTTTTCATCGATGAATTTTTTCATCGATGAATTTTTTTCATCGATGAATTATTTTCATCGATGAATTTTTTCATCGATGAATTTTTTCATCGATGAATTTTTTCATCGATGAATTTTTTCATCGATGAATTTTTTCATCGATGAATTTTTTTCATCGATGAATTTTTTCATCGATGAATTTTTTCATCGATGAATTTTTTCATCGATGAATTTTTTCATCGATGAATTTTTTTCATCGATGAATTTTTTCATCGATGAATTTTTTTCATCGATGAATTTTTTCATCGATGAATTATTTTCATCGATGAATTTTTTCATCGATGATTTTTTTCATCGATGAATTTTTTTTCATCGATGAATTTTTTCATCGATGAATTTTTTCATCGATGAATTTTTTCATCGATGAATTTTTCATCGATGAATTTTTTCATCGATGAATTTTTTTCATCGATGAATTTTTTCATCGATGAATTTTTTTCATCGATGAATTTTTTCATCGATGAATTTTTTTCATCGATGAATTTTTTTCATCGATGAATTTTTTTTTCATCGATGAATTTTTTCATCGATGAATTTTTCATCGATGAATTTTTTTCATCGATGAATTTTTTTCATCGATGAATTTTTTCATCGATGAATTTTTTCATCGATGAATTATTTTCATCGATGAATTTTTTTCATCGATGAATTTTTTTCATCGATGAATTTTTTCATCGATGAATTTTTTCATCGATGAATTTTTTCATCGATGAATTTTTTTCATCGATGAATTTTTTTCATCGATGAATTATTTTCATCGATGAATTTTTTCATCGATGAATTTTTTTCATCGATGAATTTTTTCATCGATGAATTTTTTCATCGATGAATTTTTCATCGATGAATTTTTTCATCGATGAATTTTTTCATCGATGAATTTTTCATCGATGAATTTTTTCATCGATGAATTTTTTCATCGATGAATTTTTTCATCGATGAATTTTTTTCATCGATGAATTTTTTTCATCGATGAATTATTTTCATCGATGAATTTTTTCATCGATGATTTTTTTCATCGATGAATTTTTTTCATCGATGAATTTTTTCATCGATGAATTTTTTCATCGATGAATTTTTTCATCGATGAATTTTTTCATCGATGAATTTTTTTCATCGATGAATTTTTTCATCGATGAATTTTTTCATCGATGAATTTTTTCATCGATGAATTTTTTTCATCGATGAATTTTTTCATCGATGAATTTTTTCATCGATGAATTTTTCATCGATGAATTTTTTTCATCGATGAATTTTTTCATCGATGAATTTTTTTCATCGATGAATTTTTTCATCGATGAATTTTTTCATCGATGAATTTTTTCATCGATGAATTTTTTCATCGATGAATTTTTTCATCGATGAATTTTTTCATCGATGAATTTTTTTCATCGATGAATTTTTTCATCGATGAATTTTTTCATCGATGAATTTTTTCATCGATGAATTTTTTCATCGATGAATTTTTTCATCGATGAATTTTTTTCATCGATGAATTTTTTTCATCGATGAATTTTTTCATCGATGAATTTTTTCATCGATGAATTTTTTTCATCGATGAATTTTTTCATCGATGAATTTTTTTCATCGATGATTTTTTTCATCGATGATTTTTTTCATCGATGAATTTTTTCATCGATGAATTTTTTCATCGATGAATTTTTTCATCGATGAATTTTTTCATCGATGAATTTTTTTCATCGATGAATTTTTTCATCGATGATTTTTTTCATCGATGAATTTTTTTCATCGATGAATTTTTTCATCGATGAATTTTTTCATCGATGAATTTTTTTCATCGATGAATTTTTTCATCGATGAATTTTTTCATCGATGAATTTTTTCATCGATGAATTTTTTCATCGATGAATTTTTTTCATCGATGAATTTTTTCATCGATGAATTTTTTCATCGATGAATTTTTTCATCGATGAATTTTTTTCATCGATGAATTTTTTTCATCGATGAATTTTTTCATCGATGAATTTTTCATCGATGAATTTTTTCATCGATGAATTTTTTCATCGATGAATTTTTTCATCGATGAATTTTTTTCATCGATGAATTTTTTCATCGATGAATTTTTTCATCGATGAATTTTTTCATCGATGAATTTTTTCATCGATGAATTTTTTTCATCGATGAATTTTTTCATCGATGAATTTTTTTCATCGATGAATTTTTTCATCGATGAATTTTTTCATCGATGAATTTTTTTCATCGATGAATTTTTTCATCGATGAATTTTTTCATCGATGAATTTTTTCATCGATGAATTTTTTTCATCGATGAATTTTTTCATCGATGAATTTTTTCATCGATGAATTTTTTCATCGATGAATTTTTTTCATCGATGAATTTTTTTCATCGATGAATTTTTTTCATCGATGATTTTTTTCATCGATGAATTTTTTCATCGATGAATTTTTTCATCGATGAATTTTTTTCATCGATGAATTTTTTCATCGATGAATTTTTTTCATCGATGAATTTTTTTCATCGATGATTTTTTTCATCGATGAATTTTTTTCATCGATGAATTTTTTCATCGATGAATTTTTTTCATCGATGAATTTTTTTCATCGATGAATTTTTTCATCGATGAATTTTTTCATCGATGAATTTTTTTCATCGATGAATTTTTTCATCGATGAATTTTTTCATCGATGAATTTTTTCATCGATGAATTTTTTCATCGATGAATTTTTTCATCGATGAATTTTTTCATCGATGAATTTTTTTCATCGATGAATTTTTTTCATCGATGAATTTTTTCATCGATGAATTTTTTCATCGATGAATTTTTTCATCGATGAATTTTTTTCATCGATGAATTTTTTCACCGATGAATTTTTTCATCGATGAATTTTTTCATCGATGAATTTTTTCATCGATGAATTTTTTCATCGATGAATTTTTTCATCGATGAATTTTTTTCATCGATGAATTTTTTCATCGATGAATTTTTTCATCGATGAATTTTTTCATCGATGAATTTTTTCATCGATGAATTTTTTCACCGATGAATTTTTTCATCGATGAATTTTTTCATCGATGAATTTTTTCATCGATGAATTTTTTTCATCGATGAATTTTTTCATCGATGAATTTTTTCATCGATGAATTTTTTCATCGATGAATTTTTTCATCGATGAATTTTTTCATCGATGAATTTTTTCATCGATGAATTTTTTCATCGATGAATTTTTTCATCGATGAATTATTTTCATCGATGAATTTTTTCATCGATGAATTTTTTTCATCGATGAATTTTTTTCATCGATGAATTTTTTCATCGATGAATTTTTTCATCGATGAATTTTTTCATCGATGAATTTTTTCATCGATGAATTTTTTCATCGATGATTTTTTTCATCGATGATTTTTTTCATCGATGAATTTTTTTCATCGATGAATTTTTTCATCGATGAATTTTTTTCATCGATGAATTTTTTTCATCGATGAATTATTTTCATCGATGAATTTTTTTCATCGATGAATTATTTTCATCGATGAATTTTTTTCATCGATGAATTTTTTTCATCGATGAATTTTTTTTCATCGATGAATTTTTTTCATCGATGAATTTTTTTCATCGATGAATTTTTTCATCGATGAGTTTTTTTCATCGATGAATTTTTTCATCGATGAATTTTTTTCATCGATGATTTTTTCATCGATGAATTTTTTCATCGATGAATTTTTTCATCGATGAATTTTTTCATCGATGAATTTTTTCATCGATGAATTATTTTCATCGATGAATTTTTTCATCGATGAATTATTTTCATCGATGAATTTTTTTCATCGATGAATTTTTTTCATCGATGAATTTTTTTCATCGATGAATTTTTTCATCGATGAATTTTTTCATCGATGAATTTTTTTCATCGATGAATTTTTTTCATCGATGAATTTTTTTCATCGATGAATTTTTTCATCGATGAATTTTTTTCATCGATGAATTTTTCATCGATGAATATTTTTCATCGATGAATATTTTTCATCGATGAATTTTTTTCATCGATGAATTTTTTTCATCGATGAATTTTTTCATCGATGAATTTTTTTCATCGATGAATTTTTCATCGATGAATTTTTTCATCGATGAATTTTTTTCATCGATGAATTATTTTCATCGATGAATTTTTTTCATCGATGAATTTTTCATCGATGAATTTTTCATCGATGAATTTTTTTCATCGATGAATTTTTTCATCGATGAATTTTTTTCATCGATGAATTATTTTCATCGATGAATTTTTTCATCGATGATTTTTTTTCATCGATGAATTTTTTTCATCGATGAATTTTTTCATCGATGAATTTTTTTCATCGATGAATTTTTTCATCGATGAATTTTTTTCATCGATGAATTTTTTTCATCGATGAATTTTTTCATCGATGAATTTTTTCATCGATGAATTTTTTCATCGATGAATCTTTTCATCGATGAATTTTTTCATCGATGAATATTTTTCATCGATGAATATTTTTCATCGATGAATTTTTTCATCGATGAATTTTTTTCATCGATGAATTTTTTTATTGATGAATTTTTTCATCGATGAATTTTTTCATCGATGAATTTTTTCATCGATGAATTTTTTCATCGATGAATTTTTTTCATCGATGAATCTTTTTCATCGATGAATTTTTTCATCGATGAATATTTTTCATCGATGAATATTTTTCATCGATGAATTTTTTTCATCGATGAATTTTTTTCATCGATGAATTTTTTTTATTGATGAATTTTTTTCATCGATGAATTTTTTCATCGATGAATTTTTTCATCGATGAATTTTTTCATCGATGAATTTTTTCATCGATGAATTTTTTTCATCGATGAATCTTTTTTATCGATGAATTTTTTCATCGATGAATTTTTCATCGATGAATTTTTTCATCGATGAATTTTTTCATCGATGAATTTTTTTCATCGATGAATTTTTTCATCGATGAATTTTTTCATCGATGAATTTTTTCATCGATGAATTTTTTCATCGATGAATTTTTTCATCGATGAATTTTTTCATCGATGAATTTTTTTCATCGATGAATTTTTTCATCGATGAATTTTTTCATCGATGAATTTTTTTCATCGATGAATTTTTTCATCGATGAATTTTTTTCATCGATGAATTTTTTCATCGATGAATTTTTTTCATCGATGAATTTTTCATCGATGAATATTTTTCATCGATGAATCTTTTCATCGATGAATTTTTTCATCGATGAATATTTTTCATCGATGAATATTTTTCATCGATGAATTTTTTCATCGATGAATTTTTTTCATCGATGAATTTTTTTATCGATGAATTTTTTCATCGATGAATTTTTTCATCGATGAATTTTTTCATCGATGAATTTTTTCATCGATGAATTTTTTTCATCGATGAATTTTTTCATCGATGAATTTTTTCATCGATGAATTATTTTCATCGATGAATTTTTTCATCGATGATTTTTTTCATCGATGAATTTTTTCATCGATGAATTTTTTCATCGATGAATTTTTTTCATCGATGAATTTTTTCATCGATGAATTTTTTTCATCGATGAATTTTTTCATCGATGAATTTTTTCATCGATGAATTTTTTCATCGATGAATTTTTTTCATCGATGAATTTTTTCATCGATGAATTTTTTCATCGATGAATTTTTTCATCGATGAATTTTTTCATCGATGAATTTTTTCATCGATGAATTTTTTTCATCGATGAATTTTTTCATCGATGAATTTTTTCATCGATGAATTTTTTTCATCGATGAATTTTTTCATCGATGAATTTTTTCATCGATGAATTTTTTCATCGATGAATTTTTTCATCGATGAATTTTTTTCATCGATGAATTTTTTTCATCGATGAATTTTTTTCATCGATGAATTTTTTTCATCGATGAATTTTTTCATCGATGAATTATTTTCATCGATGAATTTTTCATCGATGAATTTTTTCATCGATGAATTTTTTCATCGATGAATTTTTTCATCGATGAATTTTTTCATCGATGAATTTTTTTCATCGATGAATTTTTTTTCATCGATGAATTTTTTCATCGATGAATTTTTTTTCATCGATGAATTTTTTCATCGATGAATTTTTTCATCGATGAATTTTTTCATCGATGAATTTTTTTCATCGATGAATTTTTTCATCGATGAATTTTTTCATCGATGAATTTTTTCATCGATGAATTTTTTCATCGATGAATTTTTTCATCGATGAATTTTTTCATCGATGAATTTTTTCATCGATGAATTTTTTTCATCGATGAATTTTTCATCGATGAATTATTTTCATCGATGAATTTTTTCATCGATGAATTTTTTCATCGATGAATTTTTTCATCGATGAATTTTTTCATCGATGAATTTTTTTCATCGATGAATTTTTTCATCGATGAATTTTTTCATCGATGAATTTTTTCATCGATGAATTTTTTCATCGATGAATTTTATTTCATCGATGAATTTTTTCATCGATGAATTTTTTCATCGATGAATTTTTTTCATCGATGAATTTTTTTTCATCGATGAATTTTTTCATCGATGAATTTTTTCATCGATGAATTTTTTCATCGATGAATTTTTTCATCGATGAATTTTTTCATCGATGAATTTTTTCATCGATGAATTTTTTCATCGATGAATTTTTTCATCGATGAATTTTTTCATCGATGAATTTTTTTCATCGATGAATTTTTTCATCGATGAATTTTTTTCATCGATGAATTTTTTCATCGATGAATTTTTTCATCGATGAATTTTTTCATCGATGAATTTTTTCATCGATGAATTTTTTCATCGATGAATTTTTTCATCGATGAATTTTTTCATCGATGAATTTTTTTCATCGATGAATTTTTTCATCGATGAATTTTTTCATCGATGAATTTTTTTCATCGATGAATTTTTTTCATCGATGAATTTTTTCATCGATGAATTTTTTCATCGATGAATTTTTTTCATCGATGAATTTTTTCATCGATGAATTTTTTTCATCGATGAATTTTTTTCATGCATGAATTTTTTTCATGCATGAATTTTTTTCATGCATGAATTTTTTCATGCATGAATTTTTTCATGCATGAATTTTTTCATGCATGAATTTTTTTCACGCATGCATTTTTTCACGCATGAATTTTTTTTCACGCATGATTTTTTTTCATGCATGATTTTTTTCATGCATGAATTTTTTTTCATGCATGAATTTTTTCATGCATGAATTTTTTCATGCATGAATTTTTTTCATGCATGAATTTTTTTCATGCATGAATTTTTTTCATGCATGAATTTTTTCATGCATGACTTTTTTCATGCATGAATTTTTTCATGCATGAATTTTTTTCATGCATGAATTTTTTTTCATGCATGAATTTTTTTCATGCATGAATTTTTTTCATGCATGCATTTTTTTCATGCATGAATTTTTTCATGCATGAATTTTTTTCATGCATGAATTTTTTTCGCACATGAATTTTTTTTCACACATGAATTTTTTTTTCGCATGAATTTTTTTCACGCATGAATTTTTTTTCACGCATGAATTTTTTTTCACGCATGAATTTTTTCATGCATGAATTTTTTCATGCATGAATTTTTTTCATGCATGAATTTTTTCATGCATGAATTTTTTTCATGCATGAATTTTTTCATGCATGAATTTTTTTCATGCATGAATTTTTTCATGCATGAATTTTTTTTTCATGCATGAATTTTTTTCATGCATGAATTTTTTCATGCATAAATTTTTTTTCATGCATGAATTTTTTTTATGCATGAATTTTTTTCATGCATGAATTTTTTTCATGCATGAATTTTTTCATGCATGAATTTTTTTTCATGCATGAATTTTTTTCATGCATGAATTTTTTTTCATGCATGAATTTTTTTCATGCATGAATTTTTTTTCATGCATGAATTTTTTTCATGCATGAATTTTTTCATGCATTAATTTTTTTCATGCATTAATTTTTTCATGCATGAATTTTTTCATGCATGAATTTTTTCATGCATGAATTTTTTTCACGCATGAATTTTTTCACGCATGAATTTTTTTCACTCATGAATTTTTTTCACTCATGAATTTTTTTCACGCATGAATTTTTTTCACGCATGAATTTTTTTCACGCATGAATTTTTTTCATGCATGAATTTTTTTTCATGCATGAATTTTTTCATGCATGAATTTTTTTTCATGCATGAATTTCTTTTCATGCATGAATTTTTTCATGCATGAATTTTTTTCACGCATGAATTTTTTTCACGCATGAATTTTTTTTCACGCATGAATTTTTTTCACACATGAATTTTTTCACGCATGAATTTTTTTCACGCATGAATTTTTTCACGCATGAATTTTTTTTCACGCATGAATTTTTTTTCACGCATGAATTTTTTCACGCATGAATTTTTTCACGCATGAATTTTTTTCACGCATGAATATTTTTCACGTATGAATTTTTTCACGCATGAATATTTTTCACGCATGAATTTTTTCACGCATGATTTTTTTTTCACGCATGCATTTTTTTTCACACATGAATTTTTTTCACGCATGCATTTTTTCACGCATGAATTTTTTTCACGCATGATTTTTTTTTCACGCATGAATTTTTTTTCACGCATGATTTTTTTTCACGCATGAATTTTTTTTCACGCATGAATTTTTTTTCACGCATGAATTTTTTTTCACGCATGAATTTTTTTCACGCATGAATTTTTTTCACGCATGAATTTTTTCACGCATGAATTTTTTTCACGCATGCATTTTTTTCACGCATGAATTTTTTTCACGCATGAATTTTTTCACGCATGAATTTTTTTCACGCATGAATTTTTTTTCACGCATGAATTTTTTTTCACGCATGAATTTTTTTTCACGCATGAATTTTTTTCACACATGAATTTTTTTCACGCATGAATTTTTTTCACGCATGCATTTTTTTTTCACGCATGCATTTTTTTTCACGCATGAATTTTTTTTTTCACGCATGAAATTTTTTTTCATGCATGAATTTTTTCATGCATGAATTTTTTTCATGCATGAATTTTTTTCATGCATGCATTTTTTTCATGCATGAATTTTTTCACGCATGAATTTTTTTCACGCATGAATTTTTTTCACGCATGAATTTTGTTCACGCATGAATTTTTTTTCACGCATGAATTTTTTCACGCATGAATTTTTTTCACGCATGAATTTTTTTCACGCATGAATTTTTTTCACGCATGAATTTTTTCACGCATGAATTTTTTTCACGCATGAATTTTTTTCACGCATGAATTTTTTTCACGCATGAATTGTTTTCATGCATGATTTTTTTCACGCATGAATTTTTTTTTTCACGCGTGAATTTTTTTTCACGCATGAATTTTTTCATGCATGAATTTTTTTCATGCATGAATTTTTTCATTCATGAATTTTTTCATGCATGAATTTTTTCATGCATGAATTTTTTCATGCATGAATTTTTTTCACGCATGAATTTTTTCACGCATGAATTTTTTTTCATGCATGAATTTTTTTCATGCATGAATTTTTTTCATGCATGAATTTTTTCACGCATGAATTTTTTTTCACGCATGAATTTTTTCATGCATGAATTTTTTCATGCATGAATTTTTTTCACGCTTGAATTTTTTCATGCATGAATTTTTTTTCATACATGAATTTTTTTTCATACATGAATTTTTTTCGCGCATGAATTATTTTTCATGCATGAATTTTTTTCATTCATGATTTTTTTTTCATGCATGAATTTTTTTCATGCATCCTTTTTTTTCATGCATGAATTTTTTTTCATGCATTTTTTTTTTCATGCATGAATTTTTTCATGCATGCATTTTTCTCCATGCATAAATTTTTTTTCATGCATTTTTTTTTTTCATGCATGAATTTTTTCATGGATGCATTTTTCTCCATGCATGAATTTTTTTTCATTCATGAATTTGTTTCATGCATGAATTTTTTTCATGCATGAATTTTTTCATGCATGAATTCTTTTTCATGCATGAATTTTTTTTCATGCATGAATTATTTTTCATGCATGATTTTTTTTCATTCATGAATTTTTTTTCATGCATGAATTATTTTTCATGCATGAATTTTTTTTCATTCATGATTTTTTTTTCATGCATGCATTTTTTTCATGCATCCTCTTTTTTCATGCATGAATTTTTTTTTCATGCATGAATTTTTTTCATGCATGAATTTTTTTTCATACATGCATTTTTTTCATGCATGCATTTTTTTTCACCGATGAGTTTTTTTCATGCATGAATTTTTTCATGCATGCATTTTTTTTCACCGATGAATTTATTTTCTCCAATGATTCAATTGCAGACTGCAAGAGTATACAAACTTCGACTTGCCGAAGATAGCTTAATTTTTTGTTAAAATAAAATTTTTAAAATAATAGTTATTCTTTGATTAAAAAAAAAAAACAGTTTATTGCTATTAGATTTTTGTTGGTTTAATAACTCTTGTTTTACAATTTTTATTTTTTAAATTATAACTTGTGTAACGATCGGGGGCGGGACAGCTCAGTCTCGTCCAGGATTCACTGGTGAAAATTATTCACCGATGAATCATCGGCGATTCACCGATGAAAATTATTCATGCATGGTGCATGATGTCGGAACGGCCGAAGTCTATATCCTATAGCTGCCATAGAAATGATGGCAAAATTAATGTAAAAAAAATTTTAACTTCTATGTTTTTCCACGTAGTTCTATAAATTTCGAGATATAGCGTTTTTGTACGGTTTTTGAATTACGGTTTTAGTTTTATTAAGATCGGACATCTATATCATATAGCTGCCATAGAAGCGGTCGGTCGATTTATATGAATATGTATTCGAAATTCGAAATTTAAAATGTAAAATGTACAATATTGACAAAATTCTATATTTTTCAAAATAATCAAAATGGATCGATTTTCAATGATCCAAGTATACAAACTTCGGTTTACTGAAGATAGCTTTCTTTCGTGTTAGGAAATCTATTTGTTCTGTTTTTTAAGAGCAATTACTTCTTAAATCCTAATAGAGATTTTATATATTGTTTTTAACCTGTTAATTTCCAGAAATCGAGGCTAAAAAATAAAATATGGTCTTGAAAATATTAAGGTTTTAATAATCTAAGAATCTATTCCTTTCCCTTCTAAGATATCACCTTAAGATTCAACTTATTATCATTTAATAATTATTATTTAATTAATTATTTGAACTATTTATTTATAGTTTATAATTGTTATACTTTTAAAAATGTATTATTTTCCATAAAAGCAATCCATGTATTATACAAAACAAAGGCAAGGAGCCATCTGAATGTCTATAAAAGCCAACTTGAAATTCTTCACTTGTTTTTCAGTCTGTTTTTCGTACGTTTTTCTTTTATTATTATCATTTTTCGCCAAGGGCATTCAATTAAGCGGCTCGTTGGGCCCGCACCGGCACTCACTCCCACCCCCACTCCCTCCTGCTCCTCCCCCTCCCCAACATTAACCCCAGAAAGCGCCCGGAGCGGTCAGCTATTAGTTTGTTACATTGTACGGCGACTGTAACAAATGCTGATGCCTGGATCTGGATGCCCGATGGCCGATTGCCGGTTAGCAGGATTGCCGTCCTACGTAATTAAATGCAGCGCCCAAAACTTTGTAATTGCTTGCACGCAAGATGGCGCCACCGGCGCGAATCGGAAGTGGGTAAATGGCGGGACAGAGTTACGTGGAGGGACGGGGACAAAGTACAAACTCGTGTCATCGGCATAACACCTCGCCAAGAGTTGACCAGATAATGGATGCGGGACTGTGGTCAGCGATTTATAAACAGATTGAATGTGATAGATGGCCTGGAGGCATCGGTTATCGGTTAATGGTTGCCAAAGTGATATTTAAAGCATTTAACTTTGATATGGACCATAAATAAACATATTTTTCGACACATTTTTTGATTCAAAAAATGTGTAAAAGTACGGTCTTCTTAAGAGCCTCTTATAGCCAAAAAGGAAGTGATAGCCAAAAGCCGTGTATTTTCCAATTTATCGTTAAAATTGTAAACACTTACAACCAAAATATTGAAAAATATCAGACAATTTTTTTTTTCGATTTTTCAAAATGGGATAAGGGGGGACGTCAGTTTTTTTTTTTCAAAAAATCACGAAAAATGTATTTGCTTAAATTTCTAATCTTAATATACAGATTTATTAATCTAATAAAAACTGACATAGAAAAGCTTTCCGAATTGAAATTAAGGCTGTTTTGGCTTTGTTATGAATGTTTTTATCTTAGATTATGAAGTAAGCCAGATAAAAGCAGGATCAGCATACTGATACCAAGCTTGTCTCCTTTTCTAAATATTTATTTATTTTAGTAATTACATCTTATACGCTACTGTTTATTCTCTATATGTTGGATCCTTGGCTTCTCTCGTAATATTCCTTCTTGAGTTGATTTGGGTTTCGGGTGTCGGGTTTGAGTTAGGGAGTTAGCTTCCAAGTCTGCCGCAAATGTCCTCTGTAACATGTGGATTTTAGTGTCGCTATATCGCTAAACTCTGGCTGCTTTTGCGGCTGGCCTGGTTTATTATCATCCGCATACCCATTCCTGCTCCCTTCTCCTATTTCCCTCCTTTTTTTGTGTTGCTCCTGTCGCGTATCCTTGGCATTTGTTAATATCGCTGGCTTAACTAAGTCCCAATGACTTTTATATGATTTTCGGTCCAGCCCCCAGCCAGTACAAGCTTTTGGATTGCCATTACGAAACTGAAATGGTCGTAAAAATACCGCAGCAACTTGTTCTTGTTCTTGACTTGCCCTGTCTCCTTGTTCCATCCTGCTCATCTATGTGTGTGTGGCCACCACCACAGCCTTTGATGTTCCTTTTGGCTGCCATTCAGCTTCCTTCAGCCTTGGCGCGCCCATCGCTCCTTCCCGAAGGACTCCCCCACCAGCGCCACCGCCAATGTAATGAAAAGCGCGTTAAACCGCAATGCGTGCCGTTGTCTATGCCACACACACATACTTGTACATTTTTACCCTAAGAAAGGTTTGCAGAGAAAGTAACTTAAGAGTTTAATGGGAAAATTGAATTTTGTTTTTATTTTGTCTTTTATTTAATTAAAAAATATATTTTAAATAGAAAATATATTTATATATTTAATCTTGATTTAATAAGCTTCTCCATGAATATGTATACATGTATATTTCTATCGTTCTTTTGTTCAACAGATTTTAATAACTATTTCCAATTATATTACCTAGTAATGTATGGTTTTTTTAAGTGCACACAGTCATATATCCCCTCATATATGTATGTATATCACACACACATGTGTTATTCTGGGGGTTAGCCCGCTGCCACGCCTTCTTACATCAGCGAAGTAAATTGCTAGCCCGGCATTTAATTTGATCTTTTGTTTGATTGTGCGCGTCTCGCTTTAATTGAATTTTATGATGATGCTGCAACACACACTCATCCACACACCGATACACACACACGCGCGCCACACACACAGGAAGGGAAAATGATTAGAGTGCGAAAATTAACTAAAAATGTAAAGGTTCTTAAAGGTAAAAGGGTGGTACGTATACCATATATAAAAAAATACAAAATAAATGTATTTAAATTAATATTTGCAAAATATCAATGGAACTTTTGTCAGGTTTAATTCTGTTAAAAACAACCATAAAATTATAATATTGGGATGTTTGTCTGACAATTAATAAAATCTTTTTCATATACTTCTTTCATTTACACACGTAGTATTATTATCTGTCAAATACATATAAATTTATAATTAATTCTTCTTCATTTTAGTTTTTGGAGAGAATACACGTCGTATGTGGAACTCCACTTCAACTTGAACTCAAAATTCAGTACTTATTGTTAATGAATAATTATTTAACCAAAGCTTTGGCTTCGTTCACATCTTCGCCAGCTTCTGGGCCCGGAAATTGAATATGCTCAGCCTGCGATATAATATTCATATGATATGTGACTGTCAATGGATTTCCCTGGGATTCCGCGGAGTTTCCGTTCTGGTTTTCGCTTTGGTTCTATGTGCCATTTGTTTTTTGCGGTTCAGGCTGTCCAGATGTCCAGGCCAAGGCAGTCATCAACATCCCCATCAACGTCAACATCAGCGGGGCCGCAGCAACCGCAGCTGAGTCAACAACAAAAGTGTCAACTGCTCATGCGAGCGTCCAATAATACATCCGCAGAAATGCAACAAACATTTAATTTACAAAAAATAAAATAAAAACTGAGGAACAACTGCTGACTGCCCGAATGACATTGCCGGACATTATGAAATTTTCAGCGCGACTGCATTATTAATACAATAAATAATATATGGGGGCGCTGAGAGAGAGAGAGTCAGAGAAAAACCAAAGAACCGAATCGCAGGGATGTCATAAAACAGGATATCGACGGACCAATGCCCTGATTCTAACAGTCCTTGAAAATAGAAGATGATTCCTCTTCTTTTTTTGAAGCTTTAAGTACTTATTTTCGAGTTGGTTGAGAGATAAACTAGAATTTTCAACGAGACTTTGTCGCAAATTGGAGGTAACTATGGTGAGCCATGGCTCTCTTTCGAAACAGCTGTGTTTTTGTGTTTTTTATATTTTTTATTCAAGTCTAATTCCCTTTGAAGTTCTTTCTAATTATTTATTTACTAATTTATGGTTTCAATATGAATGTAGTGTTTGTTACAAGTAAAGTTAGTTATTAATACGATTATTATTATTGTTTATAACCTATAATTTAGGCCAAAGGTGTTGAATTTAAAGTTCATTAACAGTATTATTTTTTTAGTTTGGTTTTCCTTTAGAGTATTTTTTAATTACATGAACTATAGATGGAGTTCCCACAAAACAAAAATATTTATTATAAATAAAAAGAAAACATATTGGAGTATATAAACAGATATGTATATATGTATGTGTTTTTATTTATGTAATGTATAAAGTGAAAGAAGATGTCTTAATCTCAGTCAAATGGATATTTAATCTCGCTTTTATTTTTATTTTTTGTCTTTTTTTAAAGCGAACTCCGTGGAATTAATTTCCATGGCGTCCGAACATATTTACGCACTTTTTGCTCTGCCTTCGCAATATGGTAAATGTTGTTAATATATTTTATTTACACGGCCCGGCAAATTGCAATTGGCAGTTGATTTTGCGCCATGTCGATGTCCTTGTCCTGGGCATTTTTTATTCGCCTCTTCTCTTATTTTTTTCGTTGTATTTTACCCAGTTTGCAGTTGAGTTCGTTTTTTCCCCTTGTCACTTTTGGTTTGTTTTTATTCAAATTTGCATGCTTAACATAATTCATTTCATTTCTGGTCTTCCACTTTTCCGCCGACGGCTCTTTGTTCCGGGATGTCATCGCCGGGCAGCGTCTGAATTGATGCCGAATTCAATTGGACGCCAGGCAGCTTGCCAAGGTCCTTTGTCCCTCCAGGATGCTGTACATCGAGCGGAGTTTTGCGATTTATTTTAATATTATATATTCTTTTATTTTTATTTCAGTAAATTTCAATCTAAATTCAAGCTTTCCATAACAGAAAAAAAATGTATATTAAATATGTTTTCTAAGATCTTTGAAAATCAAGTTTAGTTTTTTTTTTGTTTGTTCAAGTGTATCCCCTTACATCTCTATATACATATATATACATAGTGTGGCATGTGGCAGTTACTGGCAATGTTCTTTGGCAGCAATTTGCGGGGAATGCTCTCGGCTTGCTTGCGGCTGGCTAAGACAGCGGCTTAAACGATTGTGGCCAAGTCGAGGCGAGGCGAGGCGGCTGATATCGGCTCTGCTGAGACCGAAAACCGAGTAATAAATGCGCATCGCACAAACGGAAATAGACAGCGATTCCGGAGCTGGATTTGTGGCAAGCACACGAATAACAGATACTGAAGGGTCTCAAATTTAATTCAGAACAAGCCGCAAATGCGTAAAGTTTGGACTCCTTTTTATGGCTCAAGAGCAAGCGGCATTACTGGAACTTAAAATAGTGGAAAAAGTACTGCGGAGAAGAGCTAAAATAATGCGATTAATTTATTTATTATTGATACCTTAGAATAACTTTGCATTACTAATAATTTTAATAATAATAAAAATACAAAATACAATACAAAATATTTTAAAAATATTTACTCAGTGAAAAATTCAACTCAGTTCCACAATTATTGCAATGAATGCCTGTCAAAGGCCTGACAGTTGAACCGCAAAAACAAAATGCAGCCACACACATTGTCAACGGTTGATTCTTTGAGCTCAATTCAATTTAATGCATTTTTGGTTATTCGTTAATTCAATTTATAAATAACAATTTCATAAATTTACCGAGGAATGTACCTCTTTGAGGCCCAAACATAATTTCATATATATATATATTTGTGCTAACCCGTTTATGCCATTAAAATGTTTTGCCAAGACTATTATTGCGTGTGGAATTTAATTTGGAAATCAATAAAGGCAACAACCAGGAACTGCACTCCGGCTCGGAGGGAGGCAGACAGGATGGAGGTCCTGCCACAGACATGATGCCAATGGTCGCCGCAGAGATTTTGCAGTTGCATTTGCAGTTGCGCGCGGAAATGGCGTCGTTAAATTGGTTCCGCATCCGGTTGGCAATGGCCATGGCCATTGCCGTCGCCGAAGCAAGTGGAAGCGAGAGGCAGCAAGGACAACAAGGACAACAAGGACACTAGAGCTGCAGGACAGTTGAAGTTTACTGCCATTTGACTGCAGCCCCGATGACGCGACGCAGCCCCCGAGGCTGCCGTCAAGGAATCCACTTTGCACTTACATTTCCTCCTCGCGGACGCGGGATTAGGATAATTGTCAATAGCAGTTCAGAGGTGATTAACGGAAGCTGCAATCGATATCGATATCGATATCGATATGTATGCAAGCTGACACCTAATTAATTGGGACTATATTAGGTTCCTCTAAGTAATATCGTAATACCTATCCAGATAGCTGTGAAACCAATTAGTTATTTATTTAATTACCAAACGTTTGAAAGGATTCCTTCCGTGACTTTTGTGGGCTGCGATTTCCGTTGCAAAATTGATTAAGTTCGATGCCCGCGAACCGAGTTCGCCGACGGCTCACGGCGGCACCTGCATAATTAATGCCACATGTAGTTGCCGATGTAGCTACACATGGATCTGGCTGTCGATGTCGTTACCTGTGGCTGCGGAGGCGGGATGTGGAGGTGGAGCTGGCTCCGGAATTCAATTAACTCCAACTGAGACTGAGACTGCGACTGGGGGGCGGCAGAACGTAAAAACCTTTGAGGCGTCAATGAGCAACCGCAATTGATATACATTTGAAATTTTGCAGCCTCCTTTTACGGCCTCTCCTCTTTTTGCCTCAATAAAAAATTTAATTTCCAGCCTAATGGTTGTCATGTGTGTAAGGGGATCCTCTTCGGCGCCGGCTGCACTTAATTTGCTCCTCGAGTTGGCCGTAAAAGGCCGAAAGGCCATTGACTGAAATGAAATAAAAGCGCTTCCAGTGTGTGTAATAAATTCTGAAAGTGCCGTGCTCCCTTAACGCTCATTGCCTTGCACTCCCCTTTTTTTTCCCAGTGCAGCGGCATTTTAAATTCCAAAAATAACACAGATCTGAGAAATAGACTTGGAAATCATTTGATTTAAGAGCAGATTTCCAAGAATTTCAAGCAAAATAAATGTCTGCCATTAAATTCGTGGAATATCGTGATTTCTTGAATGTTAGAAAGTTTCCCTTACAGAAAACGTGGGCGTCCCAGGGCCACGCCCCCCTGCTGTTCAGCTATTTTCAGATTTTCAGTTCGGTTCCCACAATTCAGACTGCCCTTTGCATGCGGCACGCAAAAGCAAAAAAAGACTGAAAAAGAAAAGAGCAGCAAAAAATTCAGAAAGCAAAAATGGAAACTGAGGAGTAGGATCTGCAGTACTGGGAATGGCCAAAGCCAGTGACCAGCGACCAGAACCAGAAGCAGCACCAAAACCAAAGCGCCGGAATGCTCAAGTTGGGCCCACACACACACCCACCCATACGATGTCCTCCGTCGGAGCGAATTACGGACATTGGGCTACCATTTTGGCCAGCAATCCACTTACGTTGAAACGAAACCGTTCTCGAGACAAGAGGAAGCAGGGGCATGCACGGCAAGGCGATGGGAATGGTACTGCATTGTTAATAAGCCATCAAATGATCAAGTTAGAATATTTATTAAGTATATTTCAAGGTCATTTGCTGAAATAATAATAGAATATTATCTAAAGCTGACTCTAAAATGTCTTTCTTCTATATAAAATATGAATATAAATTAGAAATAAAATCAGCATGATTGAATTACTACGTTAAAAATGTTAAAAGACAAGAGTATGTACATATATTATTACGTATACGACACGCAGTCCAAAAAATTATTTAAAAAGAGCTTTTACACAAAGCAATTCGTAAATAGTTACTTTCCTTCAAGCCAATACAAATATTTATTTAAAATGTTTACAAATTAAAGATAATATTTAGTGTTTACCAGGGAAGCACTGACCTACCACTACTTACTTTAGATCAAGCCACCAACAACGTTTAAATCTCAATTGAATCGAAATGGAGTATACGTAATATCACATATACGACGTGTGGTCGACCATGGCTAGCATATTCCGCATAAATGCCCTGAGACTAGACCGGTGAGGGTATTCGCCCCCATACTTTGTTAGGGGCAATCATTGGACGATGGCCTGCCCTCGTGCTTTTCAATTTACAAAATACGCCTCCAGCCGCTTTTCACGCGTCGCGAACTCGCCGCATTCACGCAAAAAACAGAGAAAACAGAAAAAATAGAAAAAGAAAAGCGGAAAAAGGCAAAATACAAAACGGGGGAAAAACGGAAAATAAAAAGGAAAATCGACGGCAAAAAAAAAAAAAAAAAAAAGAAAGTGGAATCGAGAACGGGGCAACTAGCCCGTGACAGGAGAGCGACAAAGCCCTCGGCTATTAAACCAGCTCCTTTCAATGCCTGTCCCCGCCCTCCTATTTCCCGATGCATTTTCCAGACTCCGCCCCACCCCGCCGCCCGCCCCGAGTAAAACGCATTGGAATTTGTAATTTCTTGAAGGGGTTTTTCGGTTTTTATTCATAATTCATTACTTGGTTTATATTTATACTATGTTTTTTTTTTACCGCATATTTACCGCCGTCGTCGTGGAGTTCAAAGCGGAGCCAGAATCTGCCCGTTACTCTCAAGTACCTACAAATAATTCTCTACATCAAGTGCTTAGCTTTTTTTCTCATTTGGTTAGGGACGCTGTCCTCTGTCCGCTTTTCTCGTTTCTCAATTTCGGCTTTATTTTCCTTTCGGGCCTCGCTTTCGATTCGTTAAATTTTAGCTTAATCTTAAGTGTGCTTCTCTGCTTTTCCTTCAACGCATATTTCATTTCATTTCATCTTATTTTCCTTACGCCTCTCCGCTCTGCCAATTTTCCGCAATCATTCGGAGTAATTTTCTCAAAATCTTTTCCAATGACAAGCAGCGCCCAGCTCTCGGTTTCCTTTTTAAGTTTCTTCCCCACTTACACAAATTGTATTTGACTATTTTTGCACACACATAAAAAAAAAAACAACACACATCTATGTTTCGTATGCTCATAATTTATAGGTAAATATGTAATTTTTGCTTGGCGGTTGTTCTGCTTTTGGATTTTCGCTTAATCGCCGCGGCTAAAAGTTTGGAGTTGCGAAAGCTTGAAAGCAAGTTAAGCGGTTAAGTGAAACCTTTTAGCGCAGTGAAAAGGCAGCTCATTAAATTAAGTTAATCTAATAACAAGTTAAATGTGTTTTTTCTTAGGTTTTGGATTTTTATTCAAATTTAAACCCAATTTAAACTCAATTTAAAAGCCTTTTGCATTCATAATATATTTTTAATTGAAAATATTCAATTTTAAGAATCTTAAAAACATTGCTAAGCCTTGGAAAAACCACCACAAAAGTGTGGAAATCTCAATTGATCTTATAGAAGCACTCACTCACTTTGGGGTTTGAAAAGCAAACGGAAAACGCGACAAGTGGAAAGCTGAGGGCGAGTAATTGCTGAATGGCTGCTGAGAGCTTTTCAGTCTGCACTTTTTCTCGTTTTCTCTGTTCTATTTTTTGTGTAGGCCGAGTAAGCGAAAATCCCAAATAGACGCCTTATGTATACGTTTGTAAACACTTTTCTTTAGTATTTATCGTACTTTAGATTTGGCCTTTGCTATGCACACACTCCCTGTCCTTCGTCTTATGTCCTTCATGCTTCTGCCTCTCTGCTAGTCGCTCTTCGCCTTTGTTTTTCCCATACATGTTAGTCGCCATCTTCACCTGCTCCTTGACAGACTCCAAACGACTCCACACTGAGTGAAAAGGTTCAAGAAATTGTGTGGTTTCCATATACAATATGAATTAATGAACATGGCTCAGTCAGCCGTATTTTAGATTGTTGGAAATTATAATAATTTATTACTTAATTAATTTAAGTTTTCTGAAACTTGGAAAGCATATACAAATGAGCTCTAGAATACTCAATGGGTTCTAGCTGAAAGCTAAAGGTAACCACGCTGAAACTTCTCTTTCTCTTAAATAATTGAAAGAATTGAATAACTTTTTTTTAGAAAACTCAAAAGCTGACTGAGGCATGTTCACTTCGTTTTAATTCCTTTGAATTTCTTTCTTCCCTGGCTTTTTCCCTCAGTGCACACCTGTGCTTGCTTGTTATCTGTAAGTGTATCTGTGTCTCTCTATCTCGTGTGTGTGTGTTTGTTTGCGTGGCTTTATTTTCATTTTCTTTTTATTCCGGTGAAAAATTGACATATTCGGTACTCTTGCAAGTGGAGTCGAGTCGAGTCGAGTTGAGTTGAGTTTTCTTTGCGTTTCCGCCTGGCGTTGACTAACAGCTTGGATTTCCGGTATTTCTGTCGGAGACAACACAAGCCCTTGGAGTGGAGTTCAGTTTTCCCTCCTCCCCCAGAAAAACTTTGGCCGGAATGTGTGGATGTGGATGTGGATGTGGGTTTGGGTTTTCTGGGAAATGGCCTGGAATGCGTATTGCCATTTGGGTTTGGGTTTGGGTCTGATTCTCAACCAATTACGTGCAAAGTTTCGGGAGGAGCTCTCTCTCTGTGTGAACTTACTTTCTACCATTTTCTGTTTTTTGTTTTTTGTTTTTTTTTTCTCTCTGTGTGACTGTTGTTATGGGTTAACAGTGGTTACTGTTACGATTACGATTACGGTTACTAGTGCGGATTGCTACTGCTGCTGCTGCTGCTCCTCGTCCTGGGCGTGTGGCCTAGCCGAGGATCTTCTTGAAGTAGCTAACTGTTTCCGGCTTGGTTAGCGAGCGTCGTCGATTTGGCTTGAATGGCGCCTCGGTTTCCTCCAGGAAGTTGTGTCGCGTGGTGGCTGCCTCCTCCGCCTCCTCCTCCGGCGGCTCGCCCTCCTCGGAAGCAGTCTCCACCTCGTCCTCCTTCTTCTTGGCCAGCTTCTCGGGAGTTGCAGTGGTTGATGCTGCCGCTGCTGCCACTGCTGCTGGTGTGACATTCGATTTGATTTGATTAGCTGCGGCGGCTGTTGCAGCTGCTGCTGGCGCTTCACTGGCAATTACTGTTGCTGCTGCTGTTGCTGCTGCTGCTGGTGGTGTTGCTGCGGTCTCCTCAGCTATTTTCACGCTTGTCTTGGCCCCATCGACTGTGGTTGCTGCTGTTGTACCTGTTGTCGCTGTCACGCTTGATGTTGCTGCTGTTGCCTCTGATGCGGCTGCTGTCACTCCCTTCGATGACGTGACTGTTGATGGCTCTGCTTCCGCCTGCTTAACTGTTGTTGTTGACGCTGCTGCTGTCGGAGTGGTGGTAATTGTCGCATGCTCGCTGGCATGCTCACTGGCATGCTTTGAGGGCGGCACATAATGCGACTTCACCAGCAACATTGGCGGTATAAAGCGCGTATTGTCCGCGGACTCGTTGACGTGCGTTGCATGTTGCTGCTGCAACTCGAACTGCTGCTGCTGCTGCTGCTGCTGCTGCTGCTGCTGCTGGTGATGCTGCTGCGAGGGATGAATGGGATGGGCCATGTTGCCGTTGGCTTCGTTTCGGGCAGAAGTAACTGCAATGCCAGCTGTTGTTGTTGCCAGTGTGGGTGTGGCCGTTGTTGCTGCTGCTGTGGTTGTTATTGGTGAAGTTGCTGCCGCTGTTGTTGCTGTTGTTGTTGATTGGTGTGGCTTTTCCGAGGTTGTTGTTGATTGCTGTGGCTTTTCCGAGGTTGTTGGTGATTGGTGTGGCTTTTCTGAAGTTGTTGTTGATTGTTGTAATTGTTCTGTGGTTGTTGTTGACGATTGTTCGGGCTTCTCTGTAGTCGCTGTTGTTGTTGCTGCTTTCTTAGGCTTCACTGTGCTTGTGGTCGTGGCTGTTGTTGTTGTTGATGGCTCTGGCTCTGGCTTCACTGCCTTGGCTGTTGTTGTAACTTGCTCCTTTGTTGGTGTAGTCATTGGGACTGTTGTTGTGGTTGTTGTTGCTGGTGCTGGCGCAGTGGTTGTTGTTGCTGCTGTTAGCTTAGGTGTTGTTGCTGGCGCCTCAGAGTTTGTGGTGTCGATCAGCTCCTTTGGTGTTGTAATTACCGGGGCAGCAGTTGTTTTCACTGTTGTTGGTGTACCTGTTGTTGAAACCGTGGCCACCGTTGTCTTCGCTGTTGTTGTTGTTGTTGCCTTGACCTCGAAAATGGGCGACATGGTGCGCAGATCCTGCGGCAGGATCTTCTTCTTGTGCGGCAAGTGCTCGAATATCTCATTGGAGACATCACTGTTGCTGTCCTCGTCCTCGTTGAGGGGCAAGCCCATGCCAAAGGCCATGCCCGGCGGCAGTTGCTCCTCGCTAAGTGCCGGCTGGTCACCCATCATCATCTCCTCCTTGTGCTCCTTCTGCTCCCGCTCCTGCTCCTGCTCCTGCTCCTGTTGGTGAACCATGGTCTTCCTGGTCTTCTGTTGGTGTTGCTGCTGCTGCTGTTGCTGCTGGTGTTGCTGGTGACTCTGCAGCTTCTTGGCAAAGTCCGGAACAATCACCTTCTTGGCCGACTTCTTCACCGGCTTGGGCACCTGATCCGGGATCCTATAGAGACCCGACAGGGACACCGTACCAGGGGCATCCGATTGCATGAGCTCGCCCAGACCTGGAACGGAGGAGGAGGAGACACGTGGCACTGGAGGCGCCACCTGGATGTTGATGGCCATGCGGGAGCCATAGTTGGGCAGCAGGTCGATGTCGTTGTTCTCGTTGTTGTCCGTGCGGATGTTCTTGATGATCTGCAGCGACTTGAAGTGCGAGTTGGTGATGTCCGTGATGCGTTGGGCCTCCAGGCGCTCCTTCGGGCAGATCAGCTGGCCAATGGCGCGCTCACGGTCCTGGAAACAGAGGTTATCAGGGTTTAAGGATGCGAAGAAAATGAAGAAATGATTTTAGCCATTAAAATGTATTACAAAAATTTAATTTCTTAGATTTTATATCCTAAGGAAGACTCACCTCCTTGCCCTTGCAGGTGTGTCGCAGCAGTCCCTCCTCCTGGCAATTGCGGATCAGCTCAATGCTGGCCGTGTCCGCCATGTACTGCATGGTCAAGTTCGGCATGTCCTTCAGGATGCAGGCATCCGCCCAGCTTGGCACTATGTGGAGGCGGAGCGGGGGAATTACACAGCTGGTTCATCCGCCTGGGAAAGATTCCGGACTTACCTGGCATCTCGCAAAGGAAGGAGGCAGTCTCGGGTCCACCGCATCGAAGTGCATGCCAGCGATAGTCACGGATGGGATCAATGACGGCGCACAGCGGGGCATCCATCAGCGGCAAGGACTCCGCCCAGTAGCCAGTGTCCGCCACCAAGGGACGCGAGTTCCTAAGACCACAAGGAAAATACAAAAAAAAAGGATTAATTAACTTAATTTAATTTATTACATAATAGTTGTGTTTGAGGTTTATAAACACATCACAGGTAAATATAATTCTTTCCCCTCTTTGGCCTTAAATATATATTTATTTATGGTCCCTCTTTTCTTAATGAATTTCCAAAAAAATGATTAGTTTACTTAATTTATTTTATTACAATAGTTGTGTTTGAGGTTTATAAACACATCACAGGTTAATATAATTCTTTCCCTTCTTTGGCCTAAAATATATTTATATTCATTTATGGTCCCTCTCTTCTTAATTAATTTCAAAAAAAAAGGATTAATTTACTTAATTTAATTTATTACAATAGTTGTGTTTTTAGGTTTATAAATACATCACAGGTTAATATAAATCTTTCCCTTCTTTAGCCTAAAATATATTTATATTCATTTATGGTCCCTCTCTTCTTAATTAATTTCCAAATAGAATTGTTTCCCTTTGCCTCTCCTCTCTGGCTTTCATTTATTTATTTTCCAGAACTTGCTTGGCATTTGCCGCTCGTTAAGTTGAACAGTTTCCCAAAACCTTGACTCCGCAGCGGTCACAGATCTATTCCTAAATGAAGGACTGCTATACACATGTCGGCCCCAACAGGACAATTGTCACACAATCCCTTTCGGCTCTATTTGTAGCTCAATGTTTACACTGTCAAAAAAAAAAACAGAAGGCTTCAAACCTCACTTAAAGAAAAATTTCCTGAACTCAATGTCACTTTAAAATTCATAAAATATATGTTTATATTTGTGGAAAATTGTTGTTAAGTAAAAAAGAGTAAAATTTGTATTTCTTTTAAATATAAATATATTCCTAAGTAAATAAAAGTAATATTTTATTTATTTTCAAGATGTCTTTGCCTATAATTGTATTCAAAATATAAATACTTCAACTGTAAACATGTATTTATTATAGATTTTTGTTAATATCTGCAGTGCATTGTTCCTGCTATTTTTGGCAATGATGTTTTTATATTTTTTGTATATTTTTTTTTGGTACTATTGTTGTACTTACGACCACATAAAACGATCCGAGTTCTGCGGTCGCATGAGACCAATCCAAACGATGTCGTTCACATCCAATTCCCTCAGCAGGTCGCGCGTTGCATCGAATTGAAAACTGTTGTCGACTGTAAGGACATCCCCTCACACACACACACACATATGCCGAAAAAAGGATGAGAAGAGAGAGAGGGAGAATAGTTCAAATGAAAACGAGACGACAAATGCTTTTTATTTGTTCTACACAGAGTATTTCTATTAAATTCGTCCCGTCCATTGTTGTTTTTTGTTCTTTTTTATTTAGCTTTTTGTTTCTATTGCTTTTTTTTTGTTTTGTTTTTGGGACAGGATGTGTGTTTCGTTTCTTTTTCGGGGATGTGGAAGCCATCAGCTCGATGCCATCCTCCAGTGACAACACAAATTGTTAACAAAACGCTGTTGGAAAATTATTTTTGTTTTCATTTTTCCTGCTCTCGTGTCAGTTTCTGTTTCCACTCCTGTTTGCGATTGTTATTTAGCCTTTGTTTGTGCTTAACCCCCTCAGCTTTTTGCCACTGTCCAGCATCCTCACACACACACTATCATATTTACATATGTTGGGCGAAAAAAAAATGCCTCTTGGCTCAGTGACCCCTGACTTGCCCACAGAACTCCCCTTAAAGGTAGCTATAGTGTATAGTAGTATAGGTGTGTTAATGAATAAAAACAATAAATATTATTCTTAGTGAGTTTCCCTTGAAAAAGCAATATTTGTTCAGGGAATCCTTGGACGTTTATAAAAGTCCTTTAAAGATTTGATTTGAAGCTAAAAAAATATGTATTTAAATTAGAAATTAGTTAGTATTTAGCCAGGGAAGTTGGTAAGCCTTTAAAAAATAAAATAAAATAATAAATCCCTAGCAGAGTGAGTCGCTGGAAAAACTACAAAATCCCCAATAATTCACATGAATAAATTTAAGCTCGGTGAGTTTTATCTGCAAATCGATGCGAATGCGGATGCGGATGCGGATGACCCAGCAAAGATCGCAGCAGACCCCATGGAAAACTTTTGTTGAAAGCAAAAATATATATTGGCAACTTTCTGGTAGCGACGAGGACGAGGACGAGGACAATATTGAGGCGATGGCGATGGTTTTGGGTCATTTGCCGGTGACCGGTGACGGGGTGATTGTGATTTAGATGCACCTAGCTGCTGGCCATCTTTATCTGGCCACTGTGACCCCAATCTCAACCTGGTCCACTTCCACTTCCACTCCCATTTCCCCATCTAAGCCAGGCGCTGCTGCAGCGACAGCATTTGTCAGGAGGATTTATTGTATTATGAGGTCGGGTCGGGAGGTTGGAGCTGCAGGCCGAGACTGAAAATGAAAATGAAAATGAGAGGCAAAAGCAATGCGGTAAATGGGGATGGATTCCGGGGTTCGGACTCTGGCAAAGCTCTTTCGGAGAGGGGGAGGGAGGGGTTCGAGCCACATAAAGGACTCGACTGTGGCTGCGTCACTTTGCTGTCATTTCATTCATTTGCGGACCACAATAGCACCACCTCCTCTTCCTCCTACTCCTCCGCCTCCCGCTCCTGCTGCCGGAATCTAGATGCATTCGTTGCTAGGTGACAGTCGCTCGGTTGCTCCTGCAGCTCCTGCAGCTCCTGCTGCTCCTACGTCCTTTGTGCCAACAGCTGCCGGACATTTGTAATAATGTGCAGGACTACGACTACGACTACTACTGCTCCATGGTCCCTGCTCCCTGGCCCCTTGCCTCTGTGCCCCCCTTGGGGGCAGCTTGGCTAACCAGCTCTCAGCTCAGCTCTGGCTGCCCCAACTGTGTCCATTTTTCACTTCCTCCGCCTCCTGTGGCCTAGGCTTATTTGCATTTTACATTTTGCTGGCATTTGGCACAGGGACAAAATACAAAAAAAAAGGAAACAAACAAGATCTTAACCGGAAGATTAAATGGATCTAAATGCATGTCGATGGGGTTTTGAAATGGTTTTGAAATATTCAAAAAGTATCAGAAAATAACAACTATTGAATGCCATGAATATTTATGAAATAGAAAATATGTTTATATAGAGAAACGGACTCTTACCTGTCACCAGATTGGCATGGTGGAACTGGCAGACGGCATCGGCCTCGAACCAGGAGATGCGATCACGGAAGAAGCGATAGAAGACGTTCAGGCCCTCCTGCGGCATTGTCCAGGTGTTGCTCACGTTCACCTGTAAGCAAAAGGGGAAGAGGCGAGAGTTGAGTTGAGTTCATTTGCTTTATTTGTATGCGCGTCATGGCGCGCACGGTGCGTATACGTTATGCATTAAGCATACGCCTCGTGGCCCGTAAAGCGTTTACATTTTTAATGCCCCAACGGGCGGCAAAGGGGTGTGTGTGTGTGTGTGTTCTCTACGACATTAAAAATACATACAACGCAACACACGCGCAACACATTTGCTTAGGCATGAAGCCAGAAAAAGGACGAGAGGAGCGCGAAGCGTTGGATGTAAAATCTGCTTTGAAGCCTGTCCCCATATATTTCATTAGAGCAAACCCGGCGCAGGGTGGGGGCTGCAGGAACAGCTGCCACAAAGCAATCCCCAACCCCTCCCCCCCCAGAGAGATTCCAAAAATGTTCTTTGTAGCAGCCGCGTGCTGAGACCGAGACACCAACGCCGGGGGAACGCCAACTTGGGCACTCAGCTCCAGCTTCCCGCTTCCCGCTTCCCGGTTCCTCCTTCGGAGAAGCAGAGAGTGACAGGCCTCTTGCCTCTTCTACATTAACTAATTAGGAGCAGAGAGCAGGGGCCAGGCGGCACATAAATACCCGCAGACTGGGGCTCTGTACACTCTGTGTACTATGTTCTTCTCCCTATATGTTATGTAGTATCTCGGCACAAGGACGAGGCGGCGAAAAGCCGATGACAAAGTGTGGCCAGGGGAATGAGAAATTAAGGTGGCTGTTTGGCGGCTTTTTTAGAAAGTCCCCATCCGCTCCCCGGTGTCAAACGGAAATTTAAATGGCGAGTTTCCGGGGTTATTATATGCCAAAGTTGCCAGGTATTAATGCACTAAATACTTTAACCAAAATGAATATATATTTACTTGAAGAAAATGTCTTGAACTACATAAATAAATATAAATAAATAATCTTCTTAGAATTTACAAATTTTAAAGACTTCCTTTGAAATAAAAATCCACCAGGAAAAATATATAAAACAGGAGTCCTAAAATATGGCCCAACCTTCGCTTGATTCTGGGTGTTTTCCTGCTAAATAATTCAGTTAATTGCGATGCCTGGTAACCTCTTCAATTAGGGGCTTTTCCGGTAAGAGAACAGCTACCTTTTTTTCTTCTTTGCCTTGGCACATGTTTCATCCCAAACTTCTTATTTTTCTAATTTCTTATTTTTTTTTGGTAACTAATTAAATTTATTTTTCATCCAAACATCCAGATCAAATTTCCTTGGCGAACGCATGCCAACTTTGTGATGGAAAAATTCTTGTGGCTCAGGGAGCTTTTTCGCGGGCAAAAAAGAAATACAGCGAAATTAAGGAGGGAGAGGGAAAGAAGATAGAGAGAGCGAGAGCGGGAGTCAAAAGGAATGCTGGTCATAAATTTTGGAAATTTGGCTTTTCCCGCCATGCATGCGGGTTCGGGGCGCTGGGTGGGTCTCTCTCTTTGCCGGCATTTCATTAACTTAATTAACATTTAATTGAAAAATTCAAAAAGCAACTTCTTTGCCATTGTGATGTTGTTCAGAGGGGGCGTACTTTCATCTCTCTCTCTCTTTCTCTCATCGCAGCAACAAGAAAAATTCCATCAACAAAAAGTGAGGAATAAAAAATGCTTTGGCGAGGCCTTCGTCAAAGAAACGGGGGCGGGGCTAAAAAGGTGGTCTTCCATGGGGGAAATGCGGTATTAATACAGACAGGAAAATTCTATTCGTTTGGTGGAATTGTTCTGTATAAATATCTGGGAAAAGTGTTGGTGGAAAAGTCATTGTTTTTAATTATAGGTATAACATTCTTAAGCTTTTTAATAGTTTATCAACAAGTTGTATATATATATGTATAATAAAATATTTAAGCTATAAAAATTCCATCTGCAAGCGAAAAGTATATATATATAATATTTTTAGGCTCAAAAATAATTTATCTGCAAGCTAAAAACATATACATAATTTTTGTAAGCTTTCAAATAATTTATTTGCAAGCTACAAATATATGTATAACATTCTTAAGCTATTAAATAGTTTATCTGCTAGCTAAAACTATATGTATAATAAATTAAAGCTATAGAAATTTTATCTGCAAGCTAAATGTTTATATAAATAATATTTTGAAGCTCAAAAATAATTTATCTGCAAGCTAAAAATATATACATAATTTTTGTAAGCTTTCAAATAATTCATTTGCAGGCTACAAATATATGTATAATATTCTTAAGCTATTGAAATTTTATCTGCAAGCTAAAAATATATACATAATTTTTCTAAGTTTTAATAAATATAATTTATTTGCAAGCTACAAATATATCTAAAATACTTGCAAACTATATAATAATTTATCTGCCATCTACATAAATATATATAAATATTTTCAAAGTTATATAATTGAGGTTTCAAAGCGTGCTTATGCTACAATTGAATTTTCTTAAAGTGCACTCGGTTTTATGTACTCGCTGAACACTTAGCGCTGGATAAGTCACTTATCAGTCGATTAACTTTGTTTTTATATCCACCATTCATCTCTTTATTTCGCTTTTAACGGCCTAACAAAGTTGTAATTTCATTTGCACAGCAATCGCAGCTATTATGCAAACATAAATATATTTATACGATATATAGATGGAATTTTATGGACGAATTGATGGCAGTTAATACTAATTGGCAAACGAATTATGCAACGCATTCGAAGTGGCAACTAACGCATTAACACAATGTGTATTCAGTGCATTCCGGAATTATTAATTATGCATTGGAAATTGTTGTAGCAGCAGCAGCTGTAATTAGTCAATTATTAACAGGCAGAGCACAAAGGAAAAATAAACGAAGTACGTCGATGCGAAATAATTGATCAACAAATGCGCCTCATTACAGATGAAACGAGAACGAGAACGAATCTCACTCTGGGGGCTGCGCTCTCCTTCATCCTGTTAAAATATAAGTGAAGCTAACTGCTGAATGCTGCTGCTGCAGCAGCTGCTGCGAAACTAATAAGAGTCAAGAGCAGCAATATGGCAACAATGGCAGCAGCAGCAGCAGCAGCAATAGCAATAAGAGTTGCAATAAGTGCTACATAATCAGCTTAAATTATTAGAATGGCAGCGACATTAACATTGGTTCCTATTACAGCCATTTGACCCCAAAAGGATAATGTTTGAGAAACAAAAATAGCACACCAATAATTGCTGGAAAAAATGTGGTGTTTTGGGAAAGAAAGAATAACAAATAAATATGTTTCACCCTAAATTGAACTTAATACCCTTTGAAAGCATTATATAGTATATATTTATATACACTTTAAAGGGGATATTGTTACAAAGTTTTTAAATTAATTTTAGCATGGGTTTTCTATTTTAGAAATATTTTTGTGTACTTATTTTTCTATTTTATATATTAATCATATTAAAACTTCAATTTGTAGTATCTTTTAGATTCAATATTCAGGAAAATCTGTAATTTAACATATATTTGTTATACATTTATATATAAATGTATTCAATATTATATATACTTATATATATAAATCTATTTAAATTATAAATTTCCCACATTCTTAACCGTTTCTAATGAACCGTTATTAATAAAAAATGTTAAGCTTCCATTTATATTTGCTGTAGCCCAAGTTAATATTTTGTCAAGAAATACTTTATCATTTATCAAAAGGTTACGAAAATCTCTTCAAGAACTCACCAAGCCCAACTCTAGTGTGTCAATAAAAACTAAGGCCTTGTGGGGGAAATAAATAAATGGAAAAACCTCAGAGCAGCGGAGAACATATTAGATGTTGCAACAGCAACTATTTGTGTGGCAGCAGCAACATCGTCAGCCATATTGCAGTAGCAGCTGCTCGGCTGCCGCCGCTTGTTGACTTTTTCATTTTATTTCGCTGCCCTTTTCCCTTACTTTCCTCACTCTTTTTTATTTAATTTTTCTCCTACTTTATTTTGGCTGCTTTTGTGCTTTTTTGGCACTCGGCAGCAAGTTGCTGTGCCAACAAGCAGGGCTTCAGATGTTGCTGATGTTGTTTGTCTGCTGTTTTTCCTCTCTGGCTCTCTCGTCCTAGTTATGCTTTGTTTGTAATTATGATGAAGACATCCTGGAGCGGCGGAGGGGGAGTGCAAATTAAACAAAAGAATAAGTGAAATCACAAAGCGCTGCAAAAGACTTTTCCCTGGGCTTGCATAATTTTTGTATTTGCATTTTTTATGGACGCACACAAACTGTATGTGTGGCGGGCCTCGGCCTGCACCTTTTAATGACTCGGGGAAGAGATGCAAGTACTTTGTACTTAAAAAACAGTTGGCAAAGGAGGTTAACTCTCTCTGGAACTTATTTTCATCTTAAAAAAATGCTCTAAAAATATCTTATACTATTCAAGACATTGCTGTTATGTCAGAGGGCTAAATAAACACAGGCTCTGGCTGTGAGCTATCAGTTAAAACTGTTTTATTTGCATACTTCCCAAGCCCCTGGATCACCTGGTTCGCCGAAATCAAATTGTGAATGCATAATGCGAGCGCCGATTCAGGCCCTTTGATAGCGTTAACATTGCCCCTCCTGTTCGGGCTCGGAATAAAGGGAAATACTTTCATTTTGCTCTCCTTTATTGGCTTTTTACCAGGTACTCGAGCGATTATAATAAAAGGGGGATGGGTCCTGGCTTGGGGTGTCAACACAATCAGCGCCTGCGGCCCACACGCAATCTTCGTCGCACTATTCGTGCGTGAATCATAAGTATCTTGTTCTTGTATACACACCATATATATATACACACCTATATCCATTTGCATATAGCCAGGGAGTCATATGCAGATGTATGCTAATGTGGCAGCCACAGAAAATGCGGGGCGGCGGCGTTTAAAAATCAAATACGCGCAGGCAGCATGCCTCTAATGTGGCATTAGCAATCCTTTTGAGATATTCGGCATACTTTATGCGACGAGGCACTGCTCACTTTTATTTATTATTCCCCACCTGTCTGTCGGTCTGTCGGTCTGTGGAGGCGGCATATGGCCCGACATTGGTGCAAAGTCAAGCGGCTTATTTATGAATTAGCAATGTGATTTTTGAATTTCATATCTCTCCTACTTTTTCGGTTTTCGGTTTTCGGCTGCCTCACCTGCTCGGGAGCTTATGTTTCCGATGATTTACACTCCATAAGGTTGGCCATTATGCTAATGAAGCGCCTGGGGCGGGAACCGACCTGGGCCGACCTGGCATTATGTATTCTTATGGCAATAATTTCTGTTCAGCCCACAGTGCGTATGAGCGATGACAGCCAAGGGGGCGCACAAAAAGGTGTCCCGAGTATTCCCGAGACCCTTCTCGATTGGCAATCAAAAGTTAGTTGGAGGAAGAGCAGGCGAGCTGAGGACTAGGAGCAGGTGGTGAACAGAGAGAAATTAGGGGGAGGATTTTAGAATTAAATCCTATAAATGTTTAAAATGAATCTAAAGTGTTTTAAAAATGAAATTCCTGTTTTAAATGCCACTCAAATATTTCTATTAATATTATTAAAGGTAATATAAATTTCTTCTAGTGCTTTTTGAAATGAAAATGGATGGCAAGGACATTGAATGGCTGCAGCTCGTGCTGGAGTAGCTGCTCCTGGCTTTAGCTGCTCAATTTGTCGATGGGGCGCCGCCGTTGGCTCGAGCATCCTCGATGTACGTCAAGTGGCAATTGTGCAGCACCACCCCCTGCACCCTGACAGGTGGTTTAGAAGGGAGGAAGGGAAACGGAGGAGAGGGACTTTGGTATAAATAACGCTGACGCTGTGTGTATGAGAAATATGCACAGAAATAAATGAAACGAGAGCGTGACCCGTCGCCGTTGTATAAAATATATCGCGATGTCACATTGCCACTGCAATGTCCTTGGCGGGGGCAGGACCCCCTTGTGACCCCCCTGTGGAAACGCTCCTCGGAAAAGCAGACAGTGGGACGTGTAATTGTAACAGACTGTGCCAAAAACAGCGGCAACAAAGCCTTTCCTGCTCCACATCTTGGCAACAACAATGGGCAAGGACACTAGAAAAGCGGTGGGCGGTGGGCGGTGGGAAAGCGAAGGAAAAACGAAGCCGAAGCTGCCGCTGCAGCTGCAGCTGTCAACTGTCGCGCTTGCTTACATGCACGGGAAATTTATTAAAATTGAAGACAACCTGCACTGCAAGTCAGTTTGTCAATCCATCAGTCAGTCAGTTCCTCACTCAGTCAGTCAGTCAGTCAGTCCGTTGGGAGATGATACAGGGATTACGGGGCTTACAGGGACTAAGCGGGCTTGAGATATGGCGAGAAATTGCAATCTGGCCAGTCAATCAAGGATGTGGGGCTGGCGGACAAATGGCGAAGATGCAGCAGTGAGGACATCTCGATAAGGGGATGCCAGGATGAAAAGTGAGCCAAAAAAATACGAAAAGTTAAAGAAAATGTATTAAAAATAGTAGAAGCGAAAGGTTTAAGTCCCTTAAGGGTTCGATAAGAGAAAGAAAAGGATATAAAGAACAATAACTATCAAAATATTATTTAATTTAAAATATTCTACAATTAAAATAATTACTAACCACAAACTAATATTCGAAAACATTTTAATTTGATTTAAATCTGAAAAAACTGTGCTGGAAAAACAGAGCGGAATAAAAGCCTGAAGACGAGGCAAGTTCCAACCAACACAAAGGGGGTTAATGGGCCCGGGGGCATGTGTGTGCGTGTGTGTTTCGGGTGTGTGTGTGCCCCCAAGGATAACATCGTAATTTGTTGTGCATCGCCTAATCCTTGCGCTACTTTCGAGCCAATGTGAATTATGCGCACTTAAGTCAACTCTTGCACCCCGCCAGCATCCACATCCGCACACACAGACACAAGCGGATGCTCTCCTGTGTGTGTGTGCGAATTTTCCAGCGCTTGTATTTTCACAACCAGCTTAAGAGATTTCCCCCCGAACCCGAAAAGGGGCTGCAAGACGTTCCGAATGGCAGCTGAAAAGAAATTAAATTTCTCAGCGAAAAAAAATAAATGTAAAAAGAAACGCCAAGGAAATGAAGGGAAATTCCGGGGAAATGCGTTGACAGGTGCCGCAACTGTTATTCCAACCGAAAGAAAAAACAGCAAATCAAAAGGAAACCCAATTTCAGCTTACGCTAATTCCCGAGCAATTATTTTTAAAAGTGTACAAATTAAGAGAACTTCAATTGAAGTAAAGAAAAAGTTCAGTGACCTCAAAAATATATAAATAAAATATTTAAAAAATACTTCAAATAATTTATAAATACTTAAGAATATTTGAAAATAAATGTAGGATTTGTTTTGCCATTTTGTGTCACTAGAAAGCACTTCTCTCAGTGCACAGCAACTTGACTGCAGTGAACTAAACTAAGCTGAAGGGAATTCGCTGGGGAAGCCCGCCGCGGCCGAAGCAGTTAAAGTTTCTAATTGAAATTGAAACAGCGCAGCGGACAACGGAGAGCGGACAACGGACAACGCTTAACGGACAGGAGCGGGGCTTCCTGGGGAGGTGATGGGCAGAGGAGCTGCAGCTCCAGCAACTCCTCCGGCTGCTATGCAAATTGATTAGCGAGAATGAAATCCCCGACAGCCAAGGAGTTTCCCAAGGAGTTGAGTTGCCTGGGTGAGCTTTTCGCAGCATTATCCTTTGCATTTTTTAGCATTTTTCCCCCTCCCCCTTCCCGCATCAACAGCAGATTGTCATTGTGCAAACGGACGGGATCCCAAGCTTTATCCACTCCGGGTTCCTCCTGGCAATTTATAAAATGTGCTGGCAGCCAGGGAGGGGCTCCGAGTTCCTCAGCAGCGTTGAGGAAACGTTTAATTAAAGATGAATAAATTGCTTTTGCTATTGGTTTTATTCCATATATACTTTTATATATTACCTTTCTATTTTCTTTGTTAATTAATACTCTGTTAATAAAGTGCCTTTAGTTCTAACTTTTAAAGTAAGCAAGGAAAAATTCCCTTACAAATATAATATTAGCCCTTAGTACAAAGGATTACGCTGAGCCTCGCTTAGCTCCTGGCCAAGTTAGTACCATTGGCGACTTCAAGTCCATCGATAGCATAAAGTTTCCGATGGAAAGTTGATTGCAAGAGATTTAAGTTGGCAGAAGCCGAAAAAAAGGAAAGAAGGACGCAGATAATCCACCTGGAAAAGCGATGGCAAGTCCTTGCATAAACTTTTGGCCCGACCAGCCACATAGACACACACACATCCCGGCTGGGATGCAACCACACAACCAAAAACACACGGAGAAAAAAATGGAAAAAAGGGGGCCAGTAAATCAATGTTAAATACCAATTTTTCCTAGCTTTATATAGTCCTTGAGTCTTTCCAAAAGAACTCTGTATTAGTATTAGTATTCTTGATTATTTTCTTGATTCTATTTATTTTATTCCTTGAACTTACTTTCTCTTTATTTAATTTAATTTTATTTAATTCTATTTACTTTCTCTCAGTGCAGGCAATATCATGGCCTAGATAAAACTTGGACAGCTTGCGGATTCGCTTCGATTTCTAATTAAAAGCGCACAAACTTTCGGTCACCCCGCAACACTTTTTGGCCAGATGATGATCGCAATCGAAATTGTCGCATATTATGCAGGATAAGGGGCAGGATGGGGGGCAGGACATTGCAAGGCTTAGGACCGCAACATGGCCCGAAATGAAAATGTGCAGCGAGAGGGGCAAAGGCAGAGCCGAAGAAGCCCGGGAAAAGTTGCCTCAACTTTTGTCACATTTAATTAACATGAATCAATGGCCGGGGCCGGGGGCGGGGGCCTCATCCTGGCAGATCCTGTTTTATTTGCGGAGCCAAGTCGGAGGCAGTCAATGCTCAGGCACGCAAGGCAAAAGCAAAATTTATTGGACGGAGAGAGGCCCGAGTGCGGATACTTTTGCCTGCTTTTCGGCTGCAATAAACTTGAAATTTTCATGCCAACGACTCATTTAACTTGAGCACTGAATTAACAATTTATGGGAGAGTGTGTGCGGTGTGTGTGGCCCGGCAGGATGCGAGTGTGTGAGTTTTATGACTTAACCGACACAAATTACTTAATGCCGTTCGTTCTTTATTGTTCAATTATTAAACAAGGCCTGAAGGCATAAAAAAGTTTAACACACATTAGACCCATGCGGTGTGTGTGTGTGTGTGTGTGTGCGGCTTAATCAGGCAACTCGACAACAACAAGGAAAATGCCCCGATTAATGGGCCAACATTTGTTATCAATGATGCCCAAGCGAACGATAATGTTTCAGCAGCAGCCAGGACTCAGGAGCCAGGAGACTCACACAGCCTCCTCACCGAGTCATCATCATTATCGTTCTCATTATCGTCCTTGTCAATGGCGATTATATCCAGGCAAAACACTGGGGATAAAGCCGAAATTGTTGGCCCAGATTATCTCAAGCCATTTGGCTAAGACTTGGCTTGGCTTGGCGGCTCCTAAAAATAAATGGCTCAAACCTACTGCTGTTAAATATATTTTTAAATTAGAACTATGGCTTGCCTCAGCTTGTGTATATTTCTTTCAGTGTCCCCTCCTCCCACTCGGGTTAATGTCCAACGCATTAGGTCAAACTTTGTGGCCAAGAGCAGGACACTCGTCCTAAAATTAAGCCGCTTCATATCAGCGCCAGCTGCCGTTAATGAGGATGCTCCATTTTCCAGTGTGTGTGTGTGTGTCCTGTTTTCTCTTCCCTGCTTTGCACACACAGCGAGCACTTTTATTCACTGCTAATTAATTCGTAATGTAATCTTTTTTGCAGCTTACCCCGTTTTTCTCTTTTCTAAGCGTTTATTTTTTATTTTGCGCCGCTTCCTTGCAAAAAGTAAGCGTGTGACATAAAGCCACCTGCTCTGGCTCTTTCTCCTCTCTTTTTTTATAATTTTTTTGCCGACGTGGCAGGACCTCAAAGCGCCAGCTTCTCTAATTTGCTGCTAAATGGAAGCGAAAACGCTTTGTTTGTGCATAACGAGGCGTGCAGTGGCCCAAACAAAAGGAGCGCAGGGCACTCAGGGGCGGAGGAGGAGGAGGAGGTCCTCCTGAGTCGCTTTTGTACCGCCATCAGCGAGGATGAAGGATCCACGGCAAATGCACTCGCACTCGCACCCGCATCCAGCGAAGGACACCCAGGCCCCGAACACACAGAACGAAGTTCCACGTAGTCCTTGGCAAGTAGTTACTGTCAGGCACAGCTGGAGTTAAGGAGAAGAATTTTGCATTAAGGAGAAGTGAACCTTAAGCGATCGATAACGTTCAGCTTGAAGGATCTGCCATTATCTACAACTTTACAATGGTTATAGTAGCAAATTAGAGGAAAATGATCGCCCAATTACATTATCCATAGAAGCTACAGTAAAATTATTCAGTATCGATAGAAACTTCAGTAAAATGATCACCCAACTCCAGCAAAATTATCAGAGTATCAAAGTATCCATAAAAGCTATAGAAAAATGATTACAATATCGATAGAAACTTCAGTAAAGTGATCACCATATTGCATCTTCAATAGAAACTACAGAAACATTATCACAGTATCACGGTATCGATAGAAAGTACAGTAGAACTATAGCAGTTTTGATCAAATCTACCGCAAAATTATCACAGTATTATAGTATCGAAAGAAACTACAGCATAATTATTACAGTATCTATAGAGGCTTCAGTAAAATTATCAGAGTATCGCAGTATCGATAGAAACTATAGCAAAATTATTACAGTATCGATATCAACATCAGTAAAAGTTAGTTTCGATAAAAGGAACAAAATTACCAAAAGAATGTAAGATTTCGATAATTTTATATGCTACACACGATTCTAAATCGATATTTATCGGTATTTGTTCAGTATAGCAGTAATATCACTAAAGGAGAGGATAAATTTAACCATTAAATATTTGTTCTTTACAGAAAAACCTCCCAAAAATGCATCTATTGATTATAAAAATGAATATGCAGTAAATATGTACGATTTTATATCGATAATTATCGACTCAGTATAGAAGTGGGTAAATTTAACCAGCAAGTATTGTTTCTGAACAGAAAACCTTCCCAGAAGTCCCCAAAATAATTAATCTACAGATTATCCAGATTAATTTCTCAGTAAACAAATTCCGCAGTTTATTTACCATAGAACTTGATTGCTTTTGGCTCAGTGCAAGAGCGACGAGGTCTAAAAAAAGGGGTCAAAGCAAAGGGCATTGAGGACAGCGCGGGCTGGGCGCCAGTGGGGGCGTGGTGGCAATCGAGTTGATTACCACGCGAGTGCAGAACAAAAGACAATGGCCCGCAACGCTCAAGTAAATGAAGGGGGAAGGGGTGGCTAAAGAATGAAAGGGGGACGCCGAGTGGCCGGGTGAAGGTCCACGTGCCAATTGCTTCATTACTTGCACATTTTCAACTCAATAACATTCGCCAAGCGCCGCGCGCGCCACTGAGAAATGAGCGGCAGCGAAGGGCATCGCATCCCAGCCCATTGCTCACAGCACAATGGGGGAATCCCCGCTAAAAGAAACTCTGGTGTTGGTGTAACTAAGCTAGAGGAATTTCACAGCCACAATAGGGGCAAAAACACACACACAAACGAGCGTAAGACCAGATTGCGGAGAAGCTTTATTAACAGTCGTTCCTTTTTTTTTGTCAGGGGCTTTAACCTTAGCTCTTTGGCTTTATGACAAACAGAATAATAATAACAATAGGCATAATAGAAGCCAGAAATTAAATTTGGGTTGAATTATTCAACAAGAATAAAGGAGATTTTTAAAGATTGATTTTTTTGAATGATTTTAGCCTTTGAAGAAATATTAATCATTAATATTTCCCTAGATTTCCCCCTTTCCTTAGCTCTTATTTAATCACTATTTTAATTAGCATTTATAGCCATTCCAAGTTATTTAATTGCATTATTCAGCCATCCTGGAATCCCCCCACGAATGCGCTTATCTCATCGGATGCCAAAGTACAAATATGTGTATTGTTTGTCCACGTTAACCTATGTCCTGCCCACAAACGGCCGCACACGCATACACGGCCACTGGGGCATGTCCATTGGATATCCATTGCAGGAGGCAAACATTTGCGTAGCCATGAACCCATTCGAACCCCGACTCACCTCTTTGGCTGGCCTAACAATTTCTTAATTACGTTTGTCAACATTGCTGGATTGCACAACTGACCACCACACACACACTCGTTTGTCACTGCATTTCGGTGTCCAAGGTCCTGTGAGAGTCCTTCTAATTGGGTTAATCACTCGGTTTGCCAATCAGAGGCCAGATAAATTCAATTTACTATGAATAGGGTTAAGACCTGAAAATGGACCCACTTGCATGACACTCATAATTAACTGGGGAAGGTTTCTTTGGAATAATTTTAAAATAATATTCTGAGCTCTTACCTTTGGGAAAAAATGGTTTTTCGTGGGAATACCTAAATTAAATGAGTAATTAATTTAAAAACAAAGCAAATCTAAGATTAACCTCATTTAAATCTTGAAAAGATTGGCCTAAATGATGTGTCATTATACTCCATCCATACATCTCTGTATATATACTATATAGTGGAGTGTATTCTCAGCTATTTGGCCCTGCTCTCACCCATTTCGCATTCCTGCAAAAAGTTTGTCTTCTGAGGCAATCAGCTGATGAAGCTGAATGCAAACACTTCTCAACTTTTCAATAGTCGAGGGGCGAACGAAGAACGAAGATAACGCAATTAGAGCAAAGTTCCCTCGGCATCTCCGCACACACATTCCACACATTCGTTGTCGTCGGAGTACTGGCTAATTTCATAAATTAAGCAAAATTAACACGTCATCGTGAATATTAAAATTCATCGTGGCCAGAACCAGAGCCACCACTGGCTACAGAATTTCCCACTTAAGCCGCCCAGCTTCAGTACGGAAAATATTTCGGGTGTGGCATGTCCTTTTACCTCTCTGTGGGTTTTTCTTGTTTTTTTTTTGGTTTTTCGCTGACCTGGTTGCCATTGTCCAGTGTCCATTGTCCTTGCCCCGGGAATACACACAGTACTGCTCACATATATGTGGGAGAGAGCCAACTATTTGACGGTCCATCTGTTTATCCAACTGTCCATCTGTCATTCTGTTTGTCCGCCGGGCGCCAACTTTGTTAATGCTCCGCTTGATTGTCCAGCAGGCTTAGTACATCAATTTCACGTTGTCACTGGCTCCCGGACTCAGTTTGCTGAGAGTGAGAGAGGGCCAGAAGGAGGAGGTTGAAATTCCCCAAATTTAAGGCTAGACAAAGAGACATTTGCGAGCTTGAAGAAATAGCTCAATCATTTTAAAAACGGGTTTTATTTCTCCCCTTAGTTGCTTTTAAATAATTTCCTTTCCTCTTTATATATATTTCCAGACTTTAAAAGATTTTATTTATTTAATTTGTATTTTTTTCTGAGTTTAAAACATAGTTTTTAATATAATTATAACCTCATAAAGACAGCTGCCTCTGAAGTTTGTTTGTGCACCATTGTGCATTCATCCCACAGAGAATCACAATTAATAATCATATTCTTCAATTTTAAGTCACCCAAAATCAGCAACATATTTAATACTTTACTTTAGTTTAGTAAACTTGGACATCTAGTAAATTCCCCAAGATTACCTTAGCCTTAAGCTATTTCCCCAAGTTCATACAAAATTGGACATGCAACTTGGAAAATTATTAGCCCACTCTGTGATGGACTCCAGTGGAGATCGCAATCAGTGGGGTTTTTTTTTCTTGTGCCGAGGTGCTGATGTAATTACGTAAGGCCGAAGAACATGCAAAGGGGTTTCGGTCAGCTGCCCAAATTCCGTTGCGATATCCGCTTCCGGTTCCGCTCTCGCATTTTCCGCATTTCATTCTTTTTTTTGCCGTGGCCTGCTGCCCTTTGTGTGTGCTTTTTTCTTCTGTTTTTTTGTCTGCGGCAGCGAAGTAATTGGCTGCGAAAATGCTGCCATAAATCAAACCGATAATTATGTGGGCGACTGCGCAACTTTTTCGCACCAAAAACCAAAGCGTCAAAAAATCCACAAAAAAGGAAGGGAAACAGAGGCAGAAAAGGAGCAGAGCCTCATTTTGATTGCCGTCCATAAATTATGATTTGATGTGCGAAAATAGTTGGAGAAATGGATATGGAAATGGCAATGGCAGTGGGTGGTGAGTGCCGGGTAAATGCAGCTCAAGGTCGTGGCTTTTTATTTCTGCCTTTTCCCTTTGCCATTCGCTTTTCGCCTTGCTCCTCCTTCTGCTGTGTCTGCTGCCAGTCGCGTCCTTGAGTGGGTGGTGGGCTCTGGCCAGCAGGGTGAAAGTGAAACTGAAACTGAAACTGGAGCCGTCCGCTCCGGGAAACTCCGTCTCGGTCTCCGTCTCCGACTGTGGCCGTGGCATGATTAATTGCTCATTGTTGCGGCGGCCACATCGTAAATTGCTTTCACGTCTCGTGAATCTCGTGTCAGTCGCACGTGAATGCCATGAATAAGACGGGATTGGTTCGGAATGGCTAAGGCCTAGAATGTTGTCAAACTTGGCTGGGATGGCACTGAGCGAAAGCCAACTTGTGTTCTTATTAGCAAACCTATTTCTTAGATATTTTTCAAGTCTAATCCGAGCTTATTTTCCCGCAGTGTTCAAGGACTGGGCTCATCTCCTGTCATCCCCGGCTAACGTTTAAGGCGATCCGCATTGTTTATCTTCCGCTGGCATCGCCCTGGCTAATGTTACATTATTAATGCATCTGCATGGAGCCTTCCTCAAGCCTTCGTATGTAAATTAAGGGTGCCCTCCACCCGGAAAAACGTGCTTGCTGCGGACCCAAAAAAAAATATAGGAAACGAAAGGAAAGGAAAGGAAAGGAAAGCAAAGCTGGAGCAATTCGTGCCTGTTACTCGAGAAGTGATAAATGATTGAGAGAATCCTCGGATATATCGCAAATCCGGGCAGGCCTAAGTGAGCTGCCAAAGTGGATATGGCTCAGAGTCCGAGCTGGGAGCTGGGAGCTGGGAGCTGGGAGTCTGGCTTGCATTTAATATGCTCAACCAAATTGGCCCTGTTTCCCTGGCCATATCACCTGCCGGCTGACCCCGTTTTGCAGTAATTACTATTTCATCCCAGATCCCAGGGAGTGCAAATAAAAAAGGATTAATCTGATGGCGGCGGTGGCGGCAATGGCGGTGGCGGGCTACTCATTTAAAATGCTGCTTTGAGAGCGGACGAGGATAATCCCAGATCGTGTTCCTCTGCCAGCGTCATTAGTCCTTTGGCTGTAATATAGCCATAGTCGTCGTCCCTTCGCTGCCTCTCGCACTTTCCACCTGTTTTTTATTTTTATTTTTCGCCCAGCCATGAACTGCAAATTGCTGGCCAGCCCCGGAACGAACAGTGTCGGTTATAATGCCCTTTCCCAGAGGGGTTACTATCAAAGAGGCAGGCATTTTGTATTTATTTTATTTAAAAAATAAAGCCCAAAAGTATTCTGCAAAAAGTCATGATTACAATTTGTATTGCCTATTTTTGAGCTCATCTTAAAGAGATTTGAATTAAACTAAATTAATCGGTATTTTTCAAAGATGCCAAAAAGTATTAAAAAAACAAAACAAAAAAAATTCATTGCCTACTTTTGAGCTTATTGTTAAGAGATTTAAAATCCAAAAGAAATCGTTTTCTAAGCGGAAACTAAGCACATATAATTCAATATAAATCTGCCTACTTTCAGACACCTTTCAAGGAGCTTTCAAGTAAATAAATCAACGAAGCACGTCTTGAACCCCCTGCTATATTCGGTAAGTCTTTAGCTTAAGTCGGCTTAGCATTTTGCCACTAACTCAAAGCCCAATCGGATCACTACATCATACTCTAGCAGCCAAAGGAAGTGTAACTTTCATTCCTGCTTCTGTTTCTGTTTTTTTTTTCCGCCACCGAGCAGCAATAGCAATCACGATAATAAGCATAAATAAAAAGGGCCAACAAAAAAATTACACAGCCATAAAAAAGGGCAAATGGCATAAAAGGGGAAGAGGAGCGAACCTATCCATCCATCCATTCGTCTTCGCTGGCAGTTCGCGTGGGAAGGGGCAACCAGCCCGGACCCGGACCCGGGCCCGGACCAGACCCAACAACGGGCAAACAAACAAACAAACAAACGTCGAGAATGAGAACACAAACAAGTTCTGTAGTGGGTTGCAACCGCTGAACAACCTCGTAAAAACTTATTTAATTTGTGATTTATATGAATAAAATTGTGTAGTAAATTCCCTGAAATTATTCATTTCGCAGCGGCGCTTACGGGCGGGTGGACAGTCCCGAAACAGCCAAACAGGACAGCCATAAAGACCCATCCGCCAAAAAAAAAAATAATAAAGCGGAAGGAAGCTGCACACAAAGAAAATATTCAGGGATTGATTTGAGAGGAATTTATTGGGAAAATATTGTAATTTTAATATATATATTCTTTCTTAACAATTATCCTTAATTATTAATTTAAAAAATAAATCATTTTCATATTTGCTTAACATTTTTATTTCCTAATTCAAATCTTTGCGTAATTTGGTCATCTTAAATATTTTCAACCTCATATAAAATCAATATTTAATTGCTTCAATATTTAATTAATTAAATAATTAAAGCTAGAAGCAATGAACGTTCTCCTAAGCCCGCTTATGCGCCATTGTGCATTAATCCAAAATGATGGAAATGAGGCATTATTTTTCAAGTTTTTAAATATTTCTTAGCTCATATAACATCTAGATTTACTCGCTTGATTAGATTTTATATCTGCAGTGTTTAGGTTCAATATTTAATCAATTAAATAATTAAACTAAAAGAAAACCCCGCTTATGCGCCATTGTGCATTCATCCGAACGGATGTAAGTGAGACATTATTCTCCGAGTGGAATTGGTAAGCCAAAAAATGAAGAGGCAACCCGATGGGGTCGAAAGGATAAACGGAGCACAAGACCAAAACAAGAACGTTGCCAAAAACCAACAACGGCTGAAGAGACGACGACGGCGACGGTGGCGGCGACAGAGAAATAAAAGAAAAGTTTTTGCTGGCTAACCAAAGAGTTTCACATTTTTGATTTACTCGTCGAGCAAAACGAGTCGCAACTTTGCGCATATAAATTTGGGCCAAGCGATGGTCTCTCCCACATACTCCTCTCCTTTTTCGGAAAGGAAAATTCATCCCAAATTATTTGCCAAGCTGAAAGGGGGGACGGGGGACTTCTATTCCTATTGCGAGTTCGTCTTGTTGAATGATTTTCGATTTCCAACTAACCGCAATTTAGTCTGCAAATGTCTGAGCCTGACCTCAATTGGAGTGGTAAATGGCGGAGGTTTCGCCCCATGAATTCGACAGTTTTGCCAGCTTTGAGCTGAGATGAGGAACTTTCAAACGGACATTAAAAGTAGCCCCTGACATTTATGCCATCGATCTCTCGTAATTATTCTGCAATTTATATTTTAATTTATGAATTTATTCCATCTCTTTCGGGTCCAAAGTCTACGAATAATTTAATACACATCAAGTATGGCTATTGGCATTGCGGAAGGTGCTTGTGCGTGTGGAAAATGATTGTTTTCGAATTGCCAAGTAACTTTAGACTTTGGACTTTGGACTTAACTTCCAGGGCCTCGAGCGGTGGCTAAGCTCGAGTTTCAATGGCTGGATTGTGGGAGAAACAAATTTATACATATTAATGTCAACAATTTTATTTGTCTTGAATTTAAAAGCCAGAGCTGAAGGAGGCTATTTTCTGGTCATTTTATGAACTGGATGAACTGGATTTGCTTTGAAAATTGTAGTTTATATATTTTAGAGGATATTTTTAGAGATAGACTTATGCTTGTTTTTATTTACTATTTTAGTTGTGAGTTTATATAATGAAAAATTATAATAAATAAATAATAACACCTTATTCTCAAATCCAGAAGTCCTGCCCTTGTGTAGGTCAGTTATTGGGAAGGATACAATATTAAATTTGCACTTGTCATGGCTCTAATAATTATACTTACTTTAATAAATACTTGCAAACTTATTAATTGGAAAGAGAATAGTCTGGCTAGCATCACTTACCGCTCTAGCATCGCAGTTCAGGCCGAGGCTGATCACCAGGCATAATCCCGCGAAGGAGACCAGGCACCGGGGACGCAGCATTTTTCGATCTGCTTTTACTTTTTGCCTCCTTGAATGGAACGAAAGGATCCTGTTTCCTTTTTGGTGTTTGCTCAAGACTCGGGCTCTGTGTTCTTTGGCTGTTCTTGGGGTTGCCTCCTTTTATTTTTTGGCGCTCACTATAAAAAAATAAATAATAACAATAACATGGCGGTGGCGGTGGCGTTTGGTTTGTTCATTAACGCAGCGGCACGAATTTCACGAAGGAGGTCCTTTCGCGCCCTTCTTTCTCTCGCTCTCTCTCACTCCTTTCTGCTTGTTTTTTTTTTATTCATATACAGGAATATATATGTATATATTTCCTATACTTTACTGGGTCCAAGCAACAATAACACGGTATAAAACATTTTGCCGGCGTCGCGGCGACTTGTTTACTTTAACTACCACCAGGAATCTCACACACACACACACAGTCGCACGCACACACACACACAGGCAGGACCAGAGAGAGAGATAGCAAGACAAACAGAGAGTGAGAGAGAGATAGAGAGAGCGGGAGCTGGGCGCTCCTTCCAGGATCAAAAACGAACCGAACGCGCGCGCGGCACGAATTGTTCTGGCGCCTCGACGGCGAAGCAGCCGCTTTTCAATGTCCTGTAACGCGGCGAATTCGGGACGAAGCCAGGCGGCGAATTCGCATTCGAATTCGTCCTGCCAGCCGAGGCAACGTTGGCAAAGGCAAAGGCAAAGGCAAAGGCGACGGCGACGGCGATGGCGATGGCGCGGCGTAGCGAATGAAGTTTATAAAATGTACGTGACTGTGGCTCGCTCCGAGCATGAAGTGTGTGCTAAGCTTTGCTCCTAGTACTTTCCTTTCGTCCTGCCTGGCGCCCTCGCACTCCTCGCTGCTCCATGCTCCTCCCTCCCTCATTCCATCTTTTCCCCTCGCCACCCCGTGCATTTGGCACAAAATGCTCAAGGACACTTGCCCGAAACTCGCACCCAGACCCAAAAACACCAAAATCAGCTTGTGCACCAAGAGAAAAAGTGTTTGGCTAACTTGAAACTATATGTGTTAAATAATTTTATTATTAATTTAAGGTTCTAAATCCCTAAATGTTAAGTTTACATTTAATATATTTATATTTGAATTATTTATTTAAATCAAAACGCGACTTAATTCTAGAAAAGGCAGGCTTCCTAAAACAGCTGTTTCAGCACTGCTTCCTCAGTATCCAAGACCTGCTTGCAGCTAAAACCCTTTGGGAATTCTAGTGCGAAGCAAACAGAAAGTGCCTCAAAAGTAACAATTAATATTCATAAAATTTTAAACATATTAAAATGAATTCAAACTTTTTTTTGGACCTTATTTAACTTTATATAAATTTTGTAAGTTTCCCCATTTTCCTAATTTTTTTCGGCCAGTGTCTGCGCCTCCCCTGTGTCCTTGTCGCCAAGCAGAGCTGGGGCGGGGACGAGAGCGGAGGCGGGGGACAAGGACTCTCCAGCTTAATGCTTTCATTGTGCAGCATTTCTTTATTTTTAGTTGATTTGTTTGGACATTTTCGGTTAGTTTTGCACTCCTCCCTGGCCTCCCCCTGTTCCTCTTTCTGTGTCTGACCTTGCCACCCCCCCCTGCCAGCCCAGCAGGAGGGGGCACTCCAATTAGAATTGTGTGTGTTTTCCGAGGTGGACAATGGCTGCCACTTGAACTTCACGCGCTCGATTTCACTTCCATAAGTTTCAGTGGCATAATCCCTGGCCAAGCCCATTTCCGCTCCGGCTCCTGCTCCTGCTGCTGCTCCTGCTCCTGGCAGCCTTCCCCACTTTTCCATTCATGTGATGTCCTGTCGATGTCGTTCGTGTTGTTCCGTAGTTTGCGGATTACACTTGTCCGGCCACCGCTGCCGCCAGGCTACCCTTCCGCCAGGACCTAACCCAGTCCAGGAATCGCATATAGAAATCGAAGAGCCCATCCCCCGTCCTACAGTTCTCCATCGATACCCATGCAAATCGCGCAAAGGACTTCGTGCACTGGAAAAAGTGATATGGCTAATAATTAAGGCAAATAGTCGAGGTTTTACTTGGTTATTATAAATATTTATATGAGAAAAATACCTAACTGGAGTTATTAATTCTTTACAAAATTTAAAAAGAAGATTCTTCTATTTTTTAATATAATAATTAATATTAACTCCTAAGATTCCCTTAGACAAAGTAATTTGAGAAATAATTAGGGTAAATATTCGAGGTTTCACTTGGTTATATTAAATATTTATAAGAGAAACTTACTTAACTCCAGATAATAATTCTTTAAAAAATGTAAGGAAGACTTAAAGCTCATAATTTATCCAAAGATTATTTTTCGAAGACAAACCCAGATGTTTTTTTTATTGTAATAATTAATAATACCTCCTTAGAGTCCCTTAGCTAGATCTGAGGAGCTTCCACTTATCCACTTATGTTTTTTTCCTGTGTATTTCGTAGAAAAAGAAACGAGATATTTATTTGCTCAGTTGTGTCCTTGTCCTGCTGTTGTCCTGCTATTGTGTTGTGTTCGGTTTGCCCAGGTTCTTAAGCCGCCCTAATACCTTTCCTAATGGCTCCGATGCTCTCCATTAGCGCTACTGCCGCCACTTAATGCCACACGTAGTCCGAATGGAAATGCGAGAGCAGCTCGCCGGGATTAAGCCATGGGATGGGGGTATCCTCGCGTGTGCTCCGTGTCCTCCGGCTGCTGCTCTTCGGGTTGATTGGTTAATCAATGCCAGGACATCGTCATCATCATCATCATCGGCATCGGCATCGGAAAAACATGTTAAGCATTACACAATGCGGCCATTGTGGGCGAGTAAGTGCGAGTACATCGAATATTGTGGCTCGCAAATATGCAGTTAATTTCCACATGGACAGAGAGAGAAACATCTAGTGGTCCTTGGAAAATGTGGAAGTATTAAGGGGGAATAAATATATTCATATAATAAGTAATAAAGGGGAATAAATACCAATTCAGGCAAGTATTCTACATAGCATCCACTTGGAGACACGCACATAGCATCCACACGCAGGCCAGGCACGCACATAGTATCCACAGAGATCGCTGCTGACCTAGCCCAACACTTGAATGGAAGCCAAGTGCCCCCAGCTAAAGCTTGGGATCCACCTTCCACCTTCGTTATCTAGAAAAGCTCCTAATCTTGCCCAGCTGACGATCAGTTGTGCGTAAAGTCTCCACGTGGTTGCTCGGGCAGCGGAGAATACATAATAAACTTTAAAAATATATAGAAAATATATAATAATATAATATATATATAATATATAGAAATGACTGCATTCAGCCACATCAAGGTGCGCCCGGTGACGGACTCCGAGTCCGAGCGGCTCATGACCTTCCTGCTGGAGCACTATTACCGCGAGGAGCCGCTCACCGTCGGCACTGCCCCGCCGCCGGAGCCGACGGTCGACGATCAGGAGTTCCTGCTCAGCAACATTCCCTTTGGCACCTGCTTCGTAGCCGAGGATGCGGACGGCCGGATTGCGGGCGCCGTGGTGGCCGGACCCAAGGATGCCGATGCGCCGCAACTGATGCGCCAGGAGAAGGCCAAGCATGCCGGCAGCAAGTGGGGCCGCATCCTGGACGTACTCGCCGCCGTGGAGAGCGGCAGCGATGTCTGTCGCCGCTTCAATGTCCCGAGCAGCCTGCATGTCCACGCCTTGGGCGTGGACCGGGCGATGCGCGGCCAGGCGCTGGGCGCCCGCCTCATGGAGGCCGTGGCCCAGCGGGCCAGGGATCTGGGCCATCGCCTCGTCTCCGTGGACTGCACCAGCGTCTACTCGGCGCGGCTGATGCAGCGCTTGAACTACGAGCTGGCGCACACGCTGCGCTACGTGGATCACCTGGACGCCGAGGGGCAGCAGGTGGTCAGGCCGCCGCCGCCGCACGAAAGTGTCCAGACCTTTGTGCTGCGACTCTAGGTGGGACTCCACCTGGGACTCCAGATAAGCTAATACAGCCCTTATCGCCTTGCAGCACCTGTCGCTGTCACCAGCCGGCCCTAAAGCCCACCTGAAAGATATAGTTTATCAGTTCCGAGAGGCTCTTTTCTATACACAGAAAAAGAAAAAGTGATCTTTTTTGCTTAGAATTCAAAGAAACTAGGTAATTTTAATAATAAATTGAATATAAATTGGCTATTTTAATTTCTAAAGTTTTAAATGTATTTATAAGTATGATTTCTTAAATTAATAAATAAGTTGATTATATTTAAAACAACCTTTGTTATGTCAATTTTACAAATATTATATATTATATTTGATTTTTAATAAGCTAAAGCACTGGCTTATGAGATTGATTTGAAATTATGATGTAAAAATATATATACTAATAAAAAGAAATCCAAAATCAATGTAAACATGATTGAATATATTTAAATGTCTTAAACTGTGTGAGGTGGCCACTGGCCAAGACCTTTAAAAAGCTTTGGCTTTACATTTATTATACATTTTATTTTAATCATGAGAAATATTATATTTATATTACATTTTAGATTAACTAAAGCACTTGTTTTTGATATTGATTTAAGGTTTTTATGTAATAATAAGAAAGATTAAATATCAATAAAAATATGTTAAAAAAAATATATTTGAATAAATTAATAGAGTTAGATCTGTGTGGCTGGTTAAAATTAATGTTTAACTTTATTTCAGTAAATACCTTTATGTTTTTTCGATAAACATCTTAGCCGGTCTATTCTTTATAAATTTGTTTAAAAAATTCTCTACATTTTGAGTTTAAAATTTATTAAATTTATGAAAAAGCAGCTTTAAATTACGTTTTAAAGAATATATTTTTCCTAAACTTAAAACACATAATCCTGGACATATCTAAACGCTAAGATCCTAACCATAATTTTAATAAGCATCTTAGCCGAAGAATTCATTAGAAATTTAATTAATAAATTCTCTAAATTCTTCAGATTTAAATTCATTAAAAGTAAAGAGCTAAAAGCTTTAAATTTCCTTTTAAAGAATATAATTTTCTCTTAACTTGAAACACATAATTCTGGACATATCCAAACGCTTAAATCCCAACCATATTCCATATTCCCGTAAATAGTAAATAAAATCATTACAACTAGTTAATTAAATATAAATACATATATCAAAGACACTTTGCTCAGTGTGATAATCCACATATTGCCTGAGCCTTTAACCATCCTGAGACTAATTAGTGATGTTAACTGAAAATTCAATTGTTGTTATGCGCCACTTGTGTGGTGCTTACGCCGGAATTAGGTGGCTGAGTGGGTTCTGGGGATCTGCGCTCTGATTCCGGTCTCCATGACAACAACTCGGGATGCCGACTGCCGAGTCCCGAGTGCCGCCAGGTGAGCACCTCGTTTTGCGCTGCGGATTTGGCACGGAATAAATTGCTAATTAATAATCCCCAATAAGGGAGCCGCAATCTTCCATAGTTCAGTGCCCGAGAGCGGGGCTCTCTCTTGAGCTAAGTAGTTTCGGCCAAATTGTCTTGCGGTTAATTTATTGAAGTTTTGTGCCTTGGATTTTGAGAATAAGCCACTTCAAGTAGTTACGGTTTCGAGTGCAATTAGGCAACTTATTAGGGAAAAGGAGCTATTCGTTGAGTATCTGGTTTTTAGGAATGAATATTTTACTGAATAAATCAGGAATATGTCTACCTGTTAAATGGGAATCGTTTTCATCTCGATCTCTGGCCAATTTGCTGGTCGATGCTCCTCTGGATATTATGTAATAAGTGTCGGTCCTTGGCGCGTGACTGACTGACCGGTCACCGGTCCGAAACCCTCGCTAGAGCCATGTGAGGCCGCACGTGCCGGGGCCCCCGAAATCCCCGCACTGCAAATGTATCTCTGTATCTGTATCTGTATCTGTATCTGTATCTGTATCTGTCTCGATATCCGTATCGCTGCTGCTGCAGGCCGGGACTGGACATAGTTGCAACATGGCAACCGCAGCGTGTGGCAACCGCAGGGCGGCAGTTTCGGGGAGAGAGAGAGCTGCGTTTCCAGAGGCCTGCGGCTTAGGTGACCGACAATTATTCATTGCGCATACGACGCGTTGGTCGCGCTAATTAGACGCTGCAGCTGCCTCTGCCGACGCTGCTGCTGTCGATAATGAAGCCGCTCTCCGTTGCCATATGATTATCTGTGTGCCACGCCCACCACCACCAGCAGCTGCTGGTCATGTGGCCAAAAAATAAAGAAAAAATAAAGACAGAAAGGAAGCAAAGGTAGAGGGGGCGTGTCGGCCTGTTTAAGCTGTGAAGCACGTCCTGCGCCCGAGCTGAGCCGTCTGACGTGGCGTGCATTCCGTGTGCGCGATATCCTGGCGCCCAGCCCAGCCCAGCCTCCTCCTCTGGCCACGCCCCCATCACGTCCGCCTTAGCTGCTAAATGGCCGCGTACAAACTTTGCTGCCGGCCAAAAGCAAACTGGCCAAGGCAAAAGTAACAAGTAACAAAAGTGCGGCGCAGCACAAGTTTCTCCTTAAAAAAAATAGTTCTAAAAAAAATAAGGAGAAATTTAAAAGACCAAAGTGGATATACTCTTACTTAATATAATCCTTTGATATTAAGAAAACATCTTGGAATACTTTTAGCTTGATATATATTCATACAATAAACCTAAACTGCAAATATCCTTAAAAACTATATATTTATTTTAGGTTATATTCAAAGGATCCCTGATCCCTGAATTTGAAAAGCTTCTCCTCCTGCCCAGGGTATCCAAAAAAAAGAGGAAGCAATGACAAAGTTTCTCTGGCCAAGAATCAGCAGCCTGATTGCGGGGCCAGATCAAAGGGATGGGAAGGGTAGCCTGTGCCTGTTCAGGAGCCGTAATGTGATTCGGGATGACATCAGCTCAAAACTGGAGCACAGTGGCTTCTTTTTCTCTCTTGGATTGACAACTTTTCAGGAACGCAAAAGGATTACATCGAAAGAAAATGGGAGTGTTCTCGAGTAGAGGGGTTTTCCCAGGATCTTTACCTTTTACATTTGAAAGTTGTAGATTTTACTTGAAATTATTATAGGTTTCTTATATATTTAAGTGAAATTTTCTTTAAGTTTTCGAACTATGTACTCTCTGATTGTTCTTTATGTACAAAGCCCTGGCCATTACCATATGTTTTCTGTGCGATTTGATGAGATTGCCATGGTTGCAGCCACTTGTCACTTGGCTGCTGCCAAAGGGATTTCGCTCTGGCCCAAAAGTGCTTTTCCTTTGGCCGGGATTCGTATTTATGGCCTGCAACTATGCATGTTGATAAGGAAATATATAGGAAAATATATAATATATATTCTTTAATATATTATATATTTTCCTATATATTCGAGTTTTGGAAATCATAGATATTTTATCAGAAATCAATAATCATAATAAACCATTAATTTTTATATGGTAAGCATATTAATTTCTTTTATTTTTAAAATATAGAAAGCTCTGCTATTATTTTGAGCCCATCTGTATCTTTGGTATCCGTATATGCAGCTGTAGCTATAGCTATAGCTGTATCTGTATCTGTATATTTCATGGATATGGCTTGCTCATATGCATGACGCCAATGCGGGTGTTGTATAAATAAGAAATGTTCACGCATCCTTTGAGTCGACTGTTGATGTTGCTGCTCCTGCTCCTGCTTCTGCTTCTGCTCCTGCTCCTGCTTCTACTTCTCCTCCTGTTTCAGCTTGGTCCTGGTCCTGTGCTCCCTGTCGCCTTTGTCGTTTTTATTGCCCGGCTGTCAATATCCGTGTCCGCATCCGTTGGCACATTTTGCCAGCGAATTCGTTGGCGCTTCGGCCTCCGTTTCGCAGGCACTTTGCACACTGACCTTTGACTCCCACGTGGCCCATCATCCAGCTCCTGCCAGCTCCTGCCTGCTCCTGCCAGCTCCTGCCAGCTCCTGTTCCTGTTGCTGTTGCGACCTTAAGGATATGTGTGGCCATAAACAACAGGATATGAAATGACTGCCCCGAGTGGCCTCCGGGACAGGGATCTCTGAGCCCTCTTATTCAAATGCGACCTCTCTCACCCGTGACCTCCCCGACACCGATATCCTTGCAGCACCAGCTCCTGCTCCTGCTCCTGCTCCCGCTCCTGCTCCTGATCCACTCGCTTGCCCTTGGCCACGCACGATTTAAATTAAATTGCACTTGACGCATTTTCCGGCAGAGACACACACGGACACGGACACGGACAGGGACCTCCTGGTGCCTCCTGGGCACCCCGCCCATTGTGATTCAATTAGTCCGCCTAGGTCTAGACCAAAGTGCCCGTAAATAAATAATAAATGTAATCCCAAGCTCGGACCCTCTTCGCGGCAGGAACGTAAAGGATTGGACCTGCCAGGGTTCGTTGAACCAGCTCACAGATCACAGGATGGCAGATTGGCAGGATGGCAGGATGGATGAATGGATATATTGATGGATGGCAGAGCATTCTGGCAGCAAGATGGCTAACCTGAATAGGACGGCAGGACAATAGGTTCTGGGAAGGGCACGTGGCCAAGGATAATAAAAAAAGGGGATAAGATGTAGGAAATAAATATATTAATAACAAAGGCTATGTGCACTAAGAGAACTTTCTTATATTTGTTTACTAATATATATATATATTCTTTCGGCTTATTGTGGAGAATTCTCTTTAAAAGCCAAGTAATTAAAGGATATATTCTCCCTCAAATTCTAAGATCCCGTAAATCCGTTAATCCGGAATCGAAAGGCAGAAAGTACACACACAAATCTAATTTAAAAGAGGAGAGAGGAGCAGGCACAGGTACGGGGTCAAAGGCCAACGACAATAGACAACAGAAGGAACAAAGGTGATGTGTACCTGTAACAAAATCGAACCCGCTTGTTGCGATTTAATCTTATAAAGATGCTGCACTATTCTTTCGGGTCGCCATACACCAACATCCGGATCCCAGTCCCCTATCCGTATCCGTATCCCTGGCAATCTGTGTGTGTGTGTTTTTTAAAGGAACAAGTTCCTCCTGACCCGTTACCAATGTTAAACACCTGCCCACCGAATCCTTTCGTCGCATTCTCCGCCAGAAACACTCGAGATTTCTGCGCCGGAAGAGGAGAGAGGATGCAGCTGCTCCTCCACCACGGCCATTAGGAATTGCAGGAGGGGATTCGAGAGATTTCCGGAATTTGAGAGCAAAATGCAGAGGCCGTGGGCCACGCACCATGGAGTGCTTGTGGCAGGACCAACTCCACTCCTAGGCCAGCGCCATTGCACTTGGAGAAAAAGGATATTTATTTCAAATATTAGAAGGTGTATATTGAAAGTATTTAACATAATAATGACAGGGATATTAATAACGGTTAATAAAACTTTTAGGAACTGTAAAGACTATTAAAACCTGCTCAAAATCTTCCAGCTTTTTTACACATATTTTCCTTATGTTTCAAGGGTCTTTTTTTGGGCTTTTTCTCAGTGTGGAAATAGGCATTCCCTGGACCAACAACTTGCCGCACATTCCTTTGCCCCTCGAGTGCTCCGGCTGAACATTAAAATGCTTGGATGGATGCTGCTGCTGGTCCCGGAATCATTCCCGCAGGATCAACAACAACACGATGAAGGAATTCGGCCGGAATCTCGGCTGCAGATACATTCACATTTATGGCATAGACCAGTGGCTGGTTAACAGGTAATTTGTTCGAAATTTGAATGAGTATTTTTGTTGGGGATCCTCTTCAAAAATCAATCCCAGAACCAGGTTCAGAATACTGATAGAGAGGGTCTGGAAATCCCTCATATATATAAACTGAACATCCACTTCATCTCTGGTCTAGGCAGAGGCAGGGTTAGACCCATATTCAGTCTGCATTTCAGCTGCCAAGCAATTTGACGGAGCTTAATTGGTTGCCCAGCCCATGAATTTGCCATATGCAGTGTGAGTGCTGTTCCTAAGCACCAGTGCTGCCAGAAATATACACCAGAAATAAGGAAAATTAATGGATAATAATAATTCATTTGAGTATACAGTATTTTCTTATAAATAATGCAAAATATCTATATTTTTAAAAGGTTTTAAGAGCTCTGCAGGGATCTAATTTTGCTATCTGGCAACACTGTCTGTTGGACGCATTCTTACACAAACGTCGATTGGTCACACTAATTCTACAAAGGCGAAGCTACAAGAAAATACATATTAAAATATACTAAATTTAATTATTAATAAATTGGTGGTTTATAATTTATTCGAAATATATAAAATATTTTTCGGAAAAAATCGTATCATTTCGTGAAGAAATCAAACAACAAAAATTAGCATAACTAAGCCAAAACAGCTTTAAATTGCATTTGATTAGCTTTTCTATGTTGGATTTTGGAAGGCTAAAACATCTGCATTTTAAGTTTAATAATTTCAAACAATGGAATTTTTGACAATTTTACTGATGTAACCCCTTATAACATTTTGAAAATTTGTGAAAAAAATTATTTTGTAATTTTTAAAATATTTTATTATAAATGAACTCTAATTTTAATGACAAATCAGAATATACATGACATTTGGCAATCAAGCGCTTGTTGACCGAAATATAATCCCACGAAGATCTGAAATTGAGGGACACACGGCTAGATCGAGACGGCTGTTGATGCTGTTTTAAAATACATACACTAAATATAAAAGAAATGCTTTGAAATAAATTTTAAGAAATTTCTAAATACCTAAAAAGTAAAGAAAGACACAAATCTGGAGATTTTCATCCCCAAAAAAAGGATAAAGCATCCGCACTGTGGTGTTGACACATGTGCATATGTGTCTGTGTACTGATCTATCTGCATCTCCATCTGCATATTTAACCGTATCTCCGACTGTCTAATCCAAGGTGTCCCGTGTCCCGTCCCCCGTCCCGACATCCCTACTTGGTTACTTGAGCAACGCAAATGAGGCCGTGTTGCATGGTCAGATCCTGACACGGGCACATGTCGCACAAATCAATTAGCATTAATTAGAATTCAATTACATTTTAATCAACATTTGGCCAGCGAGTGCTGGCGATTCACTGGGGACTGCTGGCCAAGGGAGAGAGGAGACTGACACTCGCATCCAGCTGTGATTTGGTGGATACCAACTGGCGACTGGCGACTGGCAACTTGCAACTTGCAATTCATGCAGCCAACTTTGGCAACTTAATTGCGGGGGCGGCAACCGCCGCAGGACAAGCCAAAAATAAGTTTCACGGACAGTTGGCACACTGAAAAATAGCCAGGGAAGGCGGCTACTACTCCAGGACCATTCAATTGAGTTGGCTTAAAAATATCGCCAGAAAAATGAGGTTGTTTCAAAGCAAATTCAAATAATTGACTCTTATTACTTTGGGGGAGTTGAAAAAGGGAAAATGTGTAGTTTTCAAGCAGATTTTATCTAAAATATTTAATAAACTTCACTCTGCTTAAATCTCACAATTTTTTAGATTTTTAGGTAATTTATTTACATATGCATAATTCATGGAGAATAATTCAGGTTAAGCTTCAGTGAACATGTCCGCCCGAATTAATCGAAAATGTGTTAAAAAAAAAAACTACAGTCATACAGATTATATTAAATAGATAAAATGCGAATGCCAATTACGAATTCATAGATTTTACTTTACTTTACTAAGCCAGTCAGGCATGAAACGTTAATATATAAAAAAAGAAACAGTAAGCAAGGCTCAACAAAATAAAGTAAAATAACTCAATCCATTTATTTATAGAGAGGATTTTTTCTCTGAATGCATTTTCCACCAGCAACTTTTCCTCGGCAATTTCGGGACTGTGAAAACTTTAGCAACAAATGCAAATGCAGCTGGAACAATTTTCTTCTGGCTCTGGCCGTTCGCCGTTCGTTTTTCAGCATATTTTGGGGTTTTTTTGGTTTTTTGGGTTTGGTTTTGGGAGTTTTACTTTTTGGACAGCTGATGCGGCTTCGGCCACCATTTGGCTTTTCAATTAAGCGGCTCAAAAGCACCTGGCCAGGTAGACGGCCAGCCAGAAGGTGGTAACGACAATCGAATGCAGGCCTTGGAAAATTGGAAACTAATCAAAAGTTGGCAATCAATTTTGATTTTTGTTTTGTTAACAGCAATTGGAAAAGTTTGATGCCCTCCTACCTCCCAAAAAAAGGGAAGAAAATAAAAATACAAGGAATCCCTTTTTTTTTGGGCTTTCCCTTTTCGGGACTTCCCTTCATTCCGTTTTTTTTTTTTGCTTTTGCGGTTGTAACTTTGCCGGCAGCGGGAGCAGCAGAAGGATAATTGCGGGGGCTTGACTCCTGCCGCCGACAAAGGGTGCCAAGGGTCCTTAGCTGATTGGGAGATTAAAATTTAATAAGATTATAAAGTCATTTCGGGTTTGTCTCTGTCTCTGTCTCTGTCTGTGTCTCTGCCCTGGCAGGCAGGCATGCTTGGGGGCATGTGTGCTTGTGGTGCTTGTAAATAACGACATTGTAATTATATTTCACACCCACACACTTGATATACACTCAGTGAATAATACCTGCTATTTTCTAAAGCTTCTTATTTAAGACTTACTCGGGAAATTTGTATTTATGTCGCTATGGGGTTATGGCACAGATTTGTTGCTTGGATTTATTGTAATGAATTGTTATTTTAATAGGCAGACATTATGAAAGTTAATACTTGTATATAAAAAAATAATATGTTATTTAATAAATAAAATATATCTTATCTATTAGCTAACAAAAGTTATTTTGAAAAATCTGATTAATCATAAGTAAGCCAAAACAGCCTTTATTTCAATTCGGAAAGCTTCAGTTTTTATTTATTTAATTAATCTACATATTGAGGTAAAAAAGATGTTTTTTGAGAATTTTAATAAAGTAACACCTTAAACCATTTTGAAAAATCGCAGACAACTTTTTTCAATATTTTTCAATACTTTCCTTTAATAAATGTAATATTTTAATGGCAAACCGTAAAATATTCGGCATTTGACTATAATTAATTTAGTTTAGATTTAAGCATTAACAATCAATATAAATTTTAAAAAAAAAAAAAGTGTGACCATGTTCTTTGACTAAAAAAAATGCCACGCAAACAGTTGTCTCTTTCTGCGCTTCCATGAAACTTTTAATAAAGAAGAAAAGCAAAAGCCCGTGTCATAACACCATTAATAAGTTGAAAAAGTTCACTCCCAATTAAGCACCATAAATAAGCAATACTAAACGAAGCCAAAAATACAAAAAGTCAAGTTATTATATTGCAATAAATGTGGAAATTCGTTAATTGAAGACGCAAATTAAACCAATTAAAGTTGAAAACTTTTAGGCAAACGGAAAATTTCAACCGAAAATTCATTGAGGAAAATGTAAAATTTCTTTTTTGGCACACAAAATTTCATTTCAACTTTGATTTTTGAGCAATAAGGCATTTCCTGTAACTCAATACTCCGAGTCAAACATTTATAATTACACTTTTGTGTGCCTCTCCTGGGGAAGAGTTGATTTTCGCAAATATTGTTCGAGTTTGGGAGTTATTGGCCAAAAGGGAGATATGGCCTCTTCCGCTTGAAATGTGTCCTTGCTTCCAAATGGGAGCTTCAATATCGTTCGTTCGGCAAAGTCAAAATGCGGTTTATGTGTTGCCTAAACCTGATGCCATATTTCGCTCACCCCTGGAACCCTCCGGCCCGCTTTTTCATGCTGATGACTTTGAGTTGGCAGGACACACACCCACACACGCCGCCGCCGCCGCCGCCGCTGCCGCCATGTTGGGTCCTTTGATGTTGCCGTTCATTTCCCGTTTCCTGCGAAAGCGGCAAAAGCTATGCCCGCTATTCCCAGGCGCTTGGCCAATGACCGCTGCATCCTTCGGACCAGTGCACCCAGTGCCATTAACACACACACACACCCATATCCCCAGCCCCATGCCAAGCAGCCATATTCCACATCCCCATCCCCATCCACATCCACATCCTGGTGGCACCCTCCCCTGCCAAAGGACAAGCGGCCTTTTGAACCATTGTCATGGAGCGCTGTGTTCCGCGTTGAATTCATTTGGCGCCTTTATGCGACCGTTGAGCGTCAAAGCTCGAATGGGACGAAAGGACCCTTTTATGCCGGAGGTGAACTTGCTCCTGGGAGTGTTGAAAATATAAGAAGAAAGGATCTTATAAGTAAACATAGCTAGCAGCTTTCTAAGTTAAATATTTAGTGAAGAAATTGTTTCTGAAAATAAAAGAGGTAACAACAAGAAGTCTTAATCTAATTTATATATTTTGTTTATTATTTTAAGGCAAGAAAATAATAATCTTTTCTAAATCAATTTTTCGAGCTCCTTAAACTTTGACTTTCCCTTCCAAACCTCCCAGTTATGACACCTTAAAACCCAACTCCTTTTATGACTTTTATTTAACTTTTTCTACCCTTTCAAATTGAGAAAAAATTCAGCAAATAGAATATATAAAAAAAAATTAACCACCATGATAGTCAATGGTCCGGAAGCGAGATTTATACGGGAAGAACTGAAGATGGAGCCGCTGGCTGGAGGAGCTGCTGCAGCCACATAATTCAATTAGTTATGGCCGTGCTTATTTTGCTCGGCTTCCTTTGCTCCATAACCCGTGGCTGTGTGGAATGCAGCATGCGGCATGCGGCATGTGGCATGTGCAACATGTGTGGGTACACCAGTCTGTTGCAGCAATTAAACGGGAATTTCATTTCGCCGACGACGGCGCCAGTTGCCAGTTGCCAGTTGCCGCAGCAACAGGAGCGGGTGAGGGAGCTGGAGAAGGAGCTGGAGTTGGAGCAGGAACTGGAGGAGGAGCTGGAGCAACAGTAGCAGCTGCTGCCGTGACCAGAACCGAACAGAATATGGCAACTGGCAAGGACTGCCACTTACCCATCACTCAACTGAAAAAAAATAAAGAAATTAGAGGCGAAGTAGTGAAGCGGAATCAGAATATTGTCCAGTTCTTTTATTTAATTTAATAAATTTAATACATTTTATTCTGCAACAAGAAAATCAATTAGAAAATGAAAAATATCACAAAGTTATGAATGATAATTCAAAAACTTATTATTTTCCATTTAAAATCAACTCAAATTAAAGTAGTTTTATATTTTTATAACTAAAATTAAACCCCTATGCAGGCATCAATAATAAACTCTCCGTAGACTCATTCGTTTCTTTAGGCCCAAGCCACTTTGTTCCGGCTAGAGGGCACCTTTTTTCGGAGAGCAGCTTAAATATGTACTCGGTAAATGCATAACGGGAAAGAACAATAAGCAAATCGTTAAGATTCGCAAACTTTTCGCAGTACAATTGCTGGCAGTCAGCCACCGCCACCCTCCGGCACCCACTGGCAAATACTTCAGAGTTGGTGGGTACGGGAAAAGCGGTGTTTTTCACTGTTTTTCACGGCATTGCAGGTGCTGGAAAAAATACACTGCCAGTAAATAAGTTTTTCCTTATATTCCAGTTATTATTTTTAAAAATAGTTTAGTTATTTAATGATTCGAAATAATGAAAAACGCCTACTTTGTATGAAGTTATTAACAATTAACAACAATTCTTCTTATGCCAACATTTGATTTGATTTTTGCTTAAGAAAAATAGAAAATAATATAATTTCAAATCAAAAGAGTAATATTTGTATTAATTATTTATTTTGACTCATCTTTCTGTGTAAAGATTTTACTCGATGTTGATTCGATTGATTCATTATATTCATAGGGACTTTTAATGCTACTCCTCTTCCTTACTTTTTGTGTTTTCTCTTGGGCTGCCAGCTACTTTCTCTGCACTTTCTTCTTGTCTAGAAAATTTTTCCCTGGCTTCAGGTGGTTTATTTTATTTTATTTTATTTTTTGCTGCTGTTGTTGTTTGTTTTTAGATGTGGGCGTAGCTGTAGGTGTGGACTGCATGTCGTTTGCATCTGTGCGCGGGTGTAGCCAGGACTCGCTGGTATCCACCCGTGTGTGGGTTCAAGCTTATGACTTAATAAATACTCCCCAGTGTGCGCAATGTGGCTGGCAATTTAATAACAACGGCAAACGGCATTGGAATAAAAAGCCAAGCAGGACTCAGTAGGGACTACGACTACGCAGGGAATGCCTTTGATTTACTCCACGGAAAGTGCAGCAAATATTTGCCGAGGGCGGAGCGAATGTGTGGGAAAGCACACTCTAAATATAAATTCCATATATATTCCCACTCTCTATATAGTATATATTCAACTCTCGCTTGGGGATTCCATTCAATTGCCAAAAGACCTCAGCCTCGTCAGAGTCTCGAGCGAGTAATCCGTTTATCCGGGCCACCAATGGATTGCCCCCGAGCCAGGGCAAGTCAAGTCGAAGCCACTTGTTTTCCTTGGTCTCCTCCTGGCTCAGGCCCACTGACAGCCCAAATCCTGGGGATAAACGCCGCCATTGACACCGCCAAGGCGCACCATTGGCACTTGCAAATGGACTGGATTTCTCGGAAATTATTTGACTTATTCCCTTGGTAATTAAGATATAAATAAATAAATCAACATAAAATTAAATTGAACAAAAAATATATATATTTCTGGCATCAACATTAAAACTAAGTCAACAAAGAGGAGCCCCAAACTTGGCCAAGTTTAGTGGTGATAGGCCACGGCTGGGACGGCCTTAACCACAGACTTGACGACCAGCGGCTCCCGGTTGACCACCGCGTTGAAACCGTTGACCGGATCCGAGGTGTACTGGACAACACGCTTGAAGCCATCGGCATCGATCAGGGAGTACTCGCCGCGCACCACATCGCCGTCACGCTCCTCCACCTGGCTCTTGGAATCGCCGGACAGCGAGTCCTGCACATCGTAGGCGAACTTGTACTGCGGATGCGGGTCGTACTCCTCGTCGGCCTTGGCCAGCACGGGATGGGCCACCGTTTTGACCACAGCGGGAGCGGCATACGTGGCCACCACCGGAGATGGAGCGTGGTACACCTGAGCAGCGGGCAGGACACCGGCACTGGCGGCGGCAATTAGAGCGAAGAGGGCCAGGAACTGCAAGGGCATAAGGAAATTTATACTAAATTTGTTTCTAGTTGGAATTTATGTGTTTCAAGCTGAAAATATTATTTTCATGCTAATATAAATATAATTTCCTATTTTTTTATTTATTCCTTCGATCTGTGACTTCTTAACCCACCTTGAATGCCATTTTGTTAGTTAAATTTTTTGACTCAAAGCCGAGAGCTCTTAGCAATTCGAATGCTGGAAGCTGTGTGATAAGAAATGCCTTAGTTTCAACGAATTTATACCCAACATGTGTTACTTCAAGTAAACCAAAAACCAAAAAAAAATGCCCAAGCAAAGTGCCGCCCAAGGCCGTCTATTTGGACACACCTTGCCTTGGCAAAAAATTATGACAAAAAAAAAGAGGGAATAAAAATAATAATAAAAACATGTCGCGTGTAATTTGACATTCAATTTGAGTTGCAAAGAAAAAAGAGAGCTATCTATCGTTGGCCAAAACCGGTCTGTGGGCCACTTTTGCTAATCACCAGCCGCCGTCCAAATTAATGGCAATTGTTCTCTCTGTGACATAAATCGAAAGAAAAAGAAAGATAATGTACCTCTGTGTCATGTAATATTCAAGTGGTTATTTCGGGGCAAGATTGGGGAATTGCACTCGATTCGGGGCCTGTCATCCTCAGCCGGAGCATCTTCGGAGGCTTCCGAATGACGAGACACTGTAAGTCCCTTAACGGATTTGCTCCCAGAATTTGAGTGACTGCCAGGGGAAGATGTGGAGGAGGAACAGCAGCATCAGGAACGGCAGCCATCACATGAATGTTTCAGGAGCAACAAATAGAGACGAGCAAACATAACTAGGCTACATTTGACAAGGAAAAAAGGGTGCATAGACACGAACCTTTTATTTTTTGGCAAGGCATTAGGATACATACTCTTTGCTGAACTTTAAAAGTACTACAAATATTTATTTAAGATAATATTTATTTACTAAGCAAGCAGTTTTAAAATTAAATTATTTAACGGAAAGAAAGAAAGCAACAAAGAGCTTTAAGAATAAAAAACCTAACTTATAGTTATTAAAAATAGTTTTTTAAGGTAACATTGCTCCAAACTTAAAATCTCAAGCTAGAAATCGGTCTTTAACCTTTCCCATCCCGACTAAACATACATTCTTGTTGCCCACTTGACCCAGAATGTGGTCCAGGAATTTATTCACAACACATGACAGCTGCTGGGAACCCGGAACCCCACAAGAAGAAGAACCTTTCCACTTTGAATTTAATTGCAAATATGAGGGGGATCGGGATCGGGACAGAGGCGAGAGAACGCTTTTCTCCCGGTGTAGGGGGGGGCGGTGCTAATGGTGTAAATGGTGCGGAGCAGCCTTGGCTAAATATCCGTTCTATCAAATTCAATTAAAGTTGACATGGGTTCACAGCTGGCCCAAGAAGCTGCAGCTGCTGGGATGGATTGGCCCAAGGGCGGAGGCCGAAGGTCGGTCCTGGAACCAGGAACCTGAAACCTGGAACCTGTCAGGTATCCCCTGCCTGTGTCCCGTGCTGTATCCAATTTTTGAATCAATTTCCAACGACAAACACACACTGCCACTGCCCTTCGCCCGAATCAAAGGAAATACTTACAGGCCGGCAGATGGATTAAGGCGGAGGAGAGGCGGCGACGGCGGCGGCGGCGGAGAAAAAGGAGCAACTGGCTCCATAAAGTGGCCAACGCCCAGGCGTAATAAGACAAACGGAAAAGCGAGGGAAAGTCGTCCGAGGAAAGCTGGTGAAGGGGAAAAGGTTCGCCGTGCCACGAGGCTTTTCACTTTTTCTCCAATTCGTACCCTGGCAAGGAGTATCGCTGACTTGGTGGCGGTTTTGCCGGGTTCTAAAATCTAGGAAATATTTTTAAGTCTTGCATGTTATTTTTTGTGATTTTATGTTTTTTAATATTATTGGTTATTGGGGGTTATTGACAATGATTACGTAATCATTTCATATCAAAATATATGTTAAAAAAATTATTTTTATGAATTTATGGGGAAACAAAATGTTTATGATTACGTAATCATAGGAGGGGTTTCTCCAATGATAACTCTTGATTACATAGGGGGAGAGGGGGTCGAAAATCATTAAAATCGTGATTACGTAATATATGGACAGCCCCTAACAGGGGAATATGAAAAAAGTCAGTGCATCCTTTTGGTAGTAGCACACTTTTAGTCTTGTTATAACAAGTAAAATATATAAAATAGCAGGCGAACAGCTGCTAAATGCAGAAACTGGCCGTTACAGTTCCTGATCCTCTCCAGAAACTGGCCTTTGTAGCGGGCAGTGCCTAAATTACTCTAGAAACTAGCCATTTACAGGAGGCAGTACCTAATCCTCTCCAGAAACTGGTCATTTACAGCCGGCAGTACCTATTACCTGAAGCCCTCGTGCAGAAGATTTTTTCATTAAATTTCCCCATCGAGGAGAATGAAATTCCAGGCGAACAGACATGGCAGCTGGTAGATGCTAAGGCCCTGGGCAAACGGATTATAAAAGTTATGGGATCTCTCTGGCCTAAAACTGTTATATTAACTTTTAGTTTTGCATCTTTTAGGCGGAACTTTGTCCAATGCATGTCAAACTTTACCCGTAGATATCGTCAGCCCCAAAAGTATGCCCCCATTTACTCCTCAATTTAGCCCAGAATATTTCATTTTTCCATTACCAATTAATTTATAAAATGCCTAAAAGTAGGCAACTCTTTCCACTTTTCGGCTACAAGAACACCACTTAATTATACATTTGACATTTATTATTAAGATGCTCCCAAACATTTAAATAAAACTAAATAGCAACGATTCGGACTGGAACCTGGCATGGCACTAGAATTCCCAACGGTGTCTGGCTGCAAACTGGCTGCAGATAAAGACTTTTGCAACATCAGAAACAACTCTGACAAGTTCTCAAACATTTGACTTGCTTCTGCATAACTTTGTTCGCTTAAATATGTTTTCTGTTTTAACATTTTCCAAAAACTACTTTGCTGTTTCGGCAGCTTAAATAAGCGGAACTTATTTTTGTTTTCGAGGAATTTCAAATTTGTTATGTTGGAGTTGCATTAAAGTTGCAAGGGCATGAACATTTCGCCCTGCCAAAAAGTTGGCCTCTTTTCTCGGATTCAATTTTTTGTTGTTTCTCAGTTCTCGTTCTTTTTTGGGGCAATTGCGGCGCTGTGTTGCTTAAATTAAAACACAGACTCACACAGTTGCACATGGCCACAAGGGGCGGCGGGAAACCCCCGAAAAAGGAAAAAAGGAAAACAAAAAAACAGAAAAGAAGAAAGGAAAAAAGGCAGGCAGGCAAATTTGCAACTGCCTTCAGTGTGGCGGCAGCTCAGCTGAAATTCTGGCTGGCAAGTCCGGGCAATTGTGAGATCGAGCCAGGGACATGCACTCGGGTCACGGCTTCAAGGCCCCCATCCCCATCCTCCCACCCCGTATTTCCGGAACCCCCTGCTCTGTCCCGCGTTGGCCTTCTGTTGCTGCTCGCTGAGTGTAAATTTGCTCGTTAAATTTGTTGGCACTCTCGACTAATTTGCACTTGTAACGCAATGGTCTGGAGGGGTTAGTGGCGGTGTCGGTGGCGGAGGCCTCTTCAAGGGTCGCCTCGGTTAGAAGGGGTTAAAGTCGGTATGGGGCTGCTGCTGCTGCTTTGCATCATGGCTAATTGAAAAGACGATGGCCGGAGGAGCCTCCCTCCTTTGGCCCCACTTGAAGTCCGCAGAGCTAAATAGCCTCAGGCCTTAGCGCTCTGCAGATCGGAAATGTGTACGTTGAAAAAATAAATCAAGTATTTAGCACTTACAAACTGCAATTAACAACATGAAAAGTTTGCCGGGGCAAGAAAAATACTCGGAAATATATATGCAAACATTCATATATGTATTGAGAGCAAGTTTGGCTCAGACTTCTTGGGAAGGTCTAAATTAAATCAAAATAATGCAGGCCAGGTTTAAATTTTAAGTTTTTGCAGCTCTATTTAAGCTTCTAGGTTGCCTAAAAAAATGTTTAATAATAACAATTTGGAATAATTTTCCAAAGCGGAAAAAAGTCCAAAGCACGCATCAGCCTTGGCTATCTTACTGCTTGTTTTGCTCTAGAATTTCCTTAAGGGTACTAGCTTCAAACTGCTGAAAGTATAGTTATTTTAGCAAAATATGGTACTAATGAAAACCCTGGCAAGGTAAGAAACAGCTGTAAGCAAGCATGCTTAGACAATAAATATTAATATACAAATTATAAAATGTATTACCAGTCGAAGGCCGTTTTCTTATTAAGAAAAAAAGATGTTCCAAATGTGTTTGAATTCTTTTACGAAACCTGGTACTGATGACGACCCTGACAAGGTCAGAAACAGCTACAAGCCCAAGTCTGCTCTGACAAAAAGGGAATTTAAAAAAAAAGTCTTTACAAAACATGCAATAAATAAACATTTAAAAATTGTTTATGTAAGCAGAGTTATAAGCTCAGCTCGATTTTATTATTATGTAAGTTTTAGATTAAGTAGTTAAAGTATAAGATATTAGAAGGTTACAAGATTTCTTATTCGTTTTAGGCTTTTTCCGCGTCTATATCTAATGGTATACTGCTGTTACTCTGCCTTTCTCCAAAATGTATAAACTAAAAAGTAAAAAATAAAGTAAATAAAGTATTTTTCAAGTGTGTCTTCAAGAAGTAATGTAAATGATTGTATTTATTTCTTCTTCTCCTTCTTTATATCGAGTGAAGTTGACTGCTCTCCATCGAGTTATCGATAATTAATAGTGATTCCATCAGGATATAACAGGTACGCACTCAGATTACATTACATTACATTATGTGCACACCTAATACTATTTAGACTTGCCTCTTTTTTTGACAGTGCACCTTACAAGGACACTTTGTATGCAGGTCAGAGAGGACACAAGCACAAGCACAAACACAAACAGAAACGGAAACTAAAACAGAGACTAGAACGCCGTCTGGGCCCAGACATGCGTATGTAAATGTTAATCAATGCGAATCATTGGGCAATGGGACAAGTTCATAAATTCAACGACTGCTCCTGCTCCTGCCGGCTGCCGGCTGCTGGCTGCTGGCTGCAGGTAGTCGTCCTGCGAATGGCGGTGGTGGAAATATGAATAATTGGCCCGCATTAGCCGGGCTTTGTTGTTTCGTCAACGGGAAATCAGTTGGCAGATTAATCGTGCGGCATTCATGGCCCAAACCTGACGCGCGGGTTCGGGCTGATTGATGGCCGGGGCATATTGAGTCGATAAATGCGAATTGAATGCAGTTTCGGGGTTTTTGGCCTAGAGGATTACATACCCCGAAAATGGCGGAGGCAGGAGCAGGAGCAGGAGCAGGAGCAGGAGCAGGAGCAGGAGCAGGACTGGCAGGAGTTAGAAGAAGGCGTTGCCTTGTTGGCCCTCGACTTTGGCTCATTATTATGCAGCTCATGAGTCTCGTTAGTGGCAAAGTTATATGAGCATACATCAGCCATGCCGCACAACTTTGCAACACCCGCAGGAAGTCCTAAACTGGGGGGGGGGGCGTTGTGTCGGAGCATCCTGGCATCCTGGCATCCTACTGCTTTTGGTGGGTTAAAGCGGGGCCCGCCCGGCGTCTAGCAAAGCGGAAAGTGTTAAGCACAATGAAGTAAATGCTGCCAACTTCTGACATCGCCGGGATCTCCCTCAACTTAAATCCGAAATGTGGCCAAGCCCGGGCGCCAAGGGAGCAGTCCTAGTTCCCTCTTCCCTCTTCCCTCTTCCCTCTTCCCTCTATCCCTTATCCCAGAGCCGCTCATGATTTTCCCGAATTCGCCGCAGAAATGCGTTCGAGGCGAAAAGTGAAGCCACGAGACGAGACTTCCCTGGCTTCCTTCGTTCGCCGCGGGCGTTATTTTGTTGTCAGCAAATCGGCTATGATTGCCAGTCGGGGGGGGGCTGCACTGGGAAAAAAGGGAATATATACGGATATATGTAGGCCATACTGTCAGCAGAAGTCCCCCAATTCCTGGAGGGTGTCGAATCCCCTATGTTGTGGCCACCGATTAGCTTCAATTTCCTGACTGACAGCTGATGATGATGGGTCTCCCCTTGCTGCCATTTGATGATGTGGCGTTACCCCATAATGGCCAAATCAATTATCAATTCCAAGCCAATTCCATATGAGTTATGGCCCCGAAATGAACTCACTTGGCCGCCGCCGAAAATGGCCCGTTGAGCAATAGTGAGCGGACGCAAACCTGGCCGAGACAAGGACCTTGATTTATGGCCAAGCATACATATTTCCAAGTCCAATGAATTTTTAGGCTGTCACTCGGAACTCGAATTCGAACGGGAGCCGAGTCCTTGGCCCAATCCCCAGTCCCCAGTCCCCCAGCCATTCCCTGGAGCGCAACATCAGTTGGTCGCTTTTTGGTCAGCTGCAGATGCATCCCCCGAGTGCAGTTGGCAAATTGCACGGGAAGCGTCGCTGGGAATGAGCTGGCAACTGGTAACTGGCAGCCGGGAAACATGGTTTAAGGGGAAGACAGGGGTCTCCGGTCGCCGGTCTCCGGTCTCCGGGCTACGGGCTCCGGGCTCCAGCTCCGTGGTGGCCACTCAATTTCGATGCTGGCCAAAAGCGTGCACTGCTCCAAAGGAAATCAATATAAAAAGCAAAGAGAGGGAGGCTTACAAAATCTCAGCACCTCTTATGACTAAAATTAAATATATTAAAATTATAAATTAAATGAAAATCTTAATCTTTAATATGTGTACAAATATAATAGCTCCAAATGTAATCTCACAGTGCATGGAGGTTGTACAATTAGCAACAAATTGAGAGGGATGTACTGGCATAAAGAGTGCAGACGTGTTGGGGATGGGTGGCTTCTGGCACTGAAATTGGTATGGGAGAGGATTCGGGACTGAGGCGGGGACTCCTCTCTGGGGATCGGGTGTGGGTTTTTTTTGGGGCGGGACTAGCGCGAGGGAATCAGCTGCATTAGCAAATTCATGCAACGCTCCTAATTGAAACGGCGCCAGCTGCAATTATTTTCCATTCTAATGCGAGTTCCTCTGCGGCCAGGCCAAGCCACATGGGCACGGGGAACTGGGACTCGGAGCTGGGACTGCGACTGGGATGCAGTGCTGGAAACCCAGTATTCAATTCGATTTTGGAGGTTGGTCCGCAGCCGCTTGAATTGAATTTCGATTGAAACCGAAAATCGAATGGTTAGCTTTGGATATACACCCGGTGTCCCGGGGTACCGGGATCCCGGGTCCCAGGGTTGCAGGCTATGACAATTTGGCCTAATAGCTGGCCATTGCCACGCCCAATTCCGCCTCCATTTCCATATAGACTCGGACTCCCAGGGGATGCACTGAAGAAACCTATAAATAAAGAGAGAAAGTTAAAGAAAAACTTTAACTTGAAAATACTTTTATTTTTGGGTAACAAGCATATTTAATTTTTATTTTAAGGAACTAATAATAATCTCAAACCCGAGCTTGTAATTAAGAGTAAAAGTAACTTATCCAAGCAACACTTTTTTATTATTAAACTTAGGGTTACTCCATTCAAGTAACAGGGTAGACAGTGCCTTAGATTATAAACTAACTTACTAACGATTAACTTTAATATTTTAACTAAATACGCAGATCTCAAATAAGTATTTTCTGGTATCATTGCTTTTGTAGCGTCAGTGTGACCAAACCGCATTAGAATCTAGCCAAAAGACAGGGTTGCCAGATGTCGAAAAAGTGTCCTTCTGATAATTTATATTTATTTCCTAGCTAAACTTGTATTGTTTTTTATTGTGCAAAATTGGCAACAATTTCACCCACTGATCCCCCGCGCGATTTTTGCGTTTAATTAGCTGCAACTGCAACTGCAACGGTAACAGCAATTGCAATTGCAATTGCAATTGCAACTGCCACTGCAACGTGGCAATGTGGCAAACGTGGCTACGCCCCTGCCCCAAAGGGAATTCGGTTCGGTGTTCTGTTTTCTGTTTCTGTTTTCTGTTTCCTGCTCTGTTTTATTCGATTCTGGCCATATGCCAAACTCGTGTCGGTGCAATTTGTGCAGCCATGTCGCAGTCCATCAACACCTTTTTATTTGCCACTGCACCAGGACAGCCCAGCCCGGCACTGGACCCATATCCCAGCCATATCCCAGCCCCCGCGATTAACCCCCCGCCCGTTGCGGCTGCATAAATTGCAATTGACAGCTGAATCCCGGTATCCCCCCGAATTTCCTCTGCCAATCCAAAAGGGAGCCACTAAATAAAGTTCATCAAGCGGATTGTGGCTCCGGTTATGGATATCCATTGGGAGCGAGAGCTCATATCATGCGGATTTTAGATGCCGCGCAGCGCACATTGTGTAAATGCATTAAATTCTAATTAAACTGCGACGGTAGAAATAGATTTTAATATTTATAATATATCTAGCTCTTGAAAAAATATTTATATAGAATTTAGTTATATGTATTAGGTATTTAAGCAAATAGTTAGCTTTTACCTGTATTTTTCAGGAATCGTAACAGTTATAATTTTCTGATTTAAAATAATATATAAATTTAAAAAAAAAAAAAGAAAAAAAATGATATAAACTTTTAAAATAATTCTTAATTATTGATTTCAATATTAAACTTGAATCATAACATTTATTTGTAATTTTTAACTGGAATGCCCATCGATTTCTCTGATTTTCTTTTGAAATTCCCCAAAAAGTATGCTCTATTTTGTACATAATGAGGACCCACGTATTCAATAGTCTGTAGAGATCATACTAGGTTAAGTTTTAATAATTATATGTAGTTAATAAATATAAATTGTAATAGATAACAAATTTAAACAACATTTTTGGTAAGCTTCCTTTTTAAAATAACATTTAGACACTTATGATGCATTCCAACCTTCTTTAAATATGCATTTACTAAGAAATTAATGAAAAATCTCCTAATATGTTTAGCTTTGCTTTATATTATTTAATAAATATTAGATCCTGGTAGGTTTTTGGAAGGTTTTCCTATATATCTTAGGAATTTGCAAATACATTTCGATTTATTCGTTTGGAAAGAACCTTCGCCGCCCTGGCTCCTGGTGCGTTTTTCGTAACATGTTTAGACAATTTCATTTGGCGCCTTTCCCCCTGTATTTGCCAGGACCCCCTCCCCACCCCCTCCTGCATTTTCCTAACCCTCTCTATACCCTGCACCGCACGTAGGTCACGTCGCAGAGGGTGGCGGCGATCTGATGCCAGTTTGTTTGCTGTTTGCGCATTTCAAATTGAATTTTCATCACTGTCCCAGTGCATAGGTGAAGGCTGTTGGGTGGGGGAGGCGAATCTGGGACAAAAGTGCGGGAGTGGGCGTGGCTGCAGCGAATGCAGCAGCATGATATGGCAATTATAAAGAATGCAAAGCATTTTTCCCATTTCTTTTCGTATTTTTTGTCCCCACTGATTGCCTGCAATGACACATGAATTCGGGATTATTGTGCGGCAGAGCTGGCGACAAAAAATGTGTCAAAGTCGCAGAAACCAAGTGGGAAATGACTTGCCCGGGTTTTCTAACAAAAAAATAAAGCACCTGGACTACAAAATATATCACTGAATAGATGGGAAAATGCAGTGAGCTTTGCTCTTTGTTTATTTTAAAAAATACTAAGGAAGATTATAACAATTGAAATATTGATAAAATAGCAGGAGACCTTATTTCAAATAATAATTAAACTATTAACTATGCAGGCTTTCAGCCTTTACTTCAAATAATAATTAAATTATGTACAATACAGCTTTTAAGGATTTATTTAGAAAAAATATTGGTGTTATAATAAAATTATAAACAAGAGAGGCTTTATGGTAAATATTACAATAAATATTTATTTATTGATTAGACATTGATCTCTCTTTATTTACTAGATTTATTTACTAAATTTTGAGCCCTTATTTAAGATAATAATAAAATTATGATCAAGACATGTTAGAATAAATATTTAAAAATTGCTCAGATAGCAAGAACCTGTATTTCAAATTATAATAAAATTATAAACAAGGCAGGCTATGGTAAATATAAGAAAACATATTTATTTATTGACTGGAAAGCAAGAGCCTTTATTTAAAATAATAATAAAAATATGAAGTAGACAGGCTTCATAATTATTATTTTTGTAAACACAAAAACACTTCATATAGCCTTTAATTCTATTTAATTTACAAAAGCCAATAAAGACCCTATTTCCCAAATATATTTCCCATATAAATTCCATTTCATTTTTGTGTTCAGTGGGCTTTTTTCAGGAACAAAGGCCACTCTCTCTTAGGGTCCTTCTTTAAGGCAACAGTGCAAGTTGCGAAGGAGACAGCATGTGGCCCACTGACAATGACAGCTGCTCCGGCTGCCTGGCTGCCTGCCTGGCTGGCTGTGTGCGGAGGAAGTGGAAAAGTGGTTGGGAAAATGGGTGGAAATATATATAGGTGGAATGGCTGCTGCTATGACATTTCACTTGCTGCCTCGCATTTTCACTAAATTGACTTTGCCTGCTATCGTTTAGGGTCCACCTTCTCCCTCGAAGCAACGCCCCAAACATTGCTCTCTCTCTCGCTGAGTGCAGCAATTTTTTATGCTCGGTTGGGCAAGGAGCAGGAGCAAGGAGCAGCCAGGAGAGGATCCATTTCGATGCCACTTGCAATCTATAAATATCTAAAATCCCATAAAACTCACAGCTCACAGAGCAATGTCATCATTGGTATATTGTGGCCATCGGTACAGGTACAGGCGAGGGCGCACTACCTGCGCCTATCCAAATCCAAGCTCCAACCCAAATCCAACTCCAAATCCTCAATGCGGTGGCTGCCTTTCAATTGCAGGTGGATTCGGCGGGATCCAGGCATCCAGGTATCCCAGGTCTACAGGTATCCAGGAGACGGGGCTGCAATTGGGATTGGGACAATATTTGAGGATGATTGCATGCTTGTGCAAGCGGCTTTCATGTACGTGAACGGCAAATTTATTTGCACAACTGCGATTGATGCTGGCATTGCCCCTGCCACCTCCCGGACTCACTAAGCCTTCATGCACTTAAAGAAATTAATTACAAATAGGGGAATTGTATTGTTTTTGTAAAAAATGTGTAGAGCACTCTAAACTCCTTTTTAAAGTAAAGGTTAGTGATCGCTTTAACATTCATTACGACTTAAAATTTAAATTTTGTAAAAAAAAAAATTTCAACATTTTCTATATATGTTTTTAGGAAAATAATGTATTTTAAATAAAATTGTAGGATTTCTGCTTGAAATAAAGGTTTTTTATATACCAGACTTTTTTGAAGGATTCCCAAAGGACTCGAGCTTCAAACTACTGAATTAGCGTCGTTTAATGAGGAGCAAGTGGTGGCTTTCTTTTGAAGCAACTGTGTAAGCAAGATATATTATTTTTTAGGAAAAGAGACTCTTAGTAAAACTAAAAATAATATTATATCAAATTAATGTACATTTTTAAAGAGTTCTAGCTGCTATCTACTAAATTAGCAACGTTTACTGAAGATCAAGTGTTGACTCTTTTTTCGAACATAAATAAACGAACATATGTATATATTTTTTTTATAAAAAGGGACCCCAAAAAATATTAAATAAAATTAACATACATGTAAGCGGCGTTAATGTCTCAGCTAGATTTTATTATTATATAAGTTTTAGATTAAGTTGTAAAGTATCAGATATTAGAAGATTACAAGATTTTTTATCGTTTTCGGCTTTTTGCGCGTCATTTTTTCTGCTGTTGATGCTGCTCTTCTGTAGTTAATACCTGCTGGTATACTGCTGTTACTCTGCCCTTCTCCTACACAGTCTTACATACATTTAAAACCCTATTAAAACCCTTTGCAAAACCAATTTTTCTCACTGCATGGCGCAACCTGACACATTTGTAAAATCCCTGGCTCCGTCACTCTGGGTTTGGCATTTGGCAAATGCTCGGCGCTTGGTGCTTGGTGCTCTCGTCTCCTGATCTGCACCATAAAAGTCTGTTGCATAAACCAATTTCGCATTGGCCCTTGCCACTGCCGCTGCCGCATCTGCCGCCGCCGTCGACGTTACCAAATGCAGATGCAGAGTCCCTGCCCCTGGGCTGGTGTGGTGGGGAAGAGTGGGAAAAGGGAGGGGGAGGCGGAGGAAAATTCTGTCAACGCAACTTCTTCTGCTCCATCGCTGGAATCGCTGGCATCGCTGGCTGATAACGTAAACCGCTTTGATTTTTATTTAACTGCACATTTCGCTCGGGGGTCGCCCGTTTCGATTGACATTTAATGGCAAACTTGCGGCGGGATTTTCGATTGCAATTTCTGCGGTTTTCCAATTTTCCCCAATTTCACAATTTCACAATTTTCCATTTGCCTTCACTTATTGCATTTATTTATTTCCAGCGCTGCCGCTGCTTTGCTTCTTAGCCTCTCGGTGTGCGGGGCAAGTGAAATTGATAATTTATAAAATTTCTGGCAAATGGCAAAGAAAATGAGGGGAAAAGCTGAGTAAGAAGTGAAAAAATTGTGGAAAAAAGGAGGAATAGGAGCGCTGTGTGTGTTGCAACACACACTTATTTTTCGCCGCGTTCGCCTCATGAAATATTTCTCAAGTTTCGGCCGTTACCTTGATAGAAAGCATCCTGCGGCTGCCCTTGCCGCCTGCCTGGTGGCCACTTTATGGCGGGGATCCCCCCTAGTCATACATTAAATTATGCAAAACACACACACACACAGTCCAAGGACTTTTTTCCCCACTCGTTTTATTTTGTTTTTCTCGCCTTGCCGCGTTTTAAAAGAAATATATGTATATTTTGCACTTGGCTGTTGCTTTTACTTAGCCAAGTGAAGCGTGCAACCAACATGTCTAACCACAGCAGTGGGCCAAATTCTAGGTTAATGGTATTTAAATTTAAAGAAATAATTCGCTTTTATTGCCTACTTAGCGGGTTGAAAATTTTCTATAAATTTCTATACAAAATAAAGAATTATATTGGGCATTATTTTCCTAGTAAATAAAATTACAAACTGACAATAAAATTAAAAAACAAAAGGCAAAACTAAAAATATAACTTCTCTAATCACTTTTTATTAGAATGATCATCAATTGCTTTTATTTTTATAAAAACCCAAACTTGTATAATGTATTTTTACTTTTAATAATTATTATTCTTATAAAAAAAATATTTCATATATTTTCACTTCTTATAAGTACCATTAATAAATTAAATAAAATTTACTTGTATTTCCTGGGAATTCCTACTAGAGACCCGCATGAGTACATTCATTTCTAACTAGAAATACTTTGGGTAAATTAGTCTCTAGTTTTGTTCTTACAACTTCTATATATTCTTAACACTATGCGTACATTTTGGCCCCCTTAAAAAACCCTCCCAACCCGTAACTTTCAGCGCCACGTATTTATTTGGCGCTTCGCTGCTTTTATTTTATTGAAATTTATGATTTCTGACACAGAATTTATGTTGTTTTGCATTCCGGGGTGTGTGTGTGTGGTGTGTGTGTGGGGTGGGGGCATAAAATAAACCTCAAATACTCGTAAAATGCCCAGCTCCATTGCCACTTCCCCCTCTATAAACCACAGTCGCCGCCATCCTGCGGGAGAATTCCGGAGAAGGAGAAGAAGGCACACAGTCCGCAGTACGAACTTCTTGTTTTTCTTCCTTTTTTTTCGGAGAGCCCTTCCGCCTTGTCTAGGCAGTGATGGGCACAAAAATAGGTTTGTATATTTATTTACTACTAAAAATAAGTATCTTAAAAATATATAGCTGACTTAAAAAAATGTTTATATTGCTTTAAAATATTTGTATGCAACTTGTATGTAGTATTTAGTAGCAGGCTTTGTTATACAGCTGTTTCTGGCATTGCCAGTTGTCTTCTTCAGCAACCAATTGGGAATTTTATTACAAGAATATATACATAATAAATAAATAATTGTAATAATTTAGTTACTCCAATAAATATTTTATAAAAACCCCTTAAAATGAAAGGAGTAACTGCTCAGCTCTAGTGCCGAGTATCTGTGTGTGAATCCGTGTGTGTCCCTGAAGGTGTGCGTGTGTGTGCATCGCAATGGTAGCCTGGTCTTGTCGTGAATTATTTAATTCGTATAAATATTGAAAACTCAATTTTTTATGATGTTTTCTTGTTGGTTTATTGCCCTTTTGTGGTGCTTTCATATCGCCGCCTTTCTCCTTTCAGTGTCCCCTTTTATACACGCCCCTGGATGGTGTGTGTGTGTGTGTCATTGCGTATTGATATTTCACACTTCCGTGGCCAAAAAAAAAAAAGAGAAAAAACAGAAAGAAAGCCAAATAAATAAAAGAAGAAATCGCATTGAATTTAAATCCTTGGTGAAAATCCCAATGAATAAACTCAGCGGGAAAGATGGAAATCCAAGCGATTTTTTTAATACATTCATAAATCGAAGGGGTCTGCTTTATGAGTGCAGGCCTAGCCCTGAAAAGAATAGCTATATAGGGTAAAGAACTATAATAAAACTTGATTCTAAATCCAAAATAAAATATCGAAATCGAATAAATAATAAACCAATAAATGAAACAGTTACCCCCAGCACAAGCCAAGTGGTTAAGTGGCTTCCCTTAATAATTAAAATTGAAATCTAGCTCGAGCCTCACAGGATCCCCTCCTTTCGTAGGAATTAACTCAACTTAAGCCGTAGCTGCATATTCCTGGACTTCAAGTACCGAAAATCCTTGATTTTATCTCTGTGTGCACTCTTCACATTTTCAACTAGCAAGGAGCACACAGCCCACAGTCTCTGTTTCTGTTTCTGTTTTCCGAAGAGTAACTAAGGCGACGAGGAGCCACCAGTATCATTTCCCACTCCCATTTCCATTCCAGACAAGGGCACACACCCACTCCCCAACCGAATAATCCCCAAAAGATGAAAATTGTGTAAAATTTGTGTGTTGGTTTCACTGATTAAGGATGGCTTACTGGCTGGTTGTCGGCCTTCTTCCCACCCGGAAAAACTCGAACTGAAACTGGTCTGAAAGTGCCGTCCCTGCCCCGCCATCAGGGGAAATCTCTTGAAAGCCAAAAAGATGAATAGACCAGACCAACATCTAATATGTGCGAAATTTATCAGCCTCGATACACACACACACACAAGCACTCAGGAAGCGAACAAAGGAGCTGCAAGGACGAAGGCAAACGGCATGGAAAATCGCAATAATAATTTTGCCTTTCAGCTTCGGTTTGGGTTGGGTTGGGTTCGGTTGGGTTTCTGTGGCATCCAAAGGAGCTGATGGGCAAGTGAGCAAGGTAGCGATAGCTGGCGGTGGCTTTGTGGGCGGTGTTCTGGCAGCTCAAGGATGCAAGGATATGAGGCAGCCATGTGAGTGGACAGCTGCGGTCTCTTGGCTGCGAAACGCTCCAATTATCCGAGGGCCACCTCGACCGAAGGCCGGGAATCTGGATATAGCTGGATATAACCGGATGGCTGGGAATCGAAACTCACGAATTGCCATGCAGTTGCAGATATATATTTTCGTTATGCTCTTGTTTGGCTAACAGAAAGGGGTTTGGTTACAGTAACAGTTGGATTAAATTGTAAGATGCTCGGGCGCAGGCAACGCCTGCACTTTCGCATCCGCATCCTGTCCCATCCTCGCCGCTCGCGCTCGCTCTCGTTTGGGTTCAGTTTCGGGTTCCGGGTCCTTTTGCATTTTCCGTTGGTGCATTCCGTGCCGTATCCATCGCCGCCTATACTCGTTGTGGGTCTCTTTCCGCGGGCAATCCTCCTCCTCTATGGTCGAGCTCAGCAGCCGATGGCCTGCAGGTAGCCCTGGATCTGCTCGTTTAGAGCGTTGCTGGAAGGAAAGCATGGTTAGTTGAATTGGGATTGTTTTGGAATAGGTATTGACTTACCCGAGTCCCTTGCCATTGGCCGTGGATTTCTTGTAGAGGGCGGCCAGGATCAGGATCTGGCTGGTCATCAGTATCTCTCGTTTGCCGTAGCTCAGCCAGCCCTTGGCTCTCGCTTGAGGAATCTCGCGGTCCAGGCTAGACAAGCCAGTCACGCGATGGACTCGCTCTCGCTCTTGCCGCCGCTGAACTTCGCGCTCTTCTCTCCTCAAATCTTCTCGCTGAACCTTACGCTCTTCCCTCCTCAGCTCTACTCGCTGATCTCCTACTCGCTCTTCTCTCCTCATTTCATCTCGTTGATCTTTTCGCTCTTCTCTCCTGAGATCTTCTCGTTGTTCTTGTCGATCTTCTCTCCTCAAATCTTCACGCTGATCTTCTCGCTCCTCTCTCCTCACATCGTCTCGCTGATCTTCACGCTCTTCTCTGCGACGATCTTCTCGTTCCACCCGGCGGTGTGATTCTCCCGCCTCTCTCCGGAGATTTTCTCGCTCTACTCGACGGTCTACGTCTCGTTCTTCTCTGCGCAGATTGACTCGCTCATTCTCTCGTCGGAGATTTTCACGATTATCCCTTCGCAGATTGTCACGCTTTATTTGACGATCAGCATTCTCGGTTTCAACTCGACGAAGATCTTCTCGTTCTGCATCCCGCTGACCATTTCGCTCTTCGTTTCGCACACGTCGAGCATCTACTCGTTCCTCCCTCCTCAGATTTTCTCGTTCCACTCGCTGCGCTTCACGCTCTTCTCGTCTGGAGGAGATGCGTTCGATCCTGTCGCTGCGCACTTCCAAGCGCCTGTCTTCAACTCGCTCATCTCCAACCCTTCGCATGTTGTCCCGTTCCACAGAACGAATACTTCGACGGGCATCTCGGACTGGCTCTTCCCGAGTCATGTCACGATCCAAGGACTGTTCTCTGCGATCAGCCTCGACTCGCTCACGTGCTTCGCGATCCTGTCGACGATCTTCCTTGCGCTCCACTCGACGAACGGATACTCGATCTTCTCGTCGGATGTCTTCGCGGTTGTCCGCCCTGTGATTCTCCTCCCGACGGGCTACTTCTCGTTCTTCCCTGCGAAGATCATCACGTTCCACGCGCTCATCTCGTCGAGCACTATCACGCTCTTCAAATCGGATTTCCTTAAGTTCCATTCGTTGAGAGATGTCTCGCTGTGCCCTTATAGCATCCAAAGATCGAACTTCAACTCGCTCCCGACTCTCACGCTCTTCGCGTATGGAAGATAATCGTTCTTCATGACGTTCTTGGTTGTCACGTTCCACTCGCCGCTCGGATTCCCTGTCCACTCGGTCTGCACGATCCACACGCCTAGAGGATTCCCTGTCAATGTCGGCGACACGATTTTCTCGGTCCTCACGTCTTGAGGAATCCCGATCTTCATGTCGAGCCTCTCGCCTTTCATTGACTGCTTCAAGACGATTTTGCTCCTGTCGCCTGGTTACATCTCGCTCTGTACGGGGTTCCTCACGAGTCTCTCGGTGTACTTTGCGTTCTGCTCGGTCTTCACGAGACTCACGCCGCTCGGCCGATCGTTCCTCGCGAGCTTCACGACGTTCTTGACGTTCCTGACGAGCCTCACGGAGTTCATCTCGTGCCTCACGAGTTTCACGACGTTCATCTCGAGCTTCACGGGTTTCACGACGTTCATCTCGTACCTCACGGGTTTTACGACGTTCATCTCGAACTTCACGGGCTTCACGACGTTCATCTCGAACTTCACGGGCTTCACGACGTTCATCTCGTGCCTCACGAGCTTCACGACGTTCATCTCTTACCTCACGGGTTTCACGTTGATCTGACCGCTCTGCACGATCTTCACGACGTTCCTCAGGAGTTTCAAGGGTTTGACGACGTTCCTGTCGAGATTCACGAAGCTCAATCCGGTTCTCACTAGATTCACGACGTTCATTCTGTCCTTCTCGAACTTCAAGACGTTTATCCCGTTCCTCACGAGCCTGACGACGTTCATCTCGTACTTCACGAGCTTCACGACGTTCATCTCGTACCTCACGGGATTCACGACGTTCATCATCCCGTTCCTCACGAGCTTCACGACGTTCATCTCGCACCCCACGAGCTTCACGACGCTCACCTCGTACCTCACGGGATTCACGACGTTCATCGTCCCGTTCCTCACGAGCTTCACGCTGATCTACGCGGTCCTCACGAGCTTCACGAGGGTCCTCCTTCCGTGGGGATGAATCCAAACGGACCCTCGTTTCCTCGATTCTCTCGCTTCGGCGATCGTCGCGGGCCAGGGTCTCCGCCTCGACCTGTCTGTAGACCATGTGCTCGTCGTACTCGTCCAGGCGATGATGACCATCCCAGCGGCGACCACTGCAAATGGAGCTGTCGGAGAGCCTGGTGCTGGCGAATGCCAGGGACAGGGACAGACAGCCGATGTGCAGCAACAGGAGCAGGACGCTGAGTCGTAGCCTCATCTTCGGTGGTTCCGTTGGCGTTCAGGTGATGTGGACTTCAGGTACAGGAGATCTCGCTCCAAGATTCAGTTCGCTGCTGTGGCACCAGCAGGCTTTGCAACTGGAATGACTTGACCAGTGGAAGGCCATGGCTTTTATAGCGAAATCTGGGCCGCTGGGCCACTGGGACGCCCACTTCCTGGGCTCGCAATTTGCGGGTGATTGATTGGATTCCGCTTATCGCACATGTGCACCACTGCACCACCACAGCCTAAGCCGAGGCAGTGGCTCCGCCGGGCGCAGACTCCGGTGTCCAATCGGGTGAGCCTAATGCGCGGCCGCCTCCGTTTTCCATGAATGAAATTTCCCAGCCTGACGTCAGAGTGTCTCGCACATAAGCCATAAATAAAATAAGGGGAAATAAAGGAAAATAATATAGAATAAAGTGAAACGAAACGAAGTAAGGAATCGATTTGCTGGAGCTCGTTAAGTGGGTCCTGTGACGTCAACATGTCCTTTTCCGCCAGCGAGTGCACAACTGCGATAAGCGCAATTCAATCAAAATCAAATTAGAGTGCAGCGAACAAAGGATCCGAAGCTAACCGAATAAATGAGCGGAGGATACTCCTTCTGTGGCGTCTTAGATGGCCATCAGGCCGTAAAATTGCCCATCTGTGGCTTCCAAAGGCAGTGGAGTGTCCTGGCTATAAAAGCAGCCGCCAGCAGCCTGCGGTCCTGTCAGTCGAAGAGCTAATACCCAGGAGCAAGGCGGTCGAGATTCCGGTTGGCCTCGGAGCCGGCAGAGGCTGGATTCAAGCCCGAAACTATCTCAAGGAAGGAGCAAGGAATTATTACAACAAAAAAACTAAGAATATCGCCAAACTAAGTATCAGCAGCCACGCTCTCTATATGCATATATTAATATATATCGTTATATCCGTATCGTATTAGCCAGAAAGTAAACACTGTATCCGTAATCGTAATCACTGTTAACTTAGCCAAGTTAAATGTTGCTGTTGTTTGGGATCGTATTATCATGGAGCTGAAGGATTTGAGCAGCTTCTTCTCTTACTCGTCTATCCATATATAATCTCTACCCGTATATATATGTATGCAACTTACACTCGAAACCCAGCGTGGAATAAGCACATAATCCATATTAAATGCTAGTTAATCGCTACATGCTACATGCTGAATGCACGATACAAGAAGCACATATGATGTATAATCCTCGTTTTTATGGGGGATGATGATCGCCCGACATATCGGCAGTTATCCATCCACTTAAAATGCAAAATACCGAATAATAAAATGTAATCCTATATTAATCAAGCAGAAAACTGAGTGGAATTTCGATTTTATAGTGGGTATTTTATGGGGAAAGTAAGGTATGGTTCTTTGGTGAATATTTAAAACCGATATAAGCTTTAGTACTCCTTCTTCGAGTTCTCTCTGGGCTCCTTTGATATTTAAATTGATTTATCAGATGCTTTATAAAGCTCTTAGGGTTCACTTACTTATGTTTATTGAAGTTTTTTATATTTATATATATTTATTCGTATTTATTCATATGTATTTATATTTATTGATATTTATTTTTAGTTATTTATATTTACTTATATTTAAAACAGAGTTGGGCACCCAATATGAACCCAGGAACATGCTAAGAAAACACAATTATTTAAACAAGAAGAACAGCGACAGATTCAGCAAGAGGCGCACAATGTCGTCCGTTCTCTCCAGAAAGAAGCGGGCATCCTGCGCCAGGACTCGAATCCGCCCAACTGGAGGATGTGCTGCTTGAAGCGGGCCACCGATCCCAGAAAATAAGGGATATAAATATGTTGTGTGTATCGGAATACTGTGAATTTTTATTTGGTTTTTTTCTCTTTGTATTTTTTTCTTAGGTCTTACATCGCCCGCCTGCTTGAGTTTCATTTCTATTTTTTCCGAAAAAGTTCTAGTTTCTATTCTAATTTATTTTATTCGCTTCATGTGACAGGGACCGTAGTTTATTTTGTATAAATTTTTCTCTCTCTCTGTAATTGTTACAAAATGTTATGTAAATAATATTAAAAACAATTAATAATTAGAATACAATCATAAAATATGTTTATTGTGAGAGTTTCTGTTTATTCCAGATTAATATGTTCCGATATTTTATAGAAATTTAAAAGCTTGAAGATATTTATCGATCATTCTTATTAACAATCAAATTGTGGAGTAAAAACCAATACTTTCGATTTTAAATCAATTTAAATGCAGTCTAAAGTATGCTTTAAAATGAATTTATACTGATTTTGGTAGCTAAAAATATTTATTGCATACTTTTCTGCGCATTTTGAACAGATTTCAAAGCTTATTTATTTTGGTACTCTATTTATCTTTGCTTAAAAAAAATTCAATAAGTAATGCAATTTTAAAAAAATACAATCATTAAAAGTTTACAAAGCTAAATTTGAAATTCTACGAAAAGAGTACAGAATATCGCTAAAGAACAAACAGTATGGCCTAGTTTATTTTATTAAATATAGTTAGCTAAACTGGAAATAGTTTCGGTCTATTTATTGTAGTTTTTCATTTTAAATAAATACAGAAAATAAACACTTAGCTACGGTCCCCGTTTATACCTCTTTCTTTATCAACTTTTTCAAAGTTTTCTATCTTAAAAACACACACAATAATAATAATTAGGGTAAAAAAAATCAAATATATAATATTCAAGTTGAGATCGCTTCGAATACCTCGGGTTCAGCCCCGATATATTCTATGTACATTTCAAGAACTTAGGTCTAGTACAACTCGCTTTCCTGCTACATATTTATCTCTTTGTCTTTTTCGCGGTCTCTTCGGCTGTCTCTCTCTCATCCTCATGCTCTTTCTCTCTAAATCTCTATTTCCCTTTCATTCGCTTTAATGCCCCCTTGCTCTCTTTCTAAGTTGTGTGAACGAACAATTCAATTTCTACATCGAAACATTGATAGTTTATAAGTACGTTCGGCGCTAAGAACTACAATAACGTTAATCTTGTTGCTGTATCCGTGTGTAAATATCCTTGCGGGCCTTGGCAGGACCCTGCCCAGCAGCTTCGACTGCAGCTTCGAGCGGAGGAGAGGAGAAAAGATCTTAAACCTATTTTAATTGTGTTGGATTCAGTTATTGTTTGTCATTCTTTGAACACATTTTATGAATTTCGCAATGAAAGCTGGCTGGAAGCTGCAGTCCAAGCTGAAGGCAGGTCCTGCGCTGACCTCCTTCCCTGGCTAAAATTCCTAAATATCATTGGATGTTTTTCTGCTTAGACGGACTCTAGTCGTATTTTCTTTTTGGCTGGCATTCAAACATGGCAATGTGGCTTAAAATAATCTCTCTCTCTCTCTCTCTATATATATATTCTACTCTAGATTCTCTCTACTTGTTGTTGTTCTCCTGCAACAGATCCTCGAGGGCCCCATTGAGCCTGCCCTTGCTCAGGGCCTCCACCAGCATGTGCAGTCGCTCCTCCCGCTCCGAGTGCCTGCGCTCCAGCAGGGATACCTTTGGGAAAGAGAAACAATGAAAACAGGAGAAGGAACTGGGTTCCAGTAAGACACATCTATTGCAAAAGTAACAGTGGTTGTCTCTGGTTCTTGATTATCTTGATATATCTCAGGAACTGGGTTTCGGTTTCGGTTTTAGTATCGGGTTTGGTGGCTTCTGTACCTTGGCTTTCAGCGCATAGTAATCCACGGGCACCTTGCGCCGCTTCTGGGTGGCGAAGGCCTCCTCCCGCTCGTTGAGACGCTGCTGGAGTATGCGCACGGTCTCATTGCAGGTGGCCAGCTCCCGCTCGTGGGCACTCTGGAGGGTCTTCAGCTGTATTTATTACAAGTTTAATTAATTGTATTTATAAGAGAATTTTTAAGGACTCACATCCTGCAGGCGTTTGTCGTGCAGCGTCTTGTAGTCGGCCTCTAGCAGGCGGTACTTGTTCTGGGCCTCCTTCAGGGCCTGGCTCTCGGTGGCCGCCGGTACGTGATCGCTGTAATGATGGTGATTTTCGTAGCCACTGGAACGCCGGCCGCCGGAGAGGGAGCCGCCGCTGGCCTGCGATCGCAGATCCAATTTGCTGCCTGTAATGGTAAGAAAATATATAAAAATAAAAGGTAAGGAAGGTTCTCTTCTAGAGCTTATGTAAGCCAACGGGTTCATTGAGCCGCAGCGTGTCTGGGTCGCAGTTTTTTGGGGACAAAGAAATTTTTACAAAAACCACAAATTGCATAATCCCCGGAGTCCGGGGGTTATGAAGAGCGATTTGCATTTTTAACACGCGCACACGCACACGCTCGTTGATGATGTCTATTTATACGGCGAGCGGTTACCACCGGCCGCCGGCGTCCGCTTTTGGCATTTACAATTATTAAACCACAAAACAAATTTGAGCGACCAAGCGACGGCCCATTAATTAGCCACAAACAGACGGCAGAAAAAGGCAGGGAAAAAAAAGCAAGAAAAAAGCAAGAAAAAAGCACAAAAAGCGCGCATCAAATGCGCGGCTAAAGCAAGTCGCGCTGGCATTATAAAACTCGTGTAAGGCGGCGAAGGTGGAGGTGGAGGTGGAGCCGGGGCAGCTGGGGCAGAAGACCTGATCCAGCAGCAACAGCAGCGTCCAGCGAACCCAAACCCAAAACAAAACGCGTCTTTGACTTTGACTTTCGCTTTCGAATTTTCTTTTTCGATGGCAAGAAATTCAAATCCGAATCGACAAAAAGGTAAATAAACAAGCAGGCAGGCGGCAGGCAGGCACACAAGCGTCAGACCGCACAGGTGACATAACCAAGTGCCCGAGATGCGGCCGGGGGTCTCCTCCGTGCTCCGTCCTCCTTCCACCTCACCACACGACCCTGTCTCCAACTCCGGCTGTGCGGTGGACTCTCTGTGGATTCGGTTTCGTTTTCTGGCCATTTGGGCTTAACCCCAGGGGGTTTCCTTTTCTTTGAATTTAATTTGCAATAAGAAAAATATAAAAAATAACAAAAAACTAATTTAAAGTGGGATTCTTTTGTTAGGAGAAGGTTAAATATTTTTAAAATAATTTTTACGTATATTTCAAGTTAATTAAATAATAAATTTAATTGAATTTCAGAGAAACATACAAATTTTGCTTTAAAATTCCCAAAGGGTTCTTGCTTTTAAACAAGTAGATAGTTGATATTGCTTAGCTATGGATACTGATGAGGTAGTGGTGACTCCCTTTTGAAACAGCTGCTTATACAAGCTGATTATTAAGCTTTTTTAGCTTTTTTTATACAAATATATATATGTATATATATTTTCCACTATAATTCCCAAAGAGTTCTAGCTGGCAAGCACACTAAATGTTGAAATTGCTTACCAACTGATACTGAAGGGAAAATTATGGCTGCCTTATGAAGAGCTTTATATAAAATTTATTTATTAAGTGATTTAATACATGTTGTATTTCAACATGTTGAAATTTCTTAGTAACTGATACTGAGGAGGAAATAGTGGCTGCTATTCTAAGCGATTTATTTAGTGATTTAAAAAGAAACCTTTATAATTAATTAACTAAAATAATAAATTATATACAAAATATATAAAAAATATTATAAATAAGAAGGAAATATAGGGAAACAAAATAAATAGCCAACTTTCCCAATAACAATCTAATAATCATCTAAAATAAGTAACTTTAAATCGAGAAAAAATAATATAATTAGCTAGTATACGACCACTGCCTGACCCCTTTGCCTTCAAAGGGTTAAGCCCCATCTTGCCCATTCAGCCGAAACGTGTTTGTGTGTTGTCGTCTTGGCCATTGGCCATTGGCCGCTTAGCCGCTTAGCCGCTTAGTTGCGCTGCAATTGCCGTTTGAAACGAGTGCAAAAAGTGGTCAAAAGGCCGACACCGTCGACAGCCGTACAATGATTTATTCCAGCAATTTATTTGCCGTCTCCACAGAGGGGAACAGGGGGCACCTCCTCCCCGGAGTGGTGGGGAGAGCCCAGTGTACGTGCTGACCGGGCAGAGAAAGTCCATAAATTACCAAGCGGCGGCGGCTTCGACCGAGTGACACAAACACAACCAAATTAGAGAGAGGGACAGGGGATTGGTCTTGGAACTGGGACTGGGATTGGGAATTGGGCACTGGGAATGGCTATGGAGACTCACCTGTGTGGCTGCTATTACCGCTGCCCTCCCTGTCCCGCTGCAGCTTCCGTATGGTCTTCTTGCAATCATCCAATTCCCGCGTCAGGCGCTGCATTGCCTTATTTTTAATGGCCAGATCGACGCGCATGCTCCGCACCGTGCTAAGCAGCTGTGCCTCCTCCTTGGTGGCCGCCGACGATCCCGGCCCGTGGCTGAGCAGCGACAGCGTGGACTCGGACTGTGAGATGGGCAGCTTGGAGGTACCACCACCACCACCGCCGCTGCTGCTGGCAGCCAGGGGCGAACGCCTTTGGGCGCCGCTCTGCTTCGAATTCGGACGCGATGTGTTCGGTGTGGAATTGGCGGTGCTGCTGGTGCTGCTGCTGGCCGACGGAGGATGTGGATGATGATGATGATGGGGCGGATGGAGGTGCGGCTGCTGGCAAACGAGAGCCGGCGAGGGACAGCCAATGGTATTGGTGCTGTGATCCCTGGTGCCATTCGCCGCCCCCTGAGTCTGAGTGCCGGTGGTGGAGCTGGCACTATTACCTCCAGGAATGCTACTGGTAGAGGCTGACTCCTCTCCAGCTGGCTCCGTTTGGGTGCAATTGTTGTAGTAGCGATCCGCACGCTTCTGCATATAACGATCCAGGGTGCGGACCTGAGACTCTATCTGTTCGTTCAGCTTCGTGTTGATCTCCTGGAGGCTACGAGGGGATAAAGGGAGTTGGGAATAATCTAAAAAGGAAAGAACTTCATGAGATAAACCCACCTCAAGACCTGCGTCTCCAGATCCGCAATATGTGTCTCGTATTTGGCCTGAACGGAATTGAAGCGGGCCTGGACATTGGCCAGTATCTGCTGGGCCTTGCGATCCTGCTCCTTGGCATCCGACTCCAGCTGGGCAATGCGCTGCTCCAGCAGCTTGCGGCTGCTCATGTTCTCCTGGTCATTGAGAGCACACAAGCCAGGGTTTTTCGAGGCCACTGAGCGGAGGAAAAGCATTTAAAATATTTAATTAAATTATTATTATTATCATTGATTACCTATAAGAGCCGACACCGAGTCCGGATGCTTGCGCATGAGTATGCGCTCCATCTCGCGACACTGCCGCTGCAGATCCTGTATGAGCCGGGCATCCTTCTCCTTGCTCTCGCCCGTCCTCCGCCGTTCCTGCTGCACCTCCTCAAGCTCGGCGCGCAGCGATCTCTGGAGCTGTATGGCCTCGCTCCGATCCCGGCGTGCCGCCTGCAGCTCCGAGCGCAGGACACTGGCACACTCGTTCAGATGCTGCACGTCCAGCTTGAGCATCTCGGACTCCTCCTGCAGGCGACCGTTGTGCTCGCGAAGGGCACGCTGCGTCTGCGACAGCGAGTCGCTCTGCAGGCGCACGGAGGCCAGGCGCTCCTCGGTGTCCTTGAGCCGCTCCTGCAGCTGCTCGATCTCATGCTTGAGGACATGCTCGCGGGACACACTGCAGGCGATGTGCTCGATGGGCGAGCTGAGGGTGCTGACCAGGTGCTTCGGGGAGCTGCCCACACCCTTCTCGCTGTAGCTGGCCATCGGACGGATAGGCTGGCTGTAGGAGTGGGTGAGGCCAAGACCAAGGCCAAGGCTGCGGCGGCGACTGGAGAGTGGACTTCGTCCGGGCAATGGAACCGCCTCGGCCTCGGTGATCTCCTCCATCTGCAAAGGGAAAACAATAAACTTAGTTATTTTAGTGCAGAAAATAGCCACTAATCCCCGCAAGAAACGCTCAACATCTTATTTAGCGCCTCTGAGATGAAGAGATGAAGTTAGCCGAGTTGGGGGCGGACATGTGAAAGTGCATTGAAGGTGTTTTTGGGAAGGTGTGCCAGCTTAACGGTAATGTGTGGCCAACAAAGAGCCGCTGCGCGTTGCGAGAATCGTTAATACCTGTCGCCGCCGCCGCCGTTTGGCAGTTTCCCCCAAACACCCCTTTCCCCAACCCCAACCCCAACCCCAACCCTCTACCCTTTCTCCTTTCCCCATTATCACCTTCATCCTCTCTAGGGATAGGCAGAGCAGAGCAGTAGAAAAACAAAGCCCGTCACCAGTCGTTCGCCATTACAATAAAAATATATACGACAATGACAACTTCATGTCCCCGTGGCACAGTGGGGCCAGGTGGGTTAAATAGCGATTAAAATAGACTTGACAACTGATGTTATAATCAATTATTTCAACTTTAACTATATAAGTAAAGATGAAGCAGACTTGGGCACCATTTTTCTATAGAAAAATCAAAAGACTTACGCTACAAACTCAAAAGAACACTCACCCAACAATGGCAATGTTTTCTTAATATTTTTTAGACCTCTTAAAGTAGTTTTAAAAAGTTTTTGGTAACAAAAAGTATTAAAGTAAATTATTAAAAACTTTTTTCATGTATATTTATTAATATTTTACGACATTTTGGGTTTTATTTTGAGTTTAAAAGCATGGCCATAAAATGTATTTAGAAATATTTAAAAGCATCCACAATTTTCTAGAAATATTAAATATTAAGTAAAATGAAGTTAAAAATATTTAGATGCCTAAAAAAATTTTGAAAATCATTAAATATTATGAAAATGTATTTAAAAATATTTAAAAGCTTCAAAAAATTTATAAAATAGTTTAAGATTAAATAAAGTGTATTTAAAAATATTTAGCTACCTCCAAAAATGTTTAAAAGTATATAATATATAGTACAACGAATTTATAAATACTAAAAAGCTTAAAAAATGTCTTTTAAAAAAATTAATATTTAAATACTAAGTAAATATATGCAAAATAT